>CM014276.1:18646319-18769731 GCA_004135705.1 Alloteropsis semialata
GTGACAGGGAAACGAATTTGGAGGACGTATCGGAGCTGTTCCCCTTTCGGCGAGATGAAGAGTACTCCGGCCCCTCCTCCGTCGATCATCAGGGAGCCGTCAAAGTACATCTTCCAGTGTTCGCTGCTGGTGTCTTCTTTCGCGTCCTGGCTCTCGGTCCATTCGGCGACGAAGTCGGCGAGGATCTGTGACCTGATGGCGGTGCGCGGGACGAAGTCTATGTTGAAGGAGCCGAGCTCGACGGTCCACTTGATGATTCGCCCCGTGACGTCTCTGTTGTGGAGGATTTCCCCGAGTGGAAATTGCGTGACCACCTTGATGCGATGCGCTTGGAAGTAATGCCGGAGTTTTCTTGATGTGATCAGCAGTGCGTAGAGTAGCTTCTGCACCTGGGGATAGCGAGACTTGGACTCGCTGAGCACTTCGCTCATGTAGTAGACTGGTCGCTGCACTCGTTGCACCTTTCCTTCTTCCGCCCTTTCCACGACGATGACGGTGCTCACCACGTTGGTGGTGGCAGCGATGTACAGGAGTAGTGTCTCATCGTTATGCGGAGCGGCGAGTACTGGTGGATTGGAGAGGTAGTTCTTGAGATCGGTGAAAGCTTGCTGCGCCTCTTGGTTCCACTCGAACCTGTCGGTCTTCTTGAGGATCTTGAAGAACGGCAAGCCCTTATCCCCAAGCCGGGAGATAAATCTGCTCAAGGCTGCCATGCAACCAGTCAGTTTTTGGATCTCTTTCTTCCCAGTCGGCGGTTTCATCCTCCGGATGGTGTCTATCTTCTCTGGGTTGGCTTGAATACCTCTGTTGCTGACGATGAAGCCGAGTAGTTTCCCTTTGGGTACGCCGAAGACGCACTTAGTCGGGTTCAGCCTCCAGTTGTGCCTGCGAAGATTGTTAAATGTTTCGGAGAGGTCGGCGATGAACTCGGCTTCGATCTTCGTCTTGATGACTATGTCGTCGACGTAGGCCTCGGCATTGCGGCCGATCTGAGTGCCCAGAGTCAAGTTAATGGCTCTCTGGTAGGTGGCTCCGGCATTGCGGAGGCCAAACGTCATCTTGGTGTAGCAGTAGGCGCCGATCGGAGTTATGAAGGACGTCTTCTCCTGGTCTTCTTCTTTCAGGGCGATCTGGTGGTAGCCAGAGTAACAATCAAGGAAGCATAGGAGTACGCATCCGGCGGTGGAGTCAACGACTTGGTCGATGTGGGGTAGGACGAAGGGGTCCTTAGGGCAGTGCCTGTTGAGATCCGTGTAGTCAACACACATTCTCCATTCATTATTCTTTTTTCTTACAAGGACTGGGTTAGCAAGCCAGTCAGGGTAAAAGACTTCTCTAATGAACCCGGCGGCTAGCAGCCTTGTAATTTCTGCCCTAATGGCCTCCTTGCGGTCCTGCGCGAAGCGTCGGAGCTTTTGGCGAACTGGCTTGGCGTTCGCGTCAACTGTCAAGGAGTGCTCGACCACCTCCCTCGGAACGCCTGGCATATCTGATGGAGTCCATGCGAATATGTCGGTGTTGTCCCGGAGGAAGGTGACGAGCGCGCTTTCCTATTTGGAGTCGAGCCCTGATCCGATCAGGGCGGTCTTGGAGGAGTCGGAGAGCCCAAGCGAGATAGCGCGCACTTCTTCTGCCGGCTGCATTGCGGTCGGTGCGGCTCTTCGCTTGGAGGACTCGGGGACGGAGCCCGGGTCTCCCTGGAAGGTTCTTGCCTCGTGGACCACCTCCATCTGCAGCACGCTGCGTTCGATGCCGGTGCAGAGGTGGAGCCCCTCTTTGTCGCAGCCCTTGGAGAGGTGCACGTCGCTGCGGATGGAGAGGACGCCGTTTGGTGCTGGCATCTTCATCAGCAGATACGTGTAGTTGGGGATAGCCATAAACTTGGCGAGCGCTGGTCTCCCCAGTATGGCATGGTAGGCGGTGGTGAAGTCGGCGACCTGGAAGTTGAGGTACTCGGTCCTGAAGTTGTCCTGATCGCCGAAGGAGACGGGCAGGGCGATCTGCCCGAGTGGTTTGGAGCCCTTGCCCAGGATCAGCCCGTAGAACGGGTGGAGAGAAGGAGTCAGGGCGTCGAGGCCGATGCCCATGTCCCTCAGCGTCTGGGCGAAGATGATGTTGAGCCCGCTCCCACCGTCGATGAGTACTTTGGTGAGGCGAGCGTTGTGCACGATTGGGCTGAGTACTAGCGGATACTCGCCCACGTCGGAGACCTGGAACCACTGGTCCTCCCTGGAGAAGGTGATCGGCTGCTCGGACCAGCGGAGTGGTTGGATCGGCGATGTGTAGCAGGAGAATATCTCCCGGTCACGTACTTTCTCCCGGCGCTTGTCATCTACGGGCGGCGGTCCTCCGAGGATGAAGTTCACCTGCCTGTCAACATTCGGGAAAGCAGGGTTCGCGGGAGCCCCTTTTCCCTTGTCGCCTTTGTCATCATCTTGCGGCGGCAGCTTCCCCTCCTTTTTCTTGTAGGCGTCGGCGAGCCCCATGCAGTCGATCATGCGATGCTTGGACTGCTTGTGGATGGGGCAGGGTCCTTGGAGCATCTTCTCGAAGTCGGCGCTGAAGTTGGACCGCGGGCGAGGGCCGCTACGGTCCATGGCGGCGACGGTGAAGTCTCTTGAGCGCTTTCGGTCATCCCTCCTGATTGGTTCAGGTCGGGAACGGCGTGTGTCCTCCTTCTTCGGGCGGTCTTCTCGGCGAGGGGGACGATCATCGTCCCGAGTGCTTTTCTTGCCGTAGTGGAGACGGACAGCCTCCTTGGCGTTGGCCATCTTGTTCACCCGGCCAAAGAACTCGCCGGAGGTCTTTGGCATGTTCTCGCACAGGCGCTCGAAGACGGCGGAGTCGGCGAGGCCGTCGAGGAAGTAGCTGATGATCTCGGACTCGGAGCAGCCGGGAACTAAGTTCCGGTTCTCCATGTACCGGTCGGTGTAGTCGCGGAGGCTCTCCCCGCGGTTCTGCTTAACCTTGCCCAGGTCCCAGGCGGTGCCTGGTCGGATGGAGCTCCCCTGGAAGTAACTCTTGAACTTGTCGCAGAGGGTCCCCCAGCTGTCGATGGAGTCGGGCTCAAGGCTGTGAAGCCAGGTTAGCCCCACCTTGGTCATGGCGACGGGGAAGTAGGCGCACATGGAGTCGTGGTCGCCGTTCACTGCGCGGATGGCGATGCTGTACGTCCGGAGCCACAGCGTCGGGTCCGCCTTCCCGTCATATTTCTCTATGCCTGTAGGTTTGAAGTTAGCAGGTATTCTAATGGATCTTACTCGGGCAGTGAATGCCGGGAAGCCGTCGCAGTCGTTGAGGTTCCCGGCGTCCGCGTGCCCTGAGTCGGTGGAGTAGTCTTCTGGGGTGTTAGCCCGGGGCGGCCTGTCTTGTCCGAGTGGAGGCCCATACTTGCGGTCGAACTCTCGGCGGCGTGCGGCCTCAGCGACCTCAAGCTCTCGGCGCTGGCGTGCGTCGCGATCCAGCCCTGGGGGGCCGTGTTCACGGTTGTACTCGGCGCGCCGTCAGAGCTCTTCCTCGTCCCTTCGCCGATGACGGTCGTCAAGGTTCCTTCGGAGATCGCGGTTACGGAGTTGTTCGCGGAGATCCGGCTGCTCGACCACGCCGCGATCGGCTTCTCGGCGGCTGGCCGACTTGGAGTGGCGAGACGAGGAAGCAGGGGCCCTCTGGGCGTTGATCATGCCCGCGGCTGCAGTCAACCTAACCTTGATCCGGTTGAGCTCAGGGGTTTCCGGGATCCCTTCTAGCTCTTGGTGTGCGGCGGCAAGGTTGGCCGACGGGGTGGCGTAAACACCCACGCCACCAATCTCTTGGATAAAGTCGTCTTGGAGATTACGCGTGACCCTGGGGTTCCGGCGTTCTCGCCGCACGTCACGGCGTCGTTGCTTCTCACCGTTGCGCCCGATCCTGGCGTCACGGTGTGCTTGATCCTCGCCCTGGATCGTTGGTTCGTCGGCGGATATGTCGGAGACGAACGTCTCCCGCTTGGCAGGCGTGATCCTCTTATTCGGAGGGAGGACACGTGTCACCCGCGGGAAAGCCGGAGTTGGTTCGGGCGGAGTCGGCGTATCTTGATGATGAGGGTGCTGTGCCGCTGCAACGTCCGGAGTAGATCCGATCTGGGTGGCCGCGATGGGATCGACCCCCCTGATCGCATCTGGAGAGTAATCGGCGTTCGCGCGTTCGCCGAGTGCTTGCTGGTAGACGGCCCCGCTGTTCCTGAGTCCCAGCGGGAATCGTGTCGGCGAGGCGATGCTCTGACGAGCAGACTCGGTGAGTTCGATGCATTCACCGATGGAGGCGATGGCGTGATCCATGTCCGCCTCGAACTGGCGTTGGCGTGCAGCCCATCGGCGCCTTCGTTGTCCGGGCGTCTCCTGCACCCTGGGTGGTTGAGGCGGAGTGGACGAAGCAGTCGGCGGTATAGAAGAAGGCGTGTTCCCCTCGGATGGCGGGAGAACGACGCCGACCGTCGCGGTCGCCGAGTTGTTGGCGATGGTTGGCGACGGAGTGGTGATGGTGATGATCCCGTCTGGTGTAGCGTCGAGTCGTGGCGCTGTCTCCTCCGGGGTGGCGTCACAGGTGAAGGAGAGCTCTCCCTCGGGCCCGGCGGTGAAGACCATGGATCCGAAGAAGAACATGGCCCCCTCAGCGATGGAAATCTTCATGGACGCCGGCGTGATGACGGCGGAAGTGAATGCCATCGAGCTTGCAGATTGATCTCGTCGATCAACCCCTACATGGCGCGCCAACTGTCGGATGATTGGACCCGGCAGTCCACACAGGGTAGCCTACGTGGTTGATTTGTTGAGGGACAGATCGAGGATCAGAAGTCGATGGTAACACAAGACGCAAGGATTGAACAGGTTCGGGCCGTCGAGATGATGTAATACCCTACGTCCTGTGCTGGGGGTGATTGTATTGCTGTGTATGAAGTTCCTTGAAGGATCTCCGTAGTTGGGTTCTGTCCTAGGTTTCGTAGATGTTGTTGTGCGATGTTGTTGTCTCGGAGGGGGGTCTCAAGGCGCTTTATATAGTCCAGCTGCCTTGAGTTACAAGTCGGCTAGAGATCGTAACCTACCCAAAATACAAGGATTCGATCCTATAACGATTACAGATATCTTTCCCTATAATTCCGGCTAGTTTATCTTGATCTCCGAGCTTCTTGCGAGATACGCCGTGTGCTTTCCTTGCCGCGCGCGTCGTCGCGCCCATCCGGTTCGCCCGACTGGTGGGCCTTCCGACTGGTGGGCCACTCAGTCAGACAAACCGATCCAGTTGTACTCGGATTGGGCCGTCCCTTGCTGGTTGGGCCAATCCGCCTTCTGGGTACCCCTGGGGGTTTACCCCCGACAGCTGGGTAGAGAGAATAACTTAGCACTAAGCTGGGAATATAGCGAAGGGAGTTCTCCTATGCTTGCTTTGGGCACCGGGGTATCCTAGGCCTCTAGGAAATTGCCGGCAAACAGCTCTACGCCGTACCCGTACGAGGAGGATTACAAAGGACTGACAGGGCTGTCACCACCTGCCACCTACCTCTACTAATCCGTGGGGCTACAAGGCAAACGAAGGTAGTCGATAACCTAAGCACCATGCTTAAGATATATACTACTACTCTAATCTTAGTTAGAGACTAGAGCACTTTATAAATAAGGCAACAAACCCACAAGCACAATAAAGAACTCAACTTTCTATAACTCAGACTTAAATACTAAGCTGAATATCCCAGATACTTACTAAGGAGCTCGCATCCGCCGAGGTACAAGTGGAGGGTCACCGACACGCCGGGACTCCTCCAGACTCTCCCTCACTCTCTCCCTATTTCTACTCTCATTTGAGGAGGGCTTCGCCTTGACTTGATGCTCCAGCTCGATGATGATCTTCAATGACCGGGGCGCAGCTATTTATAGCTTGTAGAGGCGGTTGGGAGTGGACACGTGGAAGATGAGGACGAACGGACTCAGTCCCAGGTCGGGCGACGCGGGGAGGTCGGCCGATGTTGGATCCACCGACTTGAGTGGTGCACGGCGCAGACGGACTCCTGGAGGCGGTGGGAACGCGCACGAGAAGGATGAGGCGGTTTGGCCTCCGGACCAGGTCGGCCGACCTAGTGAGGTCGGGCGACGTGGTGGCGGCACCGATCGGGCCCATCTTCGGCTGAGTGACTATCTCGTGGGTCCTCATGATGGTTCCAGGTGGTATAGCTGCATTTGAGTACATTTAGTTTGCAAGGTGGGCCCTACCATCTATGTGACCTCCCCTTGGACTATTCCCATCTCTTGGATTCAACCGACATGGAATCAGTGGCTAGAATGATCCCCAAATGTGCTTCTTTGCCCTAGAGGAAAGTGGGCCCCATTGGGCTCCGGGCCAGGCTCGGCCGACCAGGCTAGGTCGACCGACGGACCTTTTGTGCCTGATTGCCCTCATCTTTTACTAGCCACTATCTTGTAGGCCCTGGAGTCCTACCCAAGGTGACACCACTTTATTTGAGTATGTGTACCTGTGGATGTGGCCCCTTTGATCTATGTGCTTCTCTTGAGGTCCTTCTCACCTATGGGCTTGACCCTATCTTGGTGCATAGGCAAAGATTGGTCTAGAGTGTCTTTCCTAGCATATATCCAAAGACAGGCGCATTTGGCCTCGGTTGGGCGTCGTCCGACCTGGCTAGGTTGGGCGATGGCCCACCGAGCCCATTTCGCCTCAAATTTCACCTGTTGCCTCCTGCATACACATAGTCACCAAAACTAGTTGAATTTGTTAGATATAATCCCTATCGCTATGGTGAATGTATATTTGTATGTCAGAGATGACGGTCTGAGATGTGCATTAATGACCGTCAACAGCCATGGCGCAACGCCCCATAACTGTTGCGATAGGGGTATTTTCGTTGCAATGGCAGCATATCTCGACATTTTCTGGCCGTTGCGGTTCGTCTTGCGCCATTGCATAAAAGTCCGTTGTGATAAGCTATCGCAACAGTGTAGCAAGGCATTGCGCTACTTGTGCCGTGTCGCAACAACGTGTGGCACAGCAATTGCCTCAAGTCACAACGATCATTGGCATATAATCACAATCGAGGGGGTGTCGTTGCGACGGGAGTTATTGTAACGACGAGGGCATGTTGCAAGAAAACGTTATTGCAACGCAATAGATTGGTAGCATTACGCCATCTTTGTCGTTGCTATATGCTGATTGGGTAGCGCAACGATCATTTAGGCGTTGCTATTTATAAGAATATATCACAACGAAGTGCTAGCTATTGCTATATCCTGAAACCCTATTGCAACGGTCAATTTGGTACTCATTGCTATACGCTTAAGCCCTATTGCAATGACCTGTTTGGTACTAGTTGCTATACACTTAAGCCCTGTCGCAACGGTAAAATTGGTACTCGTTGCTATACGCTTAAGCCCTGTTGCAACGAAAAAAGTGCTGCTCATTGCTATATCCTTAACTTCTATTGCAACAGGAATATGTCGTTGCTATACGCATAGAGGGTACAGCAACGGAAATGTGCGTTGCTATATGCGTAGAAGGTGGCGCAACGGAATATGGCGTTGCTATATTCATAGAGGGTATCGCAATGCAACGAAATGTGGCTTGTCGCAATATGGTTGTATGGTAACGCAACTCAATTTGGGTCATCGCTATATACTCATATGATATCGCTACGGAAGATATTGTGTTGCCGTAGATGTACAGGGTATCGCAACAAAAGAGCTGGGTGATCGCCACATGCTGATTTTTAAATACAACCAAATTTTTATAATAGAAACAAATCCCACAATTCATGATAGAATTGCTATAACACAATATTCAACAAATCAATGTAACAACTCTTGTACATTCATCCATCAGACCATGCATCACTTAGTAATAAAGTTTGTATAAATGTGCACGCATATATAAATCTTGACCACTAGTCCAACCTTTCATGATGGTCATCAACTTTGTTTGAGCTCCAAGGTTGGATGTCTTCTTGAAGCGTGGCAATCTTCAATCTTGTTGGCCCGTGGTTGCTTCAGTACCCTTCTGAACAGAAACCAATGAGAGAATTAGAGATTGTACAGATTTTTGAAGCTGATTTGTCTTGTACTGATTCAGCAGCAGAATAGAATTGGACTTGGAAAATTGTAATTGCATTATGAAAGCACACATGCAGTTCATACCTGTTGCTATCGTGGCTGCTCGCGTCTTAGCACTAGCAGCCTGCAACTGTTCTGCAGTAACATACGACTTTGCATCTACTCCTGCACCTTTCGCATGTTTCCCAACGAACAGTTTCTTTGAAATGCAACTAGGTTGAACATTGCCAGCAGGTTTTTCATTTATTTTCTCAGCTGTGACAATGCTTGCTGGCTCAACCTAGAATATAAAGTTGTTGGAACAATGTTAATAAGGAGCGATTAAATACACAAAGGCATAATTATGGGAATGATTGTTCGATGTCGCTACCTAGCGAGCCATTTCTTGAGTACTATGCACTTCTGGTGTACGAGCGATGTTATCCGTAGTGATGGTCATAGATTCAACTCCCAAAGATTCATTGCTGTTTGCAGTGGTAGTCTATGCAATTTACAAGAAGGCACGTAAGACATTAGCCACATGAATATATTGTCAATCTCAAAGCATTTACACTCGTTACCTGGTTCGTTGTTTGTTGAATCTGCACTGCTGCTGTTGCAGCAATATTCTCCTAAGTGGTCTTAGCTATCACTTCTTGTGTATTGTTGTCGATTTGATGGGGGGTCTACAAATTTTCAGATATGGCAGGTAAAAGATCAGCAACAAATATCCATTGTCAAACGCAACGAATCAGAACCAACATATAAGCAATAGTTACATGTATTTCTGAGATTGTGAGTATGATCCAGATGAGCAAGAAGGTTACCTTATTTGGCAATGCAGGTCGATTCTGTTGTGCAATCATTGTTTGGAACTCCCCCATCAATTCTTGTCTAATTGAGGCTTTAAGTGCTTCCTTTTCTGTTCCTTTTCAGCCTCATGCTTTTCAAGCTTTTCTTTTAATTCACGCTCTTTTTCTTTGAGCTTCTCCGGTCTTTCCTGAATAAGTTGTTTCTGAAGCAATTGGTTTCTTTTGTGATTGGACATGTATCCTTCGCCACATGACCTCCTCGCTTTTGCTCCAGTTGTCTCCTTGTACGTCTCCTAAAAAACCTGGTCTTCATTAGCAGCAGCTGAAGTGATACTGACTGGTTCGTCTTCATCCAACCCATCTGATTGCGATAGAGACAATCTGTTGGATGCATAATCCTGAGGGCAATAAACAATTGTATGATATCAATTTTGGACACATAGTGATACGTAAAAAATTAATGCTATTGCGAAAGAATGCTTATGTTCAAAGTACCACTCACATAAACACTCTCAGCCACCGGCGTTGTCCATTTTTCTCGCTTCGTGTGGGTAGTCTTCCAAAGTGCCAACTTGCGTGGCTTGGCACCAGTTATTGGATCTCTCTAGAAAAATTACATGTCATCAATATATCATTCTTTACTGTAGTGCAAGTCGAGAATTGAGGATCGATTCTTTACATTTTTCCAACTACACTGAGAGAAATGTTTGGAACCCGTCGTATGGTTGGTCTTCATTTCAGAGCGATTCGAAGAGTTCCTGATGCTCGACTCCTGCACGCAGTAAACAAGTAATGTACGTTCAGCAAAGAAAAATACAACTCAAGCTTGCGTTCTTAAATTTAGCAAATAGTGTGACCTGGAAAGTTTTTTGTCCAAAGTACTAGTTCAAATAGTGCCACTCCACAATGTCTAAGTCTTCAGGCTTATTTTTCATTCTGTCCTCATAGTTGTCGTATGCCCTGAATGTAGCACTCAAGGTGGATCGCCAACCTTTGTAGCGTTCTCTCGCAATCGCCCATATCTTTTTGTTGTGATCCTCGTCTCAAGCTCCCATAGATTCTGGTGCAAAACAAAACATGTTGTGTAGTATAGTACATTCATAATATTTTTGACCAAATGTACTGACTACATGTATCTAACATTATGATGAAGCACATGAGGTGGCAATTAACATACCTTTACAGCCGTAGCGATATCCTCCTTGACTTCATCCTTTATATCGCTCCAAGTTTTAACTCCAATTAGTGGAGCTATTTGCCTTGTGATCATAACAATTTCATCCACAAAGGAACGTCGATTATCACCACAGGGACCACCAAGACGAGAAAACTGGATTTTTAGTTTGACGGATCCAGACTTCCTTCTCCTGGCAAGTGTAGCTATCCCTTTCAAGGACCCACGCCCAGATTTCTTGCCATCTACATACATTCACAAAATACAAGCTTAGCTTAACTGATGAACAATAAAGTGTGAACATTCAAATTATGTGATAGCTTTTACAACCTTTTGTCTCCTTCTGTACTTTCCTTGCATGACATGGCCATTATGATGACGGTTCTGCTGGCGGTGTCGTGCTACTACCATTGCTCTCATCGAGTGGTTCTGTACACTAACCTCGAGCTCTACTATAAGCCGTTGCAAAAAGATTTAAAACTTGCACTTAGTACATTCACAAATTTGACACTACAAAAGGAATACCCCTTTAGCAACGCATATATGCGTTGCTACAAACCCAAATAAACGTTGGTAGCATCTATATCAACGCATATGATATGCGTTGCCATTAGTGGCGTTGCAAAGGTCTAAAGCAACACATATATATGTGTTGGTAAGTGGTGTAAATAAGCGTTGCAAGGTAGCAACAGAACTATTTATATCTCACCAACGCATATATGCGTTACAATTTGGAATATGCAATATAATATAATTATTTCATATGCTGTCTTCGTCGATTACTCAATTACTCTAGGTAACAAGAGATATGTTCATATTTGTCAACCCCATAGTCGGCACACATGAGAATTTTTGAAGATATCATATATTCCCATTAAATAAATATTTAATACATCATAGAAAACGATACATAGAGCGATGATATACAATGTTCCATACTAAAAGTAAAATATACATGGTATCTGAAATTGGTAAAGTTTCTTGAGCTGCTGTACTTCATCCTTGAATCATCTCAGCACCTACAGTGTCTTACATTTGTCCTGCATGAAAAATATATGATGCTTCTATAAGCACATATTGTTTAACAAGATATCTTATTTTTTTCAAGGAAAAAATTATCTACATTCCTATTGAAAGAAAACTAGGATCTGAGTAGTCCATTCCATAGATCATTCGGCATCAGAATTTAACAGATCAACAACAATATAAAAACTTGGAGATTTCTTACAACTCTACATTTGCAAGTTTTTTTAAACTACAATACAGTGATCTTATTTATCTCTGAAGTACATTGCTGAAAACTGTACAAGGAAAAGTGTGTGCATAATTACCTGAGAAGCAGTGAAGGCTCTCCATTCAAGTTCACTATGCATCATAATTACCAGAACTTCCAATACCAAGGAGCAGATAAATCAAATATATTGCAATGCAAAGTTCACTTATTTCATTAAGTTCTAGAATTTTCTAGAAAAATTATGTTACACACCTGTGACCTTGCCTCTTGTCCGTTACTGCTGATTGAAATTAATCATTTGAATCTGAGCAAAATTAATAAGGAATTAATATAGAAGGAAACAAAATACCGATTCACACACCTGTGACCTTGCGTCTCATCGATCCATTACCGCTGCAAGGAGAGGGAGTATAAAAGCAGCACCTCCTTTTGTGAAAGTTGCAAGTTACGGAAATCTAACATCGATGTCAATTGTGCTACAAAAGAAAATCGGGCACATCAGCAGTGCAGATGCTTAGTCATCCAGATCGAGTTATATGTCAGGGAAATAATCTGCATAAGGATCATGTGGATAAGAGGCACTTGGTATGTCAAGTAATCTGTAACTCACGGATTCAGCAAATGTATATGCATGCCATTCAGGAATTGGTGCATATCCTCTAAGGCACCAAATAATTTGCGATTCAGGAACTCTATGACACGAACTTGTGTTATGTAAGTCTCAGGGAAAGTAAATCGAATACATACAAGGAATACAAATTGAATCTGAACAAGACAAGAAACGGGATACTACCAAGCACACACAGATCGGAGATGAATCCATATAATAATCAAGAAGACAAAAACATGGATAGTATACAACCAGATGAAGGGACGGGGCTCGGATTGGAGACTAAACGGAAGATAACTAATCACTTGGCTGTACATCAAGGACTACGCATCACGGGGTCCTGCTGCCATGGGCACTGCACTTTCAGGAACTGCCGCCGCCGCCACGGGCACTGCAGTTCCAAGAACTGCCGCCGTCGCTGCTCCGATCCACCACACATCAGAGAGTCACCACCAGCCGCTGGTACAGGCACCCTGCCTTAGATACCTGATCCAATCTTTGAGGCACAAACAGATGGATCACTTTTGGAAGATGGTGCCATGGTGGTGGTGATTCAGATGCCCACAAGATCCAGATGAGTCGGGCTTCGCAAGAGGATTGGATGAAGAGAAGAGGGACGTGTGCACAGGGAAGAGGGTGCGTCAGTTTCGCTGCCTACTTATTTCATGGATGGGTGGGTTGGAGGCGCCATTTTCCTCTAACGTGGGCATGCGGGAATAGTGGGCTGAATTCCATCCGTATCTAGAGAACGGGCCTAGCAACGATTGCATGATTCGTTGCAGACTATGCGATGCTAAATGGGGGTTGTTGTTGTAGTGTGAGTATAAGTATGATGTGCAAATCAAAAAGGATATACCAATTCGTCTCAGATGGCCTTCCTGCCTAAGCCATTCTTTGTATGTGAGTACTGTTTGATGCCTGTTCACATCGCGTAGTTCTGCAAGTTACTAACAGTACTATGTAAGTTAAGAGTACAGTTATAGATACATGTAAATAGTGTAGTACAAACCTCATATATACCAATTTTGTCGCCTAGTGATTTAAGATAAACTTTGTATTCATCAATATTCTCATCATCGTCATCAGCATCATCATCATCAGAATCCTCATTCTCCCGTGGACGCCGTCGTTTCAGGGGTGTAATGTTTGCTAAGGTATTGATAACTTGTTGTTTACACAATACCAACCTGAGTTTCCTCTCACCACTTGAATCCAATTCTAAAACCATGGTTTCTACATCTTTTCTTGTATCAATTGCCTCAAAAGTTGCTGTTTCATTTCCGCTTCTCCTAAGGTAGTAGTAGTCCCGGACACCATACCCAAGCTGACCATTTTTTTTTTTTTTTTTTTTTTTTTTTTTTTTTTTTTTTTTTTTTTTTTTTTTTTTTTTTTTTTTTTTTTTTTTTTTTTTTTTTTTTTTTTTTTTTTTTTTTTTTTTTTTTTTTTTTTTTTTTTTTTTTTTTTTTTTTTTTTTTTTTTTTTTTTTTTTTTTTGCTTTGATATCTATTAGGACAGTAAAGATTATTCGAGCCTTGTCAAGATTCATATGGATTATGCGATCTGGTTCTTCTCCTTCTTTGGTGCAGCATAAGGCTGTAACCTTCCACATCTCACCTGTCAGCGGGGTGTTGTATACATGTGTACATAAATACCAATAAGCCAGTAGCATGAATAATTCAGATTTAGTACGTAGTATGTGATAAAAGACGAAAATACCCTAACTATAATAGGTCCGCTTGTATACTCGTCAGTTTAATCGTCCAAAAAAAATTACTGAAACTAATGTTCATCCATGTGATGTAAACCTAGTTGAGTGTTTCATATAATCATGCACCAATTAAAGAACGAAACGGAGGAAACATCAAATCCTTGCAAATGGTTGTCGTCCTACTACTATCCCTAGGTGTAGGGAGCATATATGACTATCGAAGGCACAATAGTGTCACACCCTGGTTTTTGGCCCTCTCGGAGTTTCCAATAAATCCTAAAGTTTGGCCAAAATTAAATAGAATGTGAGTGTTGCTTTTGTGCCGAGCTACATAGTGGTAATTTTGTGAGTTTGTTTTAAAAACCCGATTAGATTCTCGAACAGGTTCCTCTAGGAATTTTCTGGATTTTTCTGGAATTTATTCCTATTTTTTTAGAGCTAAATCCAATTTTTGTAAGCAACTAGAACCTTTTCATGAGCTCCAAATATTTTATTTAGGTTCATCGTGTCCAAATCTATCTCTAGGATTTTTCCCATGATTTTTGGAATTTTCTGGTTATTTTTCGTGCATTTAAAATGAGTCCAGCATTTTCTGGATTTATTTTTGCGCAGAAAATAATTTCAAAAATTCCGAAAATAGAAAAGTCAACTCGAAATTATCTTTATCCTGAACCCCGTCTATATATATATGGTCGCGTTCGTCTCGTCGCGAGGATTCCGGATCTAAAATTGTTTCCACGAGTTGACTCTCCGAGCTCCGTAGATCTGAAAGTCAAACCTCGGTCTTCACGAACTCCGGCGAGTTTTTCCGGCGAGACCGTGCACTTCCGGCGAAAACGAAGACCACCACGGAGTTCCTCTTGTCGAGCCCTACGCCGTGGTATGGTGGATTGCGTGAATCGGACATCGTCTTCATCGTCTTCCCTAACTCCGGCGACCTCCTCTCTATCTCCGGCGAGCTTTTCCGTCGCCGTCGTCCATCTTTGTCCGGAGGTGAGCATACCATGGTGATCCTCATTTCGTTTCTTTTCTGTTTTGCCGTTCATGCGCGAGTTCCGTAGCCCCGGCGCCACTGCCCTGCGCTGCGCGCCGCTGCTCCTCCCTGCGACGCATCACCAGAACAGCGCCGCCGCCAACCCCTGCTGCTGCCTTTGCGCGAGCGCCTCGCGCAGCAGCCCTGCATCCCTTCACGCCCTGCCCCTGCGTGCTGCGCACCCAGCCCGGCCCCACGCGCCCCCGTGCCCTCCTGCCCAAGACCGGCGGCCAGAAGCAGCGACGCCGTCGGAATAGTTACGAAGAAAATCACGCACGAGTAGTAGATGCATTCTGTTGTTCTGGTTCTTTTGCATTCTGCCCCCCGAAGCAATAAGTAATTATTTGCTTATTCTTTGAGTCTTGGAAAAATTACAGAAAACCCCCTAGAAAATCCCACCTTTGCACATAAATCCCACCCGAGCCTTTTTGCAGATCTAACCCCAGTCTTTTCAGCTTTTGCAAGCACTATTTCCTGAGTCTTGCGAAACTTCCCTGCTAACCCTTTTCGTCTATAGTTAATTACATCTAGGTCCCTGCAGCCTTGTTTAGCCCATAGATTTCACGTTTTAGGTCCGATTCGATCCGTTCAAGTTACGTTAGCTTCGTAGTAACCTAATCTACGCGTTAGTGGTGTTAGTTTTCATAAAACTTGTTTTTGAAATTTTATTAGTAATTAATTTGATTAACGATCAATTTAAACTAGCTTTCTAAATAAAAGATGATTAGGCTTTTACACCCGCCTTGTGTCTTGCCCATAGGTGCAGCAGAGCCCAAGCATTCACGGCGATCATAACCTATCCAAATTCCATATCTTTCATCCTTTTGTTGCCACATAATTTGCCTACACCTTGTATTTCTATCTTATTGTATTTGTCATCTGGCTTAATAAATATTTAGTATATGAACCGCTATGATCCCAGTGTATTATTTTAATACTGAATTCATATATTGCGGCCGCATATGTGAAATCTAGATATTAAAATAGTATGCTGAATTGTATGTGCGTATACCAAAGTTTGTTGATCCATTTATACAAAATTCCATTGAAGCTTTATTCCAATATTCTGTGATGACATCATGTTCATGCCTTGATGATGTCACAATCTAATTGTCCTCAACCAAAATAACCCCAGCCTATGTTCTTTGTACCAGTATACCCTTGGCCCTTCAATTGCTCATACCTTCTGAACCTTAGCTCTGTCCTAGTGTTTCTTGCGCTCTCGAGTTCGTTGTAGCTAGTGTTTTCTAGTAGTAGCGCTTTTCAAAACTGTTGTATTGATTGGTGTATTGCTTTGTTAGATGTATCTTGTGTGCTGGTCATGCCAATCGGTGAGCTGCTCAACGTTGAAGGAGAGCAAGGTTCTGGAGAAGAGAATTTACTGGCAATGCTTTGAGGAAGGCAAGTATAACACGAGAATTCCTTGATACCTACACACCTTATTAATCACATACATTCATGCATGAGTTAATCTGTTTTAGGATTATCCTTAGTGTTCTTAAAACTTACTTCCTTGTTCAACCGGGTTATGCATCTTTTGGGTAGCAAATGCTAGGCTAAGCAACATGAGCTTACCATCTTTGGACGATGATACTTGGGTACTTATGATCATTTGCGAATGATTAAAACTTGCTTTTTAGCAACATGGTTAGGTAGCTGGAACATGTGCTGTGTGCTTTGTTCTCAGCAAACTCTTGTTCTAGAATATGTGCTGTGTGCTTTATTCTAGGCAATTCACGATCTAGAACATGTGCTGTGTGCTTTGTTCTAGGCAACCCTTAATTTGGACATGTGCTGTGTGCTTTGCTCCATTCAACCTAAATCGGAACATGTGCTGTGTGCTTTGTTCTTAATCAAACTTTAAACTGGAACAGTTGCTATGTGCTTTGTTCTGGGCATCACTAGTTATGGTCTATCTTAAAGTGGCAACCCGGGAGAACAGTGCAACCACGGGAATCAAATGGGCTCTGGTCTTGACTAAGTAAATTTTGAAAGGTCTCGTAGCGTCCCTATGCAGTCACACCAAAGGTAGTGTGATGAATGTGCCTAGCTAGCACTGCGTGGTTGGGTTATAAAGTTCTTCTGAACTTTTACGCGACCAGTGGGGAAGTGTACAACCTCTGCAGAGTGTAAAACTGTTATAACAGCCGTACTCACGGTTACGAGTGGCCTGGATCCTTTTTGACAGTGACTTTTACCCCGGTGATGTTTAAAATGAAATGATGATGGAATAATGGTGGACTATGATACTTCTCTACTTATACTTAATTTGGGTTACAACTGGGTTTTTTCTATTACATTGTAGTAATTTGGTTAATGCCAAAATTAAACAACTAAAAGTGCTTACCGCAGTTAAACCGTGTCTAGCCTTTTGAGCCTTCATACCTCGTGTTGTATTTGTTAAGTAAAGTTGGTTTACTTACGCTTGCACTATTCAACAAAATCCCGGATGGGTACTCAGATGAGGCAGAACTTGAAGATTTTCATGAAGATATTCAGAAGGGTTCAAGGTTGTGATTCACCAGCCGGCGTCCCTGTGGAATGGAGACTTCATCGTGAGAGATAATAAATAGACTTCCACTGTGGTTTGTTTAAGATTTTTTGTTATTTTGTAATAATTTCTTTTGTAATCGAGCACTGGTTTACTTTGATTTACCTTATTCTGGAGCTATATGTGTGTTTAAGACTTCCTGGGTACACATATAGTAGCATTTGGATTTTCTTCGTAAATCCGGGTGTGACAGAAGTGGTATCAGAGCCGTGCTGACTGTAGGATCGCAACCTAGATAGAAATGGTTGAAGTTAAGGTTGTCAATTCTCTCTCTTTTGCAAAATTTCACCTCCTTGGCTTTTTGTCTCTCTTTTGCATCCTACGCTCACTCTGTTTACTCAAAAGTGTTGCTTCTCCCACACCCTTGATTTTTCTTTAGCTGTCAACCATACCAGTCCACTACGTTGAGTGAAGATGTTGCTAAAGATACCAAGGAAGACCTACTACAAGCCATCATTGTCAGGAGAGTCTGAAAGACTAGAGATGAGGACTCTGCATCAACTGAGCTTCATCGTGCATTAAAGACCTCAAGTTCACTCAAACCCCGAGCCCTCGATAGTTTAGTGTTTTGTGTCTTAGGAGTTTTGAACCTAAGCCTTTGTTTCACCGATAGATCAACGATGCTAAAGTGGTTTTGCTAGTGTGCTCTTGTGTGTTGTGGTGTGCTATGTATTGATGTGGATCTTTGTATTGATTGGTAGTATAGTTAGTTAGATGGATTCCCTTGACTCCCCTTCTATTTGTCTACAAGTCCTTGTCCAACTTGTCTCTTTCACATCCTAAACCTCAAACCCAATGGAGAATAACAAGAGAAGCCCTCAACAAAGTGTGACCAACGGTGAGATCAACATTTCATCTTTGGGCTCATCATCCCTAGACGACATGAAACAATGGCCGATGAAGATGCTTGGACCTCCGGGAAGTTGCTACTATTGCACACAGTATGGTCATCCGTGTATCCAGAATGACCTCAACCTGAAGATGTTGCAATTAGGTCTCTCAAGGATCATCAACTGGTGGAGATAAGAAACTACCTTCCTCAAAAGGAACTGCGCCAGAAGGACAGGGAACTGAAGCTCAAGAAGAGAGTGTTGATGACACATACCTTAGTGGATGGGACATAACCTTTAGTGTGTTTCAGCCACACAGACGCAAGCACCCAAAGCAGCAAACAAGGCGTAAAGTCAGGAATAGAAGACCTCAATCCACCAAGAAGCTGAAGATGACCACAATGCCCAAGAAGCCATACTACATACTAGCACGAGTAGACTACATGGAAGCCAAACAAGATAAGCAAGCAAGGAGGATGCTACTCAGGAATGTTTTGCTACAATCCAAGTCAGTGGTAGCTTTGTTTGACACAAGAGCCTCGCATTGTTTCATATCGACGAAGTTCGTGAAGGAAAACAACATTGCACCACTCGTCAAGGAACAACCAATGTCTATTTGGCCTGGAGATGAAGAAATATTGCTTAGATTGGAATGTCTAGAGGTACCATTGCAGATAGATGGAATGTGATTCGAGGTGGATACTAATGTCTTGGATATGAAGGGAATGGACATCATCTTAGGAAAGGATTGGTTACAGGAACATAAGTGTGTAATGGATTATCATTCCAAGGTGGTCTCTCTAACTAATAAGCAAGGAAGAGAAGTTATATTCAAAGCAGCTGCGCAGATATGAAAGAGCAGTATCAAGCCAGTCACCAACTGAAGATATCATCTCTACAAGAAATTGGTTCAAAGGAGCAGACTCATGATCACATCAAGAAGCACATCAAGTTAGACATAGATAAAAAGAATTTGTTAGCAAGTTGTACTCAAGATCAGTACTTGGTAAAGCTAAGTTTATGTATATGTGTGGATTGAAACAAGCAATGAGAGGATGGATGCTTTTAATCCGTTTACACCTTATCCTAGTCTTTCCTCTCAGTTCCCTTGCCCCCATCTATTCTAGAGACGAAGAAGTCACCAAAAGATTTCACCTTTACCAAGGTTCAACTTTGGATATTGAAAAGTCATGTTAAGTGGGGTAGTGATAAGTCATACTCCTACAACAGTTCTTCAGAAGAGAATCTAGAGAAAGATGGAAACAATTGGGAGGCACTCCCGACATCAAGAAGTGATACACAAAGGAAAAACAAGATGAATAAGTGAAGACCCTTATTCCTCTCAAACCCCCTTGTCCTCCTGCTAACCTAGCCATGAAGAAGTCAACAGGAGACTCCACTGTTACCAAAGTTCAACTTGGAGTATAGAAGAACCTTGTTAAGTGGGGTAGTGCTGAGCCACACTCCTACAGTAACACATGAGGAGCACAAGATGTCAAAGTGGTGGATCTTAAAGATGAATGGAAACAATTGAGAGGCAGTTTCAAAATCAAGGAGTACTACATATGATAGGAGATCATACATGGGCGATCGATATGGAGTTAAGGTTCAAAGAAGGAAGAATACAACAATAGGAAAGACAAGCTAAGAAGATATTCGTCAGGAGCAATCGAATTTCCCCTCGTGAAACTTTGCCTACACCTTGTATTTCTATCTTATTGTATTTGTCATCTGGCTTAATAAATATTTAGTATATGAACCGCTATGATCCCAGTGTATTATTTTAATACTGAATTCATATATTGCGGCCGCATATGTGAAATCTAGATATTAAAATAGTATGCTGAATTGTATGTGCGTATACCAAAGTTTGTTGATCCATTTATACAAAATTCCATTGAAGCTTTATTCCAATATTCTGTGATGACATCATGTTCATGCCTTGATGATGTCACAATCTAATTGTCCTCAACCAAAATAACCCCAGCCTATGTTCTTTGTACCAGTATACCCTTGGCCCTTCAATTGCTCATACCTTCTGAACCTTAGCTCTGTCCTAGTGTTTCTTGCGCTCTCGAGTTCGTTGTAGCTAGTGTTTTCTAGTAGTAGCGCTTTTCAAAACTGTTGTATTGATTGGTGTATTGCTTTGTTAGATGTATCTTGTGTGCTGGTCATGCCAATCGGTGAGCTGCTCAACGTTGAAGGAGAGCAAGGTTCTGGAGAAGAGAATTTACTGGCAATGCTTTGAGGAAGGCAAGTATAACACGAGAATTCCTTGATACCTACACACCTTATTAATCACATACATTCATGCATGAGTTAATCTGTTTTAGGATTATCCTTAGTGTTCTTAAAACTTACTTCCTTGTTCAACCGGGTTATGCATCTTTTGGGTAGCAAATGCTAGGCTAAGCAACATGAGCTTACCGTCTTTGGACGATGATACTTGGGTACTTATGATCATTTGCGAATGATTAAAACTTGCTTTTTAGCAACATGGTTAGGTAGCTGGAACATGTGCTGTGTGCTTTGTTCTCAGCAAACTCTTGTTCTAGAATATGTGCTGTGTGCTTTATTCTAGGCAATTCACGATCTAGAACATGTGCTGTGTGCTTTGTTCTAGGCAACCCTTAATTTGGACATGTGCTGTGTGCTTTGCTCCATTCAACCTAAATCGGAACATGTGTTGTGTGCTTTGTTCTTAATCAAACTTTAAACTGGAACAGTTGCTATGTGCTTTGTTCTGGGCATCACTAGTTATGGTCTATCTTAAAGTGGCAACCCGGGAGAACAGTGCAACCACGGGAATCAAATGGGCTCTGGTCTTGACTAAGTAAATTTTGAAAGGTCTCATAGCGTCCCTATGCAGTCACACCAAAGGTAGTGTGATGAATGTGCCTAGCTAGCACTGCGTGGTTGGGTAATAAAGTTCTTCTGAACTTTTACGCGACCAGTGGGGAAAGTGTACAACCTCTGCAGAGTGTAAAACTGTTATAACAGCCGTACTCACGGTTACGAGTGGCCTGGATCCTTTTTGACAGTGACTTTTACCCCGGTGATGTTTAAAATGAAATGATGATGGAATAATGGTGGACTATGATACTTCTCTACTTATACTTAATTTGGGTTACAACTGGGTTTTTCCTATTACATTGTAGTAATTTGGTTAATGCTAAAATTAAACAACTAAAAGTGCTTACCGCAGTTAAACCGTGTCTAGCCTTTTGAGCCTTCATAACTCGTGTTGTATTTGTTAAGTAAAGTTGGTTTACTTACGCTTGCACTATTCAACAAAATCCCGGATGGGTACTCAGATGAGGCAGAACTTGAAAATTTTCATGAAGATATTCAGAAGAGTTCAAGGTTGTGATTCACCAGCCGGCGTCCCTGTGGAATGGAGACTTCATCGTGAGAGATAATAAATAGACTTCCGCTGTGGTTTGTTTAAGATTTTTGTTCTTTTGTGATAGTTTCTTTTGTAATCGAGCACTGGTTTACTTTGATTTACCTTATTCTGGAGCTACATGTGTGTTTGAGACTTCCTGGGTACACATATAGTAGCATTCGGATTTCCTTCGTAAATCCGGGTGTGACAAATAGATGGGGATTGCGGCAATCCATCTGCACAAACCCTAGAAGCAGGCCTTACATTCATAAACATATTGCACGTCGTAGTGTTTGTGCATAAACCCTAGCTGTCGCTAGAGGCGGGATACGAACCTGGTGAGGGGCAAGCGCCTTTTCATCTAACTCCACCTCAGCTTCTTCCACTATGACGGCCGGAGCTCGTTGTCCTCCATTCCGCTGTGCTGCATCGTCGGATCCGGAACTGGAAGGAGTTGTCATGGATAGAGTCGCCGGTCCGGAACTGGAAGGAGTCACCGGAGCCACCAGATCGTTCCCCTCGCTGTCTCTCAATCTGGTTTTGGAGGAAAGTGGAAGGTGCGGGACGTAGCAGGCGGTGCCTTTGGGGGGGAAGTGGGGCGGAGGACGCATCTGCCGCTGGTTTAGGAGGAGTTTTGGGGTGGGAGAATTTGGATTCTGGCGGGCTGTGTCTATTTTGGTTTAGGCGGCCAGTCCAAATTTTTCGTAATGACTAATGGGTCCCACATGTCGATGACAAAGGAGAAGCCAAGCAACACTGCAGTAACTATTGGTTTAGGCGGCCAGTTCAAATTTTCATACGTAATGACTAAAGAGGAGCCGAAAGCGTCTGCCAATTCCCAGACACCGTAGTAAATATTGGTTGGGGGAAGACGCCTCATCGCCCACGCATCGCGTGCGTCGTCAGCGGCGCCCAAATTATCTATCATGACTAGAGGGTCCACATATCCGCCACTCAGGAGAATTCGTTTTTATGTAGAGACAATGAAATCATGTGCCACCAGTGGGTCCCATGAGTCGGGGAGACATAGGAGATTACGGTTTCATAAAGAGAAAATGTAGATTGATTATATTTTCGATTCATAAGTGAAACCTTCGATGCAATTCAATGTGTGTCTAGGCAAATGTTTTGAGTTTTGAACTTTATGGAATGTGATCATTGATCATTTCCAAACTGAACCAATATTCAACATGGAGAGTGATTTGTCCATGTAAGATTACTACATGACCTATGCCATATAGTCCTCTCGAAGTCCATATCCAAGTAGAGTGGAAGAGGTTGTATGAGTTGCTCCATGTTAACATTCCATCATATAATTCTATATGCACATGTGTTTGAGGATGGCCTAGTCACTAAATCTCGTTAGCAAAGGCACCTTCATCGGATAGTAAGGTCTTAGTGTATGAAATGCTAAAAATTTGCAATAAGGTACAAAATCAAAGTGGAGACATTCTGCGCAGTGTACTTCATGGAATGTGATCATTGATCATTTCCAAACTGAACCAACATACAACAAGGAGAGTGATTTGTCCATATACGTATGATTATTACATGGCATACCATATATATATATATATATATAGTCCTCTTCAAGTCCATATCCAATTAGAGTGGAAGAGGTTGTACGAGTTGCTCCATTTAAACATTCCATCATATAATACTATATGCACATGTGTTTGAGGATGGCCTACTCACTAAATCTCATTAGCAAATGCACCTTCATTGGACAGTAAGGTCTTAGTGTATGAAATGCTAAGACAAATTTCCAATAAGGTACAAAACCAAAGTGGAGACACTCTGCGAAGTGTAACCCATGAGATTTATAAAGATGTTTTGCGACCTCAGCAAAAAAAATCATCTAAATCAGACAACAAATGAGAAATCTCTACACGTTTAAAGTTTTCATTATGAATCAAATTGTGAAAAATGAGGATCCATGAAGATCTGATGAAGAACTTGATGAGGACATGAAACCTTCAGATACAACCATTGATTATAAGGACCAATCTCGAAGTGCAAGTCCATCAAACTTGAACACTCGATTCGCCAGCAGTTCGGGAGTACTTCATTGGGAAGGCCATAATTCCTTCATCCGGAGTGTGTTTGAGGTCCATAAGCACTTGATGGAAAGATTATTTTATAATCTTTCAAATGGATCTGATATCACCTCATGTCGTCAAGGCCTCCAGATCATCAAGACATGTTATCTCTGTTTCTGCCGGGTGATACTATGTCATCGTGGGCTTCTTATTCACACTTGGGACCCTGACCCAAGTTGGATCACTGCTCCACCATGTGGGGAACACATCAATGAAGCCTTTGCATGTCCTCCTCCTTGGCCACCACCTTTGGAGGCCAGCAAGGGCGTCCATGACAAGTTGGAGGCCCAGTCCACGTCAAGTTCGAGTCTATTTCGGAGTCCAGGAGCAGCCTGCACAAAAAATGATGCCCAGGTCGCATACGGGCTCGGTTTTGGGAGTTCTACATATGGTTGGAAAGCTAAGGAGATAGGCTTTCCAATGCCATCGGTCCCATGCCATCGGTCCCATGTCTAAATTCAATAGGAAACGACAGGAATCGTCAAAATAATTGGACGTCCAGAATCTGTCAAGGTGCTACGCCGCCGTCTTTTGGGCCGTTGGCCCGTGTATCGCTTGGGAGTCCAATAGGGACGTGTCTAGGGGGTTTTGCATGACTTAATACTCATATATTCAGTAGCCGCCGCCACATTAGGGTTTGGGTTTTGTTTAGATGTAAGTTTAGCCATTGCTACTTCCTTGTAGACGCATGTGTCGGCGAGACCATCCGTTCTACTTGATTCAGAACCCCAAATTCGACGTATCTGATTTATCCCTTGGGCAAGGTCTGTGCGCTGTTTGCTTGTCCACTTGTTCTTGCTTGTTTTTCAATTTGCTTGCAGGTACAAGGTTGTTCTTAGCATGGCAAGAACAGCAACAAATTATAGCCGGTTTAACTGTCGCTAAGGCGCAGCTTCCCTCTAATTGTTGTAGTTGGGCAGCACAACGTAGAATCCACCCCCAAATCGAGTTATCCACCACTCACCGAAAGATCAGCACCAAACCCTAGAGTTGGGTCCTATCATGATGATGAGGACATGAAACCTTCAGATACAACCATTGATTATAAGGACCAATCTCGAAGTGCAAGTCCATCAAACTTGAACACTCGATTCGCCAGCAGTTCGGGAGTACTTCATTGGGAAGGCCATAATTCCTTCATCTGGAGTGTGTTTGAGGTCCATAAGCACTTGATGGAAAGATTATTTTATAATCTTTCAAATGGATCTGATATCACCTCATGTCGTCAAGGCCACCAGATCATCAAGACATGTTATCTCTGTTTCTGCCGGGTGATACTATGTCATCGTGGGCTTCTTATTCACACTTGGGACCCTGACCCAAGTTGGATCTCAGCTCCACCATGTGGGGAACACATCAATGAAGCCTTTGCACGTCCTCCTCCTTGGCCACCACCTTTGAAGGCCAGCAAGGGCATCCATGACAAGTTGGAGGCCCAGTCCACGTCAAGTTCGAGTCTATTTCGGAGTCCAGGAGTAGCCTGCACAAAAAATGATGCCCAGGTCGCATACGAGCTCAGTTTTGTGAGTTCTACATATGGTTGGAAAGCTAAGGAGATAGGCTTTCCAATGCCATCGGTCCCATGTCTAAATTCAATAGGAAACGACAGGAATCGTCAAAACAATTGGACGTCCAGAATCTGTCAAGGTGCTACGCCGCCGTCTTTTGGGCTGTTGGCCCGTGTATCGCCAGGGAGTCCAATAGGGACGTGTCTAGGGAGTTTTGCATGACTTAATACTCATATATTCAGTAGCCACCGCCACATTAGGGTTTGGGTTTTATTTAGATGTAAGTTTAGCCATTGCTACTTCCTTGTAGACGCATGTATCGGCGAGACCATCCGTTCTACTTGATTCAGAACTCCAAATTTGTGTGTATCTAATTTATCCCTTGGGCAAGGTCTGTGCGCTGTTTGCTTGACCACTTGTTCTTGCTTGTTTTTCGATTTGCTTGCAGGTACAAGGTTGTTCTTGGCACGGCAAGAACAGCAACAAATTGGAGCCGGTGTAACTGTCGCTAAGGCGCAGCATCCCTGTGATTGTTGTAGTTGGGCAGCACAACGTTGAATCCACCCCCAAATCGAGTTATCCACCACTCACCGAAAGATAAGCACCAAACCCTAGAGTTGGGTCCTATCATGTGGTAATCAGAGCAAGGTTTATCGGTAAGTGATTTACCGTTCTTTACCTACAGTCCAAAAACCAAAAGAAAGGTTAAATCTGAAAATCCCAACAACAAGTTTGAGCCTTTGCTGTTCTACTTAGTTCTTTGCTTGTTGAATTTTCAGTTGCATTGATTGGACTTGTTGCTGGTTCTTAGTGGTTAATTCTTTAGAGTTTTGAGTTCTGCTCATGTTTTAGGTCGCCACGAGATCCACTAGAACCATTTGCATCTCCGCTGCTAGATTCCCCAATTCAGCATAGGAAGAAAATATTCATATCTTTTGTTGCTGATATCTGATTCAAGAGTTTAAATACAATCTAAAAAGCTTATCTTGTTACCTTTCCAACAGATCCAACCTTGATCCATAATTCATTTTGAGCACTGCACAATTGCGCTGGAGATTCATGATCTACAATCTGAAACTAGAGTTGTTAATCTGATTTCAAAGGGGCTGTGTGCAGTAACCCTTTGTATTGATTTGTATTGATACTAAGAAAAAAAAGTTTAGTCCTCTGAAAAAAGGGAGAAGAAAGAAAGAAAAAAGGAAAGAAAGAAAGAAAAAAAAGAAAAGAAGAAGAAAAAAAAGGACAGAGTGTTGTTTTCATTGTGTTCCTTGGTTATTTTGGTGTGTGACAACACTTGTGTTCAGGCTCGCGTCTCTAGCATGAATTTATCCTAGGACCAGCATAGGACCATCTTTGAATGCTTATTCAACTTGCATTGATTAACGTGGTTCTAGCTGCACCTTGATTCTTAGTCCTTGCAGCCACCTATAGCTCCACAAATTTTCTACAACATCACAGGGTGTGCTTGTGTCACCATTTGTCTTGTTCTTGCTGGTTGCCAACACCTTCTGCAAGTGTGGTAAGAACAAGTAAGAACTTGGTTGCACAAGTTTGAAGAAGATATAGTGTGCCACCACCTATTTATTTTAGTTGGTAGGCAATTTCTTGTGAAGTTTGCTGCTGTCCACTAACGATGACAGGATTGGAGCGATACATGGGAGCTGGCAGCCTGCGTCATGAGTCTTCACGACCTCAACAACATATGAGAGCACATCCACTGGAAGTACATGATGATGTTCTAACTAAGATAAGTTACGATCTACCTTCTTTTGAGGGAAAATTTGACCCTTGTGCATATATTAATTGGGAGCTTAAGGTAGATTCTCAATTTGATAATCATGACTTGTCCGAACATCAAATGGTTTTAGCTGCTGCAAGTGCTTTAACAAAAGATGGCTTGACTGAATGGAAATATATTTGTAGGCATAACAATGTCCCGAAAACTTGGAAAGATTTCAAAATGCATTTTAGAGATGTCTATATTCCTGAATATTATGTTGATTATTTACTTAAGAAATTGGAGAAACTAAAATAGGGTAATAAGACTATGAAACAATACTTCCATAATTTTAAAATTTGTATCATGTTTGGTGGATTAGATAAATGCAGGGAAGATGTTATGAGTAGGTTCATGAAAGGGCTCAATTCTGAAATTCGAACCTTGTTAATTAGCAAATCATACAACAGTATTGGTCAATTGTTTTGGCTTGCACGAAGTGTTGAAAAGGAGATTCTGTTATCTGTGAATAATTGCAAGAATAATGTGACTCATAATGTCCAAAATTTGTCCACTTTGCATGGTAATTCAAGAGCAACAAATAGTGGAACCCGTTGCAAATTTACCTTCGCCACAAGATGAATTACTTGCTGATCCTTGTCATAAAGAGGACTTGTGTGCTGATGATTATTTTACTCCTATATCACAAGTAGTGCATAAGTGTGATACTTTTGGTTTGGAAGCATACAAATGCGCTGAAAATAAGCTTTTTCATCCTATTACTTGTGCACAAGATGAACTGTAGTTGTTGTATTCTTTAGATACTCTGGGTTATATTGAATTTGATATTCTGTGTGATCTAATCTGTTTGGAGGAGAAATTTCTTTGATATTTTGAATTGACATGCTTGTCTAATCATATATATCATTTTATTGGCAAGTATAATTGCAAAGAAGAATATTTGGTGCATAAAGTTTACATTTGCTCTAATCTAAAGTATCCTTTTGGGCTACACTATGATGAAGTAGACAACTGCAATAACGCTAATCCTGTAATGTCAAGTTTGTCTAGTTTTGTTTTAATCAAACATGTTCAATTTCAAGAAGGAGAGAATTGTTGGCTGCTCTGTACGGCCCCTCCTACAACTACAGTCAAACCGAGGACGGTTTGCTTTCAAGAAGGAGAGAATGATGAGGACATGAAACCTTCAGATACAACCATTGATTGTAAGGACCAATCTCGAAGTGCAAGTCCATCAAACTTGAATATTCGATTTGCCAGCAGTTCGGGAGTACTTCATTGGGAAGGCCATAATTCCTTCATCCGGAGTGTGTTTGAGGTCCATAAGCACTTGATGGAAAGATTATTTTATAATCTTTCAAATGGATCTGATATCACCTCAATATCATGTCGTTAAGGCCTCCAGATCATCAAGACATGTTATCTCTGTTTCTGCCGGGTGATACTATGTCGTCGTGGGCTTCTTATTCACACTTGGGACGCTGGCCCAAGTTGGATCACAGCTCCACCATGTGGGGAACACATCAATGAAGCCTTTGCACGTCCTCCTCCTTAGCCACCACCTTTGGAGGCCAGCAAGGGCGTCCATGCTCGGTTTTGGGAGTTCTACATATGGTTGGAAAGCTAAGGAGATAGGCTTTCCAATGCCATCAGTCCTATGTCTAAATTCAATAGGAAATGATAGGAATCGTCAAAACAATTGGACGTCCAGAATCTGTCAAGGTGCTACGCCGCCGTCTTTTGGGCTGTTGGCCCGTGTATCGCTTGGGAGTCCAATAGAGACGTGGCTAGGAGGTTTTGCATAGGCTTGCAAGCGAGGCGGATTGCGGCTGCCCGCCCCGCGTCCGCACTGGCCGCAAACATTTTTGCGGGCGGCGCGGATAGCCCGCATGACGCCGCGATATTCTAGCGGGAGTTGCGGCAGCCCGCGTAACGCCGCATCCGCATGTTCACGTAGTTTTTTTCAGCAGCTTGCGTGCAGCATGCCGACGAGTTTGCATGTTGCTTAGTTAGATAAATTATGCGGCAGCCAATTTGCAGCCGTAGAAAGCTTGATGCAGCGAACTAGTTAGTACTATATACGAGACTTATACGTTCAAGCCACAGAAAATCCTAAAATAAAAAAGAAAAAATCTGAAAAATTAGAGAATATGAAGAGGGGTCTTTGCGGTCATAAATGTATATTTTTTCACAATAGTAATGATGATAAACTATATTAAAATAACTACAAAACAAGTCTTGTCTTTTGAGCTACTATTAATAAATCGGCAATCTTCCTAGCTCTTTGGGTGGTTCTTTAATTATTTCATCACTGCCCCGAGGCCTGCTTCCCAGCCATCTGCTAGCTTGTTCGTGGAGTAACTGAAGTAAACAAGAGGGTTTACAAATTAGAGATGGTGATGACAGGATGAAACTCTGAACATAAAAATGTTGCAGGATTGGATAGTAACATTAATGGCATCTAAATTTCAGTCCATCCAAATCTTGGGCTTTACAAGCACATCAGATTTTGATTGATGCATGAAGCTGGCTGAACAAAATACATGGAGGCAAGATAAAAGATAGCAGCAACTTGCTACTTTCAACAGAGAGCATTGGTTTGATAAAGTATAAGAACAAAGTCTGATATAATGCATACTAATAACTAAATTAAGATGAGGTGTCAATCAATACTTCCAAATGACACCAAGTCATTTTACAGAATACATGCATAAGTTTGTAGAAATTATGACATTTCTGGTGCAAATAAGCTGCCTTCTTAGCAGTTTCTTTGGACTGGCTATTTTCAAGATGACTATAAAGACACGTGGGTACAACTGAACTGAAGGCACCTATATGTGATTCCCTAATTTCTGCTGCCCTGTGAATCTCAATGATGCATAAGCCTGAAAAGAGTCCATTTTATAAGATTACACATTTACGCTAAAAGTTAACTAGTACATGTAGAGTCAGCATCACAAATTTCACCAACCCTTCTTAGGCAGCATGTATAGCCTGTTCGGTTGGCTGGCGGCTGGTAGCTGATGCTGATTTGTTGTGAGAGAAAAGTACTGCTGGCTGGCTGGTGGCTGGTGGCCGGTGCTGATTTGTTGTGAGAGAAAAGTACTGCCGGCTGGTGGCTGATAAGCCAAGCGAACAGGCTATGGTATCTGATAAAGATCGGTCAGCATTTTAAGCACTACTCGGTAGCTTTTTCTGCACTGAAACATGAGCCAGTGCTCTAAAACTGTAATGTACACCACCATGCAATTTCATAATCAAGGATATGCATCCAATACTTACGATTGAATCGTCATATCGACAGAGTGCATGAGAGAACACAAGGAAGCCTTCTCTGACTAACATTGTTTAACATATACATATCTACCGCTAGTGTACTTTCTACCATCTTGATTGTAGATTCAGGAGTCTGATGACACACCAACCAATCCTGCCAAGGGGAGAACAAGAAAAAGATACAGATCCCAGCACGTATAACCTCTGGTGCAAAGAGGAATCAAACTTTCGGCATCTAGGTCCGGGAGGAGGGAGGGAGGGAATTACTCGCCGCGGATGCACACCATCGCCGCTGGTTCCAAGCTGTTTGTTGTTGGGACCCTGGATGACAGTGAGAGGGAAGAAGATGCAAAAAGGCAGCTTGCAGAGTAGTGACCCGTACGTATACAACCGGTGGTGGCGGTGCGCAAGATGGCGACGCCATCGGCAAGCCGCGCGCGATGCTGGCGTGATTCCCTCGGATCCCTCTCTCGCCGTCGCCGATCCCCTTTCTGTTTTTGCGGGCTACGCGGCGCCGCCGGGCAGTGCGGGTCGCCCGCGTAGCGCCACTTTAAATATGCGGGCAGAATTGCGGCTTTTTGCGGGCTTGCGGGCGCGGGTCTGTCCAGCGGATTTGCCGCAAAACCCGCCCCACTTGCAACCATAGCTTAGCATGACCTAATACTCATATATTTAGTAGCCGCCGCCACATTAGGGTCTGGGTTTTGTTTAGATGTAAGTTTAGCCATTGCTACTTCCTTGTAGACGCATGTGTCGGCAAGACCATCCATTCTACTTGATTCAGAACCCCAAATTCGTGTGTATCTGATTTATCCCTTGGGCAAGGTCTGTGCGCTGTTTGCTTGTCCACTTGTTCTTGCTTGTTTTTCGATTTGCTTGCAGGTACAAGGTTGTTCTTAGCACGGCAAGAACAGCAACAAATTGGAGCCGGTGTAACTGTCGCTAAGGCGCAGCATCCCTGTGATTGTTGTAGTCGGGCAGCACAACGTTGAATCCACCCCCAAATCGAGTTATCCACCACTCACCGAAAGATCAGCACCAAACCCTAGAGTTGGGTCCTATCAGAACTGATGATGAAGCACGGCGCTGACAGGTTGGGCCCACGTGTCAGTCGCACAAACGACAGTGCACGCGAGGAATAAGCCTCTCACGGCTCGCCAGCGCGTCACGTACCGACTCCTATGCGGCCTGGGTTTGGTGGGTCCCACATGTCGGGGACAAAAGGGGTTCCGCTTTTGGATGGAAACAACTGCTGGTCCCCCACCATCTAGCTGAACCGGTAACCCCGCCTCTCTTTTCTCTAGTTCTCCCTCAAAACAACCCATCAAAGACTGGGGTTTTCTTCTTCTTCCTCCCATCCCTTGGCGCCGCATCGCCACTCCCCTCCAATAGCCCTTCCATTCCTTTAATCCCCTCCAATCACCCTCTAATCTCACGTCGAGGATGCCCCGCCGCAACAACCACATCTCCCGGAGCCAGCCCCGCGATAAATGGGGTCACTTCGAGCGATTCCCTGCTTCGTCCAGGCCCTCGTCGTCGAGGCGCGGCCCTCCGCCGCCCACGGTGGACTTCGACGATGACGTCAAACCCGACGTCGGCGACGTGCCAGTGGGCTTTCAAGCAAGCCCCGCCGCCGTCGTTGTCCAAGGCTCCGCAGGAGGACCGCGACGACGACTACGACGAGCATCCGCCGAAGCTCGTCGAGGCAGAACTGGCGGCGGTCGACGACGACGACGATCCTGACCGGATGTGCATCCGAGTCAGGAGCACCCCCTCCGGCAAGGACTAGTTCCGCTGCCCCATCTGCCCATTCGAGACCGACAGCTTCCACAAGGTGAAGATCCATGTCATGCACATCGCCATGAACGAGGGGGCGCCTGGCTTCGACGCCCAGGTGGACATGCATCGCCAGTTTGCCTGTCAGGTGGGCTGGATTAATTAGTTTGTTTAGTTAGTTTGTTTAATTTTCATGTGTTTTGTTTCTATGTTCATCTGTTGTTGTATATCTGCTGGAACGGTTGCAAGGAAACACACCCACGAACGCGCACGCGAATGGTTCCAATGCAAAAAGTGGAACCCATTAGGTAGATCAAAATGTTTTGCGAAGTTAGCAAAAAAAATCAACTGAATCGGACAACAAATGAGAAATCTATACACGTTTAAAGTTTTCATTATCAATCAAATTACAAAATACGAAGATCCATGAAGAACTGATGATGAACTGATAAAGCCCGGCGCCGATAGGTGTGGCCCGTTTGTCAGTCGCACATATGACAGCGCATGCAAGGAATACGCCTCTTGCCAGTGCGTGCGGGCTGGGCTCGGTGAGCCCTTGCTTGCGGGTCCTATGCTTCAATGCCCCATATGTCAGTGGCTTAGGGATGGAAACAACTGCCGGAACGATGTGAAACCGCGCCTTGCCGCCTATTCCCTTTTCGCCATCTCCTTCTTCCCCCAAAACGTCCCATCAAAGGCTGGGGTTTTCTTTTTACCTCTCCCCACGTCGGTCGCATCGCCTTCTCCCCCTCCCAAAGGCAGCCGCATCCTTGTCACCCCCGCCTCCACCTCCCCCCTCCCCCCGCAGTGCGACGATGGACCGCCGCAACAAGCCGGTGACGCGGGCAGCCGCCACCAGGAAGAGGCCTCTCCGGGGCTCCAACACCGGCAAGGACAAGATGCCGGACACGCTCGCCCCCTCAGCGAAGAGGGCCCGTGGCGGATCCGACTCATCCAACGGTGGCACATCCAAGAGGCCCCGATGCTCCAAGGTGGAGGCGGATGACTCCGGCGACTACTTCGGCTCCGACGACGAGGCAAGTATCTGTGTGTAGAATCATTGAATTTGTAGTATCCATGTACAATCATTGATTTTGTAGTATCTGTGTAGAATCTCTATGTACAATCAATGAATGTGTTCTAATTTTAGTCTGTAGTATCTGTGAAGTTGCACAAGTGATATCTCTGTGTAAAAGAAGTGTACGAATCTCTGTGTACAATCAATGGATTAGTAGTATATGTGTGCAGTCATTGATTTTAGTCTGTAGTATCTGTGAAGGTGCACAAGTGATATCTCTGTGTAGAAGAAGTGTAGCAATCTCTGTATACTAAACTCATCAATTTCTGGATGTAGAAGGTGCGGCAGCTGAAAGATGATCTTGCACAGCTGATCTCCAGGGTGGGAGATATTGAAGATATGTTGTTAGGCTTTGAGTCAACTGAAGACAACAACAGTCAGATGCAGGAATTGATGATATGAAGAAGATGAAGGAGCTGGAAGAAGAACAGAAGATCTTCAGGAAGCAGATCAAGGATCTAGTTGCAGAACAGATGATCTGCAGACAGCTGGCAGCAAACCTGGGGAGCAAGATGAGGGAGCTTGAAGAAAGGTAGAACAAGCTCTCCAAATGAACTCTGCAGCCTGCTGTGTTCTGTTCTATAATAGCTACGCCCTTTCTTCTTTTGGTACTTTGAACTTGTGATGGCCATATGTGGCCTGGAAAAAACTTTTGCATATGTGTCTACATATGCAATGTAATGTATCTTTTGGTGGTCTGCAGTGAACCTTTGAATGCTACATATGATATGTATATATTTCTGGTGTCATGAAAGGATTATCACATTTCATCTTACATATTTCACAGATATTTCTGTGTAAGAAATTGTATTTAAGTAACTTGAGTCACAAAAATGTTGCAGTAATCCTAATTGACAAATTGAACCCAATTTACACAAAAAAAACATCGTCGTCTTCAAGTGAATTGACGGGAGCAACGACTCCATCACCTATGTATGTGTCATCATCTTCATCGTCGTCTTCTGGTATGTCCACATGATCCGATTCAGGTATGGGTTCAGCAAGCGCCTTTGCAAGTACAAAAGCATCACCACTTACCCCTTCCATCTCTGTCCTACTCCAATTTGTCAATTTCTCAACTCCGTTGTCGATAGTAATATTTTCACTCCAATGACAACCGAGTCCACATCAGCATCACCAACATTATTATCAGTGTCCTCTCGTTCAGGCATGGCAAACAGGGTTCTAGGTTTCATTCTGAGGACACTGCACCAATTAGCTTTCTTTTCACATTTCAAATAACATACTTGCTCCGCTTGAATCACCACTATGTATGGTTCATCTGAATAGTGAAACCGAGAGGTATCAATATCGATGATCCCAAATTTATCTTTGTTGTACCCTCTGGATTGGTTCGAAGTTGGTGCCGGAACATCATACCAGTCACACTGGAACAACGTTACTTCCTGCGCGTTAGGAAAATCAAGGATGATGATTTTTTTAACCACTCCGTACCATTCCATGTCATCGCCCTAGACAACAACACCACTATTCTATGTTGTTAGATTTTTCTCTATATGCGATGTCCAGAAGAAAAATCCATTGATGGAGCACCTGTTAATAACAGTAACTCGATGATCTGGACCACGAGATAGAGAATAGATCATATCATTTGCAGTTCCCTCAGCATGTTCCTTCCTGATCTGCACTCATATATGTTCTCGACAAATTACAACAATATTCAACTGTGATGCATTAAATGGAACACAAATATAAATGACTCACCTTATGCTCGAACCACTCCACAAATTCTTTCTTGTGTCTTGTTTCAACATTCTGTGGGTTTATTTTCCTCAATTCGTCCGTATGCTCACTTCAACGAAACGAAAACGAAACAAAAACTTATCTCAGTTAGATAGTGAACACATTATTAGAGATAAACTCATAAACATGTAGCTTACTTTATCCATGGAATGGCCTCATCAGAGTTGGTTAGTATGTAGTGCCTCATCCTCTGCATTTCATCATAAGATGCTATCTCAATATTATGCCTACTAGAAGATTTCTTTCTATCAAAGTCCATGCTCGCAAACACACTTAGACCAGCAGGTGGTTCACTAACAGTGCTCCTTTCTTGATGCTTTGTCCGATTCAGCTTTGTAGCAATGCCTTCAAAGAATCGAGAACAAAACGTAAGGCACTCCTCCGAGATAAGTGAATAAGTGCGAATCTGGGATACAATGTCCTTTGGGGGGCACAAGAGCGAATAAGTGAATTATGTACTCCATTGCATTGTTCGTAATACCAAACATGCACTTAATCTGGAAAAGCCTGACAATGAAAGATACTTTAGAAGCCTCCTTGCAACCTGGGTACAATTCAATCCGGGCTTCTTCTATTATTTGAAAAATTTCTTTGCTACCTCATTATTTGGCTCCTCAGTATTACCATGTACGGCATTACTGATTCTCTAGTTCTATAAAGTACGATCTTTGTCGTTTTTTTCGTGCGGCATTTTTTGTCCTCCGTTTTTGTCCTCCGCGTGTGACCTTCGACGACGCCACCTCCGCCCGACATCACGGGTGTTTTGGTCCGCGATCGAATCGTGTTACTCCTGTTTTTTATTTTCTCTTGTTTTCCCGACGCCTCCCGCGGTTCGTCCATCCTTTTCGTCCTTGGTGCGACCCGTCGCCCCCTCCCCTAATCACGTGACCCGCAGCCCCCACGCGCCACCACACCTTAGATCCGATTCACGACTCCACCCCCAACTCTCGCCGCAGTTGCCGCCGCCTCCCATCCGCGGCATCGTTCCTCTCCACACGCCCTTCCTTGGTGGAACCCAGCCGTCCGCGGCCGCGCTTCTTCCTCGGCGACCGCGTCGACCCGCCGGTGTCCGTCACCGACCCGCTCCTCGCCTGGGCGTAAGAGGCGCACTAGTCCATAGGCGGCCTCGGTGGCAAGCGCCTCCGCCTCCAGGGCTGCATCGAGGGCTCCATCAACAAGCTCTGCTGCCGCGCGCGCCGCGACGCCAGGACCAAGGCCCGCGTCGCCGGCCAGAAGCCTGCATCGCTCACGGGGATCGGATTCGACGATGACGCCAGCGATGGGGACTCTGATGAGGAGGAGGTGCGGCGCAAGAGCAGATCCTGAAGCAGGAGGTCGTCGTCGACGACGAGGACTCCAACGGGTCCAACCAGTCGGAGGAAGAGGGGGATGAGGAGGAGGCAGATGAGCCCCTCGAGGCCATCGCCACCGCGGCCAAGAAGAAGCGCGCGAGGAAGCTCAATGACGAGTTTGACTGCATCGCCGCACAGCAGCAGTAGGTGGAGAAGAAGCAGAAGGATCCAGCGCGGGCGAGGACCTCGCCGAGGAGGCAGGCTTCCGCGCCAGCGGCAAAAGCGACTGCCAAGGCGTCGCCAAAGAGGAAGGCTTCCGCACCAGCTGTTGTGTAGGTACGTCCATTATCCATCGGTTCAGTGCCTGAAATCATAATTCGACTGCAAGATCTATCGATTGAGTGAAGTGAGGTCTCCATTGTTGCTATCTCTCAAATTGATAGATGGATCCTGTGTGCCCTCTAAAAAACAGCCGTCCACAACTAAATCCTCCTAGGATCTGGGTGCCCATAAGCACAGCTGCCTGGCGTGTGAAGCTTCACTGCCTGCCGAGCTGGTCGTCCAAGGAATGAACCCTTCCCTGCTGGACACCATCGCCCTGGAATGTGACCATACGCAGTTCATTCAAAATCTCCCCCAACATACAATATTAGATCTAGATGGTAGGGATTTTTTGCCATGCTTCATGCCAAAATTTTCAAGGCCATCGGCTGCTGACTTTTTACGTAAATCTTGTCATCCCATTGTTGGGTTGAGGGATGCCTAGCCTGTTCAGATCACTAAATAAATTTATGCCTTAGTATTTTTAAGCCAATTTTTATTTGTAAAGAATGCATATTTAGATATGCAACATATTTTTGTCAGGATATGTAAAAATGTTTAGATTTACATCTTCGAAATCTGATGCTACAGGGATAATTTGCATAGTGGCCAAAGGTAGTTTTGGCTGTAGGATATCATGGAATAATCATGTGTGATCAATGAATGAACAATCAATCTGCTTATCTGATGTCTTACTATTTGCCTGATGTCTGATGCAATTTTTAATCACTTAGATCTTCTGACAAACTGTTCCCCACTAAACCAATATTTACTATAAGACTGCTTCCAGGATCAGCCTGTGTCTTCCACCCCTCCCCTCCTGCTGATTTGAGCATCACACGGAACTATCAGGATCGGCCTGCTGATGGCTCATCAACACTAGGAGGAGGAGCTCACCTGGTCGCCCCCGCGACACTCAACACCGGCGGCTCACGTGCAGCAGGTTGCCTCTGTCCATTCGCATCAGCGTAAGCTATATGCATGTTCAATTTGGGTTTCAGAATTGAATGATCAATGCACATTCTTAGTTTGCAATTAGCACAAGACTGTCTATAATTGATCGCTGATGCCAGTGATAAGACCATATTGATACATGTAGCTTCTAATACTTGGATTAGTGAAGTGTTTTGTAAAATAGGTTCATGATTTGGATTTTCTTTCATGTTAATATTCCGATTTGGTATATTTTTAGGCGTGTAGGTGTACCGTCAAATGACATTATTCCAATATTTTACTCCGATCAATGTATTGTGCTCACAATGATCGTGCCAATGTGTCCAGATTCCTGCTCCAAAATGGGGACACATTGTTAGGCAAATTGGTGATGCACTTAGAGGAAAGCTACATCATCTTGTCAGGCTTGTGTCACTTGAGATAGGGAAAATTCTCCCTGAAGGGATCAGGAGGTTCAGGTATGATACTTGTTGCGCATTCATGACAATCTTACATTATTTTTCTCTCTCTTAGGATAGGTAGGCTGAGTTCAGAGCACATATATGCGTTTCCATTTTATAATGTTTTTTCAATCATATTTGATGTGTCCTTGTACATATGCTATTTCTTGTGTAACTCTCCAGTCATATTTGCACTTAACCGTGTGCAGAAGGCATTGCAAATGAGGATGGGTAACTTAATATGATTCACCAACCCATATAGGCATTTAACATGTTTGATTTCTTCTGTTTATTTGGAATTGTGGTGGTATGTTTTGGTCTTGGCAAATTTGTACAATTTCAATTGTTGTTTTTCCAGTTGTGTACACACTTGAGTTTTGTTTTGTGTAGGGAAAAGAAACACTTGACTGGATGTTCTTGGAAAAGAAACACTTGACCAGTTATGTACACACCAGATCTTGCTATCAACTTGGAGCTTTGATCTGTTCTCTCTCATTTGATCATGGAAGAACTTGTATCAGTAAGTATTAGCAACTTGTTGAACTGCTATATAATTTGTTTGTAGTAATTTGTATAGGATTTAGGTTCTATATTCTTCCTTGAGTCATGAAAAGATCTTACCTGAAATAATGCACATAGTTAGTGCCTCCCAAACTATGGCAATGCATTTTTTTACCATTTGTACCCTTCTCTTGGTTTATTAACAGTTGAGGGTTACTTGTCAACTCTCTATTCTTTTTTTAGACTTTTGGAACTGTTTGTGTATTTCTTGCTTCAAAGATTGAAGACGCACCTTGCTCATTAAAACATGTGGCCATTGTGGCATATGAAACAATGTATCAGAAGAATCCACCAGGAGGTATTTATATACTGCTCTTTTTTTGTTATATGCGCTTATTACTCCCGACCCATGCTTTTCATTTTATTTCATGATGTTTGATTGATTTGTTGCGTAATTTCCTTTTAAACAAGCATAATAGTACATTGTACTGAAACAAGCAGAACAATTTAGTTTGATATTTGAAATGGGGCTGATTGTGCAGAACTGCAGATAGCTCTTCTCCTTAGGTACTTATCAAATGTAGGTTTCTTTTCAACGGGGGAAAAAGAGAATATTTTATTTGATATTTTCAAATATTGCAAGATCAAGAATTTGCATCACTACTGCTTTCATAGTAAGGCTGTAGATCAAGATATCAGGTTGTTGATCAAGAATGCGCATCAACTTACGGTTCTTGTTAGTGTGGTTTGGGACACCATGTGGTGGCATGTAGAGGATATAAAATTGTAGTATCAAAATTTAGATGCTAGGTTTATTTGTCATTTCTTCATTAACAGCCTTTGTTACGTAGGTTTATCTGTCATTATGAGGTCAGACAAAAGGATAAGAGGTACATAGTTTTTTTTTTGAGAAAAATAAGAGGTACATAGTTGACATAGAGAAGAAGATCTGTTCTTGCAGATATTGGCAGCTGGCAGGTCTCCCTTGTGCTCATGCTATCACTGCATTGTTTTATTGTTCTAAGTCAGCTGAAGACTACATAGCTCAGTGCTACTCAGTGGAGGATTACAACAAGATCTATGATCATTGCTTGCTGCCCATGGAAGGGCTGGGTCAGTGGCCAGCAGATCAACGCAAATTACAGCCTCCAGCCAGGCCTAGGAAGGAGAGGAGGAGGGAGCAAGGTGAGGCCAAAAAAGCCACAAAGTTCAGTAAGATAGAGACTGTTATTCAATGCAGCAAATGTCACCAGATAGGTCACAACACAGAACTTGTGGACCAAAATCAAATGCAAAGAGGAGGATTTATGAAGTGGGCAAAGAGGCAAGTATTTATACAACACTAAAATTATTTATGTACTGTACAGGGCTAGCTGTGCTACAAATTGACTAAATCTTGTTCCATGCAGGTTTGGAGACCAGCAGGCCACAGAAGAAATCTAGGAAGACAAAAGGAGTTCAAAACAATACTCAAGGTGAAATGCCTTCTGCATCAACTTCAACTCCTATAAAGAAGAAAGCAGAACAAGGCTATCTCCAAGGATTAAAGCTCTTGTAGAGAACTATAGTGTTGATTGAACAATTTGAATTATTGATGATTTGTTTGAACCATATATCGAATACATTTATATTATTTTGTATTTGATTGAATTATAAAATATATATATCTATATGCGTGTCTTGTCACTCATATTTAGTGATCTCAATAAACATGGTTTTTTTGTCACTAAAATTTGTCACTCATATTTACTGATAAGGACATTGCCATGCTGAACATACACGCGTCATGGTCTTCCCCAAGTTGCAATTCGTTCAACTCAGCTGCCACGTTCGCCTCGGATTCAGCCGACACTCCTGCACGGTTTCGGCGATATCTCCTTCATACGACATCGAAACGAGGCGATCTTTGATGCGTTGGAAAGAGGACAACGATGCCAACATCGAAACGAGGCGATCTTTGATGCGTTGGAATGAGGACGACGACGCGTCGATTTGGTTCTGGTCCTAGCTCCAGAACATTCGTGGATCATTCTATGTGACCACGACAAGGTGCTGCGTCACCTTTTTGGGCCATGTCGGGCATTTGTATCGTGTCGGGACTTAAGCCCAAGTTGTGGGCGCCCCCCCTGGCCGCCCCCAACCCTAGCTCACTCCTTGAGGGTATTAAACTCAGTGGCCACTATCACTTTAGGTTTGGGTTTTGTTTAGTCAAGTTTTTGAAGTCGAAACTGTGATCGATTCATTGTAACTGTGTTGACAAGTCCGTTTATAGTGATCCAAGGCCCCGTTCTTGTTCTACAACCCTGTGACGATTAGTCCTTTGTTGATCAGAGCTTGAACCCCTCTAATATTCACTTTATATAGATCTGCAATTTCAGATTGCGTGTTTACCGTTCTCTTGCTTGTGTTCTTTGATTCGCTTGCAGGGAAAGCCTTCTCGGCGAGGTCAATCAAGTTGTGCTTGGTTGATAACCAACGAAGCAATGGTGTAATGGTTGCAGGGTTCGAATCGTGTTGATTTGAAGCCGGATCGCCAACGTCGAGTTCTCCACCAATCGAATTTGTCATCTACCTCTCGAAAGATCGGCCAGCCCCTTATCAAGTGGTATCAGGATTCAGGTTGCCCGTGAGGTATTATCGTGTGCCCTTTAGGTTCATTCGTGTTCATCCCCTATAGTCCACAAAAAGCCCTAAAAATATTTACTTTCCGCTGTCCTACCGCTTGTTTAGCCTTGCAATTTTGTTTTCAGATTCGCTTTGTTGAGTTTGTGTCTGTCGTCGAGTCCTGTTGCTGGTTTAGGTTGTGTTCGTCGTCGTAGTTCAATCGCCCTTCGCTGTGTTTTTGTTTCCGCCGCTGTCCTACTCCACCTTTATCAAGATCACAAGTCGATCCACCCACAATAATCGACTTGCCCTCGCTAGCCGCCTTTGTGTGAACTCTCGCCGCGCCAGCCCTAGATAGGTTGCAAGCCGTTTTGCTCGCCATTGCATCGCATACCTGATCTTGTTTCATCTGGCGAATGCCTATTGCTTGCTGCATACCAGAGAAGACATTGCCCTTGGTTCTCATTGCTGAGAAGCTTTGCTCAGCCATGATTGGATAGGGAAGCTTTGCCCTAGCCGCCGCTGTGTTTTCTGCCAAGTTTTGCCTTCTCAAAACCATAACTTGAGATACCTTCAGTAAAACGGGCATAACTTTTCGCTCAGTGCTCCGATTGCGCTCAAATTTTTACGGCAGATTTGTGACAACATTTGGGCCATACCCCAAACTGACAAGGTCGGTTTGGCATTCTCAAAAAATTCAAAACAATTGAGACTTGTGACACGTCTAGGGACACGTCTTAGCCAGCAATTGAGACTTGTGCTTTGGATACTTGTTGAACTTTGCTATTCTGCATTTGAAATTTGCTAATCCTTGCTACATATTGTGCCTGCCCATAAGCTCCACATATACTTCTGTCAGCACAGATTCTTCTTGTAGCTTTTACACCCAAGCTTGACAACAGATTGTGCCGCCCTGTTGGCTTTGGTAAGAACACTTGCAAGATGGTGGTAAGCCGCTTGAGATATTGCTTTCCACTTTCCAGCACCACCACCACCATATAGTCGTTGTTAGTTGATAGGAATAATACTTTTGTGTTGTCTTTTCCTGTCTTCTAACCATGTCAGGGGCAGAGTCTCAAACTCATTTCAAGGATTGTGTGGCCAAGGATGAACTCATGAGGCTTCTTGCAGCTGAGCGCACCTACATGACCGAAAGATTTGATGAGATGATGCAAAACATTACAAATCTGGTCACTCGGATAGAACAGGTTGAACGACGTCCCCCTCCTGAGCAACATCGTCCTCCTCCTCCTGGACATCAAGAAGAAGAAGAGGAGGAAGAGGAAATTCCTCGAGGTGACCGTGACAGGGATCGCCTTCATCGCAACCGTCACGGCATGGGAGGTAACAATCGTGGTAATAATGATCCTTTTGCTAAAGCTAAATTTACCATGATTCCTTTTGCTGGTAATGCTGATCCTGAAGCATATTTAGATTGGGAACTTGCTGTTGAACAGAAATTTAATTCTCATTTAGTTCCTGAGGAGCATAGAGTTAGACTTGCTACTAGTGAGTTTACTAGTTTTGTTTTGTTCTGGTGGAATGATCTTTACACTGCTAATCAACCAAATGCTATACCCCAGAATTGGAATGCTTTGAAACGACGCATGAAATCTCATTTTGTTCCTCCTTATTATCAGCGTGACTTGAGATTAAAATTGCAAACTTTGACTCATGGTTTGGCATTCTCAAAAAATTCAAAAACAATCGGGAAGATAATTAATAAATTCATTTAAGTTGATTGCGTGTTTTCGATGAACGTTCCTGAATTTTCCTAGACCGCAATACACCTCTATTTCAGGTGAAATTTTGTGTGCTTCTATCTTTTGTGTTCCTTGTTCAGAGATAAAAAAATTTAGAAAAAGATATGGTTGTTTGCTCCTGTTTCTTGGCGGCCTCTATCAGCAAAAAGATTAAAAACGATTGCAGAAGTTGTGTGCTTGTTCTTTGAGCTTTATCCATCGTTCTTTGTTCTAACTTGTTGTGCTACATCTAGGGACACGTCTTAGCCAGCAATTGAGACTTGTGCTTTGGATACTTATTGAACTTTGCTATTCTGCATTCGAAATTTACTAATCATTGCTACATATTGTGCCTGCCCATAAGCTCCACATATACTTCTGTCAGCACAGATTCTTCTTGCAGCTGTTACACCAAAGCTTGACAACAGATTGTGCCGCCTGTTGGCTTTGGTAAGAACACTTGCAAGACGATGGTAAGCCGCTGGAGATATTGCTTTCCACTTTCCACCACCACCACCACCATATAGTCGTTGTTAGTTGATAGGAATAATACTTTTGTGTTGTCTTTTCTTGTCTTCTAACCATGTCAGGGGCAGAGTCTCCAACTGATTTCAAGGATTATGTGGCCAAGGACGAACTCACCAGGCTTCTTGTTGATGAGCGCACCTACATGACCGGAAGATTTGATGAGATGATGCGCAACATTACAAATCTGGCCACTCGGATAGAACAGGTTGAACGACGTCCCCCTCCTGAGCAACGTCGTCATCCTCCTCCTCCTCCTCCTCCTCCTGAAGATGAAGAAGAAGAAGAGGAGGAAGAGGAAATTCCTCGAGATGACCGTGACAGGGATCGCCTTCATTGCAACCTTCACGGCATGGAAGGTAACAATCCTGGTAATAATGATCCTTTTGCTAAAGCTAAATTTACCATGATTCCTTTTGCTAGTAATGTTGATCCTGAAGCATATTTAGATCGGGAACTTGCAGTTGAACAGAAATTTAATTCTCATCTAGTTCCTGAGGAGCATAAAGTTAGACTTGCTACTAGTGAGTTTACTAGTTTTGCTTTATTCTGGTGGAATGATCTTTGCACTGCTAATCAACCAAATGCTATACCCCAGAATTGGAATGCTTTGAAACGACGCATGAAATCTCATTTTGTTCCTCCTTATTATTAGCGACTTGAGATATAAATTGCAAACTTTGATTCATGGTTTGGCATTCTCAAAAAATTCAAAAAAAAATCAGGAAGATAATTAAAAAATTCATTTAAATTGATTGCGGGTTTTCGGTGAACATTCCTGAATTTCCCTAGACCGCAATACATCTCTATTTCAGGTGAAATTTTGTGTGCTTCTATCTTTTATGTTCCTTGTTTAGAGTTAAAAAAATCAGAAAAAGATAAGGTTGTTTGCACCTGTTTCTTGGAGGTCTCTATCAGCGAAAAGATTAAAAACGATTGCAGAAGTTGTTGCGTGCTTGCTCTTTGAGCTTTATCCATCGTTCTTTGTTCTAACTTGTTGTGCTACATCTAGGGACACGTCTTAGCCAGCAATTGAGACTTCTACTTTGAATACTTATTGAACTTTGCTATTCTGCATTCGAAATTTGCAAATCCTTTCTACATATTGTGCCTGCCCAAAACTCCACATATACTTCTGTCAGCACAGATTCTTCTTGCAGCTGTTACACCCAAGCTTGACAACAGATTGTGCCACCCAGTTGGCTTTGGTAAGACCACTTGCAAGACGGTGGTAAGCCGCTTGAGATATTGCTTTCCACTTTCGACCACCACCACCACCACCATATAGTCGTTGTTAGTTGATAGGAATAACACTTTTGTGTTGTTTTTTCCTGTCTTCTAACCATGTCAGGGGCAGAGTCTCCAACTGATTTCAAGGATTGTGTGGCCAAGGATGAACTCACGAGGCTTCTTGCTGATGAGCGCACCTACATGACTGGAAGATTTGATGAGATGATGCGCAACATTACAAATCTGGTCACTCGGATAGAACAGGTTGAACGACGTCCCCCTCCTGAGCAACGTCGTCCTCCTCCTCCTCCTCCTCCTGAGATGAAGAAGAAGAAGAGGAGGAAGAGGAAATTCCTCGAGATGACTATGATAGGGATCGCCTTCGTCGCAACCATCACGGCATGGGTGGTAACAATCGTGGTAATAATGATCCTTTTGCTAAAGCTAACTTTACCATGATTCCTTTTGCTGGTAATGCTGATCCTGAAGCATATTTAGATTGGAAACTTGCTGTTGAACAGAAAATTAATTCTCATTTAGTTCCTGAGGAGCATAGAGTTAGACTTGCTACTAGTGAGCTTACTAGTTTTGCTTTATTCTGGTGGAATAATCTTAACACTGCTAATCAACCAAATGCTTTGAAACGACGCATGAAATCTCATTTTGTTCCTCCTTATTATCAGCATGACTTGAGATTAAAATTGCAAACTTTGACTCATGGTTTGGCATTCTCAAAAAATTCAAAAAAATTGGGAAGATAAGTAAAAAATTCATTTATGTTGATTGCGGGTATTCGGTGAACGTTACTGAATTTCCCTAGACCGCAATACACCTCTGTTTCAGGTGAAATTTTGTGTGCTTCTATCTTTTGTGTTCCTTGTTTAGAGATAAAAAATTAAGAAAAAGATAAGGTTGTTTGCTCCTGTTTCTTGGAGGTCTCTATCAGCGAAAAGATTAAAAACGATTGCAGAAGTTGTTGTGTGCTTGTTCTTTGAGCTTTATCCATCGTTCTTTGTTCTAACTTGTACTATGTCTAGGGACACGTTTTAGCCAGCAATGTAGACTTGTGCTTTGGATACTTATTGAACTTTGCCATTCTGCATTCGAAATTTGCTAATCCTTGCTACATATTGTGCTTGCCCATAAGCTCCACATATACTTCTGTCAGCACAGATTCTTCTTGCAGCTGTTACACCCAAGCTTGACAACAGATTGTGCCGCCCTATTGGCTTTGGTAAGAACACATGCAAGACAATGGTAAGCTGCTTGAAATATTGCTTTCCGCTTTCCACTTTCCACCACCACCACCACATAGACGTTGTTAGTTGATAGGAATAATACTTTTGTGTTGTCTTTTCCTGTCTTCTAACCATGTCAGGGGCAGAGTCTCCAATTGATTTCAAGGATTGTGTGGCCAAGGATGAACTCACGAGGCTTCTTGCTGATGAGAGCACCTACATGACCGGAAGATTTGATGAGACGATGCGCAACATTACAAATCTGGTCATTCGGATAGAATAGGTTGAACGACGCCCCCCTCCTGAGCAACGTCTTCCTCCTCCTCCACCTCCTGAAGATGAAGAAGAAGAGGAAGAGAAAATTCCTCAAAATGATCGTGACAGGGATCACCTTCGTCGCAACCGTCACGGCATGGGAGGTAACAATCGTGGTAATAATGATCCTTTTGCTAAAGCTAAATTTACCATAATTCCTTTTGCTGGTAATGCTGATCCTGAGGCATATTTAGATTGGAAACTTGCTGTTGAACAGAAATTTAATTCTCATTTAGTTCCTGGGGAGGAGTTAGATTTGCTACTAGTGAGTTTACTAGTTTTGCTTTATTCTAGTGGAATGATCTTTACACTGCTAATGAACCAAATGCTATACCCCAGAATTGGAATGCTTTGAAACGACGCATGAAATCTCATTTTGTTCCTCCTTATTATCATTGTGACTTGAGATTAAAACTGCAAACTTTGACCCACGGTTTGGCATTCTCAATAAATTCAAAAAAATGGGGAAGATAATTAAAAAATTCATTTAAGTAGATTGCGGGTTTTCGGTGAACGTTCCTGAATTTCCCTAGACCGCAGTACACCTTTGTTTCAGGTGAAATTTTGTGTGCTTCTATCTTTTGTGTTCCTTGTTCAGAGATAAAAAATTCAAAAAAAGATAAGGTTGGTTGCACCTGTTTCTTGGAGGCCTCTATTAGCGAAAAGAATAAAAATGATTGCAGAAGTTGTTGTGTGTTCTTTGAGCTTTATCCATCGTTCTTTGTTCTAACTTGTTGTGCTACGTCTAGGGACACGTCTTAGCCAGCAATTGAGACTTGTGCTTTGGATACTTATTGAACTTTGCTATTCTGCATTCAAAATTTGCTAATCCTTGATACATATTGTGCATGCCCATAAGCTCCACATATACCTCTGTCAGCACAGATTCTTCTTGCAGCTGTTACATCCAAGCTTGACAACAGATTGTGCCGCCCTGTTGGCTTTGGTAAGAACACTTGCAAGACGGTGGTAAGCCGCTTGAGATATTGCTTTCCACTTTCCACCACCACCACCACCATCACCATATAGTCGTTGTTAGTTGATAGGAATAATACTTTTGTGTTGTCTTTTCCTGTCTTCTAACCATGTCAGGGGCCAACTGATTTCATGGATTGTGTTGCCAAGGATGAACTCACAAGGCTTCTTGCTGATGAGCGCACCTACATGATCGGAAGATTTGATGAGATGATGCGCAACATTACAAATCTGGTCACTCGGATAGAACAGGTTGAACGACGTCCCCCTCCTGAGCAACGTCGTCGTCCTCCTCCTCCTCCTGAAGATGAAGAAGAAGAAGAGGAGGAGGAAGAGGAAATTCCTCGAGATGACCGTGACAGGGATCACCTTCATCGCAACCGTCACGGCATGGGAGGTAACAATCGTGATAATAATGATCCTTTTACTAAAGCTAAATTTACCACGGTTTGGCATTCTCAATAATTTCAAAAAAAATCAGGAAGATAATTAAAAAATTGATTTAAGTTGATTGCGGGTTTTTGGTGAACGTTCCTGAATTTCCCTAGACCGCAGTACACCTCTGTTTCTGGTGAAATTTTGTTTGCTTCTATCTTTTGTGTTCCTTGTTCAGTGATAAAATATTCAGAAAAAGATAAGGTTGTTTGCTCTTGTTTCTTGGAGGTCTCTCTCAGCGAAAAGATTAAAAACGATTGCAGAAGTTGTTGTGTGCTTGTTCTTTGAGCTTTATCCATCATTCTTTGTTCTAAATTGTTGTGCTACATCTAGGGACATGTCTTAGCCAGCAATTGAGACATGTGCTTTGGATACTTATTGAACTTTGCTATTCTGTATTCGAAATTTGCTAATCCTTGCTACATATTGTGCCTGCCCATAAGCTCCACATATACCTCTATCTGCATAGATTCTTCTTGCTACTGTTACGCACAAGCTTGACAACAGATTGTGCCGCCCTGTTGGCTTTGGTAAGAACACTTGCAAGACGGTGGTAAGCCACTTGAGATATTGCTTTCCACTTTCCACCACCACCACCACCACCATATAGTCGTTATTAGTTCATAGGAATAATACTTTTGTGTTGTCTTTTCCTGTCTTCTAACCTTGTCAGGGGCAGAGTCTCCAACAGATTTCAAGGATTGTGTGGCCAAGGATGAACTCATGAGGCTTCTTGCTGATGAGCGCACCTACATGACCGGAAGATTTGATGAGATGATGCGCAACATTACAAATCTGGTCACTCGGATAGAACAGGTTGAACGACGTCCCCCTCCTGAGCAACATCGTCCTCCTCCTCCTCCTCCTCCTCCTGAAGATGAAGAAGAAGAAGAAGAGGAGGAAGAGGAAATTCCTTGAGATGACCGTGACAGGGATCGCCTTCGACGCAACCGTCACGGCATGGGAGGTAGCAATCGTGGTAATAATGATCCTTTTGCTAAAGCTAAATTTACCACGATTCCTTTTGCTGGTAATGCTGATCCTGAAGCATATTTAGATTGGGAACTTGCTATTGAATGGAAATTTAATTGTCATTTAGTTCCTGAAGAGCATAGAGTTAGACTTGCTACTAGTGAGTTCACTTGTTTTGCTTTATTCTGGTGGAATGATCTTTGCACTGCTAATCAACCAAATGTTATACCCCAGAATTGGAATGCTTTGAAACGACGCATGAAATCTCGTTTTGTTCCTCCTTATTATCAGCGTGACTTATTATCAGCGTGACTTGAGATTAAAATTGCAAACTTTGACTCACGCTTTGGCATTCTCAAAAAATTCAAAAAAAATCGAAAAGATAATTAAAAAATTCATTTAAGTTGATGTGGGTTTTCGGTGAACATTCCTGAATTTTCCTAGACCGCAGTACACCTCTGTTTCAGGTGAAATTTTGTGTGCTTCTATCTTTTGTGTTCCTTGTTCGGAGATAAAAAATTCAGAAAAAGATAAGGTTGTTTGCTCCTGTTTCTTGGAGGTCTCTATCAGCGAAAAGATTAAAAATGATTGCAGAAGTTGTTATGTGCTTGTTCTTTGAGCTTTATCCATCGTTCTTTGTTCTAACTTGATATGCTACATCTAGGGACACATCTTAGCCAGCAATTGAGACTTGTGCGATGGATACTTATTGAACTTTGCTATTCTGCATTCAAAATTTGCTAATCCTTGCTACATATTGTGCATGCCCATAAGCTCCACACATACTTCTGTCAGCACAAATTCTTCTTGCAGCTGTTACACCCAAGCTTGACAACAGATTGTGCCGCCCTGTTGGCTTTGGTAAGAACACATGCAAGACGGTGGTAAGCCACTTGAGATATTGCTTTCCACTTTCCACCACCACCACCACCACCACCATATAGTCGTTGTTAGTTGATAGGAATAATACTTTTGTGTTGTCTTTTCCTGTCTTCTAACCATGTCAGGGGCAGAGTCTCCAACTGATTTCAAGGATTGTGTGGCCAAGGATGAACTCACGAGGCTTCTTACTGATGAGCGCACCTACATTACCGGAAGATTTGATGAGATGATGCGCAACATTACAAATCTGGTCACTCGGATAGAACAGGTTGAATGACGCCCCCTCCTGAGCAACGTCGTCGTCCTCCTCCACCTCCTGAAGATGAAGAAGAAGAAGAGGAAGAGGAAATTCCTCAAAATGACCGTGACAGGGATCACCTTTGTCGCAACCGTCACGGCATGGGAGGTAACAATCGTGGTAATAATGATCCTTTTGCTAAAGCTAAATTTACCATAATTCCTTTTGCTGGTAATGCAGATCCTGAAGCATATTTAGATTGGAAACTTGCTGTTGAACAGAAATTTAATTCTCATTTAGTTCCTGGGGAGGAGTTAGATTTGCTACTAGTGAGTTTACTAGTTTTGCTTTATTCTAGTGGAATGATCTTTACACTGCTAATGAACCAAATGCTATACCCCAGAATTGGAATGCTTTGAAACGACGCATGAAATCTCATTTTGTTCCTCTTTATTATCATTGTGACTTGAGATTAAAACTGCAAACTTTGACTCACGGTTTGGCATTCTCAATAAATTCAAAAAAATGGGGAAGATAATTAAAAAAATCATTTAAGTAGATTGCGGGTTTTCGGTGAACGTTCCTGAATTTCCCTAGACCGCAGTACACCTTTGTTTCAGGTGAAATTTTGTGTGCTTCTATCTTTTGTGTTCCTTGTTCAGAGATAAAAAATTCAGAAAAAGATAAGGTTGTTTGCACCTGTTTCTTGGAGGTCTCTATTAGCGAAAAGATTAAAAATGATTGCAGAAGTTGTTGTGTGTTCTTTGAGCTTTATCCATTGTTCTTTGTTCTAACTTGTTGTGCTACGTCTAGGGACACGTCTTAGCCAGCAATTGAGACTTGTGCTTTGGATACTTATTGAACTTTGCTATTCTGCATTCAAAATTTGCTAATCCTTGGTACATATTGTGCCTGCCCATAAGCTCCACATATACCTCTGTCAGCACAGATTCTTCTTGCAGCTGTTACATCCAAGCTTGACAACAGATTGTGCCGCCCTGTTGGCTTTGGTAAGAACACTTGCAAGACGGTGGTAAGCCGCTTGAGATATTGCTTTCCACTTTCCACCACCACCACCACCATCACCATATAGTCGTTGTTAGTTGATAGGAATAATACTTTTGTGTTGTCTTTTCCTGTCTTCTAACCATGTCAGGGGCCAACTGATTTCATGGATTGTGTGGCCAAGGATGAACTCACAAGGATTCTTGCTGATGAGCGCACCTACATGACCGGAAGATTTGATGAGATGATGCGCAACATTACAAATCTTTTCATTCGGATAGAACAGGTTGAACGACGTCCCCCTCCTGAGCAACGTCGTCCTCCTCCTCCTCCTCCTGAAGATGAAGAAGAAGAAGAAGAGGAGGAAGAGGAAATTCCTCGAGATGACCGTGACAGGGATCGCCTTCGTCGCAACCGTCACGGCATGGGAGGTAACAATCGTGATAATAATGATCCTTTTACTAAAGCTAAATTTACCATGATTCCTTTTGCTGGTAATGCTGATCCTGAAGCATATTTAGATTGGGAACTTGCTGTTGAACAGAAATTTAATTCTCATTTAGTTCCTGAGGAGCATTGAGTTAGATTTGCTACTAGTGAGTTTACTAGTTTTGCTTTATTTTGGTGGAATGATCTTTGCACTGCTAATCAACCAAATGCTATACCCCAGAATTGGAATGCTTTGAAACGATGCATGAAATCTCGTTTTGTTCCTCCTTATTATCAGCGTGACTTGAGATTAAAATTGCAAACTTTGACTCACGGTTTGGCATTCTCAAAAATTTCAAAAAAAATCAGGAAGATAATTAAAAAATTGATTTAAGTTGATTGCGGGTTTTTGGTGAACGTTCCTGAATTTCCCTAGACCGCAGTACACCTCTGTTTCTGGTGAAATTTTGTGTGCTTCTATCTTTTGTGTTCCGTGTTCAGTGATAAAACATTCAGAAAAAGATAAAGTTGTTTGCTCTTGTTTCTTGGAGGTCTCTCTCAGCGAAAAGATTAAAAACGATTGCAAAAGTTGTTGTGTGCTTGTTCTTTGAGCTTTATCCATCATTCTTTGTTCTAAATTGTTGTGCTACATCTAGGGACAAGTCTTAGCCATTAATTGAGACCTGTGCTTTAGATACTTATTGAACTTTTCTATTCTGCATTCGAAATTTGCTAATCCTTGCTACATATTGTGCCTACCCATAAGCTCCACATATACCTCTGTCAGCACAGATTCTTCTTGCAGCTGTTACACCCAAGCCTGACAACAGATTGTGCTGCCCTGTTGGCTTTGGTAAGAACACTGGCAAGATGGTGGTAAGCGGATTGAGATATTGCTTTCCACTTTCCACCACCACCACCACCACCACATAGTCGTTGTTAATTTATAGGAATAATACTTTTGTATTGTCTTTTCCTGTCTTCTAACCAAGTCAGGGGCAGAGTCTCCAACTGATTTCAAGGATTCTGTGGCCAAGGACGAACTCACGAGGCTTCTTGCTGATGAGCGCACCTACATGACCGGAAGATTTGATGAGATGATGCGCAACATTACAAATCTGGTCACTCGGATAGAACAGGTTGAACGACGTCCCCCTCCTGAGCAACGTCGTCCTCCTCCTCCTCCTGAAGATGAAGAAGAAGAGGAGGAAGAGGAAATTCCTAGGGATGACCGTGACAGGGATCGCCTTCGTCGCAACCGTCACGGCATGGGAGGTAACAATCGTGGTAATAATGATCCTTTTGCTAAAGCTAAATTTACCATGATTCCTTTTGCTGGTAATGCTGATCCTGAAGCATATTTAGATTGGGAACTTGCTGTTGAACAGAAATTTAATTCTCATTTAGTTCCTGAGGAGCATAGAGTTAGACTTGCTACTAGTGAGTTTACTAGTTTTGCTTCATTCTGGTGGAATGATCTTTACACTGCTAATCAACCAAATGCTATACCCCAGAATTGGAATGCTTTGAAAGGATGCATGAAATCTCGTTTTGCTTCTCCTTATTATCAGTGTGACTTGAGATTAAAATTGCAATCTTTGACTCACGGTTTGGCATTCTCAAAAAATTCAAAAAAAATCGGGAAGATAATTAAAAAATTCATTTGAGTTGATTGCGGGTTTTTGGTGAACATTCCTGAATTTCCCTAGACCGCAATACACATCTATTTCAGGTGAAATTTTGTGTGCTTCTATCCTTTGCGTTCCTTGTTCAAAGATAAAAAAACTCAGAAAAAGATAAGATTGTTTGCTCCTGTTTCTTGGAGGTCTCTATCAGCGAAAAGATTAAAAACGATTGCAGAAGTTGTTGTGTGCTTGTTCTTTGAGCTTTATCCATCGTTCTTTGTTCTAACTTGTTGTGCTACATCTAGGGACACATCTTAGCCAACAATTGAGACTTGTGCTTTGGATACTTATTGAACTTTGCTATTCTGTATTCGAAATTTGCTAATCCTTGCTACATATTGTGCCTGCCCATAAGCTCCACATATACCTCTGTCTGCATAGATTCTTCTTGCAACTGTTACACACAAGCTTGACAACAGATTGTGCCGCCCTGTTGGCTTTGGTTAGAACACTTGTAAGACGGTGGTAAGCTGCTTGAGATATTGCTTTCCACTTTCCACCACCACGACCACCACCATATAGTCGCTGTTATTTGATAGGGTTAATACTTTTGTGTTGTCTTTTTCTGTCTTCTAACCATGTCAGGGGCAGAGTCTCCAACAGATTCAAGGATTGTGTGGGCAAGGATGAGCTCACGAGGCTTCTTGCTGATGAGCGCACCTACATGACCGGAAGATTTGATGAGATGATGCGCAACATTACAAATCTGGTCACTCGGATAGAACAGGTTGAACAACGTCCCCCTCCTGAGCAACATCGTCCTCCTCCTCCTCCTCCTCCTCCTGAAGATGAAGAAGGAGAAGAGGAGGAAGAGGAAATTCCTTGAGATGACCGTGACAGGGATCGCCTTCGACGCAACCGTCACGGCATGGGAGGTAGCAATCGTGGTAATAATGATCCTTTTGCTAAAGCTAAATTTACCACGATTCCTTTTGCTGGTAATGCTGATCCTGAAGCATATTTAGATTGGGAACTTGCTATTGAATGGAAATTTAATTGTCATTTAGTTCCTGAAGAGCATAGAGTTAGACTTGCTACTAGTGAGTTCACTTGTTTTGCTTTATTCTGGTGGAATGATCTTTGCACTGCTAATCAACCAAATGTTATACCCCAGAATTGGAATGCTTTGAAACGACGCATGAAATCTCGTTTTGTTCCTCCTTATTATCAGCGTGACTTATTATCAGCGTGACTTGAGATTAAAATTGCAAACTTTGACTCACGCTTTGGCATTCTCAAAAAATTCAAAAAAAATCGGAAAGATAATTAAAAAATTCATTTAAGTTGATGCGGGTTTTCGGTGAACATTCCTGAATTTTCCTAGACCGCAGTACACCTCTGTTTCAGGTGAAATTTTGTGTGCTTCTATCTTTTGTGTTCCTTGTTCGGAGATAAAAAATTCAGAAAAAGATAAGGTTGTTTGCTCCTGTTTCTTGGAGGTCTCTATCAGCGAAAAGATTAAAAATGATTGCAGAAGTTGTTATGTGCTTGTTCTTTGAGCTTTATCCATCGTTCTTTGTTCTAACCTGATATGCTACATCTAGGGACACGTCTTAGCCAGCACTTGAGACTTGTGCGATGGATACTTATTGAACTTTGCTATTCTGCATTCAAAATTTGCTAATCCTTGCTACATATTGTGCATGCCCATAAGCTCCACATATACTTCAGTCAGCACAGATTCTTCTTGCAGCTGTTACACCCAAGCTTGACAACAGATTGTGCCACCCTGTTGGCTTTGGTAAGAACACATGCAAGACGGTGGTAAGCCACTTGAGATATTGCTTTCCACTTTCCACCACCACCACCACCATATAGTCGTTGTTAGTTGATAGGAATAATACTTTTGTGTTGTCTTTTCCTGTCTTCTAACCATGTCAGGGGCAGAGTCTCCAACTGATTTCAAGGATTGTGTGGCCAAGGATGAACTCAGGAGGCTTCTTACTGATGAGGGCACCTACATTATCGGAAGATTTGATGAGATGATGCGCAACATTACAAATCTGGTCACTTGGATAGAACAGGTTGAATGACGCCCCCTCCTGAGCAACGTCGTCGTCCTCCTCCTCCACCTCATGAAGATGAAGAAGAAGAAGAGGAGGAAGAGGAAATTTCTCGAGATGACCGTGACAGGAATTGCCTTCGTCGCAACCGTCAAGGCATGGGAGGTAACAATCGTGGTAATAATGATCCTTTTGCTAAAGCTAAATTTACCATGATTCCTTTTGCTGGTAATGCTGATCCTGAAGCATATTTAGATTGGGAACTTGCTGTTGAACAGAAATTTAATACTCATTTAGTTCGTGAGGAGTATAGAGTTTGACTTTCTACTAGTGAGTTTACTAGTTTTGCTTTATTCTGGTGGAATGATCTTTACATTGCTAATCAACCAAATGCTGTACCCCAGAATTGGAATGCTTTGAAACGACGCATGAAATCTCGTTTTGTTCCTCCTTATTATCAGTGTGACTTGAGATTAAAATTGCAAACTTTGACTCACGGTTTGGCATTCTCAAAAAATTCAAAAAAAATCGGGAAGATAATTAAAAAATTCATTTAAGTTGATTGCGGGTTTTCAGTGAACGTTCCTGAATTTCCCTAGCCCGCAATACACTTCTGTTTCAAGTGAAATTTTGTGTGCTTCTATCTTTGTGTTCCTTCTTTAGAGATGAAAAATTCAGAAAAAGATAAGGCTGTTTGCTCCTGTTTCTTGGAGGTCTCTGTCAGTAAAAAGATTAAAAACTATTGCAGAAGTTGTTGTGTGCTTGTTCTTTGAGCTTTATCCATCATTCTTTGTTCTAACTTGTTGTACTATGTCTAGGGACATGTCTTAGCCAGCAATTGAGACTTGTGCATTGGATACTTATTGACCTTTGCTATTCTGCATTCGAAATTTGCTAATCCTTGCTACATATTGTGCCTGCCCATAAGCTCCACATATACTTCTGTCAGCACAGATTCTTCTTGCAGCTGTTACACCCAAGCTTGACCACAGATTGTGCCACCCTGTTGGCTTTGGTAAGAACACTTGCAAAATGGTGGTAAGCCGCTTGAGATATTGCTTTCCACTTTCCACCACCATATAGTCGTTGTTAGTTGATAGGAATAATACTTTTGTGTTGTCTTTTTCTGTCTTCTAACCATGTCAGGGGCAGAGTCTCCAACTGATTTCAAGGATTGTGTGGCCAAGGACGAACTCACGAGGCTTCCTGCTGATGAGCGCACCTACATTGCCGGAAGATTTGATGAGATGATGCGCAACATTACAAATCTGGTCACTCGGATAGAACAGGTTGAATGACGTCCCCCTCCTGAGCAACGTCGTCGTCCTCCTCCTCCTCCTGAAGATGAAGAAGAAGAAGAGGAGGAAGAGGAAATTCCTAGGGATGACCGTGACAGGGATCGCCTTCGTCGCAACCGTCACGGCATGGGAGGTAACAATCGTGGTAATAATGATCCTTTTGCTAAAGCTAAATTTACCATGATTCCTTTTGCTGGTAATGCTGAGCCTGAAGCATATTTAGATTGGGAACTTGCTGTTGAACAGAAATTTAATTCTCATATAGTTCCTGAGGAGCATAGAGTTAGAATTGCTACTAGTGAGTGTCGGATTTATCGTCCGGCAGTCCACCCGGGGGTACCCAGATGGTTGATTTGTAGGCAAAGGGCAATCGCAGGACTAGGGAGCTCGAGGTAACACAGGGACACAAGGATTATACAGGTTCGGGCTACCCGGAGGTATAATACCCTACGTCTTGGGCTCGGTGGTGTTGGATTGATCTGCTCGGCGAGGTTTCAGAGAACAACGGCGAGTTTGTGGTTACAATGTGGGAGAAAGTATTCGATGTCTGAGGGGGTTGACCTAGGCCGCCTTATATAGGCTGACAGCATAGGGTTTACAAGTCGGTTATCTCTAATTGTATCCGGCCCTGACTAGGAAACTAATCTGAGTCGGTTGCCATGTAATCTCTGTGATGCCCGGGTAGGATCCGAGCGTATCGCCTCATGCCTTGCGGGCTAAGTCTTCTCCAATCTTATCCATCAAGCCGAGGATCCTCGTGGGCCGGCCTGGGGTCGGCCCACATCCTTGTCAGACATGGGCCCAGGCCGACTACATATCCGGTCGGTAGTGGGCCCAGGGGTACCCATATCCCACAAGTCCCCGAGCAACGTGCAGGCGCGTGTCGGAGTGCTGATGAAGAAGCGAAGCCTCCGCAGTCGGCTGAAGCATCTTGGTCGGCAGGCCGACACAAGGGTGGGCGGTGCTCAAAAAAGAAAACCGCAGGCCATCGGGGATGGCCCTAGACAGACCCGGGGGCAGAGCCCCAAGTGGCGTTATGCCGAGTGATGGCCGAGTCGGACACCATAAGGAATTGCACCACTTTGAGAAAGTGACACATCCTTGATGGGGCATATGGAGAGCGATGCAAGGAGCTCTCCATATGGAGTAGTCCCCGAGCATTAGGCTGACTAGAAAAGTCGGGCTAATGGTCAAAAGAGAAGAATCTCCAAGCTTCGGGGCAGTCAGGCCGCCCAAAGGATAAGCTCGCCACACACGTATGCATACGTCGTGACAAGAACAGTATTCACGTGAACGCACAGAGCGTACCCATGGTCGGATGAAGCCGAAAGCGATAAGGGCGGACTGAACACCTTGAAGGGAGGAGCTGCTGCGCGGCGTAGAGCTCACGCGCCGAATAGTGCGACCGAGGTCACGTGTGAACATCTACCACTAAGTTTGAACATGTTGGGGACTTGTTACTGGATTCATCCTCCGGGGAGGATTCATGGGGACTTGAGAGCTTGGTGCTAGAAGAGTGCTTGCGAAGATCTTGAGGTGTTGACTAGCGTCTGGATGATTTCCCATTGTCTCTTAGCATTGCCTTGGGCCAAGGGTCTTGTGAGGTGAAATGCTTTGTAGAGCCAAGGGAAACCCGGGGGCATTCGCATACAACCCTCAAGTGGGGTTAACTCGTCGTTGGTCGCCATGGTGCTAAAAGAGAGCTTGCGATGAGCTCATGTGGACCAAGCTTGCTACAGATACAGCACTGAGCACACCGGCGAGTGCCCCAAGCCATCATCTTGACGGTCAATGCTTTTGGTCCTTGTAACCGGCCCATGACCGGCTCTTCTTGTAACTGTATACTTTTTCCAATGAATCCTTCGGCGCAGTGTAGTTGAAGATGGAACTTCTGTGTTCCCTGGCCCGAGGGCCAGCTTGGCAGCATAGGTCTAAGAGTAGGTTCGCAATGCCGAGCCCCGAAGCCGAGTCCCCGAGCTTCGGGGCTGGCTGAGTCGCGAAGACCCGTGACCCGGAGTCGGAACGCTGAGTCCCCGAGCGTCGGGGCTGGCCGAGTCCGGAGACCCATTGACCAGAGTCAAATCGCCGAGTCCCCAAGCGTTGGGGGCTGGCCGAGTCCGGAGACCCGTTGACCGGAGTCAGAGCGCCGAGTCGCCGAGCGTCGGCGCTGGCCGAGTCTGGAGACCCGTTGACCAGAGTCAAAACATCGAGTCCCCGAGCGTCAGGGCTGGCTGAGTCCGGAGACCCGTTGACCGGAGTCAAAACACCGAGTCCCCGAGCGTCGGGGCTGGCCCAGTCCGGAGACCCGTTGACCAGAGTCAAAGCGCCGAGTCCCCGAGCGTCGGGGGCTGGCCGAGTCTGGAGACCCGTTGACCGGAGTCAGAGCGCCGAGTCCTCGAGCGTCGGGGCTGGCCAAGTCCGGAGACCCATTGACCGGAGTCAGAGCGCCGAGTCCCGGAGCGTCGGGGCTGGCCGAGTCCGGAGACCCATTGACCGGAGTCAGAGCGCCGAGTCCCGGAGCGTCGGGGCTGGCGGAGTGTAGAGACCCGTTGACCGGAGTCAAAACGCCGAGTCCCCAAGCGTCGGGGCTGGCCGAGTCCAGAGACCTGTTGATCGGAGTCAAATACCTGAGTCCCCGAGCGTCGGGGCTGGCCGAGTCCGGAGACCTGTTGACCGGAGTCGAAGCACCGAGTCCCCGAGGGCCGGGGTTGGCCGAGTCCGGAGACCCGTTGACCGGAGTCAAGGCGTTGAGTCCCCGAGCGTCGGGCTAGCCGAGTCCGGAGACCCATTGACCGGAGTCAAAACATCGAGTCCCCGAGGGCCGGGGCTGGCCGAGTCCGGAGACCCATTGACTGGAGTCAAAAAGCAGAGTCCCTGAGCGTCGGGGCTGGCCGTGTCCGGAGACCCGTTGACCGGAGTCAAGGCACCGAGTCCCCGAGGGTCGGGGCTGGCCAAGTCCTTTTGGCAAAGAGCCCTTGGCGCGCAGAGAGCCGTTGGCCCACAGTTAACGCGACTTCCGTGGATTCCGTCCATAAGTTACGGCGCCATTAGGGTAATTTGGATCAGCGGAAAGGGGATAAATCGGATCTGTTCACCGGCGGTTTTTACCACGGTCATTTCTATATTGAAAACCATCCCGTGCCTCCACCACTGCTTAATGCCGCTGTGAGTGCGATTCATCCATCGTGCCCTCGGCGCCGTCGGAGTTCGGGCGCCACCGTTGCTGCTGTACGCCTGTGTCGCGCTCGAGCATTTGGGGGATATGGCTGACCCGAAGGCCTCGCTGGGCTCACCGGCATTGGGAGAGGAGGTGCCGCCGCCGACGAGGATGGCGGACACTGGTATCACTGCGGGCCATGGTGACGTTGACGCGGGGAAGGGAATGGCGTCCTCCGCGGGCCAGTCTGGGGCCACGGGTGACGCCGCCGCCAGCAGGAGCGGCAGTACTGCAACACCAGCGGCCGCCGCCGGGGCGAACGCCAAGGGGAAGGCGGTGGCGTCTTCTGACGGGGTCGTGGAGCTGACCTCCGTCCCTGGAGGAGTGCCGCCCCAAGAACCGCATTGGGGTCAATCCTCCATGACCGAGGAGAGGCTCTAGGACATGGTGTGGCGAGACATGCTCGGACCGCAGGAAGTGCTGCTGTGGCGCCCCTCGGGGATGACGCCCGGCCATGGGAGCACTCAGAGACCGAGATGGCCGTCTTCGCGCCCTTATTCGAGCACGGGTTCGGACTGCAAACAGGGGACTTCTTCTGAGGTCTTCTTCATTTCTATGGTGTGGAACTCACTCATCTAAATCCCACCTCCATCTTGTCTATTTCGGTCTTTATCCATCTTTGTGAAGCCTTTCTTGAAATTTCGCCACATTTCGGACTGTGGCGGCGTCTGTACCGGATGAAGACGGTTGGTGAAGGTGCAGGCAAAGGCCCTGCCTGGGTCACCGGAGGAGCCGGGTTCTCGTTGAGGGTCGGCATGTCCAGGAGATACTTTGTCTTGGACATGAACGACTCCAACAAGAATTGGCGGTCTGAGTAGTTCTATGTCGCGAACCATCCCTCGGCCCTGCCTACTCGAACTGGACACCGGCCGGAGAAGAGGGACAACTGGGACTTGCTTCCAGAAGGTAAGGAGCTACAGGAGGCTGAAGAGCTGCTGCAGATGATTGCTGAGGTGAAGGAGAGGAAGCTAACCGCCGTGGCAGTGATGATCTCTTTTGTCCGGCGTCTGACGCAGCCCATCAAGGACCGGGTGCACCCCGGGTACGAGTTCTCGGGTGGCAAGGACCCAACTCGGGGGCAGGTTCAGACGGTATCCATCCCCGAAACGATGGACAGGATTTCTGGCTTCATGCGGGGCGAAATCTTCAATGAAGGGACACCTGTCCCGTTTTCTTTGCACAATCCGCCTCCGCCGGTCGGTATCCTTGTTTTTTTTTGTATACTATGTACTGGGTTGTTGATCTGCTGAATCTCCGACATATCATTTTGTGCTTGACGTGTAGGAGTGAGTTGTAAAATATTTCTGCCCTGCCCCACTGCCCGAGGGCGACGTCCGGCCGGAGAAGTGTATGTCGATGGAGGAAGCGTCCTGGGCTCCTCGTGTCGTGGACGAGGGGCAGGCCGAGTGGGAAGTGGCCGACTTCATCTCGGCTCCCCTGGAGGAGTCGGAGGACGACCAGGCAACCGGGGTGCCCGCTGCTGGTTCGGGGAGGCCAATGCACCAAGCTGTGCGCAAGGTGACCCACTCCTAGAGGACGGCTCGAGGGGCGTCTCCCAAGCCGGCGCCGAAGTTGGGATATGCTGCTCGGGCCGAGGCCGAGGCGAAGAGAAAGAGGAATGCGTCGTCCCTGACGAGCGAGGCGAAGGATGGCACTGATGGGTCCCCCTCTGGCCCTGATCCCGAGCGTCTGTCCCAGGAGACTGCGGGGGGCCAGGGGAGCATCTTTGCCCAGCCAGTGCTATGGCCAGACTCGACTCTGCTACCAAGCCAGGTGCCTCCACTGCTGCTGAAGCGGGTGGAGTTCAAGCGCCCACGCAAAAGCGGGTAAGTCATCTTGATGTTCCTTGAGCCGTACTTAGGACTTGTAGAGTTCAAATTGCTAATGCGTTTGTCGTAGGCTCGGGAGCCAATGAGGTGGTGCCGGCGTCCTGCCGCACCTGGGGGCTGGTGGCAAGACGCCGCCAAGTCAGCCTGCCGCTACGGAGACGGGGTCAAGGACCGGTGCTACGACGGGCCTACCGGAACAGGTACCAGCGAGCATGCTGGAGCAGCCACGTCCACCGAGTCCTCCGCGCCTCACCTTGGGGACGAGCTCCCCCGTGGACGACCGGCAGGCCGAGGTGCTCGAGGTCAATATCATAGATAAGGCCCCGGAGAACCCTGCAGGGGTGGAGGAGCCGGCGGGGGGCCCTCCTCCACTTGAAGACGATGATGACCAGCAGCTTTGGGAGCACCTGGACGCTGGCACTGGCGTCGTCGTGGCGCTGATGATTGAAGACGTCTCGGCCGGGCTCGAGGCCAGGGCGAGTTCATCTGTACTGACGCCGGAGCATGATCTGGAGCTCGACATCGCCGACCACGAGAGCGAGCTCCGGAAGCTGCAAAATGTGGCTGGCGTGCTGGGTCGCATAGTCCAGGTATGCTTGTGTCACCGTGTTAGGATCGTAGTTCTCGCAGTGTCTGACCGCTTTCCCTTGTTGATCAGAGTTTCACAGCTCGGTCTGTGAAAGACCTTCGCTTCAAGCAGCAGGCCCCAGAGGACCGCCGGGCCCTGGCCAGCATCCGGGAGGAGCATATCCGGGAAGCCAACGCGGCCAGGGAGTACCAGATGAAGAGGGAGCGAGAGATCGCCAACGTAGTGATGACAAACGAGGACCTCATGAATGACATGAAGGTCTTGTCGGAGGGTAAGTTCTTGTGCTTGACTTGAATGTGCCTTTGTCTGAGAAATCTGTGCTCATGAGGCTTTCTTTGCAGAGGCAAAGAAGAAGGAGGACGCCCTCTAGGGGAGGGTGGACGAGTTGGCCAGGGCCAACGAAAGCTTGAGGAGGAGGTGCAGACGCTCAAGGCGGCCAACCTTCGCCTGAAGGTCGAATCCGAGCGCCTGGTGGAGGCGAATCAGCTCCTGAAGGACACACACGACCAGGCATGCATGGTGAGTGTCTTTTGGCGAGTCTTCTGTAGCTTTGATCATGTCGGAATGCTTATGCGGATGCCTATGTAGGGCTTCGAACCGGGCTGTTGGAGCTAAAGCAAGCGGCCGAGTTCAATGACAACTCGTTGGTGCCCGCCGCGTCGGGCCCAACGACGTTGACATTGGTCCAGCGGCTCTGGGCTGGTCCTACTTGCGCCGCCCAGTTGGTGCAGGAGACTGCAGTCGGCTTCAGGAGTCGGATCCTGGCACTCCTCCGGGTGCACTTCCCGACGCAAGAACTTGCTCCCATCGCCGACGGCCTTCTGGAGGGTGTCTCCGATGACTAGTTCGATGAGTTGGTGGACGACTGCGTGCCCCTGGCGGAGGCTATAGCAAAAGAGCTCGGCCTATAAAAAACAGTTGTAGATGTAAACCCTGTATTGAACTTGTATACAGTTCTAAGTTAACTTGAAGCATTGATGTGCTGTAGTGTGTTGTTGGGCCCTTTTCCCTGCCGACTAAGGTTTTGCGTTACCCAACTGGTCGCTGCCTTGTGCCATTTAAGCACCCTTTTTACCCGCTGACCACTGCTCACGGAGAGGACGGCTTACCCCAGACTACACTGCTCAGCGGGGAGGCTTAGGTGTAGGGGGCGCGCGAGCTGAGCGCGGAGCTCAGGGTTTCACGGTTAGGGACTCGGACCGGCGGGTTAGCTCGGCTGTTGCCGGAGCGAACATGGGGCTGGGCAAGGACTCGGAAGTCGGAGTAATCAGGTACTCCCCCTATGGTCGTGATGAATAAAATGTTGCCTGAGTCGGACCCAGTCCCCGAGCATCATGGATGTCGGGTGAGAAGACAACGGTGAATCATATAGCAAGGCGAAGACATTTTCATTAATATGACACAAGGGGTACATAGCTTGTTCCAATTTTCTACGGATAGAACTTGGTGAGGTGCTCGATATTCCACACTTTTAGGACGAGGTCACCATTAGCCCACTGGAGGCTGTATGTACCTGGCAAAATGACTTCCTTGACGATGAAAGGGCCCTCCCAGGGGGCCGACAACTTGTGTTTGTCCTTGGAGGACATGACTCGGCGCAGGGCCAAGTCACCGACGTTGAGGGAGCGTTCCCGGACGTTCTTGTAATGATACCGTCGCACCTGCTGCTCGTGTCTGGCTTGCTGGACGAGTGCAGCAAGTCGGTGTTCTTCCAGGCAGTCTATGTCGACTTGGCGGCCGATCTCCGCTTCACCTTCCTGGTAGTGCTGGATGCGCGGGGCACCATGGGCGATGTCGGCTGGGAGGACGGCTTCGAAGCCGTATATCGAGAAGAAGGGAGTGTATCCCGTTGCTCTGCTCTTCTGTGTTCATAGGCCCCATATGACATGAGGTACTTCATTGGCCCACCGGCCCGCATGCTTGTTGAGTCCGTCGTACATTGCTTTCTTGAGCGAGTCCTGGACCATGCAATTGGCTCGCTCAACCTGGCCATTGCACCTGGGGTGTGCCGTGGAAGAGTAGTAGACGTCGATGCAGTTGTCCTGGTAGAAGTCCCAGAACTCGTGTCCCGTGAACTCGGATCCAAGGTCGGTGACGATGCGATTTGGGACGCCGAACCGGTGGGTGAGCCCTGCGATGAACTTGGCAGCTGTGGCGGACTTGGTGTCCGTCACCACCTTATACTCGATCCACTTGGTGAATTTGTCGATCGCCACCAAGAGACGCTTGAATCCGCCCGGAGCAGTTTTGAAGTTGCCAACGTTGTCGAGTCCCCACATGGCGAATGGCCAAGATGGGGGATAGTCCTCAGTGCCTGAGCCGGTAGGTGCTTTTTCTTCTGAAAGAATTGGCAGCCGGTGCAGCAGCGCACCAACTCCTTTGCGGTGGATAGGGCTGTTGGCCAGTAGAACCCTGCTCTGTAGGCTTTGCCGACTAAGGTTCCGGCAGCTGCATGGTTGCTGCATGTGCCTAAGTGGATGTCTTGTAAGAGGCTAATGCCTTCGTCACGGAGGACACACTTCATGAGTACGCCTGTGGAGGCGGCCTTTCTGTACAGGGCATCACCGATGACGACGTAGTTTGTCGTATGCCGAGTCAGCTTCTCGATTTTTTCCTTCGTACCTGGTGACCAGCTCTCTGTGTGGAAAGTGATGAAGGGGGCACGCCAGTCTGCTTCCACCAGGAGAACTTCGTTGGTCAGTGGGCCACTCGGGAGTGGCTCCGGGTCGGGTACGGGGCTGCCATCCTCAAGCATCTTGATGGACGGGGTGCGCAGGTCTTGGACGAAGACGCCGACTGGCATCTGGGCTCCGGTGGACCCTAGCTTGGACAGGACATCGGCAGCGACGTTGTCCTCTCGGAGTACGTGGTGAAACTCGAGCCCATAGAAGTGGGCCTCGTGCTTGCGTACCTCAGCGCAATATGCGCTCGTGGTTTCTTTGGTCGTATCCCAATTCTTATTGACTTGCTCGACGACTGGTTTGGAGTCGTCGTAGCACATCAGCCGCTTGATGCCGAGTGACACCGCGATCCGGAGACCGTGGATGAGCGCCTCGTACTCGGCCCCATTGTTGGTGGCCTGGTAATGTATCTGGAGAACATATTTTAGGTAATGCCCCTCTGGGGAAATAAACAGCACTCCTGCACTGGCTCCTTTGAGGTTGAGGGCGCCATCAAAGTACATCTTCTAGTGCTCGGGCCGTTCCACGGGGGTCGGCGTCTGTATCTCTGTCCACTCGGCCATGAAGTCGGCCAATATCTGGGACTTGATGGCCTCCCGTGGCTCAAAGTTGATAGTGTGCTCACCGAGTTCCATGGACCACTTGACTATGCGGCCGTTGGCGTCTCAGTTGTGGAGGATGGCTCCAAGTGGGAAATTCGAGATAACCCGAATGACTTGGGCCTAGAAGTAGTGTCGTAGTTTCCTAGCGGTGATCAGGAGCGCGTAGAGCAGCTTTTGAGGATGGGGGTACCGAACCTTGGACTCACTGAGTACCTCACTGACGAAATATACAAGGCGCTTGACCTTGTATGGGTGGCCTTCTTCTGGTCGCTCGACGACCAGGGCCGTGCTGACTACATGCGTGGTAGCCGAGATGTAGAGTAGTAGCTCCTCCCGGGGGTCGGACCCGTAAGTACCGGGGGACTAACCAGGAACTCCTTGAGGTCGGCCAGGGCCTTGCTAGCCTAAGGGGTCCATTCAAACTTGTCCGCCTACTTGAGGATTTTGAAGAATGGAAGTCCCTTTTCGCCAAGCTTGCTGATGAACCGGCTCAGGGCCGCCATCATTCCCGTGAGTTTCATGATGTCCTTCTTGCACTTCGATTCCTTGAGATTGCGTATGGCGTCCAGCTTGACTGGGTTCGCCTCGATGCCGTGCTGGCTGACCAAGAAGCCCAGGAGCTTTCCTGACGGTACCCCGAATACGCACTTCGTGGGATTAAGCTTCCATCTGAAGCGGCACAAGTTGTTGAAGGTTTCCTGGAGGTCGGCGATTAGGGAGTCGGCATTGTACGTCTTGACGACAACGTCATCCACGTAAGCCTCCACATTGCGGCCGATCTAGCTCTGCAGGCAACCTTGGATGGCCTTCTGGTACGTGGCTCCAGCGTTCTTCAACCCGAAGGTCATTGTCTTGTAGCAGTAGATGCTATGTGGGGTGATGAACGCCGTCTTGTCCTAGTCGGACGTCTTCAGGGCTATCTGGTGATAACCCGAGTAGCAATCTAGAAAGCACAGGAGCACGCAGCCGGACATAGAGTCTACGATTTGATCAATTCGAGGAAGAGGGAAGGGGTCTTTAGGGCAGTAGCGGTTGAGATCCGTGTAGTCAATGCACATTCTCCATTCACCGGATTGCTTCTTTACAAGTACAGGATTTGCAAGCCACTCAGGGTGTTTGCGTTCTCTAATGAAACCGGCAGCTAAGAGCTTATTCAGTTCTACCCTAATGGCCACGGCGGTAGTTGTTGTAGCGGCCGCCATTGTTGGTGAAGCGCTACTTCTTGGTCGGCGGCAGGGCGCCGAGTTCTTTGAGCAGCGCATGACAATCACGGAGATTGTGCTTCGCGTCCTTGTGGAAGGGGCACTGATCATTCAGTGTATCATGAAACTCATCTGCAAGGAACCTGGGTTCTGGCCGGCCTTCTTCTTCTGCTAGGGCTACAAGAGGCTCGGGGCCTACCTTGCGCCCGCGCAGCGGCTCGTGGCGCTTTGAGCTTTTGACCCGGTCGTCGTCTTCCGGGCGCTTCTGCTTGTTCTTGAATTGGGCCTGCTCAGCTTGGTTGGCCCGGACCTCCAAATTGACCACCTCCATCAGGTCAGAGACCGTGGTTAGGTTGGTTTTGAATAGCGTGTGGAACAGCTGGTTGTCAATAAGGCCTCGCCGGAATGCATCGATGACATCCCGATCTTCGACATCGGCGATCTTGTTCCGGTTGTCGAAAAAACGGTCGGTGTAGTCTCAGAGACTTTCACCCTTCCTCTGCTTGACGTTGTCTAGATCGAATCTTGTGCCTGGCCGGGTGTAGCTTGCCTAGTAGTTCTTGGTGAAAGCATGCCCAACTATCAATGGTGTCCCGAGGGACGCCCTCGAGCCACAGTAGCGTCTCCTTGCCCAACATCACAGGAAAGTAGGCGGCAGCTTGGTCGTTAGATCCATGAGCAGCTTTGATTGCTGTGTGGTATGTTTTCAGCCAGAGCTTGGGGTCAGATCGACCGTAGAACTTCTCGACAAGGGCTGGCTTGAAGGACTCGGGCCAACGGATGGCGTGGAGTCGGGCGGAGAAAGCGGTGAAGCCGTCGAATATGTCCTCCTCGTCGTTGCGAAGACCGTGGCAAGGAGGTCGTACTTGGTCGGCTCGGGGCCGAACATCATCACGCCATTGGCGGCGGTCATCCCGCGGAGGGCCGTACCGTGTGTCGTACTGCTCACGCTCCATGAGCTCATGAACGACGCGGTGCTCGTTCTCTTCTGCTGTTGCATCACCTGCCTCCCCCATCGGCTGGCGGTCGGGTCGGCCGTAGTCCTGGTCATATCGCTCGCGGTGCTCGAGCTCGGCTGCAGTGTGCTCTCGGTACCGAGCGTCGAGTTCGGCGCGGATGTCGCCGGCGTAGTCCCTCAGGCGATCACGGAGATCGTCGGGTTGATGGTGCTGTTGGCGCTTGTCGCGCCGGTCTTGGTAGCGTTCACGGCGCTGGTCCGCATTACGCAGGTTGTGCCGCTACTCTTATTCTTCTTCGTGGTGGTTCTGGGCTACCTCTTCTTCGACGACGGGTAGTGGAGGGTTCCTTCGGCGGGGTTGGTCGCGATACGATCTTCTATGAGTAGAGAGGTGGCTTGAAGATCGAGCCGAGTTAGACCACCCAGATTGGGATCTAGCGCGGTACGATTGCTCAATTTGTTCTTGAGTGGCTTCCAACTGGGCTCGGGCACGCTGCACCTCAGGGGTGTCGGGCATATGTCCCAGCTCGGCAAACACGGCTGCAACGTTGGCCTGAGGCGCGCGGAAGGGTACTCGGGCAAATGCTGCATCGAGGTTTTGAGGCGGGACTCCGCGAGTGCCCCTGGGCGGAGGTTGTTGCATTGGTGGAACCCCGGGGGGTCTCTCCGGCAGCTGTGGCGGCTGCAGCGTCTCCGGCCGCGGCCTGAGGCAGCGTGGCTTCTTCGGTGTGGTGTCGGGCTCAGCCAGCGTTTCCCTCCAGTCGGCGATCCCTGGCCAAGTCGGTTTCTCCATCCTGAGTCGCAGAGTCCTCAGAGATGAAGACTTCATGCCCCGGAGGCGTGGCATAGCTTGAGTCATTGCTCGTGTCGGCCGGAGCCGACAAGAGCACACTTGTAGCAACCTGGAACTCCCCGCAGTCCAGAGACTGGATGGGCTTGGGTGGGATCTCAGATTGGATCTGAGACATATCTTCTCGGAGTCTGGCCGAGTAGACTGATGAAGCATTATGCAACCCTAGCGGGAGCGATTTGTGGGGTCGGCGCAGGGCCTCTTCTGACATGGCGATGCACTCGGCGATGGTGTCCTGGACACGATCCAACCCAGCGAGGAGCTCATCTGGGGGCGGGATTCTCTGGCGAATAGTCAGGCTCGGAGCCAGATCGCCGAGGGTGACCGCATGGAGCTGCTGCTGGAGCGGAACGATGACCGATGATGAGATCGGCGAGGAAGTCAGCACGGAGCTGGTCGGCGTGGTGGCGTCGGGCGACGTGGTGGAGTCGGAGGCGGCGGCATGGATCTCGGTGAAGAAGCTGATGCCCTCGAGATGCGTGGCGCAGTCCTTGACGGAGTCGGCGAAGATGACAGAGCGACGATCTGCCATCGAGCTAGTTGTATTGTCCCACGATCACCCCTATTTGGCGCGCCAACTGTCTGATTTATCATCCGGCAGTCCACCCGGGGGTACCTAGATGGTTGATTTGTAGGCAAAGGGCAATCGCAGGACTAGGGTGCTCGAGGTAACACAGGGACACAAGGATTATACATGTTCGGGCTGCCCAGAGGTATAATACTCTATGTCCTGTGCTCGGTGGTGTTGGATTGATCTGCTCGGCGAGGTTCCGGAGAACAACGGCGAGTTTGTGGTTACAATGTGGGAGAAAGTGTTCGATGTCTGAGGGGGTTGAACTAGGCCGACTTATATAGGCTGAAGGCCTAGGGTTTACAAGTCGATTATCTCTAATTGTATCCGGCTCTGACTAGGAAACTAACCTGAGTCGATTGCCATGTAATCTCCATGATGCCCGGGTAGGATCCGAGCGTATCGCCTCATGCCTTGCGGGCTAAGTCTTCTCCAATTTTATCCATCAAGCCGAGGATCCTCGTGGGCCGGCCTGGGGTCGGCCCACATCCTTGTCAGACGTGGGCCTAGGCCGACTACATACCCAGTCGGTAGTGGGCCCAGGGGTACCCATATCCCACAGTGAGTTTACTAGCTTTACTTTATTCTGGTGGAATGATCTTTACAGTGCTAATCAACCAAATGCTATACCCCAGAATTGGAATGCTTTGAAACGATGCATGAAATCTCATTTTGTTCCTCCTTATTATCAGCATGACTTGAGATTAAAATTGCAAACTTTGACTCACGGTTTGGGATTCTCAAAAAATTCAAAAAAAATCAGGAAGATAATTAAAAAATTCATTTAGGTTGATTGCGGGTTTTCGGTGAACGTTCCTGAATTTTTCTAGGCCGCAATACACCTCTGTTTTAGGTGAAATTTTTTGTGCTTCTATCTTTTGTGTTTTAAGTGAAATTTTTTAGGTGAATTTTTCTAGGCCGCAATACACCTCTGAATTTTTCTAGGCCGCAATACACCTTCATGGCAAGGGAGGTAACAATCATGGTAATAATGATTCCTTTTGCTAAAGCTAAATTTACCATGAATCCTTTTGCTGGTAATGCTGACCCTGAAGCAAATTTAGATTGGGAACTTGCTGTTGAATAGAAATTTAATTCTCATTTAGTTCCTGAGGAGCATAGAGTTAGACTTGCTACTAGTAAGTTTACTAGTTTTGCTTTATTCTGGTGGAATGATCCTTACACTGCTAATCAACCAAATGCTATACCCCAGAATTGGAATGCTTTGAAACGACGCATGAAATCTCATTTTGTTCCTCCTTATTATCAGTGTGACTTGAGATTAAAATTGCAAACTTTGACTCACGGTTTGGCATTCTCAAAAAATTCAAAAAAATCAGGAAGATAATTAAAAAATTTATTTAAGTTGATTTCTTTTGTTAAAGCTAAATTTACTATGATTCCTTTTGCTGGTAATGCTGATCCTGAAGCATATTTAGATTGGGAACTTGCTGTTGAACAGAAATTTAATTCTCATTTAGTTCCTGAGGAGCATAGAGTTAGACTTGCTACTAGTGAGTTTAGTAGTTTTACTTTATTCTGGTGGAATGATCTTTACACTGCTAATCAACCAAATGCCGTACCCTAGAATTGGAATGCTTTGAAACAACGCATGAAATCTCGTTCTGTTCCTCCTTATTATCAGTGTGACTTGAGATTAAAATTGCAAACTTTGACTCATGGTTTGGCATTCTCAAAAAATTCAAAAAAATCAGGAAGATAATTAAAAAATTTATTTAAGTTGATTGCAGGTTTTCGGTGAACGTTTCTGAATTTCCCTAGACCGCAATACACCTCTGTTTCATGTTAAATTTTGTGTGCTTCTATCTTTTATGTTCCTTGTTCAGAGATAAAAAATTCAGAAAAAGATAAGGTCATTTGCTCCTGTTTCTTGGAGGTCTCTATCAGCGAAAAGATTAAAAACGATTGCAGAATTTGTTGTATGCTTGTTCTTTGAGCTTTATCCATCGTTCTTTGTTCTAACTTGTTGTGCTACGTCTAGGGACACGTCTTAGCCAGCAATTGAGACTTGTGCTTTGGATACTTATTGAACTTAGCTATTCTGCATTCGAAATTTGCTAATCCTTGCTACATATTGTGCCTGCCCATATGCTCCACATATACTTCTGTCAGCACAAATTCTTCTTGCAGCTGTTACACCCAAGCTTGACAACAGAATGTGCCGCCCTATTGGCTTTGGTAAAAACACTTGCAAGACGGTGGTAAGCCGCTTGAGATATTGCTTTCCACTTTCCACCACCACCACCACCACCATATTGTTGTTGTTAGTTGATAGGAATAATAATTTTGTGTTGTCTTTTCTTGTCTTCTAACCATGTCAGGGGTAGAGTCTCCAATTGATTTCAAGGATTGTGTGGCCAAGGATGAACTCACGAGGCTTCTTGCTGATGAGCGCACCTACATGACTGGAAGATTTGATGAGATGATGCGCAACATTACAAATCTGGTCACTCGGATAGAATAGGTTGAACGACGTCCCCCTCCTGAGCAACGTCGTCGTCCTCCTCCCCCTCCTCCTGAAGATGAAGAAGAAGAAGAGGAGGAAGAGGAAATTCCTCGGGATGACCATGACAGGGATCGCCTTCGTCGCAACCGCCATGGCATGGGAGGTAACAATCGTGGTAATAATGATCCTTTTGCTAAAGCTAAATTTACCTTGATTCCTTTTGCTGGTAATGCTGATCCTGAAGCATATTTAGATTGGGAACTTGCTCTTGAACAGAAATTTAATTCTCATTTAGTTCCTGAGAAGCATAGAGTTAGACTTGCTACTAGTGAGTTTACTAGTTTTGCTTTATTCTGGTGGAATGATCTTTACACTGCTAATTAACCAAATGTTATACCCCAGAATTGGAATGCTTTGAAACGACGGATGAAATCTCGTTTTGTTCCTCCTTATTATCAGCGTGACTTGAGATTAAAATTACAAACTTTGACTCATGGTTTGGCATTCTCAATAAATTCAAAAAAATTCGGGAAGATAATTAAAAAATTCATTTAAGTTGATTGCGGGTTTTCGGTGAACGTTCCTGAATTTCCCTAGACTGCAATACACCTCTGTTTCAGGTGAAATTTTGTGTGCTTCTATCTTTTGTGTTCCTTGTTTAGAGATAAAAAATTTAGAAAAAGATAAGGTTGTTTGCTCCTGTTTCTTGGAGGTCTCTATCAGCAAAAAATTAAAAACGATTGCAGAAGTTGTTGTGTGCTTGTTCTTTAAGCTTTATCCATCGTTCTTTGTTCTAACTTGTTGTGCTACGTCTAGTGGCATGTCTTAGCCAGTAATTGAGGCTTGTGCTATGGATACTTATTGAACTTTGCTATTCTGTATTCGAAATTTGCTAATCCTTGCTACATATTGTACCTGCCCATAAGCTCCACATATACTTCTGTCAGCACAGAATCTTCTTGTAGCTGTTACACCCAAGCTAGACAACAGATTGTGCTGCCCTGTGGGCTTTGGTAAGAACACTTGCAAGACGGTGGTAAGCCGCTTGAGATATTGCTTTCCACTTTCCACCACCACCACCATATTGTTGTTGTTAGTTGATAGGAATAATACTTTTGTGTTGTCTTTTCCTGTCTTCTAACCATGTCAGGAGCAGAGTCTCCAATTGATTTCAAGGATTGTGTGGCCAAGGATGAACTCACGAGGCTTCTTGCTAATGAGTGCTCCTACATGACCGGATGATTTATTGAGATGATGCGCAACATTACAAATCTGGTCACTCGGATAGAACAGGTTGAACGACGTCCCCCTCTTGAGCAACGTCGTCGTCGTCCTCCTCCTCCTCCTGAAGATGAAGAAGAAGAAGAGGAGGAAGAGGAAATTCCTTGGGATGACCGTGACAGGGATCGCCTTCGTCGCAACCGCCACGGCATGGGAGGTAACCATCGTGGTAATCATGATCCTTTTGCTAAAGCTAAATTTACCTTGATTCCTTTTGCTAGTAATGCTGATCCTGAAGCATATTTAGATTGGGAACTTGCTATTGAACAGAAATTGAATTCTCATTTAGTTCCTGAGAAGCATAGAGTTAGACTTGCTACTAGTGAGTTTACTAGTTTTGCTTTATTCTGGTGGAATGATCTTTACACTGCTAATTAACCAAATGCTATAGCCCAGAATTGGAATGCTTTGAAACGACGGATGAAATCTCGTTTTGTTCCTCCTTATTATCAGTGTGACTTGAGATTAAAATTAGAAACTTTGACTCATGGTTTGGCATTCTCAATAAATTCAAAAAAATTCGGGAAGATAATTAAAAAATTCATTTAAGTTGATTGCGGGTTTTCGGTGAACGTTCCTGAATTTCCCTAGACCGCAATACACCTCTGTTTCAAGTGAAATTTTGTGTGCTTCTATCTTTTGTGTTCCTTGTTTAGAGATAAAAAATTCAGAAAAAGATAAGGTTGTTTGCTCCTGTTTCTTGGAGGTCTCTATCAGCGAAAAATTAAAAACGATTGCAGAAGTTGTTGTGTGCTTGTTCTTTGAGCTTTATCCATCGTTCTTTGTTCTAACTTGTTGTGCTACGTCTAGGGACATGTCTTAGCCAGTAATTGAGGCTTGTGCTATGGATTCTTATTGAGCTTTGCTATTCTGTATTCGAAATTTGCTAATCCTTGCTACATATTGTGCTTGCCCATAAGCTCCACATATACTTCTGTCAGCACAGAATCTTCTTGCAGCTATTACAGCCAAGCTTGACAACAGATTGTGCCGCCCTGTGGGCTTTTGTAAGAACACTTGCAAGACGGTGGTAAGCCGCTTGAGATATTGCTTTCCACTTTCCACCACCACCACCACCACCATATTGTCGTTGTTAGTTGATAGGAATAATACTTTTGTGTTGTCTTTTCCTGTCTTCTAACCATGTCAGGAGCAGAGTCTCCAACTGATTTCAAGGATTGTGTGGCCAAGGATGAACTCACGAGGCTTCTTGCTGATGAGCGCTCCTACATGATCGGATGATTTGATGAGATGATGCGCAACATTACAAATCTGGTCACTCGGATAGAACAGGTTGAACGACGTCCCCCTCCTGAGCAACGTCGTCGTCCTCCTCCACCTCCTCCTCCTCCTGAAGATTAAGAAGAAGAAGAGGAGGAAGAGGAAATTCCTCGAGACGACCGTGACAGGGATCGCCTTCGTCGCAACCATCACGGCATGGGAGGTAACAATCGTGGTAATAATGAACCTTTTGCTCAAGCTAAATTTACCATGATTCCTTTTGCCGGTAATGCTGATCCTGATGCACATTTAGATTGGGAACTTGCTGTTGAACAGAAATTTAATTCTCATTTAGTTCCTGAGGAGCATAGAATTAGACTTGCTACTAGTGAGTTTACTAGTTTTGCTTTATTCTGGTGGAATGATCTTTACACTGCTAATCAACCAAATGCTATACCCCAGAATTTGAATGCTTTGAAACGACGCTAGAAATCTCGTTTTGTTCCTCCTTATTATCAGTGTGACTTGAGATTAAAAGTGCAAAATTTGACTCACGGTTTGGCACTCTCAAAAAATTCAAAAAAAATCGGGCTGATAATTAAAAAATTCATTTAAGTTGATTGCGGGTTTTTGGTGAACGTTCCTGAATTTTCCTAGACCGCAATACACCTCTATTTCTGGTGAAATTATGTGTGCTTCTATCTTTTGTGTTCCTTGTTCAGAGATAAAAAATTAAGAAAAAGATAAGGTTGTTTGCTCATGTTTCTTGGAGGTCTCTATCAGCGAAACGAAATTAAACAATTGCAGAAGTTGTTGTTTTCTTGTTCTTTGAGCTTTATCCATCGTTCTTTATTCTAACTTGTTGTGCTACATCTAGGGACACATCTTAGCCAGCAATTGAGACTAGTGCTTTGGATACTTATTGAACTTTGCTATTCTGCATTCGAAATTGCTAATCCTTGCTACATATTGTTCCTGCCCATAAGCTCCACATATACTTCTGTCAGCACAGATTCTTCTTGCAACTGTTACACCCAAACTTGACAACAGATTGTGCCGCCCTGTGGGCTTTGGTAAGAACACTTGCAAGATGGTGGTAAGCCGCTTGAGATATTGCTTTCCACTTTCCACCACCACCACCACCACCATATTGTCGTTGTTAGTTGATAGGAATAATACTTTTGTGTTGTCTTTTCCTGTCTTCTAACCATGTTAGGGGCAGAGTCTCCTACTGATTTCAAGGATTGTGTGGCCAAGGACGAACTCACGAGGCTTCTTGCTGATGAGCGCACCTACATGATCGGAAGATTTGATGAGATGATGCGCAACATTACAAATCTTGTCACTCGGATAGAACAAGTTGAACGACGTCCCCTTCCTGAGCAACGTCGTCCTCCTCCTCCTCTTCCTCTTGAAGATGAAGAAGAAGAAGAAGTGGAGGAAGAGGAAATTCCTTGAGATGACCATGACAGGGATCGCCTTCGTCGCAACCGTCACGGCATGGGAGGTAACAATCATGGTAATAATGATCCTTTTGCTAAAGCTAAATTTACCATGATTCCTTTTGCTGGTAATGCTGATCCTGAAGCATATTTCGATTGGGAACTTGCTGTTGAACAGAAATTTAATTCTCATTTAGTTCCTGAGGAGCATAGAGTTAGACTTGCTACTAGTGAGTTTACTAGTTTTGCTTTATTCTGGTGGAATGATCTTTACACTGCTAATCAACCAAATGCTATACCCCAAAATTGGAATGCTTTGAAACGAGCCATGAAATCTCGTTTTGTCCTCCTTATTATCAGCATGACTTGAGATTAAAATTGCAAACTTTGACTCACAGTTTGGCATTCTCAAAAAATTCAAAACAAAATCGGGAAGATAATTAAAAAATTCGTTTAAGTTGATTGCGGGTTTGTGGGATATGGGTACCCCTGGGCCCACTACCGACCGGGTAGCTAGTCGGCCTGGTCCCACGTCTGACAAGGATGTGGGCCGACTCCAGGCCGGCCCACGAGGATCCCTGGCTTGATGGACAAGATTGGAGAAGACTTAGCCCGCAAGGCACTCGGCGATACGCCCAGATCCCGCCCGGATACTACGGAGATTATGTTGTAACCGACTTGGATTAGTCTCCTGATCTGAGCCGGACGATAATTGGGGATAACCAACTTGTAAACCCTAGGTCGTCAGCCTATATAAGGTGGCCTAGGTCGTCCCTTTAGGTCATCTGATTCTACGCCATTCTTCCACCCTCGTTGTAACCACAAAACTCGCCATTGTTCTCTGGAGCAGTGCTGAGCGAAGCAATACAAGACCCCCGAGCACAGGATGTACGATATTATACCTCCAAGTAGCCCGAACCTGTATAATCCCTGTATCCCTGAGTTACCTCGAGCTCCCTAGTCCTGCGATTGCCTTTTGCCTACAAATCAACCATCTGGGTACCCCCGAGTGGACCGCCGGTCAATAGATCCAACAGTTGGCGCGCCAGGTAGGGGTGATCGCGGGGCTATACAGCTAGCTCCATGGCAGATCGTCACTCCGTCATCTTCCCCGACTCCGTCAAGGACTGCGCCACGCACCTCGAGGGCATCAGCTTCTTCGCTGAGATGCACACCGCCGCCTCCGACTCCACCACGTCGCCCGACGCGATCACGCTGACCAGCTCCGCGCTGACTTCCTGGCCGATTTAATCTTCGGTCATCGCTCCGCTCCAACAGCAGCTCGATGCGGTCACCCTCGACGATCAGGCTCCATGCCTGACTACTCACCAGAGAATCCTGCCCCCAGATGAGCTCCTCACCGGGTTGGATCGTGTCCAGGACACCATCGCCGAGTGCATCGCCATGTTGGAGGAGGCCCTGCGCCGACTCCGCAAATCGCTCCCGTTAGGGCTCTGTAACGCTTCAGCGATCTACTCGGCCCAACTCCGAAAAGACACGTCTCAGATTCAATCTGAGATCCCGCCCAAGCCCACCTAGTCCCCGGACCGCGGGGAGTTCCAAGTTGCTACAAGTGTGCTCTTGCCGGCTCTGGCTGACACGAGCAATGACTCAAGCTATGCCACGCCTCCGGGGTGTGAGGTCTTCGTCTCTGAGTATTCTGCAACCCAGGATGGGGAAACCGACCTGGCCAGGGATCGCCTACTGGAGCGAAATGCTGGCCGAGCTCGACGCCGTGCTGAAGAAGCCGCGCTACCCCAGGCGGCAGACGGTGAACCTGCAGCCGCTGCAGCTGCTGGAGAGATCCACCTGAGGGCTCCACCAATGCATCAGCCTCCGCCCAGGGGCCCTCGCGGAGTCCCGCCTCAAAACCTCGATGCAGCATTCTCCCGAGTACCCTTCAGCACGCCCCAGGCTAACGTCGCCGCCGCGTTCGCCGAGCTGGGACACATGCCCGACACCCCTGAGGTGCAGCATGCCCGAGCTCAGTTGGAAGCCGCCCAGGAGCAAATCGAGCGATCATATCGTGCCAGATCCCGATCTGGACGATCTAACTCGGCTCGCTCTTCCAGCCACCGCTCTGCTCATAGCAGATCGGATCGGGATCAACCTCGCCAGAGGAACCGCCCACTACCCGTCGTCGAAGAAGAGGTGGCCCAGAACCACCACGAAGAAGAAGAGGAGGAACGGCGTAACCCACGCAATGTGGACCAACACCGTGAGTGCTACCAGGACCAGCGTGACAGGCGCCAACGACATCACCAACCCGACGATCACCATGATCACCTCAGGGACTACGCCCGTGACATCCGCGCCGAACTCGACACTCGGCACCGAGAGCGCGATGCAGCCAAGCTCAAACGCCGTGAGTGGTACGACCGGGACTACGGCCGACCCGATCGCCAGCCGGTTGGGGAGGCAGGTGATGCTGCAGCTAAAGAAGACGAGCGCCGCGTCGTTCACGAGCTCATGGAGCGTGAGCAGTACGATGCATGGTACGGCCCCCCGCGGGACGACCGCCGCCAATGGCGCGATGATGTTCGGCCCCGAGCCGACCAAGCCCGACCTCCTCACCGCAACCATCGCAACGACGAGGAGGACATCTTCGACGGTTTTGCTGCTTTCTCCGCTTGACTCCGCGCCATCCGATGGCCCGAGTCCTTCAAGCCAGCCCTTGTCGAGAAGTTCGACCGTCGCTCCGACCCCAAGCTCTAGCTCAAGACATACCACACAGCGGTCAAAGCCGCCCATGGTTCCAACGACCAAGCCGCCGCCTACTTCCCTGTGATGCTAGGCAAGGAAGCACTCCTATGGCTTGAGGGCGTCCCCCAGGACACCATTGATAGCTGGGCAGACCTCTACCACGCCTTCACCAAGAACTACCAGGCAAGCTACACCCGGCCAGGCACCAGATTTGACCTGGACAACATCAAGCAAAAGAAGGGTGAAAGTCTCCGAGACTACACCGACCGTTTCTTCAACAACCGAAACAAGATCGCCGATGTCGAAGACCGGGATGTCGTCGATGCATTCCGGCGAGGCCTTATCGACAACCAGCTGTTCCGCACGCTCTTCAAAACCAACCTAACCACGGTCTCCGACCTAATGGAGGTGGTCAACTTGGAGGTTCGGGCCGATCAAGCTGAGCAGGCCCAATTCAAGAACAAGCAGAAGCGCCCAGAGGACGACGACCGGGTTGAAAGCTCGAAGCGCCACGAGCCTCTGCGCGGGCGTAAGGTGGGCCCTGAGCCCCTCGTAGCCCTAGCAGAAGAGGAAGGCTGGCCGGAACCCAGGTTCCTCACCGAGGAGTTTCATGATACACTGAATGATCAGTGCCCCTTTCACAAGGATGCAAAGCACAATCTCCGCGATTGTCATGCGCTGCTCAAGGAACTCGGCGCCCTACCGCCGACCAGGAAGCAACGCTTCAACAACAATGGCGGCCGCTACAACAACTACCGCCATGATGGCTACAACGGTGACCGGCGGGACGACTACCGGCGCAGAGAAGACCGCGACCGCCGTGACGGCTACCGGCGCGGCGAACGCGACCGCGATGCTCCAGCTCGCCGAGATGATCAGCGTCTCCACGACGATGAACGCCGACTCCCAGCACCACCAGAAGCTCCCAGGCGGGCCACTAACGGTGACTTTCAGCACGCTGACCACCAGGTCAACGTCATCATCGGGGGTCCTGGCGCCTTCCCAGATCGGCGCAAGGGCAAGCTCCACAAGCGCGAAGTGAAGATGGTGTCCACCAAGCCGATGGAATACCTCCAGTGGTCGGAGACGCCCATCACCTTCAGTCGCGCTGACCACTGGGTGTACCTTCCCGAGCCAGAGAACTACCCACTCGTTGTCGCCCCCGTCGTCGAAAGGGTCCTTCTCTCCAAGGTCCTGGTCGACGGCGGAAGCGCCCTGAACATCATCTTCACCAGTACCCTCAACAGCATGGGGTTCAACTACAGCAGGCTCCTGGGCGCCGAAGATCTGTTCTTTGGCATTGTGCCAGGAAAAGCTTCCTACCCGATAAGAAGGGTCGCCTTGCTAGTCACGTTTGGCACGGCCGACAACTACCGCATGGAGTTCCTATACTTCGAGGTAGCCGACTTCAAGAGCTCCTACCATGCCATCTTTGGCAGGCCCATGCTGGCCCAATTCATGGCTATTTCGAACCACACATACTTGGTTCTGAAAATGCCGGCGCCCAATGGCGTCCTCTCCATCTGTGGAGACATCAAGACCTCCTTCGAGTGTGACAAGGAGGCAATCAAGATAGCCGAGTTGTCTCAGCAACTCGGCAACGCCACCTCGCTGGCAGAAGAAGCCCCCAAGGCGGCAGTCGATGAGCCTATCCTCCCGGAGCAGAAGCAGCAGCCCACGGTGCTGGCACCTGAAGAAACCCCCAAAGCGATCAGCTTGGGACTCGACGACCCCTCCAAGACGGTCCTCATAGTACCAGGGCTCACTCCTAAATAGGAAGACGCGCTCACCTCCTTCCTCTGGAACAACTAGGACATCTTCGCATGGAAGCCATCAGACATGCCAGGTGTTCCGAGAGAGAAGGCTGAGCACTCCTTGGATTTGAGAAGAACGCGAAGCCCGCCAAACAGAAACTGCGCCGATTCGCTCAAGATCGTAAGGAGGCCATTAGGGTAGAACTGAATAAGCTCCTCGCTGCTGATTTCATTAGAGAATGCAAACACCCTAAGTGGCTTGCAAATCCTGTACTTGTAAAGAAGCAATCCGGTGAATGGAGAATGTGCATTGACTACACAGATCTCAACCGCTACTGCCCTAAAGACCCCTTCCCTCTTCCGCGAATTGATCAAGTTGCGGACTCTACGTCTGGCTGCGTGCTACTATGCTTCCAAGATTGCTACTCAGGTTACCACCAGATAGCCCTAAAGACGTCCGACCAGGACAAGATAGCATTTATCACCCTGCATGGCATCTACTGCTACAAGACGATGACTTTCGGGTTGAAGAACGCCGGTGCCACCTACCAGAAGGCCATCCAAGGTTGCCTGCAAACACAAATCAGCTGCAACGTGGAGGCTTACGTGGATGATGTTGTCGTCAAGACGTACGACGCCGACTCCCTGATCGCCGACCTCTAGGAAACCTTCAATAACTTGCGCCGCTTCAGATGCAAGCTCAACCTTACAAAGTGCGTATTCGGGGTGCCATTAGGAAAGCTCCTGGGCTTCCTAGTCAGCCAGCGCGGCATCGAGGCAAACCCAGTCGAACTGGACGCCATACGCAACCTCAAGGAACCCAGTGCAAGAAAGACATCATGAAGCTCACGGGAATGACGGCGGCCCTGAGCCGGTTCATCAGCAAGCTCGGCGAGAAGGGACTTCCGTTCTTCAAGATCCTCAAGAAGGCGGACAAGTTCGAATGGACACCTGAGGCTAGCAAGGCCCTGGCCGACCTCAAGGAGTTCCTAGTCACACCCCCGGTACTCACGGGTCCGACCCCCGTGGAAGAGCTACTACTGTACATCTTGGCTACTACTCATGTAGTCAGCACGGCCCTGGTCGTCGAGCAACCAGAAGAAGGCCACCCATACAAGGTCCAGCACCCTGTATATTTCGTCAGCAAGGTACTCAGCGAGTCCAAGGTCCGGTACACCCATCCTCAGAAGCTGCTCTACGCACTCCTGATCACCCCTAGGAAGCTACGTCACTACTTCCAGGCCCACGTCATTCGAGTCATCTCGAACTTCCCCCTTGGAGCTATCCTCCACAACAGGGATGCCAACGGCCGCATAGTCAAGTGGTCCATTGAACTCGGCGAGCATACCATCAACTTTGAGCCACGGGAGGCCATCAAATCCCAGATACTGGCCGACTTCATGGCCGAGTGGACGAAGATCTAGACTCTGACCCCCGCGGAACGGCCGGAGCACTGGAAGATGTACTTTGACGGTGCCCTCAACCTCGAGGGGGCCGGCGCAGGAGTGCTGTTCATCTCCCTAGAGGGGCAGCACCTGAAATATGTTCCCCAGATACAGTACCAGGCCACCAACAATGGGGCCGAGTACGAGGCACTCATCCACGATCTCCGTATCGCGGTGTCACTTGGCATCAAGAGGCTAATGTGCTATGGTGACTCCAAGCTAGTCGTCGAACAAGTCAACAAGAATTGGGACACAGCCAAGGAAATCATGAGCGCATACTGCGCAAAGGTACGCAAACTCGAGGCCCACTTCTATGGGCTCGAGCTCCACCATGTCCTCCGAGAGGACAACGTTGCCGCCGATGTCTTATCCAAGTTAGGGTCTACCAGAGCCCAGGTGCTAGTCGGCGTCTTCATCTAAGACCTGCGCACCCCATCCATCAAGATGCTTAAGGACGGCAGCCCCATGCCCGACTCGGAGCCACCCCCGGGTGGCCCGCCGACCAATAAAGTTCTCCTGGTGGAAGCAGACTGGCGCGCCCCCTTTATCGCTTGGCTAACAGAGAACTGGTCACCGGGTACGAAGGAAGAAATTGAGAAGCTGACTTGGTGCGTGACAAATTACGTCGTTATCGGCGACGCCCTGTACAGAAAGGCCGCCTCCACAGGCATACTCATAAAGTGTGTCCTCCGTGGCGAAGGCATTAGCCTCCTACAGGATATCCACTCGGGCACATGCAGCAACCATGCTGCTGCAGGAACCTTAGTCGGCAAAGCTTACAGAGCAGGGTTCTACTGGCCAACAGCCCTGTCTGACGCAAAAGAGTTGGTGCGCTGCTGTACCAGCTGCCAGTTCTTCCAGAAGCAAAAGCACCTGCTGGCTCAGGCGCTACGAACCATTCCCTCATCTTGGCCATTCGCCATGTGGGGACTTGACAATGTCGGGCCCTTCAAAACCGCTCCGGTCGGATTCAAGCACCTCTTGGTGGCAGTCGACAAGTTCACCAAGTGGATCGAGTACAAGGTTGTGACCGACACCAAGTCGGCTACGACTGCCAAGTTCATCGCGGAGCTCACCCACCGGTTTGGCATCCCAAACCGCATCGTAACCGACCTTGGATCCGAGTTCACAGGACCTTGGATCGACGTCTACTACTACTCCACGGCACACCCTAGGTGCAATGGCCAGGTTGAGCGGGCTAATGGCGTGGTCCAGGACTCGCTCAAGAAAGCCATGTACGGCGGACTCAACAAGCATGCTGCCTGGTGGGCCAAAGAGGTACCCCATGTCATATGGGGCCTCCGGACGCATAAGAGCAGAGCAACGGGATACACTCCCTTCTTCCTGGTATACGGCTCCGAAGCTGTCCTCCCAACTGACGTCGCCCATGGTGCCCCGCGCATCCAGCACTACTAGGAAGGTGAAGCAGAAATTGGCCGCTAGGTCGACATCGACTGCCTAGAAGAACACCGACTTGATGCACTGGTCCAGCATGCCAGGCACGAGCAGCAAGTATGGTGATATCACGACAAGAACGTCCGGGAACGCTCCCTCAACGTCGGCGACTTGGCCCTGCGCCGAGTCATGTCCTCCAAGGACAAACACAAGCTGTCGGCCCCCTGGAAGGGCCCTTTCATCGTCAAGGAAGTCGTCTCTCCAGGAACATACAGCCTCCAGTGGGCCAACGGCCACCCCGTCCCGAACGTGTGGAACATCGAGCACCTCGTCAAGTTCTATCCGTAAACAAATACAAAAGCTATGTATCCCTTGTCTCATAATAATGAAAATGTCTTTGCCTTGCTACATGGCTCGATGTTAACTTCTCACCCGACATCCATGCTGATGCTCGGGGACTGGGCCCGACCCAGACAATGTTTTATTCATCACGATCATTGGGGGAGTACCTGCTTACTCCGACTTCCGAGTCCTTGCCCAACCCCATGTTCCCCCCGGCAACAGCTAAGCTAACCGGCAGGTCTGAGTCCCCAATCGTGAAACCCTGAGCTCCGTGCTCAACCCGCGCGCCCTCTACTCCGAAGCCTCCCCGCTGAGCAGTGTAGTCTGGGTAAGCCGTCCTCTCCATGAGCAGTGGTCAGCGGGTCAAAAAGGGTGCTTACACGGCACACGGCAGTGGCCAGTCGGGTGACGCAAAGTCCTAGTCGGCAAGGAAAAGGGGCCAACAACACATCATTGCACATCAATGCTTCAATTCAACTCAGAACTTTATACATATATGTACGATACAGAGTTTACATTTACAACTGCTTTTACAGGCCAAGCTCACTCACTACAGCCTCCGCCAGAGGTGCACACTCATCCACCAGCCCGTTGAACTGGTCGTCGGAGACACCCTCCGAAAGGCCGTCGGCGATTGGAGCAAGCTCTTGCACCAGGAAGTGCACTCGGAGGAGCGCCAGGATCAGACTACCGAAGCCAACTGCAGTCTCCTGAACAAGCTGCGCCACCCGAGTTGGCCCGGCCCGGAGACGCTGACCCAGCGTCAAAGTCGTCGGGCCCGACTCGGTAGGCACCAACAAGTTGGCGTTGAACTCGGCCGCTTGCTTTAGCTCCAATAGCTAGGCTCGAAGCCCTGCAAAGGCATCTGTATAAGAATTCCGACTTGATTAAAGCTATAGAAGACCCGCCAGAAGATACTTACCATGCATTACCTGGTCGTGCTGATCCTTCAAGCGCTGGTTGGCCTCCACCAGGTGCTCGGACTCGACTGCTAGGTGCAGGTTGGCCGCCTTGAGCGTCTGCACCTCCTCCCCAAGCTTTCGCTTGGCCCCGGCCAACTCGTCCACCCTCCCCTGGAGGACGTCCTCCTTCCTCTTCGCCTTTGCAAAGAAAGCCTCATGAGCACAGGCTGCCCAGACAGAGACACCCGCAAATGAAACACAAGAACTTACCCTCTGCCATGACCTTCATGTCACTGATCAGCTCCCCATTCATCTTGACGACGTCGGCGAGCTCTCTATCCTTTCTCATAAGGAACTCCTTGGCGGCCTTAGCCTCACGGACTCTCTCCGTGTGGATCTGCGCCAAGGTTCGGCGATCCTCCAGGGCCCGCCGCCTGAAGTCAAGATCCTTCGCGGCCCGGGCCGTGAAGCTCTGCCAGACAAGACATGGGGCACATGGTCAGTCCATGCCCCACAACAATTGTTGGGTTAATAGTCGAAGCCAATAAGCCCAATCAACAGCCAAGACAGAGAACAGAGACAAGCAACAGTAAATCACTTATCAACAGTGTTCTCAGGAATCAGCCCTTTACACGTTGGTGGGAGGTCCCCTTTTATAAGGAGGCCAAGAGGCACATTTTACATTCCCCTCATACCCCTGAAAATCAGGCATCATCCTCTATACTATACAGCCTACGGTTCCTAAGGGCATAAGGGTACATGCACACGTCTCGATGTGAATGCGTAGACCAGTAACTCTGTCTTTGACTCGGTTTGGACTTGGTCCATGCTGCCTTCACCGTGCCTCCAGTGACCCTTGTCGCCTTCACCACCCGGTGTGCCTTCGGTCGGGCAACACCTTCTCCCGCTCAGAGAGGAAAAGACCGCCGCGCCACCACCCGAGCTTGTCCCTGTCCTGTATAACAAGATGAACCAAACATACGCAGATGATACCTATAAGTTACCTTCGCACCTGCCTAGAACCCAACTAGGAGAGTGAAGGCAACAGATCAGCTCATAATGCCTTCGCATCCATTTCTGGCGCCATCCACACCTATAGCATCGGATCGCCCCTCGAAGCCGGGTCTCCCAGCGAAGGAGAGAGAGAAACCGGACGCATGCAATGCTCATATTTACCTTCGCAGGTGAGTAATTGAAATCAATGTTGCGAAGGTAATGAACCACAACATAACGCCCTGTCACCTGCGAAGGCAGCGAGCTTTCATATACGTATAGCGAAGGCGAATTCATGGGGCTCAAAAGCAAAATAAGGGTGAAGGCGTTTCTTTGACAGGCCAATCCCCCAACAGTAGCCCCTCGCGGACGAGGGCTTTCTCCAACAGGCCGATGTCCTCGAATATTTTGGATTGTCTTCGCCTTCTCAAAGAAACGCCTCCTCCCGTTGGAGTAAGTCCCGAGTCGGTGACTTCGCTTGAAGATAGCCTTCGCGCTCAGTTTTTTATTTTTATTTTGCACTTTATTTTTATTTTTATTTGATTTGTTTTTTGGTAAATTTCTGGGCCTTTTCGAATTCCGAGCCGCGGTAACGGTCACTTTTTTACTGCCCTATAAATAGGACCGAAGGGGTCCCCCTTTTTACCTTTCTTCGCTTTCGCTGTCAATCATTTTCAGCTTGCGTAAGCTCCTTTGTTTTGCATCTGCTTTCGCCATCGTGCCGTGTTTTGCCTTGTAATACATACTTTTTTACAAGTAAGGTTCTTTTGCTATATTTTGATATTTTGTTTTCACTTATTTCCTTCACTGAGGAATTAACAGTTATTGTTGTTCCTGCAGCGGCACGCACCAGGCAGACTGCTGTGCTTATTGACATGGCTGGTGAAGGCAGCCCCGAGGCACAACAAGCGAGTGGATCTCCTCATCGTAAGGAGATGGATGACACAGAGGCTGAGGACTTTGCTCAGCAACTGGAGGATGAAACTCCAGCAGTGGAGGAGACGTCTGGCGACGATCATGGCGAGGATGAGGAAGCTGGTGAAGACGAAAATCTAGATGACGTCGAAGCCGACGTGGAGGAGCTAGTGGATCCCAGCAAGACGGCGAAGACACTTGTGTTTGGCAAGTCCAAGGTCGGCGAAAGAGACATCAAATTCTATGAAGATAAAGGATATTTTCCTAAGGGTTGGGGCCGCGCTCCTGGTCCTGATACTACCCCTAACCCTCACGAAGACGAAGCTGTGGTCTTCACTGATTTTTTCATTGCAGGCCTGAAGATGCCCATTGACAATATCATCGTGAAGATGATTGCGCCTTATGGCCTGCAGCTGCATCATCTGACGCCAAATGCCATCAGCCATCTCCTTCGGTTCTTTTGGGCTGTGAAGACGCATGACGCGGCAGTTACAGTTGATGGTTTCCTTCGGCTATATGAAGGGCACAATCAAAGCAAGTCATCTGAAGTCGAAGGCGAGTTATTCACTCTGGACTTTGGGTGTGTGACTTTTACTGGGCGCCACCGGGGTTCTCATTTTGCGAAGGTTGAAACTTCCTTTGCTAACAGAAATAAATGGACCAAGGACTGGCAAAAATATTGGTTTTATGTGAGGGTGCCTTCGGAGGAGACCACTCTGGAAGATGGGACTAAGTCTGTCTCTTACCCTCTGCACAGCCATATTGATTGGCTTAAGTTTGTTTCCTGCCCGGTTTTCGACGCAGAAAGCCCTGGGTTCACCGAGTGTTGGAAAGCTTTTCAAATGGCTTCGCAAATGTTTTGCAGCCGTGATATAATTGAGGAAGGTATCGCCGCTGCACTTGCCTGTGGAGTTTATTTCCTATCTGCCGATTGGGCGTCTTATAAGGTTGAGTGGAGGCCTTTTGGTGAACATACTAAGGTTGCTTTCCCTCATTTTGGGGTGAGAATCCCCGAAGGTATGACCGCCGCAAATTTTGTTGCTACTGTTGAGCGGCAAGCCATTGAAATTCTTGGACCGTATAACTCCAAGGAGCATCGCAGTTCCGAAGACAAATATGTTCATGTTAGACTCAACAGAGTCTTCGAGGAACTGAAGATCTCTTACGGTGCTCGCGAGGTTCCTGTCTCCACTAAGGAGAAGAAGAAGGAGAAGAAAGTGAAAAAGGATAAAAAAGAGAAGGCAAAATCGAAAGAACAGGATGAAGATGATTCTGCTCCTTCGCGTGTTCCTCGGGGTGGTGGTCGATCAGGGCGAGGTGGAGGCCGTGGCCAAGGTCACGGCCGAGGTGAGAGCAAAAAGGCTGTTGCGAAGGCAACTTCCTCCGTTGTCCCGACTAAGCGTGGCAGCAGCAGCGCTCATGAGTCTGCTGAGAAAAGACGACGTCAAGAGCCGATCGCTGCCGTTCCATTGTCCGTTGCAGCTCCGGCTACTGAGGCCACTTCTTCGGCTTTACGCGTTGGTCGTTCGACGACTGGAGCTGTTTCTTCTGCTTCACACGGCGGTCGTCCGCCTCTTCCTCCTCGGATGCCACCGGCGGCTCCGGCTCCAGCGCGGTTGCCGGCTTCACCAGTGACTGGTTTCGAAAGCTCAGCCCCCCGGAGCGGGGATGATATTTTCCTAGGTGAGATTGCTCTCTTTGGGAATTATTTTCAGGGCATGAGTCTTCCTTTGCTAGGAAGCTATTTGGCGCAGAATCCGATGATTGATGTCAATATTACTTGTGAAGGCGTTGGTGAAGCAGCTAAGGATGTTCGAGTTCCAGACCCATTCGATGATGGCATTGATATTAGTCAGTTTGAGGACACCCCCATTCGGGATGCTCCCATTATTGAGAATGTGCCCGAAGAGGTTCATGTCGAAGCTAATATTGAAAAGCCTACAACCGAAGCCCCTGTGGACATTCCGCCAGTTAGCCCTCCATCGCCTGCTTGGCCTCTCCCCCTCCTGCCGGAGACTCTTTGGAGGTTCTGGCTCATGCTGCCAGGACAATTGAAGTGGATACACAGGCTAAGCTGAAAGAGGTTGCCGAAGCTGAAACTTCCGAAGCCGCTGAGAGGGCTACTGCTTCTCAAGCTTACATGGATGTTGATATGGGGGGGAGTATTCCTTATTTTCCCGAAGGTACTAGAGATGTTTCTTCATTTTTTTCTTTTAGCGACGTTGTTTGTTCTACTGTTTGATGCTAATGTGATGGAGACTTGTTTAGTAGGTAGATGGGCCAGCTCGCGTGCGCGAAGGTGGGCCTCTTCGAGATTTTGATTGGGAAGGTGTTTTATTTGATCAGGGTTATAGCTAGTTTTTTGTTTTAGCTATTTTTGTGAAGATAACAGTGCTATCTTTGTCTTGTAGAATATCAATGGCTTATACAGACACTGGATCCTGAAAGCATAAGTTCCAATATTTTGACTTCGGGAATGAAGGTATAGCCTTGCTACCTTCGCCTTTGATTTTGTTGTTGGCCTTGGCTTCATTTTGCCAATTTCGTAATGCTAAAGCAGATTAATTTCTGTCGTAGGTTGTCTTGGCTATCAATGAACTACAAGCTCAAGTTCCCAATCTGAACTTGGTTGCTGCTGAACGCGCGGAGCTGGTAAAGTTGCGAAGGGAAAAAGCTGAACTTCTTCAGATCCAAGCAACTGTTGACAGGATCAAGGAGGATATTGAAAAAGAAAAGAATCTGTTTCGCCAGGATCGGGAGTCAATTATTAGTGAGAACAAATCCTTAAAGGATAGGGTTGCATCCCTGGAAGCTCAAGTTGGCGAAGCCAACTTGCTCAAGGATAAGGTGGTTGCCTTGGAGGCTCAGGTTTTGAACAAGGATGATGCCTTAGAAGGCCTTTGGAAGAAGATCGTTGAGGATTCAGATTTGATTTCTGTCCTGAAAGGCAAGGTAAACACCCTCATGAATGTTAAAGAAAAACTTTCGCGTGATGCTGAGTCATATCGGTCTCGTAGCGAGGATTTTGAGCGTGAGGACTTGTCGCTTCGGACTGCCAATCTTTCCCTTCGCAAGGAAAAGGAAGATGTGATCAATGTTGCGTGGGAACGTGGTCTGAAGCTATATCGCCTGTACAAAGAGGTCCTGAGGCAGTTTGGAGCGGAGCCAGTGCCATTCCCTACTAAGGAATACAGCTTGGACAAACTTTTTGACTGGATTGATAACGAGTTTGCTTCGCTTCCAAATGTCATGGAAGTTGTTAGTGACTTTGCTGTCAACCTGTGTTCATGCAACTTGCTGAAGATTCTCTTTGACAATGGCTGTGACCATTACAATGCTTTGGTTCGGAAGAGCTACCATTATCCGGCCCCCAGAGATCCTACCGACACCGATTATTTTCCAAAGCAACTGTTACTTGCGAAGGCGCTTTTCCTGAGGTATTTCTGGGTGGCTAGCTGTCGTCAAGCGACTCAGAGTATTATCCGCGACCGTCTTGCGAAGGTATTTTGTTAATTGCCATCGTGGTCGACTTTAATTTATTTTTGTTTTTAATTTTGTATTGTTTTAATTGATAGCTTCTGTATTCTCAGTCAAAGGAGCTGAAGAAACAGAAAGCTGAAGCCGAAGCGGCTGCGAGGGAGGCCACTATCAAAGAAGCTGCCGAAGCCGGTGCAGGAACAAGTTTTGCTGCTACTGGTGCTGCTATCGGCGAAGCCGGTGCTTCTTCTTCACAAGGACAGAGTGACCAAGGAGCCCCCAGGGTCGATCCACAGGTCTAAGGACCTTTTAAATTGTAATTAGAGTTGGGACTTATTGAGCAGGCAGTCCTTTTGAACTTGTACATTTGTGTATATTCAAGGCAATGAAATGCTTGCACTCACTCCACTGGCCATGCGTGATGGGCCGCTTTGTATTTCTGGCTTCACGTGGAAGGAATTTCAACGACTTTATCCTCATTCTAGTCATGGCGACTTTTTGGAGTATTGTCACTAGTTTTATCGTCACACCGAGTTCGGTGTTTTTGATTTTTTTCACTTCATTTATCGCTCATGGCTCGGATTGAGTCGAGCTCGCTGCGTAGAGAAATGCCGAAGCTGTTTCTTTGGGCATTCCTAAAGCGGAGCCATCGGAAGTTAGTCCTGAAGTTAAAGACTTCGCATGCGTTTACAATGCACCTCGCTTTAGGAGATTGGGCGAACAGTTTTATGGATATGTGTTTGAAATATTTTGAGCGCTTGATGTATGGAACTCGTGATGTAATTGTGTCTTCGTATGAATGAATATGAACTCAATTTGTCTTTGCTGTTGAAAGAAACGCCTCCTCCCCCGAAGCGAGTTTGCATTTATTCTTGCGAGGACGAATATATTAAAGATGTGCGAAAGTCGTTCGCGTGTATGTGTGCGCTTAGTTTGAACGAAAAAGATCAAGCTCGATTTGCCTTCGCCTTTGAGAGAAACGCCTCCCCCCGAAGCGAGCTTGTGTTTTTCGTTTGATGCGCTCAAATGGCAATCTTTTAGTTGTCGAGTTAGACGAGGTGTTGTCTCTGCGTTTACTCTGGAGTTCATGCTCCACTTGGAGTTTTTGGTTTTTTGAGGTAGATTTGAGCCGAAGGCCCTTTTACTCCTTGGAGTAATCATTTTTGTATATGAAAAACAATCTGAGCTGAAGCCCCTTTTACTCCTTGGAGCAATCATTTTAGATCTAAATTGGCCTTACCTTTGGTGGGGTCAATTTAGTTCTATTTGGTTTATCGAATACCGGCGATTTGGCCGAAGCCAATCGCTTTCGATGCCACTTTTTTGGGGAATAGCTCGTTCATATATTTTACATGAGTTACAGTTGGCACCGCCTCGTTAAAAACCTCACCCCTTGGTAAGGGTTCCCCTGTGAGGAAAAGAGTACGGGCCTTTTTGAAGGAAAAATGAAAATCTACTCTATCAATTGACTTCGTTTATAACTTACGAAGCCAATTGTTACACGGTGTTCATAGATAGTACCGTCGCAAGCTGTCCGCATTCCATGAATGCGGCAGCTCATTGTCTTTGCCATGACCCAGGTGGAATGATCCTGGCCTATTGCTTTTGGTTACAAGGAACGGGCCTTCCCATTTGTTTTGCAGCTTCCCCGAAGGCATACTCGGGTTTTTTCTTAGCACCCAGTCGCCTATCTTGATGTCTTTCCTTACCACTTTTTTGTCACGCCATTTTCTCGTTTCTTCCTGGTACTTGGAGATGTTTTTGGCTGCTTGCAACCTGTATATTTCTGTGAGGTCTTTGTCTACAGCTTCGCTGTCTTTGGGCGCTTCCTGCTGAGTGCGAAGCCCCTTATGAAAAATCTCCTCCGGGCACATTGCCTCTTCGCCATAAAGCAGTTTGAAAGGTGTGAACTGGGTTGCTCTTGAGGTGGATGTGTTGTGAGCCCAGATTACCTTCGGCATTTCCTCCACCCATTTGCCTTTTTTCTTACAATTTGCAAGGCATTTTCTGATGGCAGTGAAAATGATGCCATTTTCTCTCTCGACTGCACCATTGGACTGTGGGTGATATACTGATGCGAATCTTGCCTTCGTCCCGATGGACATGCAATACTGCCTAAATTCGTCACAGTCAAACTGCTTCCCATTATCCACTATAATTTCCCTTGGGACTCCAAATCTGCAAATGATTTGCTGCCAGAAGAATTTGATAACTGTCTTCGCTGTGATATTTGCCAATGGCCTTGCCTCAATCCACTTGGTGAAATATTCCACTGCAACTATTGCAAATTTCAGATTTCCTTGAGCTGTGGGAAGAGGGCCCACCAGATCGATTCCCCATCTCTGCAATGGCCAGGTTAGAGTTATCAGCTGTGATAGCTCCGAAGGCGATTTTCTGTTTGCTGCACATTTTTGACATTCGTCGCAAGTCTTGACAGTGTTTGTTGCGTCGTTGATGATTGAAGGCCAATAAAACCCTTGTCTCATTGCCTTCCCCACAATTGCCCTCGCTCCAAAGTGAGCTCCGCATAAGCCACTGTGTATCTCTTGTACTAATTCTCTGCCTTCGCTTATGGACACGCAGCGAAGCCAAGGAGCCACAACTCCTTTCTTTTATAGAATATTGTCAATGATTTGATATGACCTTGCTCTCTGCTGCATGGTTTTGAGGTCGTCTTCGTCAATTGGTTCATAGTATCCTCTGAGATATGCCATTATGGATGACCGCCAATCCTCTGAGTTTATTGCACTAATCAATTTTGGTTGCTCATCAGGATCTTTGATCGAAGGCGTTGTCAATGTCTGAAAGAAGACATCGGGTGGTAGTTTGTCCCCCTTTGCTGCTGCTTTGGCCAATGCATCAGCTTCTTCATTCTTGGCCCTCGGGATGTATTCTACTGTAAAACCCTTGAATTTTTTCTCCATTGCTCGAACTGTAGTCAGATACTTGATCAGCTCTGGTTGTTTTGCAACACTTTCTTTTTCGATATGATCTGCTACCACCTTCGAATCAGTTTTCACAATGAAGCGCTGAGCCCCCAGCGCCTTCGCTTTTCTGAGCCCCAATAACACAGCTTCGTATTCAGCAACATTGTTTGTACTTCTGTTGCTGTTTTTGCAGAACTCAAGATTCGCTGCATATCTCATTTTGACGCCCGAAGGCGATTGTACAATAGCCGCGATCCCAGCTCCTTTGTCTCCCCAAGCACCATCACGATGTATTAGCCAGTTTTCTTCTCTGATTGGACTTTCTGCCGAAGGCGATGTCCACTCGGCTATGAAATCAGCCAAGAGTTGTGATTTCACGGCTGTTCTTCGCTCGAAATCTACCATATATTCAGACAGCTCTGCGGCCCATTTTCGTATTCTTACCGAGGCTTCTTTATTACTCAGCAGCTCTTTTAGTGGTTGATCTGTGAGCACTTTGATGTTGTGCCCCTCGAAGTAATGCCTTAGCTTTCTGGATGCCATCACCATAGCATAAATCATTTTCTCAATTTCGGTGTAGAATAGCTTCGACCCGTTCAATGCCTCAGAGATACTAGCTGTTGTATCTTTCTGCCTTCAATTAGCTTCTCCGTAATGAGTGCAACACTAACGGCTGATTGCAAAGCTGCGATGTATAACAGTAAAGGTGCCTTTGGGTCAGGTGTCGTTAGCTTCGTGAGCTGCATCAGATATTGCCTTAGCTCATGGAATGCCTTCGACTGCTCTTGCCCCCATTCAAACTTTGTTGCATTTCTGAGGGTTGTGAAGAAGGGTAGACTGCGTTCAGCTGCCTTTGTAATAAATCTGTTAAGTGCTGCGATTCTGCAAGATAATTTCTGTACATCTCTAATGCATTTGGGCTCTTCCATGTTGAGAATTGCATTGATCTTTTCAGGATTGGCTTCGATTTCATTGGCTGACACCAGGCAGCCTAGAATCTTCCCTTTGGTTACTCCGAAGACACATTTCTCCGGGTTGAGTTTGAGACCTGCTTGTCTCATTCTTGCGAAGGCAGCTGCCAAGTCTGAGACATGATCTTGTCTTTTGACACTTTTAACATCAACATATGCAAGAATAGTTTTGAAAAGTTCTTCTTTGAATACGGTACTTGACATGCGACAGAAAGTGGTACCAGCGTTTCGAAGCCCCTCGAGCATTATGATGAAGCAAAATGTGCCAACGGGAGTAATGAAGCTAGTTTTTTCTTCGTCTTCTTTCTTCATCCATATCTAATGACAACCGGAGAAGCAGTCTAGTAGAGACATCATCTCACTTGCAGCAGCTTGATCAATGATTTTGTCAATTCATGGGAGTGGGAAATCATCCTTGGGGCATGACTTATTGAGGTCGGTGAAATCAATACACGTCCTCCACTTGCCATTTTTCTTTTTCACTGGCACCGTGTTTGCTAGCCATTGGGGGTATTTGACTTCGCGTATGACATTTGCGTCTAGCAGCCTTTGCACCTCAGCTTTGACTACACTCATTTTTTCTTTGGACATTTTCCTCAGTTTCTGCTTCTTCGGCCTCATCTCAGGGCTGATTGCAAGTTTGTGCTCGATAATGCTTCTGTCAACACCTGGTAAATCTTTACTTGACCAAGCGAAGACGTCTTTGTTGTTTCTCAAGAACTCGATGAGTCTTTCTTCTTCGTTGGGCTCAAGATCAGAGCCAATATTGACTTTCCTGTCGAAGACATCAGGCTGTAACTCTACCTCTTTTGTTTCTGTTATGCCTTGCATGCTTTTATCTTTCTCAGCGGTTGCCTTCTCCTCAGGGTAGATGGGTTCTTTTTCTTCGAGCACATGTACCTTTCGCTGGCCTGGAGTATTGGTATATTCGATTCTTCTTGCCTCTGTTTGATCACTGAAGACGGTGATGGCGCCTTTGAGAGCTAGCATTTTCATGCACAAAAAAGCTTGCCTTATGATGATGTCGAAGGCATTTATGACTCCTCTGCCGAAGATAACGTTGTAGTCGAAGAACATATCAACGACGTCGAAAGTGATGTACTTCGTTCTTGCATTTGATGTATCGCCAAAGGATACTGGCAATGTGATTTTCCCCAAAGTAGTAGTGCGCTTCCCCCCGAAGCCAACCAAGGGTGTATCTGATGGCTCTAGATTGTCTGGGTTGATGTTGGTCATTGACCTGAGTGTCTTCGCCAAGATAATATCCGCAGAGCTGCCTATGTCCACTAGCACTTTCCCAATTGTCCAGCCAGCAATGTTGGCTTCAATCGACATTGCGTCGTTGTGTGGAAAGTTGTGGAGCTTGAGATCTTCCTCGGTGAAGGTGATTGGCATGTGAGACCATTCTGATTTCTTGTAAGGACCATCAACCGAGATGTTGTTGACTTGGCGAAAGTAAATTTTCTCTGTTTCTTCGTCTCGAAGGCAAGTGAAGATCCTCCAGTTATAGGCATAATGAGACCATAGCTGGGTAAGGGATTTGCTGTGGTTTGGTCTTGTTTTGTGGTGGTGGAGGTGGAGGTGGCAATTCCTCTACCTTGATATCTTTGTTTGGGATAGGCTGGCTAGTTTGAGGGTAGAATTGTGGGTACAGGGTTTGTGGGTAATAATGCTGGAATGTTTGCGGCGAAGGCAAAAATTGAGTCGTCATTGCTGTTGTAGGATGGACAAAGTTTGAGGTTAAGGAGGGATATACTGGGCAGTATGGCTGGGTTGCTTGGGTTTATGTTTGGATTTCGGAGTTGAGGTGCGAAGCCGTGGATGGCTTCGTTTGGGTAGCTTGGATTTTGTCTGCCTTCAACTTGTCAATGGTTCTCTTGATGTCTCGGCACTGCTCTGTGCCATGGGTGTGATTTTTGCCATGATATTAACAAAACAGCTCTGGTCCCGAAGGTGGACCCCTTCCTCTTCCTCGGCTTCTGCCAGTTCTTCCACCCCTTTGGGTGGGCTCATTTCTTTGGTTCTGGTATTGGTTTTCTGGGTAAATGGGTTTGTTTTGTGGGAGCGAAGGCGGGCTCTCACATTCACGATGGTTTGGGATGGGTAGTTTTGGTAATGGTTTTGGTTGTAGTGGTGCTGCTTGTTCTGCGAGTCATACTATTTTATCAAAACGGCTTCTCTAGCAATTCGCATTCTGTTGTCATTGTCAGATCGACAATATTTCTTGAACTCCTCATATAGATCTCCAAGGGTTGCTGGTGTTTCCCTTGCAATGTGCTGCGCGAAGGGACCTGGCCGAAGCCCCTGGATTGCTGCAAACTTGGCGGCTTCGTCAGGAATATGAGGCGCCTGAGATCGCAGTCCCACGAACCTGCGAAAGTAGTCCTCCAGAGATTCCTTCGGCTGTTGGTGTAAGGTTAGCTCTGCGTATGAGAGTGCTTGGTCTCCCATTATGCTGAAATTCTTGACCAGCACTCTTTTCAGATCATACCAGCTGGTGATGGATAACCATGGAAGCTTGGTGAACCAGTTCATTGCGGTGCCATCGCAGACGATGATGAAAGATTTTGCCAATACGACGTCATCTCCCCCTGCCAAAGCAATTGCAGCTTCATAGCTCATGAGAAATTGTTTGGGGTCGGTGAGGCCATTATACCTTGGTAAGGAGATAGGCTTGTACGAAGGCGGCCATCTTGCCAATTGCAGATTTTCTGTGAGAGGGCAATTGTGGTCGATGGGACAAGTGTGCAGCACTTGGAATCCGGTTTCAGATGTGGACATACGATTTGGTCCCGTATTAGTGAGGGCAGCTGGATTGTTGAGTTCTGCTTGGAGCTCAGCAACTTGTTTCTTGGCTCTTTCAAGTTCTTCTCAGAGCTTCGCAGCTCTGGGATTTGTGGTGTTCAGTCTTCTTTGCTTCGCTTGCCTCAGCTCCTCCAACTGCTTTCTGACCTGCAGCAGTTGGTGTTGTTGTTCTTCTTCTTCTTCCTGCATTTGCTGTTGCAGCTTGAGCTGAGCAGCTTCGAGCTCTCTTTGCTGCTCCATACGGCGAAGGCGGAGCCTGTCCTCCACCCTGCGTAGCCTTTCTTCGGTGGTGAGAGCGTCTTCATCGACCTCCGTCTCCTCAGTGACGGCTTCGGTTATGGGTGGAAGTATGGCTGGTGGAATTAAGGCTTGAGCATCGAGTTTGCCGGTGGTGGTTGTGTCTTCGGTGGTATTTCTGGGGTTTTTGGTAACTCTTTTGGCTAGTGGCATGGTGGTGTTCGTGGGTTGTCTTCGCGCACAACACAAACGGTGGGCGCCAGTTGTTGGGTTAATAGCCGAAGCCAATGAGCCCAATCAACAGCCAAGACAGAGAACAGAGACAAGAAACAGTAAATCACTTATCAATAGTGTTCTCAGGAATCAGCCCTTTACATGTTGGTGGAAGGTCCCCTTTTATAAGGAGGCCAAGAGGCACATTTTACATTCCCCTCATACCCCTGAAAATCAGGCATCATCCTCTATACTATATAGCCTACGGTTCCTAAGGGCATAAGGGTACATGCACACGTCTCGATGTGAATGCATAGACCAGTAACTCCGTCTTTGACTCGGTTTGGACTTGGTCCACGCTGCCTTCACCGTGCCTCCAGTGACCCTTGTCGCCTTCACCACCCAGTGTGCCTTCGGTCGGGCAACACCTTCTCCCGCTCAGAGAGGAAAAGACCGCCGCGCCAGCACCTGAGCTTGTCCCTGTCCTGTATAACAACATGAACCAAACATACGCAGATGATACCTATAAGTTACCTTCGCACCTGCCTAGAACCCGACTAGGAGAGTGAAGGCAACAGATCAGCTCATAATGCCTTCGCATCCATTTCCGGCGCCATCCAGCACCTATAGCACCGGATCGCCCCTCAAAGCCGGGTCTCCCAGTGAAGGAGAGAGAGAAACCGGACGCATGCAATGCTCATATTTACCTTCACAGGTGAGTAATTGAAATCAATGTTGCGAAGGTAATGAACCACAACATAACGTCCTGTCACCTGCGAAGGCAGCGAGCTTTCATATACGTGTAGCGAAGGCGAATTCATGGGGCTCAAAAGCAAAATAAGGGTGAAGGCATTTCTTTGACAGGCCAATCCCCCAACAACGATGACAAGATACCAGGAAGATATACCTGAACAACGCGGCCCAGGACGCTGGCTACATTCTGCAGCTTCCAGAGCTCGCTCTCCTGGTCCACGATATCAAGCTCCATCCGCCGCTCCAGAGTCAACTCTGGCGCCTCAAGCCCAGCCCCGCGCTCGGCCGCAATCACCTCCACCTGAGGCGGCACGATAGTGCCAGCCCCGGCGTCCAGCTGCTCCCCGAGGAGCTTGTCATCGTCATCCTCCAGAGGCGGAGGGCCGTCGGTCAGTTGCTCCACCCCTGCAAGGTTCTCCGGGCCCTTCTGCGTGACCTCACCCTCGGGCACCTCAGCCTGTCGGTTATCCACGGGGGAGCTCGTCCCCAAGGTGAGGCATGGAGGGCTCGGTGGACACGGCTGCTCCGGCATGCTGACCGACACCTGCTCCGGCAAGCTCGACGCAGCACCGAGCCCCGACCCCATCTCCGTGGCGGTAGGCTGAATTGGCGTCTTCTTGCCACCAGCCCCCTGGTGCGGCAACACGCTGGCACCACCTCCTTGGCTCCCGAGCCTACAACAAATGCATCAGCAATTGGAACTCTACAAGTCCTAAGTATGGCTCAAGGAACATCAAGATAACTTACCCTATCTTGTGTGGGCGCTTGAACTCCACCCGCTTCAGCAGCAGTGGAGGCACCTGGCTCGGCAGTAGAGCCGAGTCTGGCCGTAGCTCTAGCTGGGCGAAGATGCTCCCCTGGCCCCCCGCAGTCTCCTGGGACGGACGCTCAGGATCAGGGCGAGAGGGAGACCCTTTAGTGCCATCCTCCGCCTCGCTCGTCAGGGACGACGCCTTCCTCTTCCTCTGCGCCTCGGCCTCGGCCCTTGCGGATTGCCCCAACTTCGGAGGTGGCTTGGGGGACACCCCTCGAGCTGCCCTTTGGGAGTGGGTCATCTTGCGCACAGCCTGGCGCGTTGGCCTCCCTGAGCCAGCAGCAGGCACCCCGGCCGACTGGTCATCATCTGACTCCTCTAGAGGAGCCGAGATGAAGTCGGTCACTTCCCACTTGGCTTGCCCCTCGTCTACGACACGAGGAGCACGGGATGCTTCCTCCACCGACATACACTTCTCCAGCTGGACATCGCCCTCGGGCAGCGGGGCAGGACAGAAATATTTCACAGCCCACTCCTACAAGATAAATAAACAAGGATATGTCAGAGATTCAACAGATCAGCAATCCAGTACATAGCATACAAGCACACAGGATACTGACCGGCGGAGGTGGATTCTGCAGAGAAAATGGGACAGGCGTCCCCTCGTTGAAGATTTTGCCCCGCATGAAGCCAGAAATCCTCTCCATCGTCTCTGGGATGGACACCGTCCGGACCTGCTCCCAGGTTGGATCCTTGCTGTTGACGCTCCTTAGCGACACACTTTTACCCTTGTTTATCCTCAATAATGGCATGAATTTGATATCTAAACTAACGATCATACTCTATAACCGGGACGTTTTCGCATACGCATGTGTTTTTGGAGGAATTGTGTTTACGCAGGTTTTTGGGCTAAAATGGAGCACATATGGACAAGGCATGGAACCAAGGACGACACGGTGAAAGATGAAGGCCAGTGGCCCGAAGAACAGGGCAGGCCGGCCGGCCCCACATGGCTAGGCCGGCCGGCCTAGGTGGCTCCAACCTTCGTTCGTGCTCAACTTTGATGAACCAACCTCCAAGAGTATTTGAAAGGCAAGTGCTTCAAGATAAGGTCAAGAGATTTTAGGGTCAAGGCAACTCAGTCAGAGGATTTGGAAGTTTATCACTTCCCATTCTTATCTTGAAGATATCCCGAAGCAAACGACGTCCAAAGGCCCACATGCATAGGTGGAACATCTACAGAAGCTTCCAGAAGACTTGAGGAGAAAGCAAAAGACGAGGCGGCTAGGGAAGGCCCCAGGCCGGCCGGCCTGAACCCCCCTGGGCCGGCCGGCCCAGGCCTTTCCTGTGGCGGTTCGCCCTCCTTCGACCTAGGGTTTCCTCAGGGTATAAATAGCCCCTGTGCCTTCGTGCCACGCATCAATCAATTCGTCATTCACCGCCGAGGAGCAGAGAAGCTAGAGGGACACCTTTTGGAGAGCTGAAGGTCATGCTAGTTGTCTAGGGTTCATCCCTAGCCGACGTGGGAACCCTGCGAGGAAGACCACGTCGGAGTTCTGGAGCTAGGATCATCAAGATCAAGGTAGTATACCGGTGGTGATCTTGTGATGTACTTATATTCATGGTGAAGTTATATGTGTTTCTGAATTTTTAGCGATCATGTGCCTCTTCTATGATTTCGTTCTTGCTTGGGTTTGCTTCTTCTTCAATCTATTCTCGAGATAGATTGCTTGGGGTGTTCTTGTAGCCATGGTGGCTAGGGGTTCATACTGGATCTACCAAGTGGTTCGACTGTGAATGTGCCCTTAAGTTTACTCACACCGAAAGAGAGCATCATGACAGGGTGTGATCTCGTGTACGGTGGGTACTTTCGGGAGTTTGATCAGAGGTCATGATTTAAAGATGCCTTTCAATTGAGATTCAAATCTATCTTTCTTCACTCTATTTGGCTCGGAGCTACAACATATGCATGATCTAGGTAATCTAGATTGGTTATCTCTAACTTTGTCTTGCTACCTCCGGTGTTTGGTTTTAGTAGATTAGATCTATTTGCAACCCCTCTTCAAGATAAAAGGCTTTCAATGCTAGTTAGATTGTTTCTTGTATCTTTAGTTCCGTGGATTGATAAACCTTGGGGGAGTACTCTAAGGGAAGAGCTACAACTGATCCGTGCGCTTGCGGTTCACGATTGACGCGTCTAAGGGGCGTCAACAAGCTTTTCTGGTGCCGTTGCCGGGGAACTATCGATTAAGATCCGATTTGACTAGCATTCGTAAATATTTCTTTTTCTTGATTTCCTTTTGATTTCTCTCTTTTTAGATCTCTTATTTTCTCTTTTGTCAAAAATAGATCTAATCAACAAAAACAAAAATAAATCTAATCTAGCTTTTTATTTTTATCTTTATTCTATCTATTTCTTTTAGATCTTGTATATATATTTTGTTTTTCACTAACCCTAACAGGAGATGGATGGCTACCTCTCCAACAAACCGAAAAATTTTGTGGATGATCCAGAAAAACTTTACAGGCAAAGGAGACGCGAAGCACAAGCTAAGAAGCTAGAACTAGTAGATCCGAAAGGCGAGACCGCGAGTTCATCATCTACACCACCACCAAGTCCAAGGAAGCCACCACCACAACCCGAGATGGCGGAACACACGATCGGAGGGCTATGCATCCCGGACATCAATGATTTGCCCATCCAAACCCTCAACGAAGTTGGAGGGCCGTTCGAGATCAAGACCTCAACCATTCATATGGTGCAAAGCTCGCCCTTCACCGGAAAAGAAGATGCCAACCTTCACCTTCAAGCATTCATCCAACTATGCCGCACCTTCGACATGCAAGGAGTAACTTAAGATCAAGTGAGAGCGAGGCTCTTTCCGTTCTCTCTACTTGGGAGGGCACTTCAATGGTTTCATTCTCTACCAGTGGAGACGGTGCAAAGTTGGGATGCCTTGATGAAAGCTTTCATGACGGAGTTCTACTCGCCGGGCAAGACTCAAATTTTGCGCAACAAGATTGCTACATTCGCGCAAGCCCCGATGGAGACTATTGCGGAAGCCTATGAGCGCTTCAACGACTACATCTGAGCCTTGCCTCATCACAAGTTTTCAAGGGAGGATATAGTCCAGAAGTTCTACCAAGGCCTCATGACCGCATCAAGGGCAATCATCGACGCATCGGCCGAAGGATCCATTATTGAGCTCACCCTGACTCAAGCTCTCAAGCTATTCAAGAAGGTGTTGAACAATGATGCGTGGGCATCATCGGGACGGCTACACCCTACACCGTCCGCGGGAGTTGCTAAAAGCGTTTTGCAGGTGTAGCGTGAAGAACTACTAGAAGGGAAAATTGATTCACTAATGAGAAGGTTGGAGAAGATGGAGGTGGACAAGAAGGAAGCCCATGCTATTGATTTGAAGGCAGCCGAAGCAAGGTCCACATGTGAAGATTGTGGAGAGTACGGCCATGTCCAGAGGAATTGTCCAGAGGAAGCCAAAGTGCTCGAATACATGAGGAAAGGAGATTTGTCTCCACCGTCCTACTTCCGCTACGGGCAAGGTAGACCTCAATTTAATGCAAGCTCATCTCTTCAAAACTCGGTGCCTCTTCGTATACAATTGAAGGAGTTCATGGAGGAGCAATGCGAGATCAACAAGGACACTGTCACTAAGTTCAAGTCTATGGACACGATATTGGAGAACATTGATGGGAAGGTGACGGAGGTCGGAAGCTCGGAAGCTCTAACCACCAAGTGCTCAACATGATGAAGATGCTAGAGACACAAGTGACCCAGCTAGCCGGACGCTTACCTAGTAATGAAGGAAGACTACCGGGGCAACCTCAAGCTCCGGAGACGGCAAAAGCAATTCAAACTCGCTCGGGGAAAGAGACCGAAGATCCCGAACACCCGGCCGGAGCAAGGAAGTCTAAACCAAGCGTTGAAGCTGAGATGACATCAAAAGAGAAAGCGCCTACTCCCGCACCGGAGATAGTCACCCAAGAGCCGAAGTTTGAGATGATCGATGAAGATACAAAGATTCTTCCTCCGAGGCCACGTTACCACAAAGGTAAAATTGATGAGCATTTCGAAAAATTTGTTGAAGTGGTTCGCAGGTTGAACATAAATATGCCGCTCTTGGACGCTGTACAAGTTCCAACATACTCTCGCTACTTCAAAGACATACTTTTGAACAAGCGTGAGATGCCGCCGCCAAGTACCATCAAGATGATCGAAGAATGCAGCACGGCTATCACCAATCAAGCTCCTGAGAAGAAGAGGGATCCGGGGTGTCCAACCATCCCATGTTCCATTGAATCATACATGTTCGAGAGAGCATTGTGTGATCTTGGCGCAAGTGTGAGCGTCATGCCAAAGGCCGTGTACGAGAAGCTACGCTTACTGGAGCCAGAACCCACCGCCATGTGCCTAGAGCTAGCGGATAACTCCATTCGCTATCCTATGGGTATCGCCGAAGACGTACCCGTGAAGATTAGGGAACACCTAGTCCCCGTGGACTTTGTGATTCTTGATATGGGAGAAGGGACAAAGTTGCCACTCATCCTTGGGAGGCCGTTCCTCAAGACTGCAAGGGCGAACATCGACATTGGCAAAGGAGAGATCAAGTTCGACATCAATGGCACCATGAGCAACTTCAAATTTCGTCCACGCTTTGAGTATGCAATATGATCAATGTTAAATATATTCCACCTCACCGTCGTGACACCAAGGAGGAGCCGAAGAAGAAGCAAGCAAAGGAAACCAAAGAAGTTGTTGCATCCGTCGAGACAAAAGCTCAACGCTCGCTTGTGAAGACCAAAAAGATGACTAAGCCGAAGAATAATCCCGCACCCAAGCCAAGGATTGTGCAAAAGTGGGTGCCGAAGACTGCAACGCCCACACCGAGCGTTGGTCCGAAGTGAGGAAAGAAGGAGTCTAGCTATAGACTATAAACGAAGCGCTTTGCGGGAGGCAACCCGTTCGTCGAGTCGAGAATAAGCTGCCGGGAGGATAACCCATTTGTCGAGTCAAGAATAAGCTACCGAGAGGACAACCCGCGAAGACCTTTTGAGTAAGTGAGTCATGAATTTTGCTACGCAAGACTTGATAAACATTTGTTAAATTGGTCGTTAGGACAAACATTTAAATTAGAGTTGCTCGGTCATTTTGATTTTAATTCTTATTCTAAACCAATGACTTGAGCCTTCCCATGATTTATTCATTTAATCTTGAGAAACCCAAAACCAAATTCCCACACCCATTTTGGTGAACGTCCTTTCCATGACGGCCGAACCAAGTCGATTATTGTAAAGACATGAGTAGAGCCAAGCATTGTTCTTAATTCTTTAAATTCTTTGACGCATGCTAGGCTCATGTAACCTAGCAATTTTCAGTTTTGTTTCCCTAGGATTAGGATTTTTCTAAGCCCCTTTTATTTTACTTTCTTTCAAAATATCTCCCTCATTTTGGCCAAAATTTAGAACCTGAACCTAAGACCCACGGTTGAACTCGGGAAGGTTCACTATCAACTCATGAAAGTGAGCAATACCGGTGCAACCAAAATTAATGTAGTCGAAAAATATTTCTCGACTTACAAATGTTTATGATGCCCAAATTCCCCTCTATTCATTCAAACTCATTGCTTCCTTTGAGTTGATTTTATTCGACAAAGATTAGAGGAGGACTTGAGCACTTAAACACTCTTTGGAAGGGTTTTATAATCATGATCATCACTAATAACCAAGATTGAGTTCCCAGGAAGGAATATTGTGCTCTCCACCTAACTCCACATGCAAGAGGGAGCAGCCATGCATGGTGGTACACTCATTTTGCAGGATTGAAAGCAACATTTGGTGTGGAGTTGAAGCAAAGGACAAAGGCATCAATCAAAGTGGAGAAAACAATGTGCAAGTGGACAACTTTGCTAAATAATGAATGGTTCACAACATTTGGACGGTGGAAATCATATGGAGTTGCTGGACATTGATTAGGAATCCACTCAGGAAGATATGGGAGCAAGGACACGTGAACACGGCCAGGGAAGCCCCTAGGCCGGCCGGCCCCAAGCACCCCAGGCCGGCCAGCCTGGCCTCCATAAATGCCCCCTGGTGCTCGTCTTTCACAGGTACACAGCTCATGCATTTCTAAACTCTTGTTCTTTAGTTCTGTCACCTTGAGAACCAGCAGAGGCTCTGAAGATTTTCGAGATTCAAAACCACCTCCAAAATTCTCCAAAAATTCACTACAATTCCTAGTTTGCTCTCCTCTTCGATATATTGTTTTTCCACCAGCGAGAAACCCCCGGTGTGTTGGTTTTTGTGATAGTGCAGCAAGGCACCATGAGGAGGGGCGTCGTCAATTTCCTCACCAGAAAGAGGACAAGGTCATCGGCGTCCGACACGCCATCGGCGAGCTCTTCGTAGAGGCACTCCGTTGCGGAGTCACTGCGAAGCATGGAGGAAGACAACCCCATGCAAAGGAGCGACATGCTGCTCCTTGGAGGGATGCAAGACCCACGAAGTTCCTCAATGCGGTTCACCGAACCACGTGGACGTACCGGCGCATCACCACATCCGCCAACTAGACGTTCCACAAGATCAACCGCACCGCCGCCATACAAGTCAAAAATTTCAGAATATGGGTTTGTCATTTTGTCGGAGGAAGAAGAGACAAGGCTCAAGAATTTGAAGGGAAGAGTGAAGACAAACACTGACTTTGATGATGATGCACTACAGGGATTGGGATTCTATGGTGATATCTATGGGCTGCTGGACAACCTCGGATGGAGACAATTTTTCGATGGTGTTCCGGTGGACGTGCATGTAGAAATTGCTTTGGAGATTATGATGACCATGAGAGTTGTGACAAGAAAAATTGATGAGCAAGAAGTGTCATGCCTCGAATTTAGGTTGAAGAATGAAGAAAAGTCCATCACCTTTGAAGGAATTGGAAGCTTACTTGGTTTCAATGGTGATGCGCCGGAAAGAACCGAAGTCAAAGAAGGAGGGATAGATAAATTTTGGAAGAAAATTGCAAGGGATGACAACCGCCAAAGGAAGAACATAAGCAATGTCATACTTCAAATATTTCATTCTTGGATGAGCAGGATAATTTTCAGACGGATGAGAGAGTCCAAAGTAATCGATATGGAGTTAAATTATTTATACTCCGCATTGGTGAAAAAGCAAGCAATTGATCCTACCTACATCATGATTGATAGGTGGGTATGTGAAGCAACATCCGGCTCCGGAGAGATCGGCTCGGGTTGTTATCTCTCCATGATAGCAATTGCATTGAACCCAAGATTGGAGACAAACTCGGCATTCTTCATGAAAGGGACCGATTTTGGAATAGAGGCTATGAGGCAAGGACACTACATAGGAGATGAGAAGCATGGCTACAAAATTGCAAATACAAGTATTTATCTCCCCGATGCAAGATTGAAGTTATTTGGAAGAGGAAGAGTTGATTGGCGGGATGAGAAGATATTGGTCAAGGCTAAAAAGAATAAAAGAGGGAAGCATGTTGGAGAGTCATCGGCACCGGTTGAAGAAGAAGTGGGAGAGGAATTGCCACCGGCTAGTTCCTCTTATTGGACTACGGAATTTCAAAATGCACCAAGTGGAGAAGGACCTCCGAAAGGATGGGTGCAACAATGGGGACATGCACCAACTCAAGCATGGGGGTATGGAGCGACGGTGCCACCACCGATGTATCCACCGCCACCTACATATAGCAATTATGGCTACCCACCGCCGCCTCATCAAGGAGTGTTCCCAGATCCATCCTTTGGAGCTCAATTTGCACATCTCCAACAACCGGAGAGAAGCACGAGGATGATTGGAGCCTGCGCCGATAGAAACTTGGAGGACATTAATGCCATCTGGAGGTATACGGACCGACTAGAAGATGGAACCGCGGAGATTGCATATCAAATGGGACTTCTAGGATTGGCGCCGCCAAAACATTTTGATGGAGGAGCTTCCCAAGTGTATTATGACCAAGGGTGATGAGTCCGGCCCAGGTGGGGTTTGGATGGAAAACCCGACGCACCGATCTGGCCACAACGCCACTAGGGCCTCTTGTTGCGCCTCAACAATCTTAGCACCGACAGCCGAATTTACGACACACCGATCCGGCCCACAACACCACTAGGGCCTCTTGTTGCGCCTCGGCAATCTTAGCACCGCACTCCGGCGCACCTCTCAGGGAAAGGCCCAATCACCCCAAAAGACTAGTCCGATAGGGGAAGGGTGGCTCTCCCCTTTAAGGTGACTTCCTCCTCCCTAGCTAAGCAAGGCGGGATTATTCAGAGGCTCACACGGTCACCGCCCGACTACAACTGGGCCTCTTTTGGCCCATTTTCTTGTTGCGTCTTTGCCAGCGGGTAATAATGGAGGATGTCCTCATTATTCTCCCCTTCTTAACAAGGGCCCAGCTCCGATACCAAATGATGAGCCGAGATCATCCAGGATTAGGTGACCTATTTTTTTTTGTTTCTTTCTCTTCTTTTTTTTCTCCTCTTTTTTTGATTTCTTTCCTTTTTTTTGACTTTCCAAACACACAGGAAGGAGGGTGATCAGGGGGGATCGGCGCTAACCAGGGGGCGGCGCAGTTCAGGGATTGGCGCGCTCCAGAGGGGGGTTGGCGATCAGAGAGGCGCGACGCTTGTGGTGGATGTGGCGGCGGCAGAAGATGGTGGCGGCGCCTAGGGTTTAAGAAAAAGAAAGGCGAGAAAACACAAAGTAACCAGCAACAATTGAAGCGTAAAGCACACAAATTCAACAACGCAAATTATTGAAAGAAGGTGCGAGGCTCAAAAGGGTGCTGGGACAAAGATCTAACCTGACAATTTTTTGGTTTTGTGGACTGTAGGTAATGGAAAAAAAACACTCGATAAACTCACCGATCAACCTGGAAAGCTGATACCACTTGATAGAGCTGGAGTGCCCGATCTTTCGGTGAGTGGAGATAAATTCGACTTGGTGGAAGTAGACCCTCACGATCCGACTACGACGAGCGAACCCGAAGCGCCAATGCAATCGCTGAACCAACTCCCGATGGTTACCAACCTTGCCGGTGCAAGATCAGCCTGATCACGAAGATCGTTTCCTGTCCGCAATCCAAGAACGAACAAGAAAAAGATGCGAGCAATCACAATATCACTCGAAGGTGGAGTTCTGAATCACATGAGGACAGCACGTATTTGTGCGTGTTCGAGGGTAGCTAAAGCTAGATGTAAAACAAAACTCAAGTCTGAAAATAAAAGAGGAGTCTATCTAAATAGGGGGCGCAGCCCCTGGTGGCCCGGAGGGGCGGCGCGCTACAGTACCCGTGCTACAGTGCCGCAAGGTACTCTTCACGCCTAGGGTTTGCGGGGGTTGGGCCTGCTGTTGGGCCAACGTCTAATCTTCTGGGCCTTCATTCTTCAGTAGCATGATGAAGTTCAGTTCTCTTGCACGGGCCCGAGTGATTGGCCCAGCTGAAGAAGAAGGTGGCGCCTGGGATGGAGATGCTGCTGGTGTAGATGTACTCGTGTGGTCGTTGATGTCCTCATCAAAGGGTATAACGCAAGACAGTTGCCAAGCCAAGAGGAGTGACCGACAAGGACCAAGAATAAAATGCTCGCACGTGTGGTTTGAGTTTTTCCCCTTTCTTTTATTTATTTTCAGCATGTGTGCAAGCTTGTGTGCGTAGCAATTTTCTATTTTTATTTATTTTCAGCATGTGTGTTAGTGTGTCATTTTGTTTAACATTGCCATGATCACCATATATATCACCAATGCTTTCATGTTATGATTACTAGTGATGATAGAAAGTTTATGCCATGCTGAAATATGATGATCATTGCCGCTTTGTCTATTTTTGCACTTGGCTTATGCATGATTGAACTAATGCTCTCCCTAACATGATCTAAAATTTATCTAAATACCGGCTCAATCTTTTGTGGAGGTTATGATAATTTTAGACCCATATTTATTATTCTTGCTCTCTCTTTTAAACTTGTCAAGGGATGTTTAATTGCTGAATTTAAAGCTAGCCTTGTCATTAACACCTTTTGCAATTGCTCTACCTATCCAAAGCCTAAATGACATATCATGTTGAACCGTAGTTTAAGAATTTTTTTCAAATGAATTGATTCAGGATTTATCGTCTCTGGTACGAGACTAAGAAGCTGACCATTCCGTTTTGTGTACCCTCTTTTTGCTAGCCTATTTATCCATGCATTGTGAGTTTCTACACTGGAAACTTCACAAACTTCGCTGGATATCTACCCTAAACCCAAATTATCTTTTTGTGAAATACCTCCTTGACCACAACCCAATTTGAGTATGGATCATTATCTTGAGGAAATTCCGAAGAATCAAGAGCTTGATACAAGGAACATCTATTTGGGAGACATCCAAGAACGCGTACAAGAAAAATTAGAAGAAACGGAGGACCACAACTAGTGGGCCGGCCGGTCTCATCACCATGAGCCGACCGACCTACCCCCCCTTCTCCTCCGATGGCTTTATTATTCGATGAGAAGATACTCCCCGAAGATTCAAATCATTTTCCAAAAGATTGAGATGGATACTTACTCTAGCATTAGCCACCACTTCCATGCTCGAGGACGAGCAATCGTTTAAGCATGGGGGGAGGCTGAGTAAGTATTAATGTTGCTAAGAAGTTCTAGGGAGCATAAGAAAAAAATAAAAGAAAAAATATATGTTGAAAAAGGAAGAAAGAAAAAGTGTGAAAATAAATGCTTCTTAGTTCTTTTTGCTTCATTAAATTCCATAGTACCTTAAAGATTGTTCCGTACTCAAATATTCCAACCATGTGCAATCCGATAACGAGGACTTCATTTGTGCCTCGGGAACAACCTTTGCCATTTGCACATGTCCACTATCTGAAAAGCGTGTGTTCCATTTTCCCCCTCTCCACAAAATCGAATATTTTCCATGGTCTTCTTGACTAGTCTCGATAAACCCATGAGAAGTACTTCTTGTTTTGATAATATCTTGATTATAATATCTTTTGTTAGGACTAACCTTTCCCATAGCTCCAGATAAAGCCCTACACATACATAAGAGAATGAAAGGTAAAGAGAGTTCTAGCAAAGTTCGAGAGACAAGATGAGAGTTTCCATGAGCAATTGCAATGAGGTTTAAATTATTGACTTTGGTTTAGCAATACTTTTGAAACTTACTTCTTAATTCCTGAGACTTCTTTAAATTAGAGAGCATGTGCTTAACTTTTTGTGGGGAACACTTAATTCGTATCTACCCTCCATATTGGAAAGAGTTGGTTACAATTTGAAGAATTAATTGCAAAATATTTTGAGGGCATTATGTTTTCTCGTGTATGATCAAGTGCAGGGATTGGACACCGAAAGGCAACACTGATTTTTATTGAAGACTTTTTCGAGTTCTTATTGAAGACTTACTCGAGGATGAGCAAGGTTTAAGCATGGGGGATTGTTGACGCTCCTTAGCGACACACTTTTACCCTTGTTTATCCTTAATAATGGCATGAATTTGATATCTAAACTAACGATCATACTCTATAACTGGGATATTTTCGCATATGCATGTGTTTTTGGAGAAATTGTGTTTACGCAGGTTTTTGGGCTAAAATGGAGCACATATGGACAAGGCATGGAACCAAGGATGACACGGTGAAAGATGAAGGCCAGCGGCCCGAAGAACAGGGCAGGCCGGCCGGCCTAGGTGGTTCCAACCTTCTTTCGTGCTCAACTTTGGTGAACCAACCTCCAAGAGTATTTGAAAGGCAAGTGCTTCAAGATGAGGTCAAGAGACTTCAGGGTCAAGGCAACTCAGTCAGAGGATTTGGAAGTTTATCACTTTCCATTCTTATCTCGAAGATATCCTAAAGCAAACGACGTCTAAAGGCCCACATGCATAGGTGGAATATCTACAGAAGCTTCCAGAAGATTTGAGGAGAAAGCAGAGGACGAGGCGGCCAGGGAAGGCCCCAGGCCGGCCAGCCTGAAACCCCCTGGGCTGGCCGGCCCAGGCCTTTCCTGTGGCAGTTCGCCCCCCTCCCCTTCGACCTATGGTTTCCTCAGGGTATAAATAGCCCCTGTGCCTTCGTGCCACGCATCAATCAATTCATCATTCGCCGCCGAGGAGCAGAGAAGCTAGAGGGACACCTTTTGGAGAGCTGAGGGTCGTGCTAGTTGTCTAGGGTTCATCCTTAGCCGACGTGGGAACCCTGCGAGGAAGACCACGTCGGAGTTCTGGAGCTAGGATCATCAAGATCAAGGTAGGATCCCGGTGGTGATCTTGTGATGTACTTACATTCATGGTGAAGTTATATGTGTTTCTGAATTTTTAGCGATCAAGTGCCTCTTCTATGATTTCGTTCTTGCTTGGGTTTGCTTCTTCTTCAATCTATTCTCGAGATAGATTGCTTGGGGCGTTCTTGTAGCCATGGTGGCTAGGGGTTCATACCGGATCTACCGAGTGGTTCGACACGTTCACTTGTGAACGTGCCCTTAAGTTACTCACACCAAAAGGGAGCATTGTGACAGGGTGTGATCTCGTGTACGGTGGGTACTTTCGGGAGTTTGATCGGAGGTCATGATTTAAAGATGCTTTTTATTGAGGTTCACATCTATCTTTCTTCACTCTATTTGGTTCGGAGCTACAACATATGCATGATCTAGGCAATCTAGATTGGCTACCTCTAACTTTCTCTTGCTACCTCCGGTGTTTGGTTTTAGTAGATTAGATCTATTTGCAACCCCTCTTCAAGATAAAAGGCTTTCAATGCTAGTTGGATTGTTTCTTGTATCTTTAGTTCCGTGGATTGATAAACCTTGGGGGAGTACTCTAAGGGAAGAGCTACAACTGATCCGTGCGCTTGTGGTTCACGATTGACGCATCTAAGGGCCGTCGACACTTGCCACCCGAGAATTCATACCCGGGGTGCACCCGGTCCTTGATCGGCCGTGTCAGACGCTGGACGAAGGAGATCATCACTGCCACGGTGGTCAGCTTCCTCTCCTTCACCTCAGTAGCCATCTGAAGCAACTCTTCGGCCTCCTGCAGCTCCTGGCCCTCTGGCATCGAGTCCCAGCAGTCCTTCTTCTCCGACCGGTGTCCAGTCCGGGAAGGCAGACAAGGGGGTGGTTCGCAACATAAAACCACTCAGACCTCCAGTTCTTGTTGGAGTCATTCATGTCCAAGACAAAATACCTCTTGGACATGCCCACCCTCAAAGAGAACCCGGCCCCTCCGGTGATCCGGGCCGGGCCCTTGCCAGCACCTTCACCAACTGGCTTCATCCGATAAAGGCGGCGCCACAGACCAAAATGTGGCGGAATTCCAAGAAAAGACTTGCAAAGATGTATGAAGATAGAAATGGACAAGATGGAGGTGGGATTCACATCATCTCCACACCATAGAAATGTAGAAGACCTCGGAAGAAGTCCCCTGTGGGCAGTCCGAACCCACGCTCGAAGAAGGGCTTGAAGATGGCCATCTCGGTCTCCGAGCGCTCCCACGGCCGGGCGTCATCCCCAGCGGGGTGCCACTGCAGCACCTCCTGCGGCTCGAGCACGCCTCGCCGCACCATGTCCTGGAGCCTCTCCTCTGTCATGGAGGATTGACCCCCAAGCCGGTTCTTGGGGCGGCACTCCTTCAGGCACTGAGGTCAGCTCCACGACCTCGTTAGATGACGCAATTGCCTTCCCCTTGGCGTCCGCCCCGGCGGTGGTCGCCGGATCTTCAGTATTGCCGTCCTTGCTGGCGGCGGCGTCACCCGCGGCCCCGGACTGGCCCGCGAAGGACGCCACCCCCTTCTCCGCGTCAACACCACTGTGGCCCGCGGAAAGGCCCGTGTCCACCATCCTCATCGGCGGTGGAACCTCCTCAACCGGCGTCCTCATCGACTCCCTCAGGTCCGCCATCTCCGCCAAAGTGCACAGGCGCGATGCAGATGTGCAGCGGCAACGGCGGCGCTCGAACTCTAGTGGCGGCGAGTGTGCAGTGCGTGAATCGCACTTACGGCGGCGCTAGGTGGTGGTGAAGGCGCGAGACGATTTTCGATTTGGAAATGACTGAGGTAAAACCGCTGGGGAACAGATCCGATTTATCCCCTTTCCGCCGATCCGAATTACCCTAACGGCGCCGTAACTCATGGACCGAATCCGCAGAAATCCCATTAACTGCGGGACACGGCTCTCCGCGCGCCAACAGCTCTTTGCCTAAAGTACTCGGCCAGCCCCGACTCTCGGGGACTTGGCGCTCTGACTCCGGTCAACGGGTCTCCGAACTCGGCCAGCCCCGACTCTCAGGAACTCGGCACATTGACTCCAGTCAACGGGTCTCCGGACTCGGCCAGCCCCGACTCTCGGGGACTCGGCGCTTTGACTCCGGTCAACGGGTCTCCGGACTCGGCCAGCCCCGACCCTCGGGGACTTGGCGCTTTGACTCCGGTCAACGGGTCTCCGGACTCGGCCAGCCCTGATCCTCGGGGACTCGGCGCTCTGACTCCAGTCAACAGGTCTCCGGACTCGGCCAGCCCAAACTCTTGGGGACTTGGCGCTTTGACCCCGGTCAATGGGTCTCCAGACTCGGCCAGCCCCGACCCTCGGGGACTTCGTGCTTTGACTCTGGTCAACGGGTCTCCGGACTCGGCCAGCCCTGACTCTTGGGGACTCGGTGCTTTGACTCCGGTCAACGGGTCTCCGAACTCGGCTAGCCCGACGCTCGGGGACTCGGCACTTTGACTCCGATCAATGGGTCTCCGGACTCGGCCAGCCCCGACCCTCGGGGACTTGGCGCTTTGACTCCGGTCAATGGGTCTCCACGACTCGGCCAGCCCCGACGCTCGGGGACTCGGCGCTTCGACTACGGGCAATGAGTCTCTGCGACTCGGTGCTCTAAGGTTACTTACGAACCTATGCTGCCAAGTGGGCCTCGGGTCAAGGGAAAACAGAAATTGCATTAGTAGCTAAGAAATGAAGAAAGCTTTATCAGAAAGCTATCCAATTACACGAAGAGCTGGTCAAGGGGCCGGTTACAAGGATCAAACACATCAACCGTCAAGATGACGGCTTGGGGCACTTGTCGCCGCGCCTAGTGCTGCATCCGTAGCAAGCGTGGTCCACATGAGCTCATCGCAAGCTCTCTTGTAGCACCGTGGCAGCTGACGACGGGTGAACTCCACTTGAGGGTTGTCTGCGAATGCCTCCGGGTATCCCTTGCCTCTACAAGCATTTCACCTTACAAAGCCTTTGGCTCAAGGCAATGCCAGGAAACAATGGGAGAGCACCCGGATGATGATTAACGCCTCAAGATCTTCGCAAGCGCTCTTCTAGCACCAAGCTCTCAAGTCCCAATTAATCCTCCCTAGAGGATGGACCCAGCAACTACTCCCCAACATGTTCAAACTTGGTAGGTGATATGCCTATCTCCTGATGAGCGCATGGCTCCGAACCTTGGCGCATATTTATAGCCCTGTGCTATATGTTCACATGTGACCCCGGTTGCATTATTCGGCGCATGAGTTCTGTGCCACGCAGCAGCTCCTTCCTTCGAGGCGCTCAGACCGCCCTTATCGTTTTCGGCTTCATCCGACCACGGGAGCGCTCTGTGCATTCATGTGAATACTATTTTTGTCATGATGTATGCATACTTGTGTGGAGAGCTTATCCTTTGGGTGGCCTGACTGCCCCGAAGCTTGGAGATTCTTCTTTCTTGACCATTAGCCTGACTTTTCTAGTCGGCCTAATGCTCCGGGACTACTCCATATGGAGGGCTCCTTGCGTCGCCCTCTATATGCCCCATCAGGATGTGTCACTTTTCCCATGTGGTGCAGCTCCTCGGTGCCCGACTCGGCCACGACTCGGCACTACGCCACTCGGGGCTTCGCCTCGGGTCTGCACAGGGTCATCTCCGATGGCCTGCGGTTTTCTTTTTTTGAGCACTGCCCACCCTTGTGTTGGCCTGCTGACAAAGCTGCTTTAGCCGACCTTGAAGGCTTCGCTTCTTCATCAACAGTCCGACACGCGCCTGCACGTTGCTCGGGGACTTGTGGGATATTGGTACCCTTGGGCCCACTATCGACCGGGTTGCTAGTCTGCCTGGTCCCACGTCTGACAAGGATGTGGGCCGACTCCAGGCCAGCCCACGAGGATCCCTGGCTTGATGGACAAGATTGGAGAAGACTTAGCCCGCAAGGCACTCGGCGATACACCCAGATCCCACCCGGATACTACGGAGATTATGTCGTAACCGACTTGGATTAGTCTCCTAATCTGAGCCAGACGATAATTAGGGATAACCAACTTGTAAACCCTAGGTCGTCAGCCTATATAAGACGGCCTAGGTCGACCCTTTAGGTCATCTGATTCTACGCCATTCTTCCACCCTTGTTGTAACCACAAAACTCGCCATTGTTATCCGGAGAAGTGAGCGAAGCAATACAAGACCCCCGAGCACAGGACGTAGGGTATTATACCTTTGGGTAGGTTGAACCTGTATAATCCCTGTGTCCCTGTGTTACCTTGAGCTCCCTAGTCCAGCGATTGCCCTTTGCCTACAAATCAACCATCTGGATACCCCCGGGTGGACTGCCGGTCAATAGATCCGACAGGGTTTTCGGTGAATGTTCCTGAATTTCCCTAGACCACAATACACCTCTATTTTAGATGAAATTTTGTATGCTTCTATCTTTTGTGTTCCTTGTTCAGAGATAAAAAATTCATAAAAAGATAAGGTTGTTTGCTCCTGTTTCTTGGAGGTCTCTATCAGCGAAAAGATTAAAAACGATTGCAGAAGTTGTTGTGTGCTTATTCTTTGACCTTTATCCATCCTTCTTTGTTCTAACTTATTACTGGGTTCATCCTCCGGGGAGGATGCCATGGGGACTTGAGAGCTTGGTGCTAGAAGAATGCTTGCAAAGATCTTGAGGTATTGCGAAGCATCCGGGCGCTATCCCGTTGACCCCCTGCATTGCAGTGTGCCGAGAGCCATGTGGGGTGAAATGCTTTGTAGAGTCAAGGGATACCCAGGGGTATTCGCTCACATCCCTCAAGTGGGGTTCACCCGTCATTGGTTGCCATTGTTCTACAAGAGAGCTTGCGAGGAGCTCATGTGGACCAAACTTGCTACGGATGCAGCACTAGTCACAGGCACGAGTGCCCCAAGCTGTCATCTCGACGGTTAATGTATTTGATCCTTGTAACCGGCCTATGCCCGGCTCTTCATGTAACTATATAGCTTCTTGATAAAGCTTTCTTCGTTTCTTGGCTGCAAATGCGATTTCTGTGTTCCCTGTGACCCGGAGGTCGATAGAGGCACCATAGGTTCACGAACGGGCTTTTGGTGCCGAGTCACAGGGACTTGGTGGCCATAGTTGGAGTGCCGAGTCCTCGGGCATCGGGGCTGGCCGAGTCCGGAGACCTGTTGATCGGAGTCAAGAAGCGCCGAGCCCCCGAGCGTCGGGGCTGGCCGAGTCCGGAGACCCGTCGACCGGAGTCAAGAGCGCCGAGTCCCCGAGCGTCGGGGCTGGTCGAGTTCGGAGACCCGTTGGCCGGAGTCAAGAGCGCCGAGTCCCCAAGCGTCGGGGCTGGCCGAGTTCGGAGACCCATTGACCGGAGTCAAGAGTGCCGAGTCCCCGAGCGTCGGGGCTGGCCGAGTCCGAAGACCCATTGACCGGAGTCAAGAGGCGCTGAGTCCCTGAGCGTCGGGGCTGGCCGGGTACTTTAGGCAAAGAGCCATTGGCGCGTGGAGAGCCGTTGTCCCGTAGTTAACGGGACTTCCACGGATTCCGTCCGTAAGTTACGGCGCCGTTAGGGTAATTCGGATCGGCGGAAAGGGGATAAATCGGATCTATTCCCGGGTGGCTTTACCACAGTCACTTCCAAATGGCGAATCACCCCGCGCCTTCACCACCACTTAGCACTACCGTGAGTGCGATTCACCCGCCGCACACTCGCCGATGGAGTTCGAGCGCCACCGTAGCCGCTGCACAACTGCATCGCGCCTGTGCGTTCTGGCGGAAATGGCGGACCCAAGGGAGTCGATGAAGACACCGGCGTCTGTCGGATTTATGGACCCGGCAGTCCACACAGGGTAGTCCGCGTGGTTGATTTGTCGAGGGACAGATCGAGGATCAGAAGTCGATGGTAACACAAGACGCAAGGATTGAACAGGTTCGGGCCGTCAGGATGACGTAATACCCTACGTCCTGTGTTGGGTGTATGATTGCTGTGTATGAAGTTCCTGAAGGATCTCCGTAGTTGGGTTCTGTCCTAGGTTGAATGAATGTGTGGGTTGTAATCGTGTTCTGGAGGGGGGTCTCAAGGCGCCTTATATAGTCCGGCTGCCTTGAGTTACAAGTCGGCTAGAAATCATAACCTACCCGAAATACAAGGATGCGATTCTATAACGATTACAGATATCTTTCCCTATAATTTCGGCTAGTTTATCTTGATCTCTGAGCTTCTTGCGGGATACGCCGCCTTGTTTCTTGCTGCGTGCGCCGTCACGCCCATCCGGCTCGTCCGACTGGTGGGCCTCCGAGTGGTGGGCCACCCAGTCTGACAACCTGGCCCGACAGCACTCGGATTGGGCTGCCCCTTGATGGTTGGGCCAATCCGCCTTCTGGGTACCCCTGGGGGTCTACCCCCGACAAGCCCCCGAGTAGTACGTGGTTGAGTGACAAGTCGGCGAGGTCGTGCCATCTGATGAGCTTCGAGCTTGCTGCAGTTGGAAGCAAAACCGCGTGATACTGGAGAGAAAAGAGAGCCGTTTCCCAACGAATGCACTGCGAGGTGCGTCCGTTGGCCGTAGCCCCCGAGCCTTGAAGCGATTCTGAAGGAATCGGTCCAAGGGTTAGTAGCCTTGTTCTTGGTTGCCAGACAATCAACGGATGCACCGCGAGGTGCGTCTGTTGGCCATAGCCCCTGAGCCTTGAAGCGATTCCGTAGGAATCGGTCCAAGGGTTAGTCAAGGAGCATCTGGCTAGATCATCTGACGTTAACTTCGGCGTCCAGTCCCGGAGCATGAGGACCGCCGGGGTCCCGCGGGACACGCCGATAATCGCCTCGGCGCCAGCCCCCGAGCGTGAAGGCTGAGCACGCCGAGTGGTCGTCCCGGCGCCAGCCTCCGAGCGTGAGGGCTGAGCACGCCAAGTGGTCGTCCCGGCGCTAGCCCCCGAGCGTGAGGGCTGAGCACGCCGAGTGGTCGTCCCGGCGCCAGCCCCCGAGCGTGAGGCTGAGCACGCCGAGTGGTCGTCCCGGCGCCAGCCCCCGAGCGTGAGGGCTGAGCACGCCGAGTGGTCGTCCATACCCTGCAACAAAGCACAAATTCGAGAGGAGAAAGTACTCGGCGATATAAATATTAATGAACCCCGCTTCCTGCTTTTAAGTCTCTTAATTTCCCCGGGCAGTTAGCCTGTTACGTTTATGCACCTGATCCCCGATAGCCGTAGTCCATAGCGCAGGGAGCTGGGCCGCGTGCACGCGTAGGAGCGTAGGGCGGAAGAGCCGAGGTTTCACGGATTAAGGCGTGTGCTCCCCGAGTACTTTAGCAACTCATTTTAAAGCTCACGGAATTTACGAAGTTAATTGATTAATACTTAGCTTGGCGAGCGATTCGACTCCTGGAGGATTCCTTCTTTGTCAGATATGCCAAAGAGGAGGCAGGCGGAGAGGTGTCGTTTCTGATACGCGGCATCTGGAACAGTGTTCCCGTGATCGCACAGGACGCTCCCGTGGTCGAATGAAGCCAAAGGCGATAAGGGTAACCTGTGCAGCTTGGGCAGAAGGAGGGACGCGTGGCGCGGAGCTCATGCGTCTGTCATCGTGGAGGAAGTCTCTCGTCCTCCGGCGGCTCGGGGCTATAAATACCCACCGGGGAGCCAGAGCTACCACCTAGGAGCGAGTATGTATAGGACCCTTGTAGTCAATATGCCGAAGGCTCATTACTGGGCTCATCCTCCGGGGAAAGCTCATGGAGTCTCCAGGGTATGGTGCTAGAAGAGTGCTTGAGAAGGTCCTGAGGTGTTGATTAGCGTCTGAGTGCTGTCCCGTTCACCCCTGCATTCCCATGTGACGAGGGCCATGTGGGGTGAAATGCTTTGTAGAGCAAGGGATACCTGAAGGCATTCGCTAACAACCCTCTATCGGTGCTGTCCCGTCGACGGCTGCAGTGGTGCTACAAGAGAGCTTGCGAGGAGCTCATGTAGGCCAAGCTTGCTCCGGATGCAGCACTAGGCGCAGTGGCGGGCGCTCCAGACCGTCTTCACGATGGTTAATGTGTTTGATCTTTGTAACCGGCACATGACCGGCTTCGTTGTAACTGTATAACCTGCAAAAGGATTCTATTCTTTGACTGCCGTAACTTGTTCACAGCGTTAGCCGCCGAGCGTTTCGTGGCTGATCGAGCCCGAGAGGCGCGCTGTTTCTGATGTGGCGCCAGCCCCCGAGTCCGGGTGCCGGTCGAACCTTAGCGGTACGCCTTTTGTTCTGCAGTGTTGGCTTCCGAGTGGCTCAGAGCCAATCGAGCCCGAGAGGCACACCGTCTTGGATGCAGCGCCAGCCCCCGAGTGCGAGCGTTGTTCGAGCCTTATTGGCACACCACTTGATTTGCAGTGTTGGCTCCCGAGTAGTTCGAGGCCAATTGAGCCCGAGAGGCACACAGTCTTGGATGCGGCGCCAGCCCCCGAGTCTGGGTGCTGGTCGAGCCTTAGCGGCACACCACTTGATTTGCAGTGTTGGCTCCCGAGTAGTTCGAGGCCAATCGAGCCCGAGAGGCACACTGTCTTGGATGCGGCGCCAGCCCCCGAGTGCGAGCGCTGTTCGAGCCTTAGCGGCACACCACTTGATTTGCAGTGTTGGCTCCCGAGTAGTTCGAGGCCAATTGAGCCCGAGAGGCACACTGTCTTGGATGCGGTGCCAGCCCCCGAGTCCGGGTGCTGGTCGAGCCTTAGCGGCACGCCGACTTCTTCGTCCTGCCCGAGTGCTCGGGCCCCTTTTTTACCGTTGACACCCGGCGCGTAACGGAAGGCGGAACGTCCAACGGCTCTTTTTACTGTTACGCCCGCGTCCGTTAATCGCGCCATCTCGTGGTAATTTCGGGCATCGAGGCGCGATATAAAGGGTGAGGGTTAGGTCTGGAGAGGAAATTTCCCCATTTCCAGATCCATTCTCCTCTTTCTTCGTTCTTCGTTCCGCCGCCACCAGAGCTCATTCTGCTCGTAGATCTGTTCTGCGGTCTTAGCCACCACGGGGAGTGTAGTCTCGTTGATGCGAACGAAGACCCCTGCTCTTAGATCCATGGCACCGAAGAAGAAAGTCACTAGAGTCCCCAAGTCGAGCAAGGTTCCCTCCTCCGGCGCCATATGGGCGCGGGGGAAGGTAACCACGAAGATGCTGGAGGAGATGGTGGAGCGGAGCATCCTCCCGCCTCAGGCCGTGGCGGAGTGGCGGCCGAGCGCCGGGGAGGATTTCCCGTCGGAGAACTCCAGCGAGCTGGTCCTGTTCAAGCCGTTCTTTGAGGCGGGACTTGGCTTGCCGACGGGGGCCTTCTTCCGAGGTCTGCTTCACTTCTATGGGATCGAGGCCATCAACCTCAACCCCAACTCCATCATGGCGATCTCTATTTTTATCCATCTCTGTGAGGCCTATCTGGGGATCTCTCCCCATTTCGACCTGTGGAGATACTTGTATTGGCTGAAGCCCCAGCCAAGCGAGGAAAAGATGGTGGTAGTGGGAGGTGCCGGGTTCATGTTGCGTCAAGGGCGGAAGGACGAGTACTTCGACATTGCCCTCAACACCTCCAACAAGGGCTGGAAAGCCGAGTGGTTCTAAGTTGGGAACCACGTGCCGGCGATCCCCTGCCACATTGGAGAGCAGCCGAAGGTCAGGGACTACTGGAACGAACTCCCTGACGCTTCCCAGATGCAGGAGGTGGATGAGCTCCTTGCGTTAATCAAGGAGCTGAAGGACGACGGAGGCCTGATGGCAATTGGTATCACCTGCAATTTTAGCAGGCGGCTGATTCAGCCGATCCAGGAGCGGAAGCACCCGGGCTATGAGTACTCGGGCCGGGATGATCCCACCCGGGATGCCATCCGAACCGTAGGCAAGGAGGAGATGAAGGCGCGTGTGAGCGGGTTCTTCCTCGGCCACATGTCGGAGAAGCACCAGCCGCGCCCCTTTTCCTTGAAGAGGCCTGCTCCACCGGTGAGTTTCTGTTCCGAGTGCTTTTCGAATGTTCTTTTTGATGCAGCTTTTGATTTTTGATGTAGTCGTCCGTTGGCCGTCTGATTTTGTGATTTCTCTGGCGCAGGATCGGGCTTTCGAGTACTTTTCTGCTGCTCCACTCCCAGAAGACTTCCCAAGGAAGGTATTGCTGGAGGAGGCGCCTTCGGCTGATCAGGGCGACACTCCTGCAGAGGGGGCGGTTGATCCGCCTGCTCCTCGTATATGGGCGCCCAGCGATACGGAGGGTTCTATGAGCCCTTCGGATGAAGAAGTGGTGGAGGACCGTCCGCGGAAGTGCCGGGCGGCCGTGGCGAAACGGAAGACTCGCAGGGCCGGCGCTTCTAAGCCGGCTGCATCCGCTGACGGTGAGGCGGCCGATGACGACTCGGCGACGTTGTCCGATGAAGCGCCCTCCGTCCGAGATGCAGTGGCGCGTACACCGCCACCGCCTCCCAAGCGGAGGCGCACGAAGAAGGTCACGGCGAAGAAGTCGGACGCGCAGCCGGTTCAGCAGCCGGCTACAGGTTCGGATGCTGATGTTGACGAGCCGGGAAATCCTTCCCCGGCCGTCATGGACGATGAGGAGAAGGACGAGGCGGTGCCCGACGCCATGTTCCAGGAGCAGGAACACGCTCGGGCCATGGGCATGTCGGTGGAGGAGAGGCGGCGCATGATGGCGGAGACGATTGTGCAGGCCGCCGCGGATGCAAGGCCAGTCTCCGATCTGGGGACTAGGCCGATCCTGATGACGGCCTCGGCGCAGCGGCGTCCCAAGCTTGCTATCATGCGGCCCCGAGTCATGGTGGTGAAGAGTGCCCAGTAAGTATCCGTTCTTATGCTCGTTAGCTGTGTGCATAGCTGTTTCCGAGTTCTTTGTTTTCATTGCCAAGTACTTTTTCAGCAAAGCCTCCGATCTTGATGGTGAAGCGGCCAGCGGGAAGGCTCCGTCGACTGACGTCACGCAAGGTCCGAGTTCTCCTCTGGCCGCACCTGTTGGGCAGTCGTCCTCAGGTGCTACGCCTGAGGTGACAAACTCGGCCGAGGGGTCGGCAGCGGCGCAACCGGAGGAAGTACCAGCCGGGCGTGACCCGGAGGTGATGGCGGAGACGCTGGCGGCCGACGACGTGCAGGGTGGTGGAGGTGATACGGCGATCCTTCCAAGTGGCGGCGCTGGGGATCCTGATGTGGACCCGGTGATCCAGGCTTCGCACGCAGGCGCGGGCGACACTGCTCAAGGAGAAGCGCAGGAGAAGGGACTCCAAAAGTAGTCGGACACCTCGGGAACTATCACTGTCCCCAGGGTGGTCGCTATTGTGGAGGAGGAGGGGTCGGTTATTGCCGAGCTTCACATTGCTATCGACCACGCTCGGCGCTGTGCAGCGGTTTGACTCCTCATTTGTCTTGTTTATCTTTTCTTCTTCCTTATGAGTTGTCTGAGTTCTTCACTTTGGCGAATGGTTGTAGAAGTTGTCTACGCTCCGGCAGTCGCGCCTTGGGCAGACCCAGGATGTGGAGTCGGTGCTCCAGCGCGCGGCGAAGGTGGAGGCGGAGCTTAAACAGGTCAAGCGCCAGCGCGACGTCGCCCGGAAGAGCCTGAATGATGCCGTCGTGCAGCATCGCTCGCAGCTTCATGGTGAGGATTTGTCCTTGGTGTAGCTTTTTCGGTGCTTCTTGTTTTACCTTTTACTTTCCCGTGTGCTTTTCACCCTGATCCAAGTGCTCCCCTTCTGTTTCAAAGAGGGAGATGGAGAGGGACCGCCACATCAAGGAGCTGAAGGAGTTGCGTTTCGCAAATGCGACTCTGCAAAAATCGGAGGAGGTGATGGCAGGGAAGTTGAAGACGGAGCAGGACTTCCAAAAGGTGCGGACATAACGATGCTCCAGGCGATGTATACTATCCAGAATAACTCTCAACTCATAACAGGCTTGGAGCAAGATCTGGCGTCGGCGCATTTGGCCTTGACGGAGGTCAATGAGGTGGCGAGGGATCTGCTGGACGCCGTCGCCCCGGAGGAGGGTGAGCCGACAGCCCTTGTCGCTCGTCTGCAGGGTGCACCGGCTCGGATCGCCGACCTGGTCAAGGAGTCGGCGGTTGTGTGTGTGAACGACGCTCTTGCGCGTGTTCGGACACTATACCCGAGGATCAACCTTGCGCCAGTTGGCGACGGGGTGGCAGCGGACGCCTCAACGGAGCAGGTGGATGAGGCGTTGGCCCAAACTCGTCCGATCGCCGAGAAGGTTGGCGAGGCTCTCAAGCTGGAGTAGGTTCCTGCGTACTCAAGCAGGGTAGAGTAGACTTTGTGTATATAAGCAGTCAGAAACAAGTAAAACAAGAATGTTGGATATTTTGTTATATGTTCTAATGTTGCCCGAGTAGTTCTTTTGCTGAAATGTGCTTTTCCCTTCGCTTCACTTATCCTAAGTTCATAACGTCGAGAACGGATCCCGTGCACGTGTAGAAGGCTTAGGCATCGTTCCAGGCCCGGTTACACAGCATTTAGTTAGGAACTACTCGGGAACGGAGTAATACCGAGTGGTTTTGCAAGGAGAGCAATTATAAAATCGACAAAGCATATATTTTTATTAAACTTCGTGATACATAGCTTTTTTCAAGGGTAGAGTCGGCGTAAATGCTCTATGTTCCACGGGTGTGGGACTTCGGTGCCATCCTCGTATTGGAGACGAAAAGTACCCGGACATATGACCTGAGTCACGATGAACGGGCCTTCCCATGGGGCGGAGAGTTTGTGAACCCCTGCTGTGGATTGCACTCGGCGCAAGACGAGGTCACCAATGTTGAAGTCCCGTTGCTGGACGTTCTTGTCGTGATAGCGTCGGAGTTGTTGCTGGTAGCGCGCATGCTGTATGAGCGCGTTGACTCGGTGTTCTTCGATGGAGTCGAGGTCCACCTCACGGGCTGCTTCTGCTTCGCCTTCCTCGTAGTTGTCAATGCGCGGTGATCCAAAAGCTATGTCGGTGGGGAGGATCGCCTCGGAGCCGTAGACCAGGAAGAAGGGAGTATGTCCTGTTGCTCGGCTCGGCTGAGTCCTGAGTCCCCAGATGACCTGCGGTAGCTCTTGGTGCCATTTTCCAGCGAACTTCTTCAAAGGGTTGAAGATTCTTGCTTTTAGTCCTTGGAGTATCATGGCGTTGGCTCGTTCCACCTGTCCATTACACCTGGGATGGGCGACGGAGGCGTAGTATACATCAATGTAGCTGTTCTCGCAAAAGTCCCAGAAGGCGGATCCGGTGAACTGTGTCCCCAAGTCGGTGATGATCCAGTTAGGGACTCCAAACCGGTGTGTGATCTCTTCGATGAAGGCGGTGGCTTGCTTTGACGTTGGAGTTCCGACAATGGCCTTGTACGCCTTGTACTCTATCCATTTGGAGAATTTATCGATGGTGACGAGGATGTGTGTGTAACCTCCTGGGGCTGCTCTGAATGGTCCCACCATGTCCAACCCCCAACAGGCGAATGGCCACGAGGGTGGGATGGTGCGTAAAGCTTGGGCCGGAAGATGTTTCTGCTTGGCGAAGAATTGGCACCCCTGGCACCGGCGGACAAGTGCTTTGGCGTCGGACACGGCGGTGGGCCAGAAGAACCTGGCTCGGTATGCTTTCCCGACTAGTGTCCCTGCGGCGGCGTGGCTTCCACAGAATCCCGAGTGGATGTCTTCAAGGATCTGGAGGCTGACTTCTTTCATGACGCATTTGATGAACACTTGATTTGTGGCGGCTCGTCTGTATAAGGCGTCACCGACCACCACATAGTTCCTGCTTCGGCGTTCCAGGATCTTTCGCTCCGTGGGGTCCTTTGGCACCTTGTTGTGGGCAAGGAAGTCTATGAACTCGGCCATCCAGTCTTCTTCTTCGGCGTTAATGGTCAGCACCTCGCAGAGTTCCAGAGCAGGCTCTGGTTCATCCCCCAACTCTTTGACAGAGGGTTTGAGGAGGCCTGCAC
>CM014276.1:18775498-18791192 GCA_004135705.1 Alloteropsis semialata
AGGCTTCAAGACATGGTGCGTTGGGGCGTCCTCGGGCCATGGGAGATACTGCAGTGGCAGCGCGCTGGGGATGATGCCCGGCCATGGGAGCGCTCGGAGACCGAGATGGCTGTCTTCATGCCCTTCTTTGAGCGTGGGTTCGGACTGCCCACAGGAGATTTCTTCCGAGGTCTTCTGCATTTCTATGGTGTGGAGATGAGTCATCTGAATCCCACCTCCATCTTGTCCATTTCTGTGTTTATTCATCTCTGCGAACCTTTTCTCGGAATTCCGCCACATTTTGGTCTGTGGCACCACCTTTACTGGATGAAGTTAGTTGGTGAAGGCGCTGGTAAGGGCCCGGCCTGGATCACCGGAGGAGCCGGGTTCTCTTTGAGGGTGGGCATGTCCAAGAGGTATTTTACCTTGGATATGAATGACTCCAATAAGAACTGGAGGTCTAAGTGGTTCTATGTGGCGAACCACCCCCCCGCTCTGCCTACCCGGACTGGACACCGGCCAGAGAAGAAGGACTGCTGGGAGTTAATGCCAGAGGGCCAGGAGCTGTAGGAGGCCGAGGAATTGCTGCAGATGGTCGCTGAGTTGAAGGAGAGGAAGCTGACCGTCATGGCGGTGATGATCTCTTTCGTCCGGCGTCTGACGCAGCCGATTAAGGACCAGGTGCATCCCGGGTATGAGTTCTCGGGCGACAAAGACCCAACCCGGGAACAGGTCCGGACGGTGTCCATCCCGAAAACAATGAAGAGGATCTCCGGCTTTATGCGGGGCAAGATCTTCAACGAGGGGACACCTCTCCAGTTTTCTTTGCAAAATCCGCCTCCGCCGGTTAGTGTCCTTGTGCTTGTATGCTATGTACTGGATTGCTGATCTGTTAGGTCTCTAACAAATCCTTGTTTATTTGTCTTGTAGGAGCGGGCTGCGAAGTATTTCTGCCCTGCCCCACTGCCTGAGGGCGATGTATAGCCGGAGAAATGCATGTCCATAGAGGAGGCATCCCGGGCTCCTCGTGTCGTGGACGAAGGGCAGGCCGATTGGGAGGTGGCTGACTTCATCTCGGCTCCTCTGGAGGAGTCGGAGGAGGATCTGGTGGCCCAGGTGCCTATTTCTGGCTCAGGGAGGCCAACGCGCCAAGTTGTGCGCAAGATGACGCAGTCCTAGAGGGCCACTCAAGGAGTGCCCCCCAAGCCACCCCCGAAGGTAGGGTACGCTGCTCGAGCCGAGGCCGAGGAGAAGCGGAAGAGGAAGGCGTCATCCCTGGCGAGCGGAGCGGAGGGTGGCGCCGACAGGTCTCCCTCAGGCCCTGATCCCGAGCATCCTTCTCCTAAGGCTGCGGGGGGCCAGGGGAGCATCTTCGCCTAGCCGGAGCTGCGGCCAGACTCGACTTTGCTGCCGAGCCAGACGCCACCACTGCATTTGCAGCGGGTGGCGTTCAAGCGTCCGCGCAAGGGCGGGTAAGTTATCTTGACGTTTCTTGACTCGTGCTTTGAGCTGGCAAAGTTCCGACTTCTGGTACATTGCTGTAGGCTCGGGAGCCAAGGAGGTGATGCCGGTGTGTTTCCGCATCAGGGATCTGGTGACAAGGTGCCGCCAAGTCGACCTGTCGCCACGGAGACGCAGTCAGGGTCCGGCACTGTGCTGGTCCTGCCGGAGCATGTGCCGGTTGGCATGCCAGAGCCGCCGCGGCTGCCTAGTCCTCCTCGTATCTTGGGGACGAGTTCCTTGGTGAGTGATCGGCAGGCGGAGGCGTCCAAGGCCTACGTTGAGGAGGAGGAGCCAGAGCACCCTGTGGGGGTGGAGGAGCCGGCTAGGAGCCCTCCTCCACTTGATGATGATGATGACCAGGTGCTCGAGGAGCAACTGGACGCCGGCACTGGCGTTGTCGTGGCACCGAGGATTGCAGGCGATGCGTCCGGGCTCGGGGCCGGGGCGAGTTCGTCTGCACTGACGCCGGAACGTGAGCTAGAGCTTGACATCGCCGACCACGAGAGCGAGCTCCGAAAGCTACAAAATGTGGCCGGCGTGCTGGGGCACGTGGTCGAGGTATGCCGGGATTGCCCTGTTGAAATCGTATTTCTTGTGGTGACTGACCGCTTTCTTTCTTTGTTGATCAGGGTTTCACAGCTCGGTCTGTGAAAGACCTTTGCTTCAAGCAGCAAGCCCTGGCGGACCGCCGAACCCTGGCCAACATCCAGGAAGAGCACGTCCGGGAAGCCAATGCGGCCAGGGAGTACCAGATGAAGAGGGAGCGGGAGATCGCCGACGTGGTGAAGACCAACGAGGAGCTCATGAACGACATGAAGGTTCTCACCGAGGGTAAGCTTTTGTGCTTGACTCAAAAATGCTGTAGTCTGAGTCGCCTGAAGGTCGAGTCCGAGCACCTAGTGGAGGCCAATCAGCTACTGAAGGATCAGCACGGCCAGGCGATGCACGGTAATCATCTTTGGGCGAGTCTTTTGTAGCTTGAACAAGTCAGAATGCTTATGTAGATGCCTTTGCAGGGCTCCGAACCGAGCTGATGGAGCTGAAACAAGCGGTCGAGTTCAACGCCAACTCGTTGGTGCTTGCCGAGTCGGGCCCGACGACATTGACGTTGGTCCAACGGCTCCGGGCCGGGCCGACTCGTGCGGCACAGCTTGTGCAGGAGACTGCAGTCGGCTTTGGCAGCTAGATCCTTGCACTTCTCCGGGTGCACTTCCCGACGCAAAGAACTTTCTCCAATCGCCGACGGCCTCCTTGAGGAATTCTCTGATGACTAGTTCGACGAGCTGGTGGATGAATGCACCCCCCTGGCGGAGGCTATAGCAAAAGAGCTCGGCCTGTAAAAATAGTTGTAAAACGTAAACTCTGCATCATGTATGAAGTTCTGAGTTGAATTGAAGCATTAATGTGCAATGATGTGTTTGTTGGCCCCTTTTCCCTGCCGACTAGGACTTTGCGTCGCCCGACTGGCCACTGCCTTGTGCCGTTTAAGCACCCTTGTTGACCCGCTGACCATTGCTCACGGAGAGGACGGCTTATCCTATTACACTGCTCAGCGGGGAGGCTTAGGTGTAGGGGGCGCGCGGGTTGAGCGCGGAGCTCAGGGTTTCACAGTTGAGGACTCGGACCGGACGGGTTAGCTCGGCTGTCACCGGGGGGAACATGGGGTGGGGCAAGGACTCGGAAGTCGGAGCAAGCAGGTACTCCCCCTTTGATCGTGATGAATAACATACCGCCTGGGTCGGGCCCAGTCCCCGAGCATCAGCGTGGATGTCGGGTGGGGATATAACAGTAAGCCATATAGTAAGGCGAAGACATTTTCGTTAACATGAGACAAGGGATACATAGCTTTTTTTAATTTCTACAGATAGAACTTGACGAGGTCCTCGATGTTCCACACGTTCGGGACTGGGTCACCGTTAGCCCACTGGAGGCTGTACGTTCCTGGCGAAACCACTTCCTTGACGATGAAGGGGCCCTCCCAGGGAGCTGACAGCTTGTGTTTGTCCTTGGTGGACATGACTCGGCGCAGGGCCAAGTCGCCGACATTGAGGGAGCGTTCCCAGATGTTCTTGTCGTGATATCGCCGTACTTGCTGCTCATGTCTGGCATGTCGGACCAGCGCGGCAAGTCGGTGCTCTTCTAGGCAGTCGATGTCGACCTGGCGGCCGATTTCTGCTTCGCCTTCCTGGTAGTACTGGATGCGCGGAGCACCATGAGTGACGTCGGCTGGGAGGACGGCTTCAGAGCCATATACTAGGAAGAAGGGAGTATATCCTGTTGCCCTGCGCTTCTGCGTCCGGAGGCCCCATATGACATGGGGTACTTCTTTGGCCCACCGGCCGGCATGCTTGTTGAGTCCGTCGTACATGGCTTTTTTGAGCGAGTCCTGGACCATGCCATTGGCTCGCTCAACCTGGCCATTACACCTGGGGTGCACTGTGGAGGAGTAGTAGACGTCAATGCAGTTATCCTGGCAGAAATCCCAAAACTCATGCCCCGTGAATTCGGATCCGAGGTCAGTCACGATGCGGTTTGGGACGCCGAATTGGTGGGTAAGCTCCGCGATGAACTTGGCAGCTGTGGCCACATTGGTGTCGGTCACAACCTTGTATTCGATCCACTTGGTAAACTTGTCGACCGCCACCAAGAGGTGCTTGAATCCGCCCGGAGTGGTTTTGAAGGGCTCGAGTCCCCATATGGCGAATGGCCAAGATGGGAGAATGGTTCGTAGCGCCTGAGCCGGCAGGTGCTTTTGCTTATGGAAGAACAGGTAGCCGGTGCAGCAGCGCACCAACCCTTTTGTGTCGGACAGGGCTGTTGGCCAGTAGTACCCTGCTTTGTAAGCTTTGCCGACTAGGGTCCCTGCAGCTGCATGGTTGCTGCAAGTGCCCGAGTGGATGTCCTGTAGGTTGCTGATGCCTTCGTCGCGAAGGACACACTTTATGAGTATGCCTGTGGAGACGGCCTTTCTGTACAGGGTGTCGCCAATGACGACATAATTTGTCGCGTGCCGAATCAATTTCTCGATTTCTTCCTTCGTACCCAGTGACCAGTTCTCTGTGAGAAAAGCAATGAAGGGGGCGCACCAGTATGCTTCCACAGAAGAACTTCATTTGTCAGCGGGCCACTCGAGAGTGGCTCCGGATCGGGCACGGGGCTGCCATCCTCAAGCATCTTGATGGACGGGGTGCGCAGGTCTTGGACAAAGACACCGACTGGCACCTGGGCTCTGGTGGACCCAAACTTGGATAGGACGTCGGCGGCGACATTGTACTCTCGGAGGACGTGGTGGAACTCGAGCCCATAGAAGTGAGCCTCGAGTTTGCGTACCTCTGCGCAGTATGCACTCATGGTTTCCTTGGTCGTGTCCCAGTTCTTGTTGACATATTCGACAACTAACTTGGAGTCACTATAGCATATTAGCCGCTTAATGCCAAGCGACCCCGCGATCCGGAGACCGTGAATGAGGGCTTCGTACTCAGCCCCATTGTTGGTCGCCTGGTAGTGTATCTGAAGAACGTATTTCAGGTGCTACCCCTCCGGGGAGATGAACAACACTCTTGCGCCGGCTCCTTCGAGGTTGAGGGCGCCGTCAAAGTACATCTTCCAATGCTCCGACCGTTCGCGGAGGTCGGCGTTTGGACCTCCGTCCACTCGGCCACGAAGTCAGCCAGTATCTGGGACTTGATGGCCTCTCATGGCTCGAAGTTGATGGTGTGCTCGCCAAGTTCAATGGATCACTTGACTATGCAGCCATTGGCGTCCCTATTATGGAGGATAGCTCCAAGGGGAAAGTTTGAGATGACTCAAACAACATGGGCCTGGAAGTAATGGCGTAGCTTCCTGGCGGTGATCAGGAGCGCGTAGAGTAGCTTCTGAGGGTGGGGTACTGGACCTTGGACTCGCTGAGTACCTCGCTGACAAAGTATACAGGGCGCTGGACCTTGTATTGGTGGCCTTCTTCTGGTCGCTCGATGACCAGGGCCGTGCTGACTACATGAGTAGTAGCCGAGATGTAAAGCAATAGCTCTTCCCTGGGGGTGGGACCCGTAAGGACTGGGGGTGTAACTAGGAACTCCTTGAGGTCAACCAGGGCCGTGCTAGCCTCAGGGGTCCATTCGAACTCGTCCGCCTTCTTGAGGATCTTGAAGAATGGAAGTCCCTTCTCACCAAGCTTGCTGATGAACCGGCTCAGGGCCGCCATCATTTCTGTGAGCTTCATGATGTCTTTCTTGCACTTGGGTTCCTTGAGGTTGCGTATGGCGTCCAGTTTGACTGGGTTCGGCTCGATGCCGCTTTGGCTAACCAAGAAACCCTCGCTTTCCTGACGTCACCCCGAATATGCACTTCGTAGGGTTAAGCTTCCATCTGAAGCGGCGTAGGTTGTTGAAAGTTTTCTGCAGGTCGGCGATGAGGGAGTCGCGTTGTACATCTTGATGACGACATCATCCACGTAAGCCTCCACGTTACGGCCGATCTGGCTTTGCAAGCAACCTTGAATGGCCTTCTGGTACGTGGCACCGGCGTTCTTCAACCCAAAAGTCATCGTCTTGTAGCAGTAGATGCCATGCGGGGTGATGAACGCTGTCTTGTCCTGGTCGGACGTCTTCAGGGCTATCTGGTGATAACCCGAGTAGCAATCTAGAAAGCACAGGAGCACGCAGCCGGACATAAAGTCGATGACTTGATCAATTCGCGGAAGAGGGGAGGGGTCTTTAGGGCAATAGCGGTTGAGATCCATGTAGTCAATGCACATTCTCCATTCACCGGATTGCTTCTTTACAAATACAGGATTTGCAAGCCACTCAGGGTGTTTGCGTTCTCTAATGAAACCGGCAGCTAGGAGCTTATTCAGTTCTACCCTAATGGCCTTCTTGCGATCTTGAGCGAATCGACGTAGCTTCTGTTTAGCAGGCTTTGCGTTCTTGCTCAATTCCAAGGAGTGCTCAGCCTTCTCCCTCGGAACACCCGGCATGTATGATGGCTTCCATTCGAAGATGTCCCAGTTGTCCCGGAGGAAGGAAGTGAGCGCGTCTTCCTATTTAGGAGTGAGCCCTGGCCCTATGAGGGCCATCTTGGAGGGGTCGTCGAGTCCCATGTGTTGACACCAGATTTTCGCACCTGACATGCTGAGTCAGATGGTGACGTGGTGAGGTTGAGACTGTGCAGTGGACCCATTGACTGGTCAAGGCTGAAGATGGCAGAGAAGGAAGCCGATGCTAAAGAGGAGTCCGATGAGGCAAGGAGTCCGGCGTGATGACGAGTACAAAAGGAAAGGGGTGTCGGCTAAGAAGGAAGCGTATCAGATCCGGGGACTATTTCCTTTTCAGAAGGCGTCTGGGAGTCCCGTTTTATCTTAAACTTAGTTTGCTTTATTTAGTTAGTCTGGTCCGATCAGGACTCTCCATGACCAGGGTATAAATATGAACCCTCGTCCATTGTAAAAAACTATTCTCACAATCAATACAACCCGGCTTCACGCCAAAAACCCTAGTAGTAGTTACCGACGAAGCTCATTGGTGGACGGGCTGCATCAGTTCTGATCTCCGGCTTACCAGTAAGTTAGTCAATTTACCGAACTAGTATAGGCTTTGAATTGAGGCGCATCGCCCTTTCTCGTTTATACTGTTCAACCGATTTATCTCTGGATAATCAAGATTGATATAGATTCCCTACGTCGGAGCTAGATCAATATTGATTATTCATCAGATTATCGTTTATCGGACTATACTTTAAGCCTAGATTCCCTACGTCGGAGCTAGGTATCAAGATTAGTCTAGATTCCCTACGTCGGAGCTAGAATAATCTTGGTTACTAAAGATAGTCTTTGCGGTTTGTTGGAGTTGCTAGATTGATTTAGATCTACGCCATGTGAATCAATTCTACTTCTTCGACGGCTTTGAGCATTGGTCTTGGTCCGATTTAAGCAATATTTACCTTACAGCATCGTTCTAGGTCCGATCTTGCTTTGTGGTTTAATCTGGTTGTTCTTTGAGCATTGTACTGGTGTAGATTCCCTACGTCGGAGCTGGATCTTTACAATGCGATTAGATTAATCTTTGATTGTCATGCTTGGTCTAGATTCCCTACGTCGGAGCTAGATTCATCTTGATTAATTAAAGGAAGCTTTGATTATGCCTTATTGCTATTTGAATGTTAAGTATGGTGTAGATTCCCTACGACGGAGCTAGATCTTGCTTAATTATTTGGTAGCATATCTTAGAATCAGAACGAATCTGTTAATGTTTTATCTGCTTATTTGCTTAATCTGATCAACACCTGTGCGAGCATCTTGTTTAATCGACAGGTTGATGAATCGAGTCTGATTATCTAGCTATTCGATCTGATCATAGTTGGAGAAATCTAGATTCCCTACGTCGGAGCTAGATTTCTCTGCAAAGGCTATAGTCCGATCGGTAGTTAAATCGTCCGATAAGACAAGTCAAACTGGCAATTAAGCAAGATGGACAATGTATCGGCTTACACTTTGCTTATTTAATATCTTGTTTAATGACATAGCTGATCCATTACTTTACATATTGGCCTTGTTTTATGCTTTATTTTATTATTCAAAGGCTGGTCTGTAATATCAATCAAGGTCCGATCCTGATTGGTCCGATTCTGAGGTCCGATCTGTTGTCTGATTGAGGTCCGATTACTCGGTCCGATTGACGTCATCAGTGAAGTCCGATTTTGAGGTCCGATCAGTATCGGCCGACACGTGTCTGATTGGGTCTTGGCTAAAATTCGACGTTACTCCATCGTCTGAAATAGAGCCAGCACAATCAAAGAATAATTTAACTGCTTTATTCCCTTGTCAATTTCAGGTCAAATTGACTGGCACGCTGCGAACCTGAACTGGAGTGTAGACTGGCACTGGAGCGAAGCAGACTCTCCCCGGTCATCGTGTGCTGCACGCGGGAGATACGACCACCGATTTTCCGCGTCAACACATTTTTGGCACGCCCGGTGGGACCCGAGAAATAAAAATCCAAGATGTCGTCGTCTGATGCTGAACAAGAAGCTGCAGCAAGGCTTGCTGCTGAGAAAGAAGCTGCTGAGAAGGCCAAAAACGACAAGAACAAGACGCCTGAGGCAACCATTCCAATTACGAAGGCCGATCTGTCCAAAGCTCAGTTGGATGCAGTTCAGGCCCAGATTGATGCGTTTGAAAAGCTCTGTCTTGGCCAATTTGGGCGTAATCGTTCAGGCCCCATACTCAAAGCTCCTCTCCCGGATCCAGAGGTGATCAAGAAGACGACTGAAGCTCGGGAGCATCAGATCAGCATGACAGAGATGATTCACCAAGCTGTTCATCATGCATTGATCAACCAATCAGGCACTTTGGTGAACTCTCTGGACAACCTCATCAGGAAGGCGGTGGACGATGCTGTTTGCTTGAAAGGTCCAGTATATATAGCAGATTCTCCAGGAGCATCAGGGTCAGGAAGAGGCAAAGAGGTTACAGATAACACAATGACCGTTGCTCCACAGAATCCGACTGCTCCACCACCTCCTGTTGAACTGGCCAACGGTTTTCTGTTGATGGCCGATGGAACCATTGTCGGCCCGCATGGTGAAAAGTATGCCAGGACTCTGAACGAAGGAGAAAAACAACCTGCGGCCGCAAGAATGCGCACAGAGGTCCCTGCACATCAGCGTATGGTCAGCGATTACAATAACTATGTGATGGACATAGCTGATGGAATGCCACATGGAAATCAACAGTCCGATTGGTCACAGAAGATAGCCGAGGTGATCCAAAACCAGTTCGGCTTAAAGCCTAAAGATGAAGCGAGGTTGTATCGGCACCCATACCCGTCTTACTTTGATGCAGTGCCACTTCCTCCACGTTACAGAGTGCCGGATTTCTCCAAGTTTTCCGGGCAAGATGATATGACCACCATTGAACATGTGAGCTGATTCTTGGCTCAGTGTGGTGAGGCTGCTTCGGAGGAGGGACTCAGGCTGAGATTCTTCCCTCTGTCACTGTCGGGGCCGGCGTTTACTTGGTTTACGTCGTTGCCAGCAGGATCAGTCACAGGATGGTCCGACATGGAAAAGCAGTTTCATAAATACTTCTTTTCTGGTCTCAATGAGATGAAGATCTCCAATTTGATCGCTATCAGGCAGAGAAATGATGAGACCGTCAAGGAGTATATCCAACGATTCCGTGACACCAGGAATCGGTGTTATAGTTTGAAACTGTCTGACATGCAGTTGGCCGAGCTTGCGTTCCAGGGTTTGCTCGCGCCGATTAAAGAAAAGTTTTCTGCTCAGGAGTTTGAGACATTGGGGCAACTGGTTCAGAAGGTGTCAGCTCATGAGGTCCGATATCAGGAGATGAAGCGTATGAAGTTTTCAAAACAAGTGTCTTATCTCTCTGAATCTGAAGAGGAAGCTGATGTCAATATAGCTGAATGGACTAAATCCAAGAAGCCAGTATCGCTACCATGGATCAAGCAGAATCCTGAAAAATTTGGTTTTGATATAACAAAGGCCGATAAGATTTTTGATTTGCTGCTCAGTGAGAAGCTCATCCAGCTTTCTCCAAATCATTCTATTCCATCGGCCGATGAGTTGAAGAAGCGTAAATATTGCAAGTGGCACAACTCAACTTCTCATGAGACCAATGAATGCAAAGTGTTCAGAAGGGAGATCCAATTGGCTATTGAGTCTGGCAAGATCAAGTTTGAAGATAGCAAGAAAGCCATGAAGATTGATGGTCACCCCTTCCCTAACAACTTTGCTGATTTCTCCTTTTCCGTTAACATGGTTGATGCCAATGAAAAGGGGAAATGCAAGGTGCTGACATCGGACCGCGCTAAGAGTTCTGGTGCCGTTGATCCTGCAGTTCAAGTTTCTGTTGAAGAATTGCGCAGGAATCATCAGGCATTTGGGCGAGAATCTAATGCTCCTGGTGGATATCGGCCGCGTGTGACTTCTCAAATGCTGATCAACAAGTATAAGAGGCAGCAAGCAGCAGCCCGAGCGTGGGAAGAACGTGAGGAACGACGTCGTCGGAGGCATGAGTATCAGGCAAGGCGGCTTGATGAAGAGTATGATGATCGACGCCGACGTGATGATAGGTCCGATGGCCAACGCCGATATGACGAGTGGTCCGATGACCGACGCCGGTATGATGACAGGTCCGATGGCAGGCGCCGGACTAATGATAGAGTTGACGGTCATCGTCATTATGGGTATAGGTCCGACTGGTATGCAGACAGACATCGAGCTTATGATCGGTACGACCAAGATGATGATCACTGGGGGTGTCCTTTCTTTGTATTTTGCTGGAACGAGAAGCTCAGATTGCCATCAAGAGCGGATTGTCCTGAGTGCAGCTTCCAGTATGAAGAGTATAGAGCTTCCAAGAGAGGTCGACGATCAGTTCATGAACGGATCGGCGTTAGGATTGAGGATCATCATCAAAGAGATGAAGGCCGAGTTGATGCTCATGGCCACAAAAATAATGAAGGCCGGGCTGATGCTCATGGCCCTGAAAAAATGGAAGAAAAGGTTCCAGTTCAGAATCGGACCGAAGAACCTCCAATGAGGCCTAGACAGTGGTGTCCATCAGGGATCTCTAAATCCAAAAAGAGACGTGTTCAGAGGTTGCGCTATAATGAGCAGATTCGGGAACAGGAATTGGCAAAAGAGAAGAAGTGGCGTGTCAAGATGGCCAATGATGATGAAGCAAGCACATCGGCCGCAATTAATATGGTTTTGATGTTGCCTTCTGATTTTGCTGCTCCCGATGAACAGGACGACCATGAGGTCGATTACGAGCTGGAAGAAGCCGCTGCATGCTTGGTCCTTGATTCAGAGAAAGCGGTCTTTGAGAAGCCAAACGCAAATGGATATCGGCACCTGAAGCCTTTGTACATCAAAGGATACGTTGATGGGAAGCCGATGACCAAGATGCTCGTTGATGGAGGAGCTGCTGTCAATCTCATGCCCTATTCCACATTCCGCAAGTTAGGGAAAGGGATTGATGATTTAATCAAGACAAACATGACGCTCAAGGACTTTGGCGGCAATGTTTCAGAGCCTCGGGGGGCAATCCATGTGGAGTTGACCATCGGCAGCAAGACATTGCCGACTACTTTCTTCGTGATTGATGGCCAAGGTTCTTACAGTATGCTCCTCGGACGTGATTGGATCCATGCCAATTGTTGTATACCATCCACTATGCATCAATGTCTGATCCAATGGCAAGGCAATAAGGTGGAGATTGTTCCAGCTGATGATTTAGTTAGCATTGCTACAGCTGAGTCAACAATTTGGGAGTTTGAAGGTGTTGAATGCCTGTCAGGAAAAGCATGGGATGGTGATTTCCTCAAGGTGTCCGATCAAGGACTAAAGCCGATCCAAGCAGTCGGCTCTGAAACATTGTTTTAAATGGATGATTATATAGAAGATCTTGAAGACCGAAGTGAGTTCGGCAAATTAGGATTTGGATTTACGTCGGCTGATGAATTAGAAGAAATAGATATAGGATCTGGTGATAGACCAAGGCCGACGTATATCAGTGCTAAGTTGGATCCTGAGTATAAACAGGAGTTAATAAAGCTTTTAAAAGAATATTCTGATTGTTTTGCTTGGGAATATTATGAAATGCCAGGTTTAAGCCGTGATATTGTTGAACATCGGCTACCTATCAAGCCAGGGTATCGACCACACAAGCAGTATCCAAGGAGGTTCAAGACTGAGATGCATGAACCAATTAAGGCCGAAATAACGAAGCTATTTGAAGCTAAGTTTATCAGGCCATGTCGATATGCTGAGTGGGTATCAAATATAGTTCCTGTTTATAAGAAGAATGGAAAGCTACGTGTTTGCATTGATTACAGGAACTTGAACAAGGCAACCCTGAAGGATGAGTATCCGATGCCGGTGGCCGATATGCTTGTTGATGCAGCATCAGGCCATAAAGTGATGAGTTTCCTGGATGGTAATGCTGGTTATAATCAAATTTTCATGGCAGAAGAAGATATTCCCAAAACCGCATTTCAATGTCCGGGTGCTCTCGGTTTATATGAATGGGTTGTTATGACTTTTGGTTTGAAAAATGCTGGTGCTACTTATCAACGTGCTATGAATTATATTTTTCATAGGTTGATCGGCAGGATAGTCGAAATCTACATTGATGACGTGGTAGTCAAATCAAAAGGTTATCAAGAACATTTGGCCGATTTGAAGGAAACGTTGGAATGTACGAGGCAACATGGATTAAAGATGAATCCACTTAAGTGTGCTTTTGGTGTATCGGCCGGCCAGTTTCTTGGTTTCTTGGTACATGAGAGAGGAATTGAGGTGAATGATCGGAACCGCAAGGCTATTGATGATATTGAACCTCCAGTAAACAAGAAGGAGTTGCAGAGTTTGATTGGAAAGATTAATTTTCTGAGGAGGTTTATATCAAATCTGTCGGTCCGATTGGAGGCGTTTACTCCTCTTTTGAAGCTAAAAAATGAAGAAGAATTGGTTTGGGAGCCTGAACATCAAAAGGCCTTGGATGAAATCAAGCAGTATTTGGCATATCCGCCAGTTCTTATTCCACCACAGAAGGGAAAGCCGTACAAACTTTATTTATCGGCTTTTGATCATGCAATCGGTTCTGTTTTGATTCAAGAAGTTGATGGGAAAGAGCGAGTTATATTCTATTTGAGCCGAAGATTGCTAGATCCTGAAACTCGGTATTCATATGTGGAGAAGCTTTGCCTTTGTTTGTATTTTTCTTGTACAAAATTAAGGCATTATTTGCTATCGGCCGAGTGTACTGTGATCTGTAGAGAGGACGTGATCAAGTATATGTTATCAATGCCAATCATGAAAGGAAGAATTGGCAAGTGGGTTTTTGCTCTGACAGAGTTTGATCTCAGATACGAATCGGCTAAAGCGGTAAAAGGACAGATAATGGCTGATTTAGTTGCTGATCATTGTGGACCTAACAGTGACGCTGTTGAGCAAGGCACTATGGAGCTTGATGTATCTGGTCCGATGAAAAAGATCGATGTGGTTGACGCGGTTCCATGGACTATATTCTTTGATGGTTCTTCTTGCAATGATGGTTGTGGAATCGGCCTGGTTATTATTTCGCCTCGGGGGGCAAGGTTTGAATTTGCTTTTCCAATTGGGAAATGCACAAATAATCAGGCGGAATATGAAGCATTGATGAAAGGTCTCCAGATTCTTAAAGAAATCGGTGCTCAGTTTGTTGAGGTATTTGGAGATTCTTTGTTGATTATCAATCAGTTACTCGGCAAATATGATTGCAAGATGGATGCTCTGTTATCTTATTTCGAGAGATGCCGAGATTTGATTAGTCAATTCGCTTTGGTAACTCTTAAGCATATTCCGAGACATCATAACGAAGAAGCAAATCGGCTGGCGCAAAAGGCGTCTGGCTATCGGCCTACGTCCGATGTGATGGTGCAAGAGATACCAGAAGGGGATTGGAGAAGAGAAATCATGGAGTATTTGAAAGATCCTTCTGTCAAGACTTCCAGAAAGATACGCTATAAGTCGATCAGGCATGTCTTGGTTGAAGGAGTGCTTTATTTTCGCTCGATTGATGGGGTCCTGTTGAGATGCATCGGACCTGAAGAAGCCAAGGTTTTGATGGGAGAAATTCATGAAGGAGTTTGCGGGGCTCATCAATCGGCGTTTAAGATGAAATGGATGATAAGAAAAAATGGGTATTATTGGCCGACAATTTTAGAGGACTGCTTTGAATATTATAAAGGGTACCAGGAGTGTCAAAGATATGGAAATATTCAGAGGGCTCCAGCATCGGCCATGAACCCTGTTATCAAGCCGTGGCCGTTTAGAGGATGGGGAATTGATTTGATCGGCCAAATTTTTCCACATTCAAGTAAGGGACATAAGTTCATATTAGCAGCAACGGATTATTTCACCAAATGGGTTGAAGCTATTCCTTTGAGGGAGTTGAAGACACAGAATGTTATTGAATTCGTTAGAGAGCACATCGTCTACCGATTTGGGATTCCACAGACGATCACAACAGATCAAGGTACGATGTTTACATCGGACAAATTCAAAAATTTTGCTGCTGATATGGGTATCAAGCTTCTTAATTCATCGCCGTATTATGCACAAGCCAATGGTCAAGCTGAAGCCTCCAATAAAAGTTTGATCAAGTTGATTGATAGAAAGATTGAAGAATATCCGAGAAAATGGCATATTGTGCTTCCTGAAGCTCTGTGGGCCTATCGGATGGCTTGTCATGGGTCGATCAAGGTTTCTCCGTATGAATTGGTTTATGGACATGAGGCCGTTCTTCCATGGGAGATTCGTACTGGATCAAGGCGCATCGAACTTCAGGATAAATTAAAGGCTGGCGAATATATGGATCTCATGAATAGTGAGTCCGATGACTTGGCTGTTCGTCGGCTGCGTGCTCTCGAAAATATTGAGGCTAACAAACTCAGAGTTGCGAGGCATTATGATAAGAAAGTGAAAGGGAAAGAGTTCAAAGAGGGCGATCTTGTCTGGAAAGTTATTCTGCCAATTGGTTCTAAGGATCCCAAGTACGGCAAGTGGTCACCAAATTGGGAAGGACCTTATCGAGTCGTCCGATGTGTTCCCGAAAATGCTTATATTCTACAAACACTTGAAGGAGAAATGTTTCCTAAAGCATTAAACGGGAAATATTTGAAGAAGTATTACCCTAGCATTTGGGTAAACTCATAAAGCCGATGCTATGCGTCAGGCTTGAAAGCCGATGAAAAATCGCCTCAAGAACGAAAATAAGAGCCGATGCGATATGCATCGCCTTAAGGGCTATATACAAGCGGAGAAAATGTATTACATCATCAGGCCGCTCGATGGCGGAGCAGATTGCTGAAAAGGGATTGCATATGTATTCATATATTTTTCATACAGAAGGATTTCAGAAGATAAAAGAATCTAGTAGGCGCCGATGTACTTTGTTCATCATTGCCAGAACAGGACTAGAAAAGGAAGGGCAAAAGGAAGCGCAAGTTTGAGGAGATATCTTCTTCCTTAGGTCGAAGAAATCCGCTCTGGATGCAGTCCCTTGAAGAGCGCGCCGGTGGACCGGTGGCTTTGCCCCAGCTTGTAAAGGGCACTCTATTACACCCCTCTGAAAATCTTCCCTTTGGTGAACCATGAAGGAACCTCACGAGGATTCTTCTAGCAGAAGTTCCACATGGATTCACTGCAG
>CM014276.1:18792192-18817998 GCA_004135705.1 Alloteropsis semialata
AGGAGTGCTTTATTTTCGCTCGATTGATGGGGTCCTGTTGAGATGTATCGGACCTGAAGAAGCCAAGGTTTTGATGGGAGAAATTCATGAAGGTGTTTGCGGGGCTCATCAATCGGCGTTCAAGATGAAATGGATGATCAGAAAAAATGGGTATTATTGGCCGACGATTCTAGAAGACTGCTTTGAATATTATAAAGGGTGCCAAGAGTGTCAAAGATATGGGAATATTCAAAGGGCTCCAGCATCGGCCATGAACCCTGTTATCAAGCCATGGCCGTTTAGAGGATGGGGAATTGACCTGATCGGCCAAATTTTTCCACATTCAAGCAAGGGGCACAAATTCATATTAGTGGCAACAGATTATTTCACCAAATGGGTTGAAGCTATTCCTTTGAAGGAGGTGAAGTCACAGAATGTTATTGAATTCGTTAGAGAACACATTGTCTACCGATTTGGAATTCCACAGACGATCACAACAGATCAGGGTACGATGTTTACATCGGACGATTCAAAAATTTTGCTGCTGATATGGGTATCAAGCTTCTTAATTCATCGCCGTATTATGCACAAGCCAATGGTCAAGCTGAAGCCTCCAATAAAAGTTTGATCAAGTTGATTGATAGAAAGATTGAGTATCCAAGAAAATGGCATATTGTGCTTCCTGAAGCTCTGTGGGCCTATCGAATGGCTTGTCATGGGTCGATCAAGGTTTCTCCGTATGAACTGGTTTATGGACATGAGGCCGTTCTTCCATGGGAGATTCGTACTGGATCAAGGCGCATCGAACTTCAGGATAAATTAAAGGCTGGCGAATATATGGATCTCATGAATAGTGAGTCCGATGACTTGGCTGTTCGTCGGCTGCGTGCTCTCGAAAATATTGAGGCTAACAAACTCAGAGTTGCGAGGCATTATGATAAGAAAGTTAAAGGGAAAGAGTTCAAAGAGGGCGATCTTGTCTGGAAAGTTATTCTGCCGATTGGTTCTAAGGATCCCAAGTACGGCAAGTGGTCACCAAATTGGGAAGGACCTTATCGAGTCGTCCGATGTGTTCCTGGAAATGCTTATATTCTACAAACACTTGAAGGAGAAATGTTTCCTAAAGCATTAAACGGGAAATATTTGAAGAAGTATTACCCTAGCATTTGGGTAAACTCATAAGAGCCGATGCTATGCGTCAGGCTTGAAAGCCGATGGAAAATCGCCTCAAGAACGAAAATAAGAGCCGATGCGATATGCATCGCCTTAAGGGCTATATACAAGCGGAGAAAATGTATTACATCATCAGGCCGCTCGATGGCGGAGCAGATTGCTGAAAAGGGATTGCATATGTATTCATATATTTTTCATACAGAAGGATTTCAGAAGATAAAAGAATCTAGTAGGCGCCGATGTACTTTGTTCATCATTGCCAGAACAGGACTAGAAAAGAAGGAAGCGCAAGTTTGAGGAGATATCTTCTTCCTTGAGTCGAAGAAATCCGCTCTGGATGCAGTCCCTTGAAGAGCGCGCCGGTGGATGCTCCGCCCTAACCTGTAAAGGGCACTCTATTACACCCCTCTGAAAAACCTTCCCTTTGGTGAACCATGGAGGAACCTCACGAGGATTCTTCTAGCAGAAGTTCCACCTGGATTCACTGCAGGATCAGAAAAGGGGGGGAGTGCCCTATACTTCTTCACGAGAATTCTTCTAGCAGAGAGGAGGAAAGGGTCGGATCCTACATCAAACAGAAGGAGTTTGTGCTCTATCTTGAATACTTGCTGCGCCATGGCTAAGGGATGATGGAAGAAGAAGGGCTGAGGCAGGTATTTATAGCCGGCGGTCGATGGAAGCATTAAAAGAAAATGGAATCCAAGGGATGCTCGTGGAAACCGTCCAAATGGAGAGCAGTATTCTCGTGAAGAAACGGCATTGATTCAGAGCTGGTGGAGGAGCGTCTTTTGAGGAGCTGCATTGAAGAGTCGTTTCGTCTGGGTCAATAGACGCGTGGATACCCGTGGGGTAAATGCAGGGTTCTATATACTATTCATTGTCAGGGATGCTATCACTCGGGAGAGAGGAAGGAGAAGATAAGCTCTGCAGGGATAGAAAGCTTCGGCGTGAAAATCGGTGAAGGAGTTATGGTGACCGATACAAATTTTGGAACAAAATGATATTTTATTCCAAAATTGCGGGGCATGTGTTGACACCAGATTTTCGCACCTGACATGCTGAGTCAGATGGTGACGTGGTGAGGTTGAGACTGTGCAGTGGACCCATTGACTGGTCAAGGCCGAAGATGGCAGAGAAGGAAGCCGATGCTAAAGAGGAGTCCGATGAGGCAAGGAGTCCGGCGTGATGACGAGTACAAAAGGAAAGGGGTGTCGGCTAAGAAGGAAGCGTATCAGATCCGGGGACTATTTCCTTTTCAGAAGGCGTCTGGGAGTCCCGTTTTATCTTAAACTTAGTTTGCTTTATTTAGTTAGTCTGGTCCGATCAGGACTCTCCATGACCAGGGTATAAATATGAATCCTCGTCCATTGTAAAAAACTATTCTCACAATCAATACAACCCGGCTTCACGCCAAAACCCTAGTAGTAGTTACCGACGAAGCTCATTGGTGGACGGGCTGCATCAGTTCTGATCTCCGGCTTACCAGTAAGTTAGTCAATTTACCGAACTAGTATAGGCTTTGAATTGAGGCGCATCGCCCTTTCTCGTTTATACTGTTCAACCGATTTATCTCTGGATAATCAAGATTGATATAGATTCCCTACGTCGGAGCTGGATCAATATTGATTATTCATCAGATTATCGTTTATCGGACTATACTTTAAGCCTAGATTCCCTACGTCGGAGCTAGGTATCAAGATTAGTCTAGATTCCCTACGTCGGAGCTAGAGTAATCTTGGTTACTAAAGATAGTCTTTGCGGTTTGTTGGAGTTGCTAGATTGATTTAGATCTACGCCATGTGAATCAATTCTACTTCTTCGACGGCTTTGAGCATTGGTCTTGGTCCGATTTAAGCAATATTTACCTTACAGCATCGTTCTAGGTCCGATCTTGCTTTGTGGTTTAATCTGGTTGTTCTTTGAGCATTGTACTGGTGTAGATTCCCTACGTCGGAGCTGGATCTTTACAATGCGATTAGATTAATCTTTGATTGTCATGCTTGGTCTAGATTCCCTACGTCGGAGCTAGATTCATCTTGATTAATTAAAGGAAGCTTTGATTATGCCTTATTGCTATTTGAATGTTAAGTATGGTGTAGATTCCCTACGTCGGAGCTGGATCTTGCTTAATTATTTGGTAGCATATCTTAGAATCAGAACGAATCTGTTAATGTTTTATCTGCTTATTTGCTTAATCTGATCAACACCTGTGCGAGCATCTTGTTTAATCGACAGGTTGATGAATCGAGTCTGATTATCTAGCTATTCGATCTGATCATAGTTGGAGAAATCTAGATTCCCTACGTCGGAGCTAGATTTCTCTGCAAAGGCTATAGTCCGATCGGTGGTTAAATCGTCCGATAAGACAAGTCAAACTGGCAATTAAGCAAGACGGACAATGTATCGGTTTACACTTTGCTTATTTAATATCTTGTTTAAAGACATAGCTGATCCATTACTTTACATATTGGCCTTGTTTTATGCTTTATTTTATTATTCAAAGGCTGGTCTGTAATATCAATCAAGGTCCGATCCTGATTGGTCCGATTCTGAGGTCCGATCTGTTGTCTGATTGAGGTCCGATTACTCGGTCCGATTGACGTCATCAGTGAAGTCCGATTTTGAGGTCCGATCAGTATCGGCCGACACGTGTCTGATTGGGTCTTGGCTAAAATTCGACGTTACTCCATCGTCTGAAATAGAGCCGGTACAATCAAAGAGTAATTTAACTGCTTTATTCCCTTGTCAATTTCAGGTCAAATTGACTGGCACGCTGCGAACCTGAACTGGAGTGTAGACTGGCACTGGAGCGAAGCAGACTCTCCCCGGTCATCGTGTGCTGCACGCGGGAGATACGACCGCCGATTTTCCGCGTCAACACCATGATCGCTTTGGGGGCCCATGCGGGGATGAAGGAAGTGGGCTGCTGCTTCTGCTCTGGGAGGACAGGCTCGCCGGCTGCCACCTTGGGGCTTCTTCTGCCGGCAGGGTGGCATTGCCGAGTTGCTGGGACAACTCGGCTATCTTGATGGCCTCCCCCTCGCACTTGAAGGAGGTCTTGATGTCTCCACGGATGGAGAGGACGCCGTTGGGCGCCGGCATTTTCAAAATCAGGTATGTGTGGTTCGGAATAGCCATGAATCTGGCCAGCATGGGCATGCCAAAGATGGCATGGCAGGAGCTCTTGAAGTCGGCCACCTCGAAGTATTGGAACTCCATGCGGTAGTTGTCGGGGTAAGGCGACCCTTCCTATCGGATAGGAAGCTTTTCTTGGCACAATGCCAAAGAACGGATCTTCGGCGCTCAGAAGCCTGCTGTAGTCGAACCCCATGCTGTTGAGGGTGCTGGTGAAGATTATGTTCAAGGCGCTGCCGCCATCAACCAGGACCTTGGAGAGGAGGACCCTGTCGATGACCGGGGCCACAACGAGTGGGTAGGACCCTGGCTCAGGAAGGTACACCCAGTGGTCGTCACGGTTGAAGGTGATGGGCGTCTCCGACCACTGGAGGTATTCCACCGGCTTGGTGGAGACCATCTTCACCTCGCGCTTGTGGAGCTTGCCCTTGCGCCGGTCTGGGAAGGCGCCGGGCCCCCCAATGATGACGTTGACCTGGCGGTCAGCGTGCTGGAAATCGCCGTTGGCAGCCCGCCTGGGGGCTTCCGATGGTAGTGGTAGTCGGCGTTCATCGTCTTGGTGACATTGATCGTCCCGGCGAGCCGGAGCGTTGCGGTCATGCTCACCGTGTCGGTAGTCGTCGTGGCGGTCGCGGTCTTCTTTGTGGCGGTAGTCGTCCCGCTGGTCTCCGTTGTGGCCATCACAGCGGTAGTTGTTATAACGGCCGCCGTTGTTGTTGAAGCGCTGCTTCTTGGTCGGCGGCAGGACGCCGAGTTCTTTGAGCAGCGCATGACAATCGTGGAGATTGTGCTTTGCGTCCTTGTGGAAAGGGCACTGATAGTTCAGTGTATCATGGAACTCATTGGGTTCCGGCCGGCCTTCTTCTTCTGCTAGGGCTACAAGGGGCTCAGGGCCTACCTTGCGCCCGTGGAGCGGCTCGTGGCGCTTTGAGCTCTCGACCCGGTCGTCGTCTTCCGGGCGCTTCTGTTTGTTCTTGAATTGGGCCTGCTCAGCTTGGTCGGCCCGGACCTCCAGGTTGACCACCTCCATCAGGTCAGAGACCGTGACTAGGTTGGTTTTGAAGAGCGTGCGGAACAGCTGGTTGTCGATAAGGCCTCGCCAGAATGCATCGATGACATCCCGGTCTTTGACCTCGGCAATCTTGTTCCAGTTGTCGAAGAAACGATCGGTGTAGTCTCGGAGACTTTCACCCTTCTTCTGCTTGACGTTGTCCACATCGAATCTGGTGCCTGACCGAGTGTAGCTTGCCTGGTAGTTTTTGGTGAAGGCGTGGCAGAGGTCTGTCCAGCTGTCGATGGTGTCCCGGGGAACACCCTCAAGCCACAGTAGTGCTTCTTTGCCTAACATCACAGGGAAGTAGGCGGCGGCTTGGTCGTTGGAGCCATGAGCAGCCTTGACTGCTGTATGGTATGTCTTGAGCCAGAGCTTGGGGTCGGAGCGACCGTCAAACTTCTCCACGAGGGCTGGCTTGAAGGACTCGGGCCAGCGGATGGCACGGAGTCGGGCGGTGAAAGCGGCGAAGCCCTCGAATATTTCCTCCTCGGCGTTGCGATGGTCGCGGCGGGGAGGTCGGGCTTGGTCGGCTCGGGGCCAAGCGTCATCACGCCATTGGCGGCGGTCGTCCCGCAGGGGACCGTACCATGCATCGTACTGCTCATGCTCCATGAGCTCGTGAACGACGTGGCGTTCATCTTCTTCTGCTGCAGCATCACCTGCCACCCCCAACGGCTGGCGGTCGGGTCGGCTGTAGTCCCGGTCATACTGCTCGCGGCGCTCGAGCTCGGCTGCGTCTCGCTCTCCGTGCCGAGCGTCGAGTTCAGCGCGAATGTCGCGGGCGTAATCCCTCAAGCGATCCCGGAGATCGTCGGGTTGGTGGAGCCATTGGCGCCAATCGCGCCGGTCTTGGTAGCGGTCACGGCGAGGATCCGCGTTGCGCAGGTTACGCCGCTTCTCTTCTTACTGAGCTCGGGCACGCTGCACCTCAAGGATGTCGGGCATGTGTCCCAGCTCGGCAAATGCGGCGGTGACGTTAGCCTAGGGCGTGCGGAACGGCACCTGGGCGAATGCTCCGTCGAGGTTCTGAGGATTGACCCTGTGAGGGCCCCGAGGCGGAGGTCGTTGTCTCGACGGAGCCCCCGGGGGGATCTCTCCGGCAGCTGCAGTGGCTGCAGGTTCGCCGGCAACTGCGGCGGCTGCAGGGTTTCCGGCCGCTGCATGAGGCGGGGCGGCTTCTTCAGTGCGGCGTCGGGCTCGGCCAGCGTTTCGCTCAAGTCGGCGATCCCTGGCTAAGTCAGTTTCTCCGTCCTGGGTTGCGAAATCCTCAGAGACGAAGACTTCACGCCCCCGGAGGCGTGGCATAGCTGGATTCGTTGCTTGTGTCGACCGGAGCCGGCAGGAGCATGCTTGTAGCAACTTGGAATTCTCCGTAGTCCGGAGATTGGGCGAGCTTGGGTAGGATCTCAGATCGGATCTGAGACATGTCTTCTTGGAGTCGGGCCGAGTAGATTGCCGAGGTGTCACGGAACCCTAGCGGGAGCGGCTTGCGGGGTCGGCGCAGAGCCTCCTCCGACATGGTGATGCACTCGGTGATGGTGTTCTGGACACGATCCAACCCGGCAATGAGCTCGTCTGGGGGCGGGATTCTCTGGCGAGTCGTCAGACCCGGAGCCTGGTCGCTGATGGTGATCGCATCGAGCCGCTGCTGGAGCGGGTCGATGGCCGACGTCGAGATCGGCAAAGAGGTCAGCGCGGAGCTGGTCGGCGTGGGGGCGTCGAGCAGCGTGGTGGAGTCGGAGGCGGCAGAGTGGATCTCAGCGAAAAAGCTGATGCCCTCGAGATGCGTGGCGCAGTCCTTGACGGAGTCGGGGAAAATGACGGAGCGACGATCTGCCATCGAGCTAGCTGTATTGCCCCGCGATTACCCCTACCTGACGCGCCAACCATCGGATCTATTGACCGGCAGTCCACCCGGGGTACCCAGATGGTTGATTTGTAGGCAAAGGGCAATCGCGGGACTAGAGAGCTCGAGGTAACACAAGGACATGGGGATTATACAGGTTCAGGCTACCCGGAGGTATAATACCCTATGTCCTGTGCTCGGTGGTGTTGTATTGCTCTGCTCAGCGCAATTCCGGAAAATAACGGCGAGTTCGTGGTTACAATGGGAGAAAGAATGAGATGGGATCAGATGCCTGGAGGGGTCGACCTAGGCCGCCTTATATAGGCTGACGGCCTAGGGTTTACAAATCGGTTATCTCTAATTGTATCCGGCTCTGAGTAGGTGTAACACCCTGAAAATTAGGCCTAAATAAAAAATTAGGATTTAATATATTTAATTATGAATTGTTCATGTCATCTAGGAATTAATTCAAATTAGGTTAGAAATTAAAAAACAGGTAAGCGTAGAAAAACATGTTTGTGCACTCATGCCGATGCATATTTTTGTTTGATAGCAATTTAAATGATGGATGTTAAATTTATATTTGAAATCCTCATTTAATTTGCTTTTGAATGACTGGTTAATTGTTTTTCAGCGTTAAGTCTGTTCCAACCCCCTAAACTCTTGGCCTGGTTCACTTATGCCCCTCAGACTTTTCAGCCCAGCTCGCCTAACCTCCCTCCCCTTCTTCCCTTTCGGCCCAGCCCGGCCCACCGCTCGCGCCCCTCTCCCGCTCCCGCTTTCCAGCGCCGGAGACGCCCCAGCGCCAGGGCGCCAACGCCCGGGCCGCTGCCAGGCGGGCCCCGCTCGCCAGGGTCGTCCCCGACCTCCCGACCGAGTCGGAGTCGGAGCCGACTCCGACCGGGAGAGGCCGCCGCCGCGCAACCGCCCCGCGAGATCCGCGCGGGCCGTTCCCGTGACCGCCGCGGATTCCCCGAGCATATCCGCCTGCGCCCATGCCCTATAAAACCACCCCGGGGGCCCTCTCTCTCTTGTTTCCCGCACCCGAGACGCGCCGCCGCCATTGTTGCCGAGGTGAGCACGCCGCCGAGCTCGCACACCGCCGTCCGGTCACCCAACGCCGGCCCTAACCCCGTGGGCGTGTTCGCAGGAGCGTCCAAGAGCCCGAGCCGAGCCCCGGAGAGCCGACGACGCCGCCACCCGAACGCCGCCGCCGCTCTTCAACGTCGACGACCCATCTCCGCCGCCCAATCGACGCACCCGAGTCCCTAGGTGAGTTCGCCGTGACGCCCTCTCTCTCCCAAGCCAAACCGCGTCCAAAACCGAGCCCCCTAGCCCTAGATTGAAGCAGCGCCGCCGCTCGCCGCCGCCCGCCGCCGTCGACCTCGTCGCCGGTCATCTTCCGCCGCCCGCATCCATCCTGGCCACCCGATCTGATCTGGACGGCCAGAAACACCCCGTACCCCTTCGCCCCTTATCCGGTCCACCGTGGACCCGTGGGCCGAGTCCACGGCTCGGTCTACAGCCCCGTCAGCGCCACGTGTCTGACACGTCAGCGCCACGCAAGCCAAGCAGCCACGCAGCGCCCGTTTTGCAGAAAAGCCCCTCGGTTTTACCAAAATCAACCCGCAGTCCTGTGTAGTTCAAAAATAATTAGATATAGGTCCTTTTTCTTACGGTTTGAACCCTGAGCTTTTGAATAATTAAACCCGCCATCCTAGGTTGTTTTATTTACGTGTTAGACCTTCTGTTTTTATACGTAATAACATTTAGGCCCCTGTTTTCTCGCAGATAGGTCCCTGGTAGTTTAGTTTCTTTGCCAGCAAGCCCCTAGACCTTGTTTTAGCCCTAGATTATGCGTTTTAACTCCGATTTCAGTGATTCTTGCGCTCATGTGTTCGTAGTAATGCGTAGAATAGTTTTATTTGCTTTTTAGCCACTGTTTGAATTATTTGGTATACTGTTCTAATTTATTTCACTTGATATGCATGTACCGGCTTGTTTGGATTGCGTGTTGGTGATTGTTGTTCGTGTCTAGTCGGTGAGCCGTTCGAGCCGTCCTTCGAGCAACACTTTGAAGAGCAAGAACAGCAGCTGCAGTGCCAAGAGGAAGGCAAGTATAACACGAGAAATCCTTGATACCTATACACATTATTAATCACATACCTTCATGCATGAGTTAAACTGTTTAGGATATCCCTAGTACTTTGAGACTTACTTTCTTGCTCAACCGGGTTATGCATTGATGGGTAAATTGAGCTAGGCTTTATAACTTGCGCTTACTGTCTTTGGACAGTTTTACTTAATTCTTCTTAATGAGGAATGGTTAAAACTTGCTTTTTAGCAACATGGTTAGGTAGCTGGAACATGTGCTGTGTGCTTTGTTCTCAGCAAACTCTTGTACTAGAATATGTGTTGTGTGCTTTATTCTAGACAATTCACGATCTGGAACATGTGCTGTGTGATAGAACCCGCTAGGGTTTGTTCCCGACCTTCAATGAGAGTTGGGGGTAAACTCGATTTGGGGGTGGAATCGACGTTGACCGTCCGACTACAACACCATCCGGGGCTACGCCTTAGCAACAGGTACACCGTTTCCGTTTGAGGTACTCTTGCCGTGCCAAGAACACCAATGCTCCTGCTAGAAATCGAGAACAAGCAAGAACAAGGTGACAAGCAAATAACTCATGGATTGGAAACAATATGAATCTGGAACACAAGTTGGGGTCTTGAATTAGCAAATCAGGTGGTCAGATTGACACACGCGTTCACTAGGAAGTAGCAGTAGCTAACTTGCATCTAAACAAAACCCAAGTTCTCAATGGTGGCTGCTACTTCTATTTATAGGACGGCTGCTACCAGGAGGTCCTGGAGAAGCTCTTCTAACCCTAGGACGCCCTCTTTATGGGCCAGACTGAATACAAGGCCCAAATACCAAAAGGTGAGGTTGTGTGCAGCCTGGAGGTCGAAACGTTGCCTGGTCGATTTCTCCCTTCTCCGACCGAATCTGAGCATGAAGTTAGATTCATTTGAAAGAAGACTTCAAGAGCTTTCCAACAAGTACTCATACGCCTCTAACAACATCTGGAGCTAAGAGTTATGGGCGAAACAATCTTGTGCTGTTCGGCTGCCCACTTGACTCAAAACGGGAGGAATCACTCCGTTTGCGTGGGAGCGCCCCTCATCTCCAAACGTGGAGCTTGCTGACGTTCTGGGTTGTTGTGGCTGCTTCTCCCCTCTTCTTTATGTCCCATGTTCCTAAGAATAAGACATTCATCACCATAGTTTAGTAGCATCCAATTCTGAGATGGATTTGTATGAACAGCGAGGAACAACTTTACCTGATAGTTGAGTTGTCGTGCACGGGCTCGAGTCATTGGTCGTATCAATGGAATGGATGTCCTCATCACTGTGTGCTTTGTTCTAGGCAACCTTTAATTTGGACATGTGCTGTGTGCTTTGTTCCATCCAACCTAAATCGGAACATGTGCTGTGTGCTTTGTTCATTAATCAACCTTTAAACTGGGACAATTGCTGTGTGCTTTGTTCTGGGCATCACTTGTTATGGTCTATCTTAAAGTGGCAACCTGGGAAAACAGTGCAACCACGAGAATCAAATGGGCTCTGGTCTTAACTAAGTAAATTGTATGATCTTAGCTTGTCTAAGTGGCTATCTGGCTTGACTTGGAGGAGAGGGCCAGAAGCGGTGGCCTTGGTCTGTCTCAGAAATGAGTCGATATTTACTTTTGGTGGGAGCAGAGAAGGTTCACACTGTCACTAGCGGCTAGGGTCTCTTTTGAAAGGTTTCGTAGCGTTCCTATGCAGTCACACCAAAGGTAGTGTGATGAATGTGCCTGATCCGCACTGCATGGTTGGGTTATAAAGTTCTTTTGAGCTTTTACGCGACCAGTGGGGAAAGTGTACAACCTCTGCAGAGTGTAAAAACTGATATATCAGCTGTACTCACGGTTACGAGTGGCCTGGATCCTTTTTTGACAGTGATCTTTACCCTGGTGATGTTTAAAATGCAAGGAACTGGATTGATGGTGAATTAAGAAATCTCTTTACTTATACTTAATTTGGGATACAACTGGGATTTACCTATTACACTGTAGTAATTTGGTTAATGCGAAAATTGAACAATTAAAAGTGCTTACCGCAGTTAAACCGTGTCTAGCCTTTTAAGCCTTCATCCCTCGTGTTATATTTGTTAAGTAAAGTTGGTTTACTTACACTTGTGTTATTCGACAAAATCTCGGATGAGTAATCAGATGAACCTGAAGGTGTTGTGGAGTTCCCTGAAGATTTTCCAGACTTCTAGGCAGCTGTCAACCAGTCGGTGTCCTTGTGGAGTAGATGGAGCCACGAGAGTTTATCTTTTAGTATGCGTAAACTTTAATTAAAGACTTGAGTCTTATTTGTAATAATTCTGGATGCTAATCTTTTGTAATCGAGCACTTGATTTACTTTGATATTCTGTTATTCTAAAGCTATATGTGTGTGTTGGACTTCCTGGGTACACATATAGTAGCATTCGGGTTTATTCGTAAATCCGGGTGTGACAGAATGGTTTCAAAGCAGTGCTAACTGCAGGACACGCAGCCTAGTTAGAATGGTCGTTTAGAGTCTTCTTTTATCTTTGTCCTTATTCCATTTAAGTTTTAATCTTGATTATTTCACTTATCTTTATTATTATTCCTTATTTCTAATTTACTTTAATCTCTTGTTTCACTTTGAGTTATTTTATACAAATCTTTATTCTTATTAATCTATCTTATTCTGTTACAAAATTTTAATTTATTCCTTGTTCTCTTTCTTCTATAGATGGCTCGCACTAAGGTCACTCCGCGCAAGTGTGTTGGAGAGTTCTTGCCTCCCAGAGTTGCTGAGCATGCCTTGCAGTTCTTCAACCCTGATCCAGTTGGAGAGATAGAGCTGCCGCCTGTTCAGAAGCCGCCAGTGGAGGATGCTGAAGAAGAACCCGAGGAGGTCGAGATCTACGATGAGGAAGAAGACCGGTTCGTGCCTGTTGTTCCACCACCGGCGCCCCCTGCTCCAGCCAAGCAAGAAGGTGCCGCTGCCGGAGGAGGCCCAGAGGACCCCGAAGGCGATGGTGATGATTCAGATGGAGAGGACTCCGACTCTGATGACTCTGATGATGATGAGGAAGACCACCCACCTCCAGCTACAGGATGGAAGGTGGTGGAGACTACACGTGATGGAGGAGACTGCTACTTCCACCGTCGTCTGCTTCGTCTACTTCAGCGCCACTATGGACATGGCCGTGTCAGTGTGGACTACCGCAGTGAGTGGTGGACTCATCACCGCTACACTGACTTCTGGAAGACCACGGCTTGTGTTCGAGTGTCTGCTCGACTGCTAGGTGCCGCCAGGACTGAGTCAGAGCACCCCGCACTGGCTCCCAGGGAGACACAGGAGGCTGGCATCACTGATGCTGCTCGCCGGGCACTCTACGCTTATCGTGGACTCTACTTCAGCCTTGTCCGTGATGGAGCGGAGCGCTACATTCCACGTGTGCCCCGTGGGAGGAGGACTAGCAGGATCGCCAACCCAGCTGGAGAACAGAGCGCCAGACTCGTGGAGACCGTGGGCTTTGCTGCAACTATCAACACAGAGTTTGACTCGCTGCTGGATGAGCATTCCAGGATGTGGGAAGAGCTTCAAGCAGCAAGGCTTAGGATCGCAGAGTTGGAGCACCCCGGCGCTGAACCACCTATGGAGGAGCTAGAGTATCTTGCAGAAGCACCGCCCCGCAAGAGGACTCGCTACGGGACTTCTGCTAGCCGCACCACCATAGGTGAGCATTAGATGGTCTTGAGTTGTAACAAAAATGCTAGTCATGCGAGTTGAGTCGTTGAGTCATCTGAGTCTTAGTGTTTGAACCATGTTAATGAGTGCTTGATTTATTATTATTGTGAACTTGTTTGATTTGGATCTTTGTAATGAGTGTGGTGCATGTGAACCTATTGTCCACATACATCTAGAATATTAGTTTAGTTCATTATTGAATAAATAGTGGGTTTCCATAATCTATCGGTCTCTTTATTTTGCTTCCATATCCTTTATCTGTTCTCTGTCTGCTAAATTCTCTCAAATCTGTTTCTATCTTATGCCTATGATCAGTCAGAATGGATTCATGTTATGGAATTGAAAAGTAACAGTGACATGTGTCTGTAACAGATGGCCAACCGGAGGAATGCTCGTGGAGGTCGTGCCAACCCAAACCCGCCACCACCGCCACCTCCAGTGCCGCTCGAACAGCCATTGGCCAATCAGAATCAGATGCTGCAGCAGATGGCCAACACGTTCACAGCTGTACAACAAAACTTGCAGAATCAGCTGCCACCTCAGCATCAGCCGCAAGTCAGAGATCGGCGTGGGGAATTCATGAAGGGACGCCCGCCTGTCTTCACCCACGCCAGTGAACCACTGCAAGCCAAAGACTGGCTCAAGGCGATGAATCGTCAGCTGGATATAGCTCAGTGCACCGACAGGGAGAAGGTGCTCTACGGGTCTGGACAGTTACAAGGAGCTGCACAAGAGTGGTGGGACTCGTACCTATACTCTCACCAGGACCCTGACCACATCACGTGGGCAGAGTTCAGTGAGCGTTTCCGTGCTCACCACATTCCGGAGGGTCTCAAGACCCTGAAGCAAGAGGAGATCCTGGCTTTGAGGCAGGGATCAATGACTGTCACTGCCTATCGTGACAAGTTCGCTGAGCTATCTCGCTACGCTCCTGAGAACGTGGCGGATGACAAGAAGAAGCAGAGGCAGTTCCTTCGGGGACTGAATGATGGCCTTCAGTATCAGCTGCTCACTCACACCTTCGACAACTTTCATGAGTTGGTCGATAATGCCCTAATGCTGGAACACAAGCGTCGAGAGATGGAGGACAAGAAGAGAAAGTTCCTCAACCAGACGGGTGGGAATAGCTCTCGCCCCCGTTTCAACCCGCAGTCCGGTGGTCAGCTCCGCATTCAAGGCCCACCGAACTCGGGGAATCAACAGCAGCGCCAACAGTACCAGCAGCGCCCGCCTCATCAGCAACAGCAGCAACAACAACAGCGCCCGCCTTACCAGCAGCAACAACAGCGCCCACAACAACCCTACCAATAGAGGCACCAGCAACAGCAACCGCAGAATCAGGCGCCACACTTCACTCAGAGCAACGTTGTGCCTGTAGCTCCTGTGGCAGGCAGAGCTTGCTACAACTGTGGTGATCTCGGACACTACGCCAATAGATGCCCTAAGAGAGGCCAAAATGCTAATGGGCAAAACAACGCCCCAAGGAACAACGGTCAGAACCCCCAGCAGCCCCGCAACAATGGAGGACAGCAGAACGTTGTACGTGGCAAGGTGAACCACGTGAACGAGGAGGCAGCCCAAGGAGCGACTGATGTGGTGTTCGGTACATTTCTAGTCAACTCACACCCTGCATCTGTTCTATTCGATTCTGGTGCTACCCATGCTTTCATATCTGCCCAGTTTGTGAAAAAGTATAGAATGACTATGCAACCCATGCCACATACGTTGATAGTTAATTCACCTGGAGGGGAATTAAGGGCAACATTAGCATGTCCAGATGTAAGTGTACAAATAAGGGGGGTAGAGTTCCGTGCCACACCTGTAGTCCTGAATTCCATGGGAATTGATCTCATCTTGGGAATGACTTGGCTACACGAACATAATGCCGTAATCAAGTGTGCTCAGAGGGCAGTGGAACTGACAACCAAGGCTGGAGAAAAGATTGAGTTTCAAGCAGATCCGTCTACATTGGGAACTTGTCAGATCAACCAGATGAAGGGAGCAGCCATGGAAGATATCAGAGTTGTGGGAGAATTTCCGGATGTCTTTCCAGAGGAGTTACCAGGTATGCCACCAGAACGCGACACTGAGTTTCTTATTGAGCTTAAGCCCGGAACCGCACCTATAGCAAAAAGACCATATAGGATGGGAGTAAATGAACTAGAGGAACTAAAGAAACAACTAAGGGAATTATTAGATAAGGGTTACATTCGTCCTAGTTCTTCACCTTGGGGAGCACCGGTGCTGTTTGTAGAAAAGAAGGATGGCACTCAGAGGATGTGTGTAGACTACAGAGCTCTAAATGAGGTTACTATCAAGAACAAGTACCCCTTACCTAGAATTGATGACTTGTTTGACCAGTTGAGGGGAGCTTGTGTGTTCTCTAAGATTGACCTTCGATCAGGATATCATCAACTGAGGATTCGCCCGTCAGACATACCAAAGACCGCCTTCACTACTCGGTATGGCTTGTATGAGTTTACCGTAATGTCTTTTGGGCTAACCAATGCACCTGCATACTTCATGTACTTGATGAATAAGGTGTTCATGGATTATCTGGACAAATTCGTGGTAGTATTCATTGACGACATCTTGGTCTTCTCAAAGAATGAAGAGGAGCATGAAGAACACCTGAGATTGGTACTACAGAGATTGAGGGAGCAACAGCTGTATGCCAAGTTTAGCAAGTGTGATTTCTGGCTGAAAGAAGTGTCATTCCTTGGACATGTCATCTCTAATGGAGGAGTGGCAGTTGATCCTAAGAAGGTGAAGGATGTTCTTAGCTGGAACCCACCGAAGGACGTTAGTGAGATTCGGAGTTTCTTGGGAATGGCAGGCTACTATCGGAGATTTATTGAGGGATTCTCTAAGATTGCCAAACCCTTGACCGCATTACTAGAGAAGAATGCAAAGTTCGTGTGGTCCGAGCAGTGTCAGAAAGGCTTTGAAGAACTTAAGAAAAGGTTGACTACCGCGCCAGTATTGATTCTGCCAGATCTGAATAAGAGTTTCTCGATCTACTGTGATGCCTCTAGACAAGGATTGGGATGTGTACTAATGCAAGAAGGCAGAGTAGTTTCATATGCTTCTCGACAACTCAGGAAACATGAGGTCAACTACCCGACTCATGATCTAGAGTTGGCAGCTGTAGTACATGCTTTGAAGATTTGGAGACACTATCTGATCGGCCATAAGTGTGACATATACACGGATCACAAAAGTCTGAAATACGTGTTCACTCAAGCTGACCTGAACCTGGCAGAGAAGGTGGCTAGAGTTGATCAAGGACTATGACCTGAAGATTCATTATCATCCAGGGAAGGCGAATCTTGTTGCTGACGCCCTGAGAAGGAGGAGCTACGCCAATATGATAGAAGTGGCTCAGATGCCGGATGAGTTAGCCAAGGAGTTTGAACGTTTGAACCTGGGAATGGTAGCTAACTTGGTGGAACTTGAAGTTGAGCCCACTCTGGAACAAGAAATTCGCAAGGCACAATTAGAGGATAAGAAGCTGCAGGAAATCGCAGAACAGATCCCGCTTGGTCACGCACCAGGTTTTAAAGTCGACGATCAAGGAACATTGTGGTATGGTAAAAGGATATGTGTTCGAGAGGTGAAACATATCAGAGAAGCTATATTGAGGGAAGCCCATGATTCCGCCTATTCGATTCATCCAGGCAGTACTAAGATGTATCTCAATATCAAAGAGAGATACTGGTGGTATGGACTGAAAAGAGGAGTTGCAGAATATGTTGCTTTGTGTGATACATGTCAGAGAGTCAAGGCAGAATATCAGAGGCCTGCCGGTTTACTACAACCACTCAGGATACCAGAATGGAAGTGGGAAGAAGTTGGTATGGACTTCATCACCGGTCTGCCGCGCACGCAGAGAGGTTATGACTCTGTGTGGGTGATCGTCGATCGTCTAACCAAGGTGGCCCATTTTCTCCCAGTAAAGACCACCTACACAGGTGCCAAACTAGCAGAGCTGTACATGGAGAGAATGTTGTGTCTACATGGAGTACCCAAGAGGATTGTGTCTGACAGAGGTACACAGTTCATGTCACATTTTTGGCAGAAGCTTCATGAGGCTATGGATACAGAGTTGAAATTCAGCTCAGCATATCACCCGCAAACCGATGGACAAACAGAGAGAACTAATCAGATACTTGAGGATATGTTGAGAGCCTGTGCTCTACAGTATGGGACTAGTTGGGATAAGAGCTTACCTTATGCAGAGTTCTCATACAACAACAGTTATCAACAGAGTATCAAGATGGCACCGTTTGAAGCCTTGTATGGTAGAAAATGCAGAACGCCGTTATTCTGGAATCAAACAGGAGAAAGTCAATTGTTTGGACCTGAGGTTCTCAGAGTAGCAGAACAGCAAGTGCAGACCATCAGGCAGAACTTAAAGGCAGCCCAGTCTAGACAGAAAAGTTATGCAGATGTGCATAGAAGGGAGCTTAGTTTTGAGATTGGAGACTATGTATATCTTAAAGTATCACCTATGAAAGGAGTTCGCAGGTTCAACCTGAAGGGTAAACTAGCCCCTAGATATATTGGACCCTTTAAGGTGCTTGAAAGAAGAGGTGAAGTAGCGTATCAGTTGGAGTTGCCAAAAAAACTCTCAGGAGTTCATGACGTGTTTCATGTGTCACAATTAAAGAAGTGTTTGAGGGTGCCAGAGGAACAGTTACCTATGGAGGAATTGAATGTGCAAGAAGATCTTACGTATACTGAGTACCCGATCAGAATACTGGAGGAAGCAGAGAGAGTTACTCGAAACAAGGTGACGAGAATGTGTAAGGTACAGTGGAGTCAACACTCAGAGGATGAGGCAACCTGGGAAAGAGAAGAGGATTTGAGGGCAGAGTTTCCCAATCTTTTCCAATCTGCATCCGAATCTCGAGGACGAGATTCATCTTAAGGGGGGTAGGTCTGTAACACCCTGAAAATTAGGCCTAAATAAAAATTAGGATTTAATATATTTAATTATGAATTGTTCATGTCATTTAGGAATTAATTCAAATTAGGTTAGAAATTAAAAACAAAGGTAAGCGTAGAAAAACATGTTTGTGCACTCATGCTGATGCATATTTTTGTTTGATAGCAATTTAAATGATGGATGTTAAATTTATATTTGAAATCCTCATTTAATTTGCTTTTGAATGAGTGGTTAATTGTTTTTCAGCGTTAAGTCTGTTCCAACCCCCTAAACTCTTGGCCTGGTTCACTTATGCCCCTCAGACTTTTCGGCCCAGCTCGTCTAACCTCCCTCCCCTTCTTCCCTTTCGGCCCAGCCCGGCCCACCGCTCGCGCCCCTCTCCCGCTCCCGCTTTCCAGCGCCGGAGACGCCCCAGCGCCAGGGCGCCAACGCCCGGGCCGCTGCCAGGCGGGCCCCGCTCGCCAGGGTCGTCCCCGACCTCCCGACCGAGTCGGAGTCGGAGCCGACTCCGACCGGGAGAGGCCGCCGCCGCGCAACCGCCCCGCGAGATCCGCGCGGGCCGTTCCCGTGACCGCCGCGGATTCCCCGAGCATATCTGCCTGCGCCCATGCCCTATAAAACCACCCCGGGGGCCCTCTCTCTCTTGTTTCCCGCACCCGAGACGCGCCGCCGCCATTGTTGCCGAGGTGAGCACACCGCCGAGCTCGCACACCACCGTCCGGTCACCCAACGCCGGCTGTCGGATGTTTGGACCCGGCAGTCCACACAGGGTAGCCTACGTGGTTGATTTGTTGAGGGACAGATCGAGGATCAGAAGTCGATGGTAACACAAGACGCAAGGATTGAACAGGTTCGGGCCGTCGAGATGACGTAATACCCTACGTCCTGTGTTGGGGGCGATTGTATTGCTGTGCATGAAGTTCCTGAAGGATCTCCATAGTTGGGTTCTGTCCTAGGTTTCGTAGATGTTGTGGGTTGTAGATGTTCTGGAGGGGGGTCTCAAGGCGCCTTATATAGTCCGGCTGCCTTGAGTTACAAGTCGGCTAGAGATCGTAACCTACCCGAAATACAAGGATACGATCCTATAACGATTATAGATATCTTTCCCTATAATTCCGGCTAGTTTATCGTGATCTCCGAGCTTCTTGTGGGATACGCCGTCTTCTTCCTTGCCGCGCGCGCCGTCGCGCCCATCCGGTTCGCCCGACTGGTAGGCCTCCCGACCGGTGGGCCACCCAGTCTGACAAACCGATCCAGTTGCACTCGGATTGGGCCGTCCCTTGCTGGTTGGGCCAATCCGCCTTCTGGGTACCCCTGGGGGTCTACCCCCGACAAGCCCCCGAGTAGTACGTGGTTGAGAGACAAGTCGACGAGGTCGTGCTGTCTGATGAGCGTCGAGCCCGCTACAGTTGGAAGCGAAAACGCGTGATACTGGAGAGAAAAGAGCCGTTTTCCAACGGATGCGCCGCGAGGTGCGTCCGTTGGCCGTAGCCCCCGAGCCTTGAAGCGATTCCGAAGGAATCGGTCCAAGGGTTAGTAGCCTTCTTCTGAGGTCACCGAATGATCAACGGATGCGCCGCGAGGTGCGTCCGTTGGCCGTAGCCCCCGAGCCTTGAAGCGATTCCGAAGGAATCGGTCCAAGGGTTAGTCAAGGAGCGTCTGGCTAAATCATCCGATGTTAATTTCGGCGTCCAGCCCCCGAGCGTGAGGGCCGAGCACGCCGAGTGGTCGTCCCGGCGCCAGCCCCCGAGCGTGAGGGCCGAGCACGCCGAGTGGTCGTCCCGGCGCCAGCCCCCGAGCGTGAGGGCCGAGCACGCCGAGTGGTCGTCCCGGCGCCAGCCCCCGAGCGTGAGGGCTGAGCACGCCGAGTGGTCGCCAGTACCCTGCAACAAAGTAAAAATTCGAGGAGAAAGCATTCGGTGATATAAATATTAATGAACTCCGCTTCCTGCTTTTAAGTCTTTTAATTTCCCCGGGCAGTTAGCCTGTTTACGTTTATGCACCTGATCCCCGATAGCCGTAGTCCATAGCGCAGGGAGCTGGGCCGCGTGCACGCGTAGGAGCGTAGGCGTACGGAAGAGCCGAGGTTTCACGGATTAAGGCGTGTGCTCCCCGAGTACTTTAGCAACTTGTTTTAAAGCTCGCGGAATTGACGAAGTTAATTGAAACTTATCTTGGCGAAAGGTTCGGGTCCCGGAGGATTCCTTCCCTGTCAGGTACTCCAAAGGAGAGGCTGGCAAAGCGGCGTCGTTTCTGAGATGCGGCGTCAGGAATAGTATTCCCGTGATTGCATAGGGCGCTCCCGTGGTCGAGTGGAGCCAAAGGAGATAAGAGTGACCTGTGCATTTCAGGCTGGAGGAGAGACGCGTGGCGCGGAGTCCGCGCTCGTCATCGTGGAGGAAATCTCCCGTCTTCCGGTGACCAGGGGCTATAAATACCCGTCGGGGAGCCTTAGCTGCTACCCAAGAGCGAATAGATATAGGATCCTTGCAGTCAATATGTCGGAGGCTCATTGTTGGGTTCATCCACCGGGGAGAGTTCATGGAGTCATCATGGCACGGTGCTAGAAGAGTGCTTGCGAGGGATCTGAGGCGTTGATCAGCGTGTGAGTGCTGCCCCGTTCACCCCCGCATTCCGATGAGACGAGGGCCATGTGGGGTGAAATGCTTCGTAGAGCAAGGGATAGCCGAAGGCATCCGTTATCAACCCTCCACCGGTGCTGTCCCGTCGACAGCTGCAGTGGTGCTACAAGAGAGCTTGCGAGGAGCTCATGTGAACCAAGCTTGCTCCGGATGTAGCACTAGGCGCAGGGACGAGTGCCCCAGGCCGTCATCTTGGCGGTTGATGTGTTTGATGTTTATAACCAGCGCAAGTCCGGCTCCGTTGTAACTGTATTTCCTGCAAAAGGATTGCATTGTCGGTCGTAATTTATTCGCAGCGTCAGTCCCCGAGCGTTTCGGGGCTGATCGAGCCCACACGGCACGCTGCTTCTGATATGGCGCCAGCCCCCGAGTCCGAGTGCCGGTCGAACCTTAGCGGTACGCCTTCAGTCCTGCAGTGTTGGCTTCCGAGTGGTTCGGAGCCAATCGAGCCCGAGAGGCGCACTGACTTAATCGTGGCGCCAGCCCCCGAGTGTAGGAGCTGTTCGAGCCTCGGCGGCACACCACTAGGTTTGCAGTGTTGGCTCCCGAGTGGTTCGGGGCCAATCGAGCCCGAGAGGCACACTGGCTTGATCGTGGCGCCAGCCCCCGAGCGTGGGAGCTGTTCGAGCCTTAGCGGCACACCACTGGGTTTGCAGTGTTGGCTCCCGAGTGGTTCGGGGCCATTCGAGCCCGAGAGGCACACTGGCTTGATCGTGGCGCCAGCCCCCGAGCGTGGGAGCTGTTCGAGCCTTAGCGGCACGCCACTGGGTTTGCAGTGTTGGCTCCCGAGTGGTTCGGGGCCAATCGAGCCCGAGGGGCACACTGGCTTTGTTACGGCGCCAGCCCCCGAGCGTGGGAGCTGTTCGAGCCTTAGCGGCATGCTGACTTCTTTGTCTTGCTCGAGTGCTCTGGAGCCATTTCTTACCGTTGACGCCCGGCGTGTAATGAAAGGCGAAGCGCCCAACGGCTCTTTTTACCGTTTCGCCCGCCCCCGCTAATCGCGTTATCTCGCGGTAATTTCGGGCATCAAGGCGCGCTATAAAAGGTGAGGGTTAGACCCGGAGGGAAATCTTCCCATTCCCAGATCCGTCTTCCTCGTTCTTCGCTTTTCATCCCGCCGCCACCAGAGCTCCAATTGCTTGCCAGTCCGTTGTGCGATCTCAGCCACCACGGGGAGCGCAGCCTCGCTGATGCGATCGAAGACCCCTGCCGTTAGATCCACGGCGGGGAGGAAGAAGCTCACTGGCGTCCCCAAGTCTGACAAGATCCCCTCCCCTGTCCTCGCGTGGACGCGGGGGAAGGTGACCGCGGAGGCACTGGAGGAGATGGTGGAGCGGAGTATCCTACCGCCTCAAGCCGTGGCGGAGTGGCGGCCGAGCGCAGGGGAAGTGTTCCCGTCGGAGAACTCCGACGAGCTGGTCCTTTTCAAGCCTTTCTTCGAGGCGGGACTCGACTTGCCCACGGGGGCGTTCTTCCGAGGGCTGCTGCACTACTACGGGATCGAGGCCATCAACCTCAACCCCAACTCCATCATGGCGATCTCGGTCTTCATCCACCTCTGCGAGGCATATCTGGGGATCTCTCCCCACTTCAACTTGTGGAGGTACCTGTACTGGCTGAAGCCTCAGCCGAGTGAGGAGAAGATGGTGGTGGTCGGAGGCGCTGGGTTTATGCTGCGTCAAGGGCGGAAGGACGAGTATTTCGACATCGCCCTCAACACCTCCAACAAAGGATGGAAAGCCGAGTGGTTCTATGTCGGGAACCACGAGCCGGCGATCCCCTGCCATACCGGAGAGCGGCCGAAGGTCAAGGATTGCTGGAATGAGCTTCCTGACGCCTCCGAGATGGACGAGATCGACGAGCTCCTGGTGCTGATCAAGGAGCTGAAGGACCAAGGCCTGACGGCGATTGGTATCGCCTGCAACTTCAGCAGGCGGCTGATCCAACCCATCCAGGAGCGGAAGCACCCGGGCTACGAGTACTCGGGTCGAGATGATCCCACTCGGGTTGCTAACCGCACCGTGGGGAAGGAGGAAATGAAGGCGCGCGTCGGCGGGTTCTTCCTCGGCCGCGTGTCAAAGAAGGACCAGCCGCGCCCTTTTTCGCTGAAGAGGCCTCCACCACCGGTAAATTGCCTTTCCGAGTCCTTTTGAATGTTTTCTCTTGACGTAATTTCTGGTTTCGTCCGTTGGCCGTCTGATTTTGCGTCTTCTCTTGCGTAGGATCGAGTCTTCGAATTCTTCTCTGCTGCCCACTTCCGGAGGACTTCCCGAGGAAGGTGATTCTCGAGGACGCGCCTCCGGCTGCTCAGGGAGGCGTTCGGGCAGAGGGGGCGGTTGAACCGCCTGCTCCCCGTATATGGGCCCCGAGTGACACTGAGGGCTCTCTGAGTCCTTCGGATGAGGAGGTGGTGGAGGACCGTCCGCGGAAGCGCCGGGCGGCCGTGGCGAAAAGGACTACCCGCGGGGGCGGCGTTTCCAAGCGGGCGGTGGCCGTTGACGACGGGGCGGCCGACGACTCGGCCACGTTGTCGGATGAAGCGCCCTCCGTCCGGGACGCAGTGGCGGATACGGTGCCGCCGCCTCCCAAGCGGAGGCGCACGAAGAAGGTGGTGGCGAGGAAATCGGACACGCAGCCGGCTCAGCGGCCGAGTGGGTTCGGGGGCCGATGTTGACGAGCCGGGACGTCCTTCCCCGGTCGTCACGGAGGAAAAGGAGAAGGACGAGGCGATGCCTGACGACGTGTTCCAGGAGCAGGAGCACGCCCGGGCCATGGGCGTTTCCGTGGAGGAGAGGCGGCGCCTGGTGGCGGAGACGCTTGTGCAGGCCACGGCGGATGCAAGGCCAGTCTTCGATTTGGGGACCAGGCCCATCCTCATGGCGGCTTCGGCGCAGTGGCGTTCCAAGCTCCCCGTCTTTCGCCCCCGAGTCACGGTGGTGAAAAGTACTCGGTGAGTTGTTGGTCTTCGCGTTTCTCCTTGTTATCATTTATCTCCGAGTTCTTGTATCAACTTCCGAGTGCTTTTTTCAGCAATGCCTCCGATCTGGACGGTGAGGCGGCGAGCGGGAGGGCTCCCTCAACTGATGCCCTGCGAGGCCCGAGTGCTCCACCCGCCGCACCTGCAGGCCAGTCATCCTCGGGTGCCACGCCCGAGGTGACGAACTCGGCGGATGGACCGGGAGCGGCGCAGACTGCGGAGGTCCCAGTCGGGCCTGACCCGGAGGTGGCAGTGGAGGTGCCGGCGGCCGACGATACGGCGATTACTCCAAGTGTCGCTGGGGATCCTGTCGTGGACACGGTGATCCAGTCTTCGCCCGTCGGCGCGGGCGACATTACTCGGCGGGAAGCCCAGGAGGAGGATCTGCCAAAGCAGTCGGACACCTCGGGGACCATCACTGTCCCCGGGGTGGACGCCCTGGCGGAGAAGGAACGCTCGGTGATCGCCGAATTTCAGATTGCCGTCGACCACGCCCAGCGCCTTGCAGTGGTTAGATTCCTCCCCTGTCTTGTTGATCTTTTCTTCTTCTTTATTGGTTTTCTGAGTTGTTCGCCTGTTCGGAATGTTTGTAGAAACTTGCTACACTCCGGCAGTCGCGCCTTGCGCAGGCTCAGGACGCGGAGTCGGCACTCCGTCATGCGGCGAAGGCGGAAGCAGAGCTCAAGCGGGTCAACCGTCAGCGTGACGCTGCCAAGAAGAGCTTGAATGACGCCATCGTGGAGCATCGGCATATTCTTCATCGTAAGGCCCTCTCCTTGTAATTCCCGAGTAGTTGGTGAACTGTAGGACCTTGCCGTGCTGTCCTCATCCTGACCGAGTACTCCCTTGCCTTTCCAGAGAAAGAGATGGAGAGGGAGCGCCACATCACCGAGCTGAAGGAGCTGCGATTTGCGAACGCAACTCTGCAGCAGTCGGAGGAGGTGATGGCGGGCAAACTGAAGCAGGAGCAGGACTTCCGGAAAGATGCGGACATGACGATGCTCCAAGCCATGTATACAATTCAAAATAACTCTCAAATCATAACAGGCTTGGAGCAAGATCTGTCATCGGCGCATCTGGCCCTGACGGAGGTCAACGAGGCGGCGAGGGAGCTGCTGGACTCCGTGGCTCCGGAGGAGGGTGAGCCGACTGCCTTGGTCCCGCGTCTTCAAGCCGCGCCAACCCGCATTGCCGAGTTGATCAAGGAATCTGCCGTTGTGTGTGCGAACGACGCCTTGGCGCGTGTTCGGACACTGTACCCGCGGATTGACCTTGCGCCGGTCGGAGACGGGGTGGCGGCGGACGCCACGGCGGAGCAGGTTGATGCGGCGATGACTGAAACTCGCCTGATCGCCGAGAAAGTTGGCGAGGCTCTCAAGTTTGAGTAAAGTTCTGTATTCTGTAGCAGAGTAGTGTAAACCTTTGTATATACAAGTAATCAGAAACAAGTAAAACAAGAGTGTTGGAGACTTTGTTTCATATTTTATTGTTGCCCGAGTAGCTTTTGGCTGAAATGTGCTTTTCCCTTTGCTTCACTTATCCTAAGTTCATAACGTCGAGAGCGGATCCCGTGCACGTGTAGAAGGCTTAGGCGTCGTTCCAGGCCCGGTTACACAGCATTTAGCTAAGAGCTACTCGGGAACGGAGTGATTCCGAGAAGTTTTGCAAGGAGAACAAATATACGACAAAAGCATATAGTATTATTGAACTTTGTGACACATAGCTTTTCATGGGTAGAATCGGCGTAAATGCTCTATGTTCCACGGGTGTGGGACCTCGGTGCCATCCTCGTGTTGGAGACGAAAAGTACCTGGACATATGACCTGAGTCACGATGAACGGGCCTTCCCATGGGGCGGAGAGTTTGTGAACCCCTGCAGTGGATTGCACTCGGCGTAAGACGAGGTCACCAATGTTGAAGTCCCGTTCCTGGACGTTCTTGTCGTGGTAGCGTCGGAGTTGTTGCTGATAGCGCGCGTGCTGTATGAGCGCGTTAACTTGGTGTTCTTCGATGGAGTCTAGGTCCACCTCGCGAGCTGCCTCTGCTTCACCTTCGTCGTAGTTATCGATGCGCGGTGATCCAAAAGCGATGTCGGTGGGGAGGATTGCCTCGGAGCCGTAGACGAGGAAGAATGGAGTATGACCTGTTGCACGACTCGGCTGAGTCTTGAGTCCCCAGATGACTTGTGGTAGCTCTTGGTGCCACCGTCCGGCGAATTTTTTT
>CM014276.1:18820135-18859877 GCA_004135705.1 Alloteropsis semialata
GCGGTGGAGTCAACGACTTGGTCGATGCGGGGTAGGACGAAGGGGTCCTTAGGGCAGTGCCTGTTGAGATCCGTGTAGTCAACACACATTCTCCATTCATTATTCTTTTTTCTTACAAGGACTGGGTTAGCGAGCTAGTCAGGGTAAAAGACTTCTCTAATGAACCCGGCGGCTAGCAGCCTTGTAATCTCTGCCCTAATGGCCTCCTTGCGGTCCTGCGCGAAGCGTCGGAGCTTTTGGCGAACTGGCTTGGCGTTCGCGTCAACCTTCAAGGAGTGCTCGACCACCTCCCTCGGAACGCCCGGCATATCTGATGGAGTCCATGCAAATATATCGGCGTTGTCCCGGAGGAAGGCGACGAGCGCGCTTTCCTATTTGGGGTCGAGCCCTGATCCGATCAGGGCGGTTTTGGAGGAGTCGGAGAGCCCAAGTGAGATAGGGCGCACTTCTTCAGCCGGCTGCATTGTGGTCGGTGCGGCTCTTCGCTTGGAGGACTCGGGGACGGAGCCCGGGTCTCCTTGGAAGATTCTTGCCTTGTGGACCACCTCCATCTGCAGCACGCTGCGTTCGATGCCGGTACAGAGGTGGAGCCCTTCTTTGCCGCAGCGCTTGGAGGTGTGGACGTCGCTACGGATGGAAAGGACACCGTTTGGTGCTGGCATCTTCATCAGCAGATACGTGTAGTTGGGGACCGCCATGAACTTGGCGAGCGCTGGTCTCTCCAGTATGGCGTGGTAGGCGGTGGTGAAGTCGGCGACCTGGAAGTTGAGGTACTCGGTCCTGAAGTTGTCCTGATCGCCGAAGGTGACGGGCAAAGCGATCTGTCCGAGTGGTTTGGAGCCCTTGCCCGGGATCAGCCCGTAGAACGGGTGGAGAGAAGGAGTCAGAGCATCGAGGCTGATTCCCATGTCCCTCAGCGTCTGGGCGAAGATGATGTTGAGCCCGCTCCCACCGTCGATGAGTACTTTGGTGAGGCGAGCGTTGTGCACGATTGGGCTGAGTACCAGCGGGTACTCGCCCACGTCGGAGACTTGGAACCACTGGTCCTCCCTGGAGAAGGTGATCGGCTGCTCGGACCAGCGGAGTAGTTGGATCGGCGATGTGTAGCAGGAGAATATCTCCCGGTCACGTACTTTCTCCCGGCGCTTGTCTTCTACGGGCGGTGGTCCTCCGAGGATGAAGTTCACCTGCCTGTCGACATTCGGGAAAGCAGGGTTCTCGGGAGCCCCTTTTACCTTATCGCCTTTGTCGTCATCTCGTGGCGGCAGCTTCCCCTCCTTTTTCTTGTAGGCGTCGGCGAGCCCCATGCAGTCGATCATGCGATGCTTGGACTGCTTGTGGATGGGGCAGGGTCCCTGGAGCATCTTCTCGAAGTCAGCGCTGAAGTTGGACCGCGGGCGAGGGCCGCTGCGGTCCATGGCAGCGACGGTGAAGTCTCTCGAGCGCTTTCGGTCATCCCTCCTGCTTGGTTCAGGTCGGGGGCGGCGTGAGTCTTCCTTCTTCGGGCGATCTTCTCGGCGAGGGGGACGATCGTCGTCCCGAGTGCTTTTCTTGCCGTAGTGGAGGCGGACGGCCTCCTTGGCGTTCGCCATCTTGTTCACCCGGCCAAAGAACTCGCCGGAGGTCTTTGGCATGTCCTCGCAGAGGCGCTCGAAGACGGCGGAGTCGGCGAGGCCATCAAGGAAGTAGCTGATGATCTCGGACTCGGAGCAGCCGGGAACTAAGTTCCGGTTCTCCATGTACCGGTCGGTGTAGTCGCGGAGGCTCTCCCCGCGGTTCTGCTTCATCTTGCCTAGGTCCCAGGCGGAGCCTGGTCGGATGGAGCTCCCCTGGAAGTAGCTCTTGAACTTGTCGCAGAGGGTCCCCCAGCTGTCGATGGAGCCGGGCTCGAGGCTGTGAAGCCAGGTTAGCCCCACCTTGGTCATGGCGACGGGGAAGTAGGCGCACATGGAGTCGTGGTTGCCGTTTACCGCGCGAATGGCGATGCTGTACGTCCGGAGCCACATCGTCGGGTCCGCCTTCCCGTCATATTTTTCTATGCCTGTAGGTTTGAAGTTAGTAGGCATTCTAATGGATCTTACTCGGGCAGTGAATGCCGGGAAGCCGTCGCAGTCGTTGAGGTTCCCGGCGTCCGCGTGTCCTGAGTCGGCGGAGTAGTCTTCTGGGGTGTTAGCCCGGGGCGGCCTGTCTTGTCCGAGTGGAGGCCCGTACTTGCGGTCGAACTCTCGGCGGCGTGCGGCCTCAGCGGCCTCAAGCTCTCGGCGTTGGCGCGCGTCGCGATCTAGCCCTGGGGGGCCGTGTTCACGGTTGTACTCGGCGCGTCGTCGGAGCTCTTCCTCGTCCCTTCGCCGATGACGGTCATCAAGGTTCCTGCGGAGATCGCGGTTGCGGAGTTGTTCACGGAGATCCGGCTGCTCGACCACGTCACGATCAGCTTCTCGGCGGCTGGCCGACTTGGAGTGGCGAGACGAGGAAGCAGGAGCCCTCTGGGCGTTGATCATGCCTGCGGCTGCAGTCAGCCTAACCTTGATCCGGTTGAGCTCAGGGGTTTCCGGGATCCCTTCTAGCTCTTGGTGCGCGGCGGCAAGGTTGGCCGACGGGGTGGCGTAAACACCCACGCCGCCAATTTCTTGGACGAAGTCGTCTTGGAGATTACGCATGACCCTGGGGTTTCGGCGTTCTCGCCGCGCGTCGCGGCGTCGTTGCTTCTCACCGTTGCGCCCGATCCTGGCGTCACGGTGTGCCTGATCCTCGCCTTGGACCGTTGGCTCGACGGCGGATATGTCGGAGACGAACGTCTCCGATTTGGCAGGCGTGATCCTCTTATTCGGAGGGAGGACACGTGTCACCCGCGGGAAAGCCGGAGTTGGTTCATGTGGAGTCGGCGTATCCTGAGGATGAGGATGTTGTGCTGTCGCAATGTCCGGAGTAGATCCGATCTGGGTGGCCGCGATGGGATCGACCACCCTGATCGCATCTGGGGAGTAATCGGCGTTCACGCGTTCACCGAGTGCTTGTTGGTAGACGGCCCCGCTGTTCCCGAGTCCCAGCGGGAATCGTGTCGGCGAGGCGATGCTTTGACGAGCAGACTCGTGAGTTCGATGCATTCACCGATGGAAGCGATGGCGTGATCCATGTCCGCCTCAAACTGGCGTTGGCGTGCAGCCCATCGGCGCCTTCGTTTCTCGGGCGTCTCCTGCACCCTGCGTGGCCGAGGCGGAGTGGACGAAGCAGTCGGCGGTATAGGAGAAAGCGTGTTCCCCCCGGATGGCGGGAGAACGACGCCGGCCGTCGCGGTCGCCGAGTTGCTGGCGATGGTTGGCGATGGAGCGGTGATGGTGACGATCCCGTCCGGGGTAGCGTCAAGTCGTGGCGCTGTCTCCTCCGGGGTGGCGTCACGGGTGAAGGAGAGCTCTCCCTCGGGCCCGGCGGTGAAGACCATGGATCCGAAGAAGAACATAGCCCCCTCAGCGATGGAAATCTTCATGGATGCCGGCGTGATGACGGCGGAAGTCGATGCCATCGAGCTTGCAGATTGATCTCGTCGATCAACCCCTACCTGGCGCGCCAACTGTCGGATGTTTGGACCCGGCAGTCCACATAGGGTAGCCTACGTGGTTGATTTGTTGAGGGACAGATCGAGGATCAGAAGTCGATGGTAACACAAGACGCAAGGATTGAACAGGTTCGGGCCGTCGAGATGACGTAATACCCTACGTCCTGTGTTGGGGGCGATTGTATTGCTGTGCATGAAGATCCTGAAGGATCTCCGTAGTTGGGTTCTGTCCTAGGTTTCGTAGATGTTGTGGGTTGTAGATGTTCTGGAGGGGGGTCTCAAGGTGCCTTATATAGTCCGGCTGCCTTGAGTTACAAGTCGGCTAGAGATCGTAACCTACCCGAAATACAAGGATACGATCCTATAACGATTACAGATATCTTTCCCTATAATTCCGGCTAGTTTATCGTGATCTCCGAGCTTCTTGCGGGATACGCCGTCTTCTTCCTTGCCGCGCGCGCCGTCGCGCCCATCCGGTTCGCCCGACTGGTGGGCCTCCCGACCGGTGGGCCACCCAGTCTGACAAACCGATCCAGTTGCACTCGGATTGGGCCGTTCCTTGCTGGTTGGGCCAATCCGCCTTCTTGGTACCCCTGGGGGTCTACCCCCGACACCGGCCCTAACCCCGTGGGCGTGTTCGCAGGAGCTTCCGCCGCAACACCCCGTGTCCAAGAGCCCGAGCCGAGCCCCGGAGAGCCGACGACGCCGCCACCCGAACGCCGCCGCCGCTCTTCAACGCCGACGACCCATCTCCGCCGCCCAATCGACGCACCCGAGTCCCTAGGTGAGTTCGCCGTGACGCCCTCTCTCTCCCAAGCCAAACCGCGTCCAAAACCGAGCCCCCTAGCCCTAGATTGAAGCAGCGCCGCCGCCCGCCGCCGTCGACCTCGTCGCCGGTCATCTCCCGCAGCCCGCATCCATCCTGGCCACCCGATCTGATCTGGACGGCTAGAAACACCCCGTACCCCTTCGCCCCTTATCCGGTCCACCGTGGACCCGTGGGCCGAGTCCACGGCTCGGTCTACAGCCCCGTCAGCGCCACGTGTCTGACACGTCAGCGCCACGCAAGCCAAGCAGCCACACAACGCCCGTTTTGCAGAAAAGCCCCTTGGTTTTACCAAAATCAACCCGCAGTCCTGTGTAGTTCAAAAATAATTAGATATAGGTCCTTTTTATTACGGTTTGAACCCTGAGCTTTTGAATAATTAAACCCGCCGTCCTAGGTTGTTTTATTTACACGTTAGACCTTCTGTTTTTATACGTAATTACATTTAGGCCCCTGTTTTCTCGCAGATAGGTCCCTGGTAGTTTAGTTTCTTTGCCAGCAAGCCCCTAGACCTTGTTTTAGCCCTAGATTATGCGTTTTAACTCCGATTTCAGTGATTCTTGCGCTCATGTGTTCGTAGTAATGCGTAGAATAGTTTTATTTGCTTTTTAGCCACTGTTTGAATTATTTGGTGTACTGTTCTAATTTATTTCACTTGATATGCATGTACCGGCTTGTTTGGATTGCGTGTTGGTGATTGTTGTTCGTGTCTAGTCGGTGAGCCGTTCGAGCCGTCCTTCGAGCAACACTTTGAAGAGCAAGAACAGCAGCTGCAGTGCCAAGAGGAGGCAAGTATAACACGAGAAATCCTTGATACCTATACACATTATTAATCACATACCTTCATGCATGAGTTAAACTGTTTAGGATATCCCTAGTACTTTGAGACTTACTTTCTTGCTCAACCGGGTTATGCATTGATGGGTAAATTGAGCTAGGCTTTATAACTTGCGCTTACTGTCTTTTGACAATGATACTTGATTCTTCTTAGTGAGGAATGGTTAAAACTTGCTTTTTAGCAACATGGTTAGGTAGCTGGAACATGTGCTGTGTGCTTTGTTCTCAGCAAACTCTTGTACTAGAATATGTGCTGTGTACTTTATTCTAGACAATTCACAATCTGGAACATGTGCTGTGTGCTTTGTTCTAGGCATCCTTTAATTTGGACATGTGCTGTGTGCTTTGTTCCATCCAACCTAAATCGGAACATGTGCTGTGTGCTTTGTTCATTAATCAACCTTTAAACTGGGACAATTGCTGTGTGCTTTGTTCTGGGCATCACTTGTTATGGTCTATCTTAAAGTGGCAACCTGGGAAAACAGTGCAACCACGGGAATCAAATGGGCTCTGGTCTTAACTAAGTAAATTGTATGATCTTAGCTTGTCTAAGTGGCTATCTGGCTTGACTTGGAGGAGAGGGCCAGAAGCGCTGGCCTTGGTCTGTCTCGGAAATGGGTCGATATTTACTTTTGGTGGAAGCAGAGAAGGTTCACACTGTCACTAGCGGCTAGGGTCTCTTTTGAAAGGTTTCGTAGCGTCCCTATGCAGTCACACCAAAGGTAGTGTGATGAATGTGCCTGATCCGCACTGCATGGTTGGGTTATAAAGTTCTTTTGAGCTTTTACGCGACCAGTGGGGAAAGTGTACAACCTCTGCAGAGTATAAAAACTGATATATCAGCTGTACTCACAGTTACGAGTGGCCTGGATCCTTTTTGACAGTGATCTTTACCCTGGTGATGTTTAAAATGCAAGGAACTGGATTGATGGTGGATTAAGAAATCTCTTTACTTATACTTAATTTGGGATACAACTGGGATTTACCTATTACACTGTAGTAATTTGGTTAATGCTAAAATTGAACAATTAAAAGTGCTTACCACAGTTAAACCGTGTCTAGCCTTTTAAGCCTTCATCCCTCGTTTTATATTTGTTAAGTAAAGTTGGTTTACTTACACTTGTGTTATTCGACAAAATCCTGGATGGGTAATCAGATGAACCTGAAGGTGTTGTGGAGTTCCCTGAAGATTTTCCAGACTTCTAGGCAGCTGTCAACCAGTCGGTGTCCTTGTGGAGTAGATGGAGCCACGAGAGTTTATCTTTTCGTATGCGTAAACTTTGATTAAAGACTTAAGTCTTATTTGTAATAATTCTGGATGCTAATCTTTTGTAATCGAGCACTTGATTTACTTTGATATTCTGTTATTCTAAAGCTATATGTGTGTGTTGGACTTCCTGGGTACACATATAGTAGCATTCGGGTTTATTCGTAAATCCGGGTGTGACAGTAGGAAACTAATCTGAGTCGGTTGTCACATAATCTTTGTGATACCCGGGCAGGATCCGAGTACATCTCGTCTCATTCCTTGCGAGCCAAGTCTTCTCCATCCTTATCCACTAAACCAGGGATCCTCGTGGGCCGGCCTGGGGTCGGCCCACATCCTTGTCAGACGTGGGACCAGGCCGACTAGCTACCCGGTCGGTAGTGGGCCCAGGGGTACCCATATCCCACAATTGTGTCGCCAAGGACGAACTCACGAGGCTTCTTGCTGATGAGCGCACCTACATGACCGGAAGATTTGATGAGATGAAGCGCAACATTACAAATCTGGTCACTCGGATAGAGCAGGTTGAACGACATCCCCCTCCTGAGCAACGTCGTCCTCCTCCTCCTCTTGAAGATGAAGAAGAAGAAGAGGAGGAAGAGGAAATTCCTTGAGACGACCGTGACAGGGATCGCCTTCGTCGCAACCGTCACGGCATGGGAGGCAACAATCGTCGTAATAATGATCCTTTTGCTAAAGCTAAATTTACCATGATTCCTTTTGCTGGTAATGCTAATCCTGATGCACATTTAGATTGGGAACTTGCTGTTGAACAGAAATTTAATTCTCATTTAGTTCCTGAGGAGCATAGAGTTAGACTTGCTACTAGTGAGTTTACTAGTTTTGCTTTATTCTGGTGGAATAACCTTTACACTGCTAATCAACCAAATACTATACCCCAGAATTGGAATGCTTTGAAACGACACATGAAATCTCATTTTGTTCCTCCTTATTATCAGCGTGACTTGAGATTAAAATTGCAAACTTTGACTCACGGTTTGGCACTCTCAAAAAATTTAAAAAAATCAGGAAGATAATTAAAAAATTCATTTAAGTTGATTGCGGGTTTTCGGAGAACGTTCCTGAATTTCCCTAGACCGCAATGCACCTCTGTTTCAGGTGAAATTATGTGTGCTTCTATCTTTTGTGTTCCTTGTTCAGAGATAAAAAATTCAGAAAAAGATAAGGTTGTTTGCTCCTGTTTCTTGGAGGCCTCTATCAGCGAAAAGATTAAAAACGATTGCAGAAGTTGTTGTGTGCTTGTTCTTTGAGCTTTATTCATCGTTCTTTGTTCTAACTTGTTATGCTATGTCTAGGGACATGACTTTAGCCAGCAATTGAGACTTGTGCTTTGGATACTTATTGAACTTTGCTATTCTGCATTCGAAATTTGCTAATCCTTGCTACATATTGTACCTGCCCATAAGCTCCACATATACTTCTGTCAGCACAGATTCTTCTTGCAGCTGTTACACCCAAGCTTGACAACAGATTGTGCCACCCTGTTAGCTTTGGTAAGAACACTTGCAAGACGGTGGTAAGCGCTTGAGATATTGCTTTCCACTTTCTACCACCACCACCGCCATATAGTCGTTGTTAGTTGATAGGAATAATACTTTTTTGTTGTCTTTTCCTGTCTTCTAACCATGTTAGGGGCAGAATCTCCAACTGATTTCAAGGATTGTGTGGCCAAGGACGAACTCATGAGGCTTCTTGCTGATGAGCGCACCTACATGACCGGAAGATTTGATGAGATGATGCGCAACATTACAAATCTGGTCACTCGGATAGAACAAGTTGAACGATGTCCCCCTCCTGAGCAACATCGTCCTCCTCCTCCTCCTCCTGAAGATGAAGATGAAGAAGATGAGGAAGAGGAAATTCCTCAAGATGACCATGACAGGGATCACCTTCGCCGCAATCGTCACGGCATGGGAGGTAACAATCGTGGTAATAATGATCCTTTTGGTAAAACTAAATTTACCATGATTCCTTTTGCTGGTAATGCTGATCCTGAAGCATATTAAGATTGGGAACTTGGTGTTGAACAGAAATTTAATTCTCATTTAGTTCCTGAGGAGCATAGAGTTAGACTTGCTACTAGTGAATTTACTAGTTTTGCTTTATTCTGGTGGAATGATCTTTACACTGCTAATCAACCAAATGCTATACCCCAGAATTGGAATGCTTTGAAACGACGCATGAAATCTAATTTTGTTCCTCCTTATTATCAGCGTGACTTGAGATTAAAATTGCAAACTTTGACTCACAGTTTGGCATTCTCAAAAAATTAAAAAAAATCGGGAAGATAATTAAAAAATTCATTTAAGTTGATTGCGGGTTTTTGGTGAACGTTCCTGAATTTCCCTAGACCGCAATACACCTCTGTTTCAGGTGAAATTTTGTGTGCTTCTATCTTTTGTGTTCCTTGTTCAGAGATAAAAAATTTAGAAAAAGATAAGGTTGTTTGCTCCTGTTTCTTGGAGGTCTTTATCGGCGAAAAGATTAAAAACGATTGCAAAAGTTGTTGTGTGCTTTTTCTTTGAGCTTTATCCATCGTTCTTTGTTCTAACTTATTGTGCTACATCGAGGGACAAGTCTTATCTAGCAATTGAGACTTGTGCTTTGGATACTTATTGAACTTTGCTATTCTGCATTCAAAATTTGCTAATCGTAGCTACATATTATGCCTGCCCATAAGCTCCACATATACTTCTGTCAGCACAGATTCTTCTTGCAGCTGTTGCACCCAAGCTTGACGACAGATTGTGCCGCTCTGTTGGCTTTGATAAGAACACTTGCAAGACGGTGGTAAGCCGCTTGAGATATTGCTTTCCACTTTCCACCACCACCACCACTATATAGTCGTTGTTAGTTGATAGGAATAATACTTTTGTGTTGTCTTTTCCTGTCTACTAACCATGTCAGGGGCAGAGTCTCCAACTGATTTCAAGGATTGTGTGGCCAATGACAAACTCACGAGGAGTCTTGCTGATGAGCGCACCTACATGACCGGAAGATTTGATGAGATGATGCGCAACATTACAAATCTGGTCACTCGGATAGAACAGGTTGAACGACGTCCCCCTCCTGAGCAACGTCGTCGTCCTCCTTCTCCTTCTCCTCCTGAAGATGAAGATGAAGAAGAAGAAGAAGAAGAAGAAGAAGAAGAAGAAGAAGAAAAGTAAATTCCTCGAGATGACCGTGACAGGGATCGCCTTCATCGCAACCGTCACGGCATGGGAGGTAACAATCATGGTAATAATGATCCTTTTGCTAAAGCTAAATTTACCATGATTCCTTTTGCTGGTAATGCTGATCCTGAAGCATATTTAGATTGGGAACTTGCTGTTGAACAGAAATTTAATTCTCATTTAGTTCTTGAGGAGCAAAGAGCTAGACTTGCTACTAGTGAGTTTGCTAGCTTTGCTTTATTCTGGTGGAATGATCTTTACACTGCTAATCAACCAAATGCTATACCCCAGAATTGGAATGCTTTGAAACGAGGCATGAAATCTCGTTTTGTTCCTCCTTATTATCAGCGTGACTCGAGATTAAAATTGCAAACTTTGACTCACGGTTTGGCATTCTCAAAAAAATTCAAAAAAATTGAGAAGATAATTAAAAATTTCATTTAAGTTGATTATGGGTTTTCGGTGAACGTTCCTGAATTTTCCTAGACCACAATACACCTCTGTTTCAGGTGAAATTTTGTGTGCTTCTATCTTTTGGGTTCCTTGTTCAGAGATAAAAAAATTCAGAAAAAGATAAAGTTGTTTGCTCTTGTTTCTTGGAGGTCTCTATCAGCGAAAAGATTAAAAATGATTGCAGAACTTGTTGTGTGCTTGTTCTTTGAGCTTTATCCATCGTTCTTTGTTCTAACTTGTTGTGCTACGTCTAGGGACACGTCTTAGCAAGCAATTGAGACTTGTGCTTTGGATACTTATTGAACTTTGCTATTCTACATTTGAAATTTGCTAATCCTTGCTACATATTGTGCTTGCCCATAAGCTCCACATATACTTCTGTCAGCACATATTCTTCTTGCAGCTGTTACATCCAAGCTTGACAACAGATTGTGCCGTCATGTTGGCTTTGGTAAGAACACTTGCAAGACGGTGGTAAGCCGCTTGAGATATTGCTTTCCACTTTCCACCATCACCACCACCATATAGTCGTTGTTAGTTGATAGGAATAATAATTTTGTGTTGTCTTTTCCTATCTTCTAACTATGTCAGGGGCAGAGTCTCTAATAGATTTCAAATATTGTGTGGCCAAGGACGAACTCACGAGGCTTCTTGTTGATGAGCGCACCTACATAGCCAGAAGATTTGATGAGATGATGCGCAACATTACAAATCTGGTCACTCGGATAGAACAGGTTGAACGACGTCTCCCTCCTGAGCAACGTCGTCGTCCTCCTCCTCCTCCTGAAGATGATGAAGAAGAAGAGGAGGAAGGGAAAATTCCTCGAGATGACCGTGACAGGGATCGCCTTCGTCGCAACCGTCATGGCATGGGAGGTAACAATCATGGTAATAATGATCATTTTGCTAAAGCTAAATTTACCATGATTCCTTTTGCTGGTAATGCTGATCCTGAAGCATATTTAGATTAGGAACTTGCTGTTGAACAGAAATTTCATTCTCATTTAGTTCCTGAGGAGCATAGAGTTAGACTTGCTACTAGTGAGTTTACTAGTTTTGCTTTATTCTGGTGGAATAATCTTTACACTGCTAATCAACCAAATGCTATACCCCAGAATTGGAATGCTTTGAAATGACGCATGAAATCTCGTTTTGTTCCTCCTTATTATCAGCGTGACTTGAGATTAAAATTGTAAACTTTGACTCAAGGTACTAAAAGTGTAGAGGAATATTATCAGGTGCTTATTATTAGTTTAGCACATTGTGATATTCATGAACATGATATGGATACTTGTGCTAGATTCTTTGGTGGTTTAAATCGTGAAATCCAGGATATTCTTGATTATAAAGACTGGACTCGTTTTGGACAATTGTATCGTCTTGCTCTTAAAACTGAAAGGAAAGTACAGGGACGAAGCCAACAGCACTCTTTCAGCTCCACAACTGTTCGGACCTTTTCACCACGTCCGGCAAACGACAAGTCCAAGACCCCTGTTGCTAAGCTACCAGCAACACCGACTACCACTACACCTACTTCCAATGTGAGTAGTTTGTCGCCTTTGCCTCCTTTGCAGTTTCAGGCACAGAAGAAAGGTGATTCACCTAGTGCTACTACATGCCGCTCTTCCAACATCGTGTGCCACCGCAGCAAGGGAATGGGACATGTCATGAAGGATTGCCCCAGTAAATGTGTCTACATTGCAACTGCTGATGGTGAATATGTAAGTTCTAGTGATGTTGAAGATGAATTGGCTCTTGCTGCTAACCTTGATGCAGATACAGATGGTGAAGGAGAGATCATTCAAATTGATTCTACAGCTGCAACTGCAGGATATAAAAGTATTCTTGTGCAGCGTGTGTTGAGTTCACGTGTGGGACAAAAGGATAAGACGAAGCTGCTGCAACGCCACAATTTATTTCACATGTTTCTCATCGTCAAGGATTGTCGAGTCCTCACCATAATTGATGGTGGGAGCTACAACAACTTGGTTAGTTCAGATCTGGTCGAGAAGCTTGGCTTGACCACATGACAACATCCGCATCCATACAAGCTCCAATGGTTCAACAATAGTGGTAAGACAAAGGTAACTAGATCAGCACGCATCAACTTTTCCATGGGTTCATATCATGATTCTGCCGATTTTGATGTTGTTCAATGCAAGCTTGTTCTATTTTATTGGGCTATCCATGGGAATTTGATACTAATGCTTCACACCATGGTAGAAATAATACATACACTTTCATGCATAAGGCCAAGAAATTTACTTTGCTTCCTTTATCTCCTGCGGATATTAGGAACCATACTAATGCAATTAAGAATAAACCTCTATTAGACCTTGCTAAAACCAATGGGATTAAGTTAAAAGGAGGTACTTTCCTTGCTACAACTTCTGCGACTGCTGAGCTATGTGATAATCAGGATGCACCATGTTATACCATGCTTTGTCAAGATATTAGTGTTTACCATGATACTATATCTTCTACTTTGCATCCGTCTGTCACTAACCCTTTGCAGGAGATTGTTGATGGGAAGGAGTCGAGGACGACTCCAATTCAAGAAGGGGAGGATGATTAGGACATTGCCATGCTGAATATACACGCGTCATGGTCTTCCCCAAGTTGCAATTCGTCTCCAACTCAGCTGCCACGTTCGCCTCGGATTCAGCCGACACCCCTGCACGGTTTCGGCGATATCTCCTTCATACGACATCGAAACGAGGCGATCTTTGATGAGTTGGAAAGAGGACGCCGACGTCGTCGATTTGGTTCTGTTCCCAGCTCCAGAACATTCGTGGATCATTCTAGGTGACCATGACAAGGTGCTGCATCACCTTTTTGGCCATGTCGGGCATTTGTATCGTGTCGGGCCTTAAGCCCAAGTTGTGGGCGCCCCCTGGCCACCCCCAACCCTAGCTCACCCCGTGAGGGTATTAAACTCAGTAGCCGCCGTCACTTTAGGTTTGGGTTTTGTTTAGTCAAGTTTTTAAAGTCAAAACTGTGATCGATTCATTGTAACTGTGGTGACAAGTCAGTTTACAGTGATCCAAGGCCCCCGTTCTTGTTCTGCAACCCTGTGACGATTATTCCTTTGTTGATCAGAGCTTGAACCCCTCTCATATTTGCTTTATACAGATCTGTAATTTCAGATTGCGTGTTTACCGTTCTCTTGCTTGTGTTCTTCGATTCGCTTGCAGGGAAAGCCTTCTCGGCGAGGTCAATCAAGTTGTGCTTGGCTGATAACCAACGGAGCAGTGGTGTAACGGTTGCAGGGTTCGAATCGTGTTGATTTGAAGCCGGATCGCCAACGTCAAGTTCATCACCAATCGAACTTATCATCTACCTCTCGGAAGATCGGCCAGCCCCTTATCATTTAGTGCTCTCAATAGACATTTTTTTCTCGCCAAAATTTTATCTCTTCTACAATTTTGTTTCCTTCCCGTAGCAATGCACGGGCATGAAGTAGAGTGTCAATACAATTTTGTTCTTGAGATAACTAGAGTGTTGGTTGAACTTTTTTAAATTATTGATGATTTATTTGAGTCATATTATCCAACCCATTCAAATTATTATGTATTCGTTTGAATTATAAATATACGTGTCTGTCACTCATATTTGGTAATCTAAATAAGATGGTTTTTTTTGTGCGTCAATTTTATCGCTTCTACAATTTTGTTTCCTTCCCGTAGCAACGCACGGGCACGAACCTAGTTAGCGACGAAAGCAGATTATTGGTGGATGGCCCATCATCATAATCAGTACCTTCAACGTCACCAAAGTCACGATCATCATCCACGGGGATAGATGCAGAAGCATGAGGTCTGTGTTGTCCTTTCATGAAAGCCTTGTCAAACCCGTTTGCAAGCAAGTGTTCTTGGATCTCTTCTTTTTCTCTAAATGCCATGGCACGACATCTACTACATGGACATGGCGCAGTCTCTCCTTCAAAGGTGCCTTCAAAGGTTTCATCAATGAATTTCTCATATCCTTGTTGCCACGCATCATCTGTTTGAGGCAGTAGCATCCAACTACGATCCTCACTTGCCATTGGAAAATCAACCGCAAATAGAGCACAGGTTTAGATCTCTCCTGAGCCACGGGAAAAAAAGGGTTCTCATAAAATCGACATTCAAATATGAATTTATATACGAATTAAAGAACTCAACAGTTTCATGCGCAAGATCGGATCGATGATACCTAGAGGATGCAAGATGGATTCTTCGTGCAGGTCGGCGAGAAGTAGACGAGTCGTTGCGTGAAGGGATTGATTAGGGTTAGGTCGTGAGAACAAAGGCCTGCCATGTATATTTCTATGGCCCACGGACTAAAGGCCCACGGACTAAACCTAGCCTGGTGCACGCACCCACACTTCGCAACGATTCATGCGAGAGCGTTGCAATATCTAAGACCAATTCGCAATATCTGCTATTTTCGTTGCTATATCAAGACCTACTCGCAGCACTTTCGTGTTAGCGTTGCAATATCTAAGACACATTTGCAACACCATAGCTTTCCGTTGCAATATCCAACATCTCAGTCGCAACACACGCGTTTACATTGCTATATCTATGACTCTATTGCAACAGGCGATAGCACTAATACCAACGGGATATAATCGTTGCAATATGGCCACCTATTGCAATAGTGACAAAATATTGTTGCAATAACTACAGCGAAATTGCAACAAAACATTATGCGTTGTGATATGTCCTATTATCGCAACGCACGACAATTTACTCGTAGCACTACACATTTCGTTGCAGTAAGCCTTCTAACACAACGAAAAGCAGAAACTGTCGCAATAGCCCTATGTAATGCAACGAAAATAGGGCGTTGCATCAAGACGTCCGTGGCATTAGCGCCAAAACGTTGTAGTAAAGAGCATTCATAGCTTGATCATTTAGTACAATGTTCTCATCATCTTTGGCGGTCAATTGCTTGTCATCAAGAATAACATATCCCTCATTGACAATTCTCTACAGTTGCCGACTCAGAGCCTTGAGATGAACCATCATTCTAGTTTTCCAATAGTCATAGTTTCCCCATCAAAGAATGGTGTCTTCCCCACATGATTATGATAGTCACTAGCCATATCCTTACTCCGGGATGGTTAAATCCTTGATAAAAAGGAGTCCTTAGCTCTGATACCACTTGTAGGATCTAGGATACCGACTAGAGGGGGGGTGAATAGACGGTTTGAACTAAAATCACAACACTTAAAAAATAATTAGTAACATAAAGGGGTAAAACTATTTCTATTCTTTCTAGTCTATGTGAGGGTTTGCAACCTAGAGTGACAAGATACAATTCAATCTCTATGAAAGTAAATTGCTCAAAATAAATTGCAAGAAGGTAATTGAGCAATAGAAATAACCGATGACAAGAGACGAATTTTTTCCGTGGTGTCGATGACTTGCCGGTCACCCCTAATCCACGTTGAGGTGGATTCTATGTTCCAATCGCTTCTCTATCAAGGCACCGCTTGATTTATGAGCCGACTTGGACCAAGAACCACTCCACACCTCGATTCCACTAGAGTTGCTCTTCACCACTTCGGCAAGGTGAGCACAAAGACCTCTCACAAGAACAACCGAGGCTCCTTCACAATCTTCTTGAAGGGCTCAACGGTTTCTACTCCTCCAAGCCATCTAGGAGGTGGCAACCTCCAAGAGTAACAAGTTGATGAAGCTTGCTTGAAGACTAGTGCCACAATGCTCAAACACTTGCTGCAATGCACTAGGATGCTCTCAATCTCACAAGAATGCAACCTCAAAGCAAAGTAAGTGAGAGAGTGAAGAAGAAAGGCTCAAGTATGCCAAGAAAGCTTTCCAAAGTGCCAAGAAAACCTCACCCACGGTCGGGCATGAGGTATATATAGAGCCCCCTTCAAAAACTAGCCGTTACCCTCTATAACCCGTGAAATACGAGTATTCGCGGACCGTCTGCCTCACAAGGCTCGGACGGTCTGCCGTTCAAAACCAATGGCTAAAACAGCAATCATTGCTGTCAGAACTAACCATTACACAAGGGGCGGACCGTCCGCCTTCTAGGCACGGACCGTCCGCCATGTAAATCGAAGCTCTAGTCATAAACACAACCTCCCTGGTCGTGCGCTAAGATTAGTCGGTGGACGGTCCGCGCGCAGGTGCCGGACCGTCCGCCGTAGAAGCTCAAAAACACACACAAAACCAACTAGGTTCTAGTGGCGCCTGGGAGAGAGGGGGCGAACCGGCCACATGCCCTGCGCGGATCGTCCGCCCCACACAGTTAAATATCCACCAGAACCATCCCCGGTCCTGGTGGCTCGGAGTAAGTGGCCGGAGGACTGTCCGCGTCTAGCGGGCGGACCGTCTGCCGGTCAAAGCTTTCAGCTCACCAGAAACAAGTTTCTGTCCATGAATTTATTTTGAAGGGCGGACCGTCCGCGTCCCCTATGAAGACAGTCCACCCTTGTTCAGCAAAACTTCCCGAACGACTCTGAAAATAGCTAAGTCAAGACACGGTCCACCTATACACGGGAGACCATCTGCCACTCCAACCAGTTAGCCGATTTATAAGAAAACCGCGTCGTTCTAAGTCTCATGATGTATGCCACTAATCCATATGCATGCAATGCAATATTTGAGCAAGGTGGCACTATGGAATCGTCATGCAAATGACATTGACCCCTCTTGATAGTACGGCTATCTTGCCTATCAACCCGGTCAATGTTTCTTCTCTAATCTCCTCCTTGACCGGCGAAATAGAAATCCCTATCTTATACCTTTTGCCTTGAGATTCCACTTCACATCATGATTTCAACATCACCAAGATGTCATCAGCCTCATACCACAACTTCGGGACTAAACCTATTTTCATATCTCAAATGAAACCGTTAGTCCACTATAGTTGTCATTAATTACCAAAACACAAATTAGAGGCCTAGATGCTTTCACCTTGCAGTGCAGCGGCCTTCTCTAGGTCTTCTTGGTCAACTTGAGAGTCGAACAGGAAGGCATTCTCGTCTTCCGTCCCCGCGCCAGGCGTTCCTGTGTAGATCTGGAAGGGCTCAAGTGTTGGTGCTCGGGGCTGCTTCTCCCGGATAATTTCCTCTATTATGGTGGCCTTCACAAGACCGGCAGCTGCTTCGTGTTCCTCCGACCAGAGACTAGCCATCCGGTATTTTCTGCAGCTTTTGGCCATGTGTCCTGCGTGAAAGTACCCAGAGTGGCTTTCTCCGGCTCCTTTGACGATGTTGAGGCTTGGGTTCTTGCTTCTTGGGGCTGCGGCATAATTTGGGGGCTCGGCTCCTGTTCTGCCTCCGCCTTCTTGGTTTGTGTGTTTTCTGGCAGGCTTTGGTGAGGGACCACAAGCACTTGGGCTGTCTGGGGCGAAGGCGATCGACTACATAGTCAAAGTGCAGAATTAAGGAAATTTGATATAGTAGAAGAAAGAATGCTGCAACAACAAGTCAGACTACTTACCTGGCGAAATCCATATCAAATTCAGGTTCCTCCAAGCCTAAAGAAACTCCTCCAGATCGAATTTCTTAAGGCTCGGCGGCCTTCTCCTTAGATGAAGGAACCTTTTGTTGAGTCTGCTACACAAAAAGAACTCGGATTAGTCAAGATACAACATTCGAGCAATTCTCAGAATGGAAGATGGGCATACCTTCTGAGGAGACGCGCTAAGGGGCATACCCATGGGTATCTCTGTTTCATCTTCAGCTTCTTCATCAAGCCCACGGGCTTCAAGCAAGGCAGAGTCGGTGGGTTTTCAAGCTTGAGATCTGGTTCTCTTCCTCACCATCCGTCTCTTCTTCGTGAGCTGGGGGCTTTACGCCTCTTCGGCACTACGCCTCTTCAGGCTTGAACCACCCTGCCCGGCGTGCTCGGGTTGAAGCGGTGGACGATCATCATCATCTGTCGATGCGTCTTCGAGGAGTACTTCTTTCTCCTCATTCGCGCTAGCAGGGCCTTTTTCTTTCGTTGAGCCACTGGTGGGTTGCTTGGGAGGCGAGGAAACAGGTGGCTCCAGCGATCTGGTCTCCATCTCCACGACGGGTGGAGAGGCGGAGGCGAACCTTGTGCACAAGTCCTAAGACAGATGATATCAGAATTGTTAGTAAAGTATTCGAAAAGAAGTCGGATTACAATAAAAAGTGTTCAGAACAAGGTAAACACTTACAGCAGGCGGAGGGTGCTTAGCCGAGTACTCAGGTACTCGGACTGGCAGTTCATTTGCATCCATGAAGAGCGCTTGAACTCGGAGAGCCACCTCATCTACAGACAACTCTTCGGCGGACATCCGAGTTCGGTCGGTTGGCCTGGTGTACTCGTAGCCAGCGTGAGCCCGCTTCTGGCAGGGTTGCACGCGGCGGCGGATTAACGAGGAGGCAATGCCAACACCAGTCAGGCCCTTTTCCTTCAACTTGGCAATCCATTTCAGCAGTGTAGCAATGCCGTCTACCTTGTCGTCACCCAAAGCTTGATTTCAAATGCTTTGAGGGCGGGGTAGGTGGTTTGTGTGCTTCTTCAGTTTGGGGGGCTAATTTTCTACATAGAACCATTTATCCCCCACTCCTTTATTGAATCGTTGAGCTTGAAATCGAAGAGGCGAAACAGATTGAAGTGGGGATCAATGCCAAGGAAAGTTTCACAAAAGTGAATGAAGAGGGAGATTTGCAAGATGGGGTTTGGGTTCAGGTGCACTAGCTCTAATCCGTAAAAGGCGAGCAAACCGCGAAGGAAGTTGTGAACAGGAGTGGCAAAACCGTGTTCATAAAAGGCGGCGAAAACTACAACTTCATCGATTTCGTCAAAGGGCCAAGGCTTACCGGCGTCAGTTCGCTAGAAGGAGATGGATTTGTCCAGCGGGTAGCCTTGGTTGACCAGCTGCTGCACCATTTGGTCAGTTACTGAAGCGCCCCTGCCTAAGCAGAGACTAAATGTGATACAAATTATCAGTCCCAGGAGGCTGATACACATTTATTCAACAGATAGTTCAGAACCTTACATCCCCCGAGGGAGAGGGCACTTGAAACAGGCCAAGACAACTAGGAGGTAGACCATGGCGATGAGCCAAACTATGAACCAGCCAGGCTCAACAAAGGGATCAGAGCTATGCGACAGCGAAGACATCTTGGGAAGGGCCAAACTCCACAGGCAAAGTTGGGTGCGGAAGCGACCACCTACTCAGCGTCTTCAACAACAAAGTCCGGGTCTTCTTCTGAAGCAACAAATACAAGGATGAGTACAAAAGTACTCAGCAAGTCCAACTACACCCACGGAGGGGTTAACACATAAGTATGCACAAGGTATATCAAGGATAAGGCTAAGTTTTATTTATAGAAAAGCTAAAGTTTTACATATGCAAAGGTTTGTCAAGGAAAGTTTTAGCAAAGCAAGACTTGGTAACAATTCATTAAGTGGGGTTGATCCAGAGGATCCAATTTTTAATGCTACCGGATTCCCCATCCGCCGTAGCTCCCAGCACAAAGCCGGACTCTTTCCAAAACCAACACACGCCAACCAATTTTTCCCAAAACCTTTGGTATTGTGAGCAAGCCATAACTCGCCCATAACCGTGGGCACGGCTATTCGAATAGATGTTAACTCTGTAGAGATGTACACTTTCACCACAAGTAGGGTACCGCAACACGGTCACCTTAGTGCCAGTGCGGATCCTATCGAAGCCATTACCCACCATAGCCATACTGCATAGCCATCTACGAGAAATAACCAAGGGGTTCCTGACCATCCAGTGAGGTCTACAACCATGACACTAAGTCTGCACTTGGCCTCCCGCTGCACACCTGCCTCCAGACAACTACCAGTCTAGCTAGTAGGATTTAGATTAAGCCCTTGCCACATACAAGAGTCGAGTGGTTGTATGAGATAAATTGGGTTAGGCAAGATGACACATCACCTCGGTTTAAAACAGGACAAAATGGATATCTCCCCACTTACTTAACCACAAAGGTACAAGCCTACTAATGGTATTTCACAAAGAAACACCCATCCATCTCATCCAAACCTTTCTTTCTTTTAAAACCCGAAACCCATTTTCCACACTCACACATTTATTCTTTGATAAAACAGAATGTAGTCATAATTGATTGAGTAAAGAGTAACAAGTCCTAAGCATTCTAGCAATAATTATCATCCAAACAGAGCATGTCATATTTAGAGATAACTAGGTCATCAAGGAATGATCATAACAATCAAGTAGTGGCTATCCAATCGGGTTTCAGTAGTAAAACAACATGCAATTTTATAGAAAAGGCCAATATGTTGTGTTTATAAAACTTAGGATAAACATGCATCAAAGGATGGGATTGGACTTGACGTCTTCAAAGCCTTCGGGTAACTCCATCTCGCGGTACAAGTCCTCGGGCTCCTGCTCGCGGTACTCTCCTTCGTACTCCGGCTCGCGGTACTAGCCTCCTAACTCGTTCTCCTCCTTGGTCAAACCGTCGGCTATGGCGACGCACACATCAAACAAACAAACAAGCACACAAAACAAAATAAGCTCGGATGGAGATGAAAATAGGAGCAATGGATAGGATATGATCTTAGAAAAATTTAGAAAGAAGAATCATTTGAATTGGAGTTGGGATAGGTGAGAAATGGCTGTGTAAAGATTGGATACTAAATTAATTACGAAAATGAGGTGACATAGCTATAGGAGTCACGGGGCTTAAACCTCACGTGCACAGCTTAATGGGCCCTGGTGTTTGTGGGCTTGCGGGGTCATTGTATTGGCCTAACAGAGAAAGAAATAAAGGGAAGGGAAGGGATACGGGCAGCAACAGGGAGATGCAAGTGCTCCTGCTCGTCTCTGCCCCGCCCGCCATGGGCAACGGCCAGAGCTCCAGGGAGCTCGACCGGGATGGCGATTCCGGCCACCGAAATCAAATCGAAGGGCATGGGGATAGAGAGGAGGGTGTATGCGACTCATATGCGAGCTCACCTTGGGCAGAGATGTGGTGGAGAGGGAGATCGACGGGGGCGGCAGTGCTGCTGTTCGTGGAGAGCAGAGAGAGATTCTGGGAGGAAGAGGCAGCGGCGGATCTGGGCGGCTCGGCGGGCTGGAGATGGCGAGGAAGCTCGGCACGGCCTCGCCTTTTATAGGCCGGAGGTGAGGAGGTGGCCGGTGAGCACAGCAGCTCGCCTTCAATGGCGGCACTGCAGGGAGCGCTGGCTTGCGGCGTCGGCGTGCAGCGGTGGTGGCGCTGAGGCGACATCGGCGTTGACGGCGCGTGCAACGGGGCAGCAAGGCCAGCGTGGTCGACCATAGCAGCTTGGGCAAGGTGGGGACACAGCTTTGGGCGGCACGGCGAGGTGCTGGGCATCAGAGGAGGCTCATGGCGCGGGGGAGGGCCGGCGGGTGAGAGCGGCGACCTTCGCGCGAACCTAGGAGTTGACGCGGGGCCGGGCTGTCACGCGTGCGGCTGGGGCAGAGGGAGTGCGAGCTCGGCGAGGGGCCTCGCTCGGCAAGCTGGCGCGCGGCGTGCGAGTGAGCTGTGCCCAAACTGCAGCAACATGCTTGCTTTGTTGAAGTGCCCAGGCGTGTGTGCAGCTTGCTTGCTGTGTGCATGAGCAGAGTGAGTGAGTGCGTGCTGCTGCTGTTTTATTTGCTGGGGGTGTGTGTGCTGATTGTGCATGGCTGTACGTGCGAGCATAAGGAAGGAGAAGAGATTAGGAAAATGATTTTTGATTATGGCCAGGTATGGAGAGATTAGAGTTTAGGAGAAAGAAATTAAATGGATATTAGGATAAAAAGAATTTTGGATTTGGGGCTGAGATTAAACTTTGCTGATTTGGAACGCAAAAAAGGAGTTGAGCTCAAGAACTAATTTTGCAAAAAGTTTTGAAAACAATTTTTGATTCGACTGATTTATGAATTTAAATTTTTGGGCTGTTACAGTTACCTAAGATGGCTTCCAGACCAAGCAGCGGCAAGGGCGGTCTTGTATACGAGCATTCCCGTAATGGGGATCTTGGGATCTTTCTTGCTCGGCATGCCTTTCTTCATCATCTTTCCAGCTGTGGTTATCTTGCGCTGTTGCGGATTACCAAGCGAGGCTCGAGCGGATTGGAGGGCGCGCGCGCGCGGTGGTGGAGTTTCAGATTTTGGAGATTGGAAGGTTGAAGCAGATATGAATACGAAGCGGTTACTCTCTGTTTTTATTGATGAACGAGAAACCCTAGGCGTATTCAGAAGAATACGTTTTCACTACTATGCAAGCAGTTATTGTATTCGGGGTTTTTACCAAATGCATAACTGGAAGATCTTTTCCAATGGCTAAGTCACTTTTTTGCGGAGGCGTTGCCACGCTCGGGGGCTGATGCTTATTGGGATAATTTTTTTCCAAATCAAGGAATATATTTATTTCCTAAAAAGTCTTTAATCTTATTGGCATTAACTTTAAGCTTGGGACTGCGGGGAATAGTATCTTTTTTTAGAAAATTTTTTTATTAAAGACCCTGGAGTTGTTTTAATCCTTGAAAACATTTCTAGGCTCGGGGGCTGACCCATAATGGGTCCATCTTTTTTCAAAAGTTAGGCACCATTATATTAAATGAGGAAGTTTTTGCATCATTTTTGATTTAAAAATCAAAGCCCGGGGGCTGATTGCAAAAGTAGTCGGCAAAGAGCACATCATGATCACTTCTGAAGGTTTTCAACGAAGATGTAAGATGACTAGGAAACAACTCGGCTGATGCTCAATTTATTGAGAAACAACTCGGTAGGCGTGAAGACATGAAGACGCTCGGGGGCTTGACGAACCAAGACCCATGGGACTCCTTATGGACCGTAGGCCCATGAGAGAATTGGGCCGGCAACTCTGACAGATACAAGGAAGAGACGTACAGGTTAAGGGAACTAGTCGGCTACTAGGAAACAACCCGGCTTACTTATGTTAAGACTCTGTGTATAGTATCCGACTAGGAATCTGTATTATTTGCCTTGTAGACCATGTCTTCCGAGTATATAAGGTGAGGTAGGGATCTCTTGTAAAATCATAACCATCGATACGAAGCGATCCATCATACAGGACGTAGGGTATTACGCTCTCTTTTGTGGCGGCCTGAACCTGTCTAAATCGTCTCGTATTCACCATCGTGCTTCTGGTTCCGGCAAGGCCCTTGCGAACAACTTGACTATTCAGGGACCCCCTATAGTAGGCTAGCTGGTATAAAAAATCGACATTGATGCCGGTGGTGAGCACTAGATTGGAGGAGACGAGTTCGTATACGTGGCGCACCATGGAAGGTCGAAGGATGAAGTCGGCCGTCGTGCACCTGCCTGCGAGCCACCTTGGGCCTTAGCCTCGTGCATCTTGCTTTGTCGCTTTCCTGGATTCGTCGATGTCAGGCCGCTGGTGGCTTCTCCCCGGGGGTCTCTTTGCCAAGGCATCACCATGCTAGAGGGCTTGGCATTGCAGATGGTGCGAGGCGTGGGCGGCGGGCTACGGAGCAGGTGGAGGCTAAGTAACATGGTTCAAGGTACGGTCCATCGCTCCGTGAACCGGGAACTTTCATACCAGACGAGGTACGGGTTCGTAGTGATACGTAGCCATGATTCGTAAAGGGTACATCGTTCCTTTTTTGTTCCATTAGTTATGGTACTTAACTATTTCTCTTCACGTAGTTGAGCATATAATATTAGACTAGATGGCCATGTAAATGATATATATCAATAGCAAATTCACTGCGGCAGACGGAGGCATGGGGCCACGGAGGGGATAAAGTTGTCGCTCGGGTGGGTTCGTGAGGATTGATGAACTCCTAGGTGCACAGATTAACGGGCGAGGCCTGTGACAGCCCGCATCGGACGGTCCTCGTCTTCTTTTTTTAGAATCGGACGGTCCTCGTCTTCTTTTTTTTAGAATGGGGTAATCCAAGAGACTAGGAAAACTTGGTGGTTAAAATTCAAATCCTTTCTGCGTGAGTTTTTTTTTTGAGATCCGTCTCGCCGTCCTGTACGTCCGACCCCTCGACCCCGTTATTTTTTTTCCGCCGCCGCCACCACACCTTGGACCCGTTCTTTTTTTTCCGCTGCCGCTGCCCTGCGTTATTTTTTCCCACGAGAACAGCACAAAGTGGAGTCAATTTGATTGCAAATGAAAATTAGATACAAAGGCAACTATTACTTCCTTGTCTGCACAGTTCTTGCAGTGCAGCATGGAGGAATGAGGAAAGCATTACAACATTTCTACTATCAGGGGATACTGAACTTAGAGGTCACACAGTATGGTTCAGAACTGAACTTGCAGGCACAACTATGGTTCAGTAATGAACCAAAAATGACAACAGCCTAATTTGATTGAGAATTCACAACTATGGTTAATCTGAATTCTGAAGGTATACTGAACTATAGTAATTCTGAATTCATTCGTGTTCAGTAATGAATTGAAATGACAATAACCTAATTTGATTGAGAATTCACAGCTATGGTTATTCTGAATTCTGAAGGTATACTGAACCACAGTAATTCTGAAGGTATACTGAACCATAAAAGATGCATTCTCTTAACCCTAACTACTCCATCTTGCATTCACTGACATAATCTTCAGAACTAAACAATCTGAGCCCTCCTAGCGAGAATGCAACTACACTGCACCACAACCTGAACCCCTAAATAATTCCATGTAGCAAGCTGAGAGCAACTCACCAGGATTCATGTCGTCGACGGCCACATCTGCAGGTGACAACAGCGACTGCATCATCCGGCCATCCAGGCCTGAGGGAGGAAGCACGCCACGACGCATCAATCCAATCCCGGCCAAATCAGATCCTGCCGCCTCCTGTTCCTCTATTCCTTGCGCCAACTGAGAGCTGGGAGAACTCCAATTAGTGCCCTCTTGGCGAAATCCAGGTCGCCCACCCACAGTAGCACGGGGATGAACCATCCTATTCATGGCGACTAGGGCCGGCGGTGAGATTTCACCCTGGCTGTGCTGATTTGGTCCTTGGAGGCAAAGCTTTGTACATGGCAGGGGTGCGGCGCGGGAAGAGGGCGACGCGCGGGAAGGGAAAACAGCGCGCGCGGGAGGAGGGCGAGGCGCGGGAAGCAGGGGGCGCGCGCGGGAGAAGCCCGATGGCGAGCGGCGCGAGCTCGGCAAAAATCCAGAGCGAGGGGGACGGGATAGCGAGCAGCCGCAAATGGCGAGGAAGATAGCGCGTGCGTCTGTTGGATAAAGTTTTTAGCGACTTTTTTCTTTTTTTTACCGATACAAGAGGGGATACCGAGCCTTTTGGAGTTGCTCTAAGCGGGGATAGAGCCGCTTTTCGGGCTTTTTTCGCCCTCTCCCTCCTCGCGCCGGTGCGCCGCATCCGCCGCCGCGCAGACGCCCCCCGATCTCATCCTCCGCCCGACGCCGACCGCCTGCTCCCTCTGCGCGGCGCTGCCCCGGCCGCCCCGATCCTCCGCCTGACCCCGCCCCTTCTGCTCCCTCCCCCCTTCCCGGCGCCGCCCCTTCCGCTCCCTCCGCCCGACGCTGCCCCGGCCGCTCCCTCCCCTCGGCGCCGCCCACTCTGCTCCCTCTGCCCGACGCAGGCCCTTCCGCTCCATTCGCTCGGCCCTGCCCCGGCCACTCCCTCCCTTAGGCGCCGCCCCTTCCTTCCCATCTCCGTCGGAGCTTGCGGCGGCCCCGACCTCATGTCTGCCGCCTACCGCCGTCTCCTCCTCGTTCGCTGCATCCCCCACGCCCATCTCCAGCTTGCCGCAGCCATTCAGTGCCTCTCCCCAACCGCCGCGGCCGCGGCGGCTCTGGTGACGCCGACGTGCCCATCCGTCGCCGAGCGCGTCGAGACACCGCTCAGCTCCTTCCGGCCCGGTGAGTGTCGATTCCATCCTGCCGAGCGCGCGGAGCCCGATTGGCAGTATCAGTTTGCTTGAGCATGGTTGACGGCTTCAGTAGTGTTGAATGCTGTGTATTGATCTCGATTAGAAATGGAGATTAGAGGGCCAGCTTGTGCCCATGGTTGGTGGCGATCTGCTGCTGACGGTTTTGGCCCAAATCTGATTGTTTGCTTGCTCTATTTAAGAGGGCAATTGCTTTTCCTGATATATAATTGGATATCAGGCCGTAACAAATAACATAATCATTTCTGCAATGTGTTGCCACATTTTGATTTGGGACTGTGCTCTTCAAATCAAACGAAGTTATTGATTCTTCTTTGCAAATTGGTACTGGACTGCCGAAAATTGTAATGGATCAAGCCTTTTGCTTTCCACTTCTGTAGTTCTTGTTCCAAATTTTCCAGGGCAGTTAAGGATACTGCTTCGTTTTCCATTGTGAATTACTAATACAATGCGTTGTTTTTTGGCTCAGGTTTTACAAGTGATGGTAACTTCAAACATAGTTGGCATCGCAAGTTGGGTTTGTCAGCTGGTGCTGTACTGATCGGACAAGCAGGTCTATTTTCTGCACCTCTTCTGGTTAGATATCTCATGTTTCATATATTTGTTTTCAGGTCTGCGCACTCCGTTTGTGCCTCACATGCTGATTGTAGCACAATTCTAAAAATTTGAGTACAAGATAATTGTTGACAAGGGAGCTTTTGATTTGTATAAGTTATTTTATTGTATGGAAAGTTTTGATTTGTTTAAGTTATTTTATTATATGGCAAATCTGGGTGTGGTGAGAACTTAAATGTGATTTTCCACCCAATTTGGGCAGCAAAATAAAGATGCACCTTGTTTCTTCTTTTCCAGGAGACCAAAATCTTCCATGGATCCGTTATGAAAATTAATAAATGAATTAATACAATATCCTTCATGCATAGTCATATCTGATGGCTGTGCCCACTTCATCAAGCTATATTCACCATACTGATCTTGACGACATCTCCTCTAGGTCCAGCCTTTAGTCCTTTACCACTAGTTAGCATTGCTACCACCTCGGTACACACGTGTGATAACCTTGTTACCTGCATGAATTCTGCTCGGTATTTTGATGGTTTAAAGCACATTAAGGATAGTATAAAGTTAATTTCATATTTTGTGCCTGGCTGTACTAAATTCAATCTTATTACAGCTTTTCTTCTTGGTCTTAGCAATGGCTATGCATTCGCCCATGAAGACTCGGTTATCCCAGCTGCAACTAGTGAGAAAGCCGAAGTAAATGCTACTGGTCTACAACGGATTGAAGATGGATCAGTGGTCTCAAATGAACACACGGTCAAATGGAGAATTTTCACTGATAATGCGCGGGAACTTTTCCAGAAAGCAAGTAACACGTTATCCCGTGCTTCACTTGAGATAAATTTTAGATTTGTCAAGTTTCTGAGAGAACCTTCTTAGGTTCTACATTTCTTCTTTAAATGTTTTACATTTGAACAATGCAGAAGTCATACTATGAAACACAAGTTTTCCTGTACTCTTCTTGTGTTTGAAACTGTTGGTATAAACTTTTTGTTTCACCATTAGGTCATCTTCTGTTTTCATGTGATATATTTACTGAAATACCATCTCATCTAGCATATTACTACGGACCATTATTTATATTAAGCTTCGTTTCGGTAAATTTTAATAAGTAAATATTTCAAAATTCGATGCATCTATGAATATGTAGCGTGGGATGTGAAGTTCACATTCATACTTACCTTTCTAGCTCTCTGAGTGAACTCCAGAATTCGGCTTGCTATCTTTGCTACATATTTCATTTGATCCGTGATACAAATTTATTTCAGTCTGTTCCATCGAAAGAACTATTATACCCGCTTTTCCCGGTTTTGCTGCACACATAGTTATTATCTTGGAGTTGTCCTGTGGAAATAAAAGTTTGGCCATATTAGTCGAACACCTATGGGAGATTGAGGAAGGGATGGGTGAATCTTGATTCTTTTTTACTCTTGATTTTGATGTTCTGTCTATCTATTCTGTAGAGACAATTCGATGAGGCTGAGAAGTTATTCCAGGCAGCCCTGCTAGAAGCTAAAGAAGGATTTGGACTGAGAGATCCACATGTCGCGTCAGCCCTTAACAATCTGGTAATTGTTAGGCTGATTATGTATTGAAATTTAAGTGAACTGTGCTGTTATTTCTCTTTGGACCAGCAGCATTTATGTTGAATCATTATTCAAATTGATGGGCCTTGAGTTTCCATCTTCTTGTTCATTTACCTTAAAAATCGACTTTGGCTTCTTGTTATCAGAACCAGTGATTCAGCCTTTTTGATGATATCTGAGTTTATATGCCAAATCATGCATGGGCTCTGTTTTTCAGTTTTGAGTTCATTATTTTTTTCTTCTATGTTGTTCTATGTTTAATTAAGCCCTTGAATTATTGTTTTAATATTTCAGCCTCTGTTTAACCCACTGCATCTGTGCATCATATGGGTCACACAACATTCTTACGAACTCTTACAGGTTTAGAGTGTGAGTTTAACTTGGTTTGTTTGCTGTTAATTAACTGCTCTTAACACTACTATTGGATTAACTGCCATTCATTTAACATTTTTTTGTTCCTGAATTTTTTCAGGCAGAATTTTATAGATTAAAGAAAGAGTATGAGAAAGCTGAACAACTATATTTGGAAGCAATTGTGATCCTGGAGGAATCATTTGGATCTGATGATATACGGTACATTTACAGACTTTTTTTCTGCATTACTGTATAGAGTTTAATTCATTTTAGATAAGTAGTACTTGTTTCTAGGCTTCTAGCTGTAAGTGTCACATTTCCTGTATTCATATTTGATGGGTTGAATCGACCCAAATGGCATGCACTGTAGCCACGGTGTACCAGACTGCTCTAGTACTACTGGTCCACTTGATTAGAAGCAATAGCCTGGGCTGATAAGCCAGACTGTTTGATTTGGTTACTGCTTAACTATGCTTAAGCCAACACTCTTGTAGTGTAGTGATAAGCTCCCCAGTTGAGGGAGACACCAACCAAGGTTCAAATCCTGGTGGCAGCAAAAAACCACCTCGCTGGCACATCCGCCAATACGACTGACTGCATTGATTTTGGATCTGAGTTAGTGTGAGAGAGGAATTATTTTGGATCTGAGTTCGTATGAACCAGGATGAAGACTCAGGCTTCACAAATTGCTAATGAAGCTTCATAAATCAATAAATGAAACAAGCATAGAAAATAAGATAAAAACTTGCAGACTTCATAGCAAGGGAATCAATCTCCAAGACGCAAAAAAGAAAGAAAAAGAAAAGGAATCAAGAGGCCACGCAGGGCCAATTTATTGCTGCTCTCCTGTCTTCGTTGGTGGGATCTGCACATCTTGGATTGGATGGACATCAAAAGGCAAGGCGCCGGTGTAGGTGCGGTGCTGGCCGTCGGCTCTCTGCTGCATCTCGCTGCAGAGTAGATGTCGCACGGAAGTTGCAGACTCTGCATTGCAAGGGGCCGGTGGAGGGCAAGGCGCCGCGGAGGTGCGGTGCTGGCCGTCGGCTCTCTGCTGCACGCGCTCGCGAGCTCTTGGGGCATGCAAATCTGCAGCGAGGTAAGGGGCTTCGGTGCTGCACGTGGTGTTGGAGAGTGGTGTGTGTGGAAGGGCGGAAGTGGTGGCCTGGTGGAGGACCGGAGGGGGTGCGAAAGGAGAGGAACGGGAACAAAAACTCTGGAAATGTGGTTGGTTCAGTTATATATTCTATGTTAGGTCCACATGTCAGGGATAGAAGCGGGCACGGGTACAACTTTTACACGCCCGTTATTTTTTATCCATTGGATTCAAATACAGATCCTCACCCGTGCCCGCGGGCACAAACTAGCACCCGTATCCACGCCCTACCGGGTTTTTGCCCGCGGGCACGCAGATAATTTTTATCCGTTGCCATCCCTACCTGGAGTTGATGCTCCTCCAGGTTATGTTTGTCGCCTTCGTCGCGCTCTATATGGCCTTAAAGGCTCAAACAGGCTGCCCGTGCTTGGTTTGAGCGATTTGTTTCTGTGATAATGGTCGTTAGTTTCACCTAATCCTCATGATCCAGCCTTATTTGTTCATATTTCTTCACGTGGTTGTACCCTTCTACTCCATGTTGATGATATGTTGATCACGGGTGATGATGCTTGGCATGTTTCCTTAGTCAAGAGACACCTTAGTCAACAATTTCAAATGACTGACTTGGGTCCACTCGGTTATTTCTTGGGAATTGAGGTTTTGCATTCTGACAAGGGGTACTATATTTCTCAATCTAAATACATTCAAGATCTTATTTGTCTGGTCTGGTATTACTGATAATCGGATAGCTGCTGCTCCTATGGATCTTCACTTGTAGCTTCAGCGTACTGATGGTACCCCTCTTGAGGATCCTGCTCGCTACTGACACATTGTTGGCAATCTTGTTTATCTAACCGTCACAAGGCCTGATATTGCTCATGCGGTTCATATTTTGTGTCAGTTTGTGAGTGCCCCCACTTCGGTTCGCTTTGGGCATTTGCTTCCTATGCTGCGATACAGGGGATCTACTCTTAGTGTTTATTATATCCTCGTGGTAACTCACTTCAGCTTCATGCTTACTCGGACTCCACTTGGGCCGGTGATCTAAGAGACCGTCCTTCTGTCTCTATTTATTGCATTCTTCTTGGTTCTTCTCCTTTTGCATCGAAGTCCAAGATGCAGGCTGCTGTCTCTCGCTCTAGTACAGAGGTAGAACTTAGAGCACTTGCTACTACTACTGCTGAGATTATTTGGCTTCAATGGTTATTAGCTGATTTTGGAGTTCCTTGTGATACCCCCACACCTCTCCTTTGTGATAACACTAGAGCCATCCAGATTGCTAATGATCCTATGAAACATGAACTTACTAAGCATATTGGTGTTGATGCCTCTTTTACACGGTCTCATTGTCATCAGAAAACTATTGCTCTCCAGTATGTGCCATCCGAATTGCTGCTTGCTGATTTCTTCACCAAAGCACAAACTCAAGAGCATCATCGACTTCGTTTGCTCAAACTCAACGCTTCTGATCCGCCTTGAGTTTGGGGGGGGGTGTTAAGGCCCATATATTATCTAGGCCCATGTTGGCCCATATACTAACTATATATATGTCCATCTGGACTAATGGACTTTCTCTCTTGTCACTTCTCACTCAAGGTAACATTCATATGTTTCCTTGCCAGCCACACCATAGTCAACAGGATTCACGTTCGATGCTGCATCCCACGACCTGGGGACGTCGTCCCGGTCAGTGTCGAACAGGGTCGGTGTCCCATTCATGGTTGGGTCGCGTCCCAATTCGGAATGGGTTTTAGCTCCATTATTGCCAGAGTTGATGGGACGGTATGCATCAGCAGCAGAGAGGCATCAGCTCTTGGCATCGCCCTGGCGGCTGGTACCTCATCGCATCCCGTGAAGAGGATCAAACGATGCTGCTGCTGAGCATTAGTGGCTTTGGCCATGGGGATGCTTCGCTGGTGCATAGGATGGGGGATACAGAGTGGCGGTGTCTGGTCTGCTAGTCTTCATGGGGATGATGAGGAGCCTCCTTTTTTATTTTGAGCAACAGATGATGTGCAGACGAGGTCAAGGTTAAGGGAAGTGGGCTGGTTGGACTTTCGTTAGATAATGAGCTTCGTACATGTGGCATGGCCCAAATGTGCTCCTATATTTTTTTTTTTGATATGATTGTACAGATTAGCTTCTCTATTAGTAGCACGCCATGTGTACCTAGTTTTGTCTTTGCAATGAGGCATTGACCCAGATGAATGAGGGTCGCGTCCCACATAGTGATTTATCGTTAGGTATACCCATTACCCCCTTCGAACCACAAGTCACTGACCGGCAGGGGCCACCTCAGTCACTGACAGTGGTATTTTTCAAATGTCTGAAAATTGTAATGGCACGAAAGGATTTAATCCCTTGCCACCCAATAACTTTGTGACTATGGGCCACAGTGCCACACAGCTAGTTTGTTGTGTTGATGTGCACCTGTTGCTTGGCCTTAACTGCTGAACCCAAATCCCAGCCCAATGCCAGTCCATAACATCATTATTTCAGGGAGAAATCAAATTTACCATGTTGGCTACAGGCAGAATGCTTGTTTCCACAGTTTTAAATCAAATTCCTATCTCTGTGTGTTGCTTGATCACATTTGGTGAAACAGCAAATTCATGATATATTGTCTAAATTTTCTATGATGGATCATTTAATATTAGCTTAATTCTGTTCATTCTTCAAATACATTTCACTGTAGAGTTGGAACAGCTCTGCATAGTCTTGGAATGTGCTATCATCTTCAAAACAAGTTTGCTCATGCCCAGACATGTTATGAGGTAACTTTTTGTGGCCTCACAATTTACTCTTTTGTTCATTTTTTATAGCTCTGCAATTTTGCTGTGCAACACAGTTTAAAAAGTAAGTTTGTCCTTTTTTAGTGTATTTCATGGAACAGATTGCAGGCAATAGTTTGTAGGAATGATAATATCTCTAATGGGAATCAGGCATAAAAACTAAGAAATTCTTGAATCTATTGCAAGTGCTCCCATGCTAATACTCTGCTCAAGCTGCAGGGAAGCATGCAAAGTATTATGGATTTATGGATCTTTTCTCTGTAACTTCTAGTTTGAGCTGTGCTTTGCGTGCAGCATTAATATGATGTGTGCAGAATGAAATTAGTAACAAAGTACAGTAGCAGTATTATCCTCAAAAGAAAAATCAGTAACAAAGTTGTGATTCGGGAAAGGGTAAATGAACTGCAGTCATTGTACTAAGTATATCTTGTGTGTCAACTCCTCCTACGCTTTCTGCACTTAATTTTTTCATTCTAACTTGCTTCTTATGCCCTTTTCTGTTTCTGTTGTTTTTTTTCTTTTTGCAGCGTGCTTTGAAGGTACGGTACCTCAACTTTGTTTGCTCTTGTTTTTTCATGTTTAACATTTATTCTGGGAATTTTATGCTCTCTATGTGTCATAATTGGTACCAATACACTAGTCCACATTAACAACAATTGAGTTAAGCTTACCAATCCTACTTGACCACACATGTAATTGTTCATTTTCGAATCATTGCATATAAGTTGGTTACATACAATCTATCAGAACTATATGAATGCTTGTCATCTATGGAATACCAATATGCTCTCCATTGACCTTTTGCACTATGTAATTTATCCTTTCCTATTGTCATCTGTAGATAGAAGGACGTGTTATGGGGGTCGGTCACCCAGAGTATGCAAGTACAATGTACCTTCTAGCCAAGGTACAAATGTTGTTTTGCTCTTAAATTTACTGTTGTGTATTCTCATTATTTTCTTGAGATTAATCCTCCTTATGCGATACATAGCCTTCCCCATTACAGTAGCGTCCAACAAGGGTACTTTTCTGTCCTTTTGCTGTTTATGTTATTGTTCTGCATTCCAGATTCTTTTCTCATCAGTAATATTGTTCTTGAGCCACTTGCCTTCAAGCTGCCACCATCTGGTCTCTTTCTCTACAGTATCAAGTAAGGTTTCTAGAGACCTTTTGCCTTCTCAAAAGAAGCGAGGACCTAAAAAGTAGCATATGTCACGCATAGAGAATTTGCACGTAACTTTACTCTGTATTGACATACTCTTTACATTTTTGTCACCTAATTGTTGTTTGATATTATTCCGCAAGGGCCTAAAAAGTAGCATCCATCATGCATAGTGATTTTGCATGTTACAATGTTAGGGGGATGCACACGTGATTTTGCATGTTACAATGTTATGGTGATGTACAGTGATTTTTCATAGTGATTAGTGGGGATGCACGTGTGGGAGAGAAGTAACTGAGAGGTGCAGTAGTACTGTTTGTTAGCCTATCTACCTCAACTCAGCTGATCCAAGTGATCAGTGAGCTCACACACACACACACACTCTCAACACACTTGGTGGCTGCTAGTTGAAGAAGGATAGAGGAGCAGAGGAAGAGCAGAACACACACACACGAGTTGGTGCTGGGCTCAACTGAGCTTCAGCTGCTCCTGGTTGCTTTCAATATATTCACAATCCAGACATTTACAAAGCATGGCTTGCTCCTATTACAGGCATGGTCAGCCACTACTTACACTACCTGCTACTGCTTGCTACTGCTGCTAGTCAGCTCAAACATGCTGCAACTTGCTATAGCACTTACTACTACTCCCTGCCCTGATGACCAAAATGGTCAGGCAAGACCAAACTAGTACTGAGCTCTATTAGCTCTAAGTATAAGCAGATCAACAGCTAGAGCACTCACAATTATACATCATTCTCCTCCTAATTGAGATGCTCTAGTTCAAACCTCCTCCACTCCAATCTTGGTCCTCATCTCCAAGAGACGAATCCTGCCAAGTGGCTTGGTGAGGATGTCGCCCAGCTGCCGCCCGGTCTCGACATGCTGGAGCTTGATGCGTCCTCCACAGACACACTCACGAATGTAGTGGAATTTGGTGTCAATATGCTTGCTTCGGTCATGGAGGACAGGATTCTTTGCCAACGCGATGGCGGATTGATTGTCTACCATCAGGACGGGCGCAGGAGCTTCTTCTCCAGTGAGCTCGTGCAGCAGCCACCCCAACCATACTGCCTGACAGCTCGCCGTCGCCGCTGCAATGTACTCCGCTTAACATGTTGACAGCGCGACCACCTTCTGCTTGTGTGGCTGCCAGGTCACGGAACACGCACCGAGGAAGAAGAGAACCCCCGTCGTGCTGCGCCTCCCGTCCAGATCACCGGCTATGTCGCTGTCGCTGTATCCCAGCAGCTCCAACGACGCTCCTCCTCCCCGTGTGTAGACCAAGCCGTAGCCCACGGTCCCAGCCACGTAGCGAAGAAGACGCTTGACGGCCGCGAGGTGATCCTCTCTTGGATCCTCCATGAAGCAGCTGACATACCCCACGGCGAACGCAATGTCCGGCCGTGTGTGCTCCAAGTAGCGCAGACCGCCAACGATGCTGCTGTAGCTCGTCGCGTTCACCTTTGGTGCGCTGCTTGCCTTGTTGAGCTTCAGCTTCTCCTCCATGGGGGTTGGGCATGCCTTGCATCCCTCCATCCTGTTCCGCTCCAGCAGCTTGCGCGCGTACGCGCTCTGGCGGAGCGTGATGGCGTTCCTCCCCTGCTCTACCTCAATGCCGAGGTAGTAGGTGAGCAGGCCGAGGTCGCTCATGCGGAACAGCGCCGTCATCTCACGCTTGAACTCGTCAATGTCCCGCTGCTCCGACTCGGTGATGATCAAGTCATCCACGTAGACCCCGACAATCAGGCGCCCGCGCGCCGTGGCTTTGGTGTAGAGAGCTTGATCGGTGGCGCACTTGGTGAAGCCGAGGGAACTCAGGCTCGTGTCGAGCTTGATGTTCCACGCCCGTGGCGCCTGCCGCAAGCCGTACAAGGCCTTGCGCAGACGGAGCACCTTCTGCTCCTCGCCGGCGACGTCGAACCCCGGCGGCTGCTGGACGTAGATCTCCTCCGTAAGCTCCCCATTCAAGAACGCGGATTTCACATCCATGTGATGTACCCCCCAGTCCTTCTTCGCCGCCAGAGCAAGAAGCTGCACTGATTCCATCCGCGCCACCGGGGCAAAAACTTCCTCGAAGTCGATCCCCTCACGCTGGACGAACCCCTTGGCGACCAATCGGGCCTTGTGCCTCACGATTTCCCCGTGCTCATTGCGCTTCACCTTGTACATCCACTTCAATTTGATCGGGCGGCAACCAATCGGGCAATCCACAAGCTTCCAGGTGCCGTTTTCCTCCACCGCCGCTATCTCCTCCAGCATGGCCTGCCGCCACGCCGGTTCTTGCTCTGCAACAGCGAAGGAGGAAGGCTCCTCCGCGCTGCCCAGGTGGAGCTCCTAATCGTCGAGGATGCGCTCAGCCTGCCCAGGTGGAGTTCCATCCCCGACCATCTCCTCAACCGCCCGAAATCGGAGCGGCTCGCCGGCGTAGCTGGCGTCCACGTGCTGAGACACATCGGAGGGAGGCGTGACGTAGTGTGTTGGCGTGGCCGGGCCTGATGTCGTGGCAGGAGGTGTTGCCGGAGACGCCTGCCCTGCAGGAGACCCGGGTGCCGCCGGCGCGACTTCCCCTGTTCCCGGAACACAGGGGATCCTCCGCCTGGACTCGCCTCTGCACCATCGTCGCCTGCCGCCACCTCCTGGTACACTTCTTGGTGGATGATGAAGTCGCTCCCGACTCCAATCGCTGCATCCCCACCGCTGTACTCCTCCCAATCCCAGCTCGCTGCCTCGTCGAACACAACATCCCGCGACACAATGACGCGTCGCGTGGCCGGATCATAGAGCCGGTAAGCCTTGCTACCGGGCTCGTAACCCAGGAACACCATGGGGGAGCTGCGATCCTCGAGCTTGGACAGGTTCGGCTTCGACTTCTTGACATGCCCGATGCAGCCGAAGGTGCGGAAGAAGGAGACGTCGGTCTTCCGTCCGTGCCAAGCCTCGAAAGGAGTCACCCCCTTCAAGCTCTTGGTCGGCGAACGGTTCAGGATGAACGTCGCCGTGGTCACCGCCTCGCCCCAGAACGCCGCTGGCATCTTCTTTGCCTTAAGCATGCTCCTCGCCATGCCAACGACCGTCTGATTTCTCCTCTCCACCACTCTGTTCTGCTGCGGCGAGTACGGCGCAGTTAGGTGGCGCTCCACCCCTTCCTCTGCGCAGTACTGCCCGAACTCCACCGAGGTGAACTCGCCGCCTCGGTCTGTCCTGAGCACCTTCAGCCTCTTCCCCGTCTCCGCCTCGACGCGCTCCTTGAAGTGCTTGATGGCCGCCGCCGCCTCATCTTTGCTCGACAGCAGCGTCAGCCACATGTAACGGCTGCTGTCGTCGATGAGCAAGAGGAAGTACCGACGCCCGCCGTGCGTGGCCGGCGCAATCGGCCCGCACAGGTCACCATGCACGAGCTCGAGCAGCCCGTTGGCGTGGTAGCTGGCCTTCTTCGGGAACGGGAGCCGTCGCTGCTTGCCGACGAGGCAGCTGTCGCACAGCTCCCCGACGTGCTCGATCAGTGGCAGCCCCTTCACCATGCCCTGCCGCGCCATGGTTGCCAGAGCATCAAAACTCACATGGCCGAACCGCACGTGCCAGCGCCACGCCTCGTCGTCCTGCCTTGCCGCCAAACAGATTGACCGGGCGATGCGGACGTCGAGGATGTAGAGCCTGTTCTTGGACCGGTTCACCTTGGCGAGCAGCTTGTGCTCGCGGTCGTGGATGCGGAGGACGCCGCTCTTGATCAGCACCTCGCAGCCGCGTTCATCCAATTGGCCAATGCTCGGGATGTTGCTGCGGAGCTTGGGAATGAAGTAGACGTCCCTCAGCGCGCGGTGCTCGCCCGTCTGGCAGTGGAAGAGGATGGTGCCGTGGCCGCAGACCTCGACCACGGAGTTGTCCCCGAACTTCACCGAGCCGATGACGCTGGTGTCGAGCTCGGAGAAGGCGCTCCGGTTCCCCGTCATGTGGCTGCTCGCGCCGGAGTCGAGGTACCATCTCTGCTCCACCTCGTCTTCTTCACGCCCGAGGTGAGCCTGCGCGCGCGTCTTGTCCAGCTCCACGAGCGCGCGCGGCGCCTCCTCTGCCTCGACATTGAGGGTGCACACCTCCGCCATCAACAGCGCCGACTCCTCCTCATCTTCCTGCGCAAGATGCGCCTTCTCCTGGCGCCGCGGTTCCTTGCAATCGCGGGCCCAATGGCCGGTCTTGCCGCAGTTGTGGCAGGTGTCCTTCGGGCCGGGCTTGCCGCCCTTCTTCTTCCCCTTCCAGCGCGGTTTCCCGCGCCCGCCGCCGCCGCCGCGTGGAACAGAGGACCCCTCCCCTGCCTTCCGCTCGCGGGCCTGCGCCTCCCACTCCGCCTGAGTGAGCAGCACCTGGCCGGTGACTGTCGACCGCGCGCCTGCCGCCGCGTCGATGCGATCCTCGACCGCCTTCAGCCGGCCAGTGACGTCCTTGATGGTGAGATCCCCGAAATCGAGCAAAGTCTCGATTGAGATCGCGACTTGCGTGAACTTCGCGGGGACGACGCGGAGAAACTTGGCCACGGCCTCCGCCTCGCTGATGGTGTCACCCAGGACGGTGAGCTGATTCACCATCCCGGTGAGACGCAACGCGAACTCCTCAACAGGCTCGCCGTCGCGGTACGAGATGTTCTCGTACTCGCGGCGGAGCTGCTGCGCGCGCGCCTTACGCACGCGATCGTCGCTAAGCCACAACGTCTTGATCTTCTCCCACGCCATCTTCGCCGTCGCGTCCTCAGCAGAGCCCAGCGGAGTCAGCATCTCCGGCGGGACTGCCTTCAAGATGGCCTCCATCGCCATCTGATCCTCCTGCTCGTCCGCTGTGCCGGTCGTCACCGCCGCGAACAGGCCCCTGGCCTTCAGCATCACCTTCATCATCACTGCCCACTCAGCGTAGTTGGTACGCGTGAGCATGGGGTACGACGCGCCGCCGATGTCCCGGACTGTCTTCTTCACCACGTACGTCGTCCCACGACGCTCCGGCGAACACGACTCCCGGCGACCTTGGCGCTCGGCTGAAGCAGAGCGACCTCTACCTCCACCGCCCGTCGTAACCGAGGTAGACATGGTCCAGGAACTTGAAACACAAGCTCTTGATACCACTTGTTAGCCTATCTACCTCAACTCAGCTGATCCAAGTGATCAGTGAGCTCACACACACACACACACACACACACTCAAAACACTTGGTGGCTGCTGGTTGAAGAAGGATAGAGGAGCAGAGGAAGAGCAGAACACACACACACGAGTTGGTGCTGGGCTCAACTGAGCTTCAGCTGCTCCTGGTTGCTTTCAATATATTCACAATCCAGACATTTACAAAGCATGGCTTGCTCCTATTACAGGCATGGTCAGCCACTAATTACACTACCTGCTACTGCTTGCTACTGCTGCTAGTCAGCTCAAACATGCTGCAACTTGCTATAGCACTTACTACTACTACCTGCCCTGATGACCAAAATGGTCAGGCAAGACCAAACTAGTACTGAGCTCTATTAGAAGTATAAGCAGATCAACAGCTAGAGCACTCACAATTATACATCACTGTTCACGTGGACAGTAGCCAAAAGAGAGAGTGAGAGCCAGGTGATTCCTTTCTATCGTACTTGGATTGCAAAGGTTACAAGGGGCATATTGGATCTTATAATCTTTACCTCCTACTGCCTAACTTGACATGCTCTTCTATCTTTTTTGGGTTGTTTCCTAACAACCCAACTATGGACGACTATGGATTCTGCCATGCCATGATTTGGAGTGTGGTGTCTTGGTCGCAGCTCTGGTGGCATCCCATGGCCGCGTGGCTAGGGCTTGACCCAGCCCATGTTACAGTCCAGCTAGTCCATGGCCTTCTGGACTAATACAGTAATAATGCCTTTGCTTTCTATTGATATAGTGTATGTGATTTCATGACACAATATAATGAACTGTGCTCCAGGAAGATAGCTGGGCGGCATCGGCTTGGAGGGAGACTAGACTATTGATTGGAAAGGGCTCACTGCTTCCTGATTAATTCTAGATGGATGCACAGCTGCTGCCTATATAGAGCCAGGGCCGGCCCTAACCTTACCAACAGTACAACACTATTCTTATCCCTACTAACCTGAGGGCTGGCATACCATGCTACCGTGATGCTGGGCCGCTGGCCCAAAGGCGCATGCTTCGGCATGCCACAACACACAGTAGAGTATTTGTGACTGCATGAAAG
>CM014276.1:18860877-18983007 GCA_004135705.1 Alloteropsis semialata
CACTAGAAAGATTCTTCAGGCATAGAAACATAAGAACATTAGTGTATAATTGTTGACAAGCTCTCAAACTTCTCTGAAATTTGAAATTTTTATTTAACATGCCCTCGTGACCTCGTTCAATGAGATGTTGATCATAATTGATGGTGTTGTTGGGCATAGAAATCACATTTGTTATGTATGTATGCGATTCACATGAAAATGTTAAGATATTTTCTTGACATTTGGAATTTGAATCATTCATTGTATGATACACCTGATTTTATAGAGTGGTGATGGCACCACCTCGCATCAAAAGTCAGAAAGAATGAGTGACATTCATGCAAGTACAATTTTTTAGCAATTAGTAGTTGTTGGCATTTCTTAACGTTGTCACTGGGTTTGTTAAGCCCAACAATGCCGCTTAGAATTGCCTGTGGGTATCTCATTACGTTACGTTTCCGAAAGCGCATGGAAATACCGTTATCGCATTTCACCCGTGAGTATTCATGGGTATCGTTATTTATATTTTTTCAAAGGATGGCATTTGGTGTCAAAGCATTTACTAGATGGTAATACTCAAGAGATTATGATAAGTATTGGACAAAGTCATACAGGGGTAAAAGATAATATCAAGGTAATGCAACACATCATCTAAGAAGCCTAACTCAAGAATAAAGAATAAAGAATAAGTCCTAAGGTTAGACGGAGCATGGCAAAGAATCCTAAGGCATTATATAAGACTGCATAGGTTATACAAGATATACATAGGACTTAGTTCTAAGCATCCAGGCACACACGGGGAGACCCAACCGCACTGGTCTGCCAACAAGCAGGAAGGCTTTATGTACCTCCTACACTGTACCCGAACGTGGGAAAATACAAGGGACGGACAAGGCTGTCACCACCTGCCGCCTACCCCTCCATATTGTGGGGCACAGTCATATTCGTAGGCTCTCGTCATGCCCGAGCACCACACTCGTGCATGAGAGAACTACTCTAGCCCTCCCAGGAAACATGGAACTAGACCAATCCCGAAGGAACAACAAACCGATGTCGTAGCTTAGATTGACTAGCCTATGCATAATCAATATATAACTCATGACAAGGCATGAATATGAAATAAACACTATAGAGATAGCATTTAGATCAAACTCCATACTTATATAAATACCGATAAAGTATACAAAGACCGTACCGAAGGCCGAAGGTTACGTCCTACAACGGCCCAAGGATGACTCCGAATACTACAGCACTAAGCCTAGCCTAATATTCATTAGCCTAAGGATTACAAGTGTACTACTAGAGAGAGATAGGCTCTTGAGGATGAGTGTGTGTTGAAGAAGGCCTCCTTATCCCCTATTTATATTAGGGGAGGATGGTTCCCAGGGGTCCTTAGATGGAAACACCTCCTGGGCGTGAAGGGGGAGACGCGGGAAGCGTTGGCGCCAAAGATTGGCGCCAACGGACCCCGTCCAGGTTCGTCCCATCTGTAGTCGGTTCCCTCGAGTTTGCCCCATGTATGGCTCATAGGTGGGCGCTCTTGTCCTTGTGCTATCAGAGTTGTATCTGCGTGACGTGTTCTCTGTCGTTTGAGCACGTTTTACTCTCTATTGTAGTTCTTGCATCCTACAAAGGCATAAGGCTACGATACAAGTGGAACTAGGTTATTTATAAAGAAATATGTTAGAAATTGTACAGTACATCCTTATAAAGAGAGTATATTGACGGTCGGATTTAGCATGTAAGGACCGTCAACAGTAGTTCACAAATCCAAAGGCATCTCCATACATCCAACAACAAAGGCATAGAACTAGCAGCACAAAGGCATAATCTTGTACATCAATAGTCATAGAATCGTTATATCATGTGCAAATCATAGCAGTCGTGTACATGATTTTCACCCAAATACGTAAGAAAAATTGTTCAGTTCACATGGGTCTTTTATAGGAACTTGCAAGCATTTACAATTTGCACATAATAATTCAAGAGGGCAAGCATAAAGAGATCCATAATCTAAAGACGCATCCACATGAATCATGGTCCCCATCACCCGCCGGCTGTTCCTTGGCCGCACACCTCACAAAAAAGGCTTAAAAACTAGCAAGCGCATGCGTAGAAACATGAGGAAAATCAAATAAACATATGGTCTCCTCTAGGTGTAAGAAACAAATATATGATTGCAGCCACATATATCTACGCTATCAGACCCGAAACTAAACCAAAGCAGCTACCATGTTTATAGGCATGGAAACAACTGCACAAAATCATACAAACCTGGCAAACCTGGCAAGGCTTAACAAACATGGTAGTGCAAGGCTGCTAGTGTGGAAATGTTTGTACCACACAAGTGAGAAAAACGTGGAAACAAGTTTAGGTGTCATGCTCGAGCAAGATCTCTGTTGAAGTGAGGAAATCATGCAAACAAATGAGCAAAATTATATAAACTGGAGTGTCATCACAATTAACAAGGATGTCATTCAAGTATAGAAACTCACTCTCACGATCATAACTACTATCAGGAAGTATCTACAAATGACACAGCCAGCAATTCAACCATGCCATGTACCTCATCAGGAGGTACTGGGCACGGAGAGGAAGGCCTACATATCATGGGCATAGAAGGCTTGCTCTAAACACACATATACGACTAGGAAGACAAACATATGCTCAGAAGTCTACAAATATATGACTGGCCACATATATATGATCGAAACCACGTATATATGCTAGAAACCAAACAAATATATGATTACCAAAACAAACAGGTGGGCAAAAATCATAGTCACGGCAACGTATATATGCTTCAGTTGATAGGTCAGATCATAAAAACAGTAAAAATTTATGTGCATGAATACCAAGCAGCAACATTTATCACTCTTCTTGCGTATAATAACATAACAGACAAGACATAACAAGGTCATACCAGACCACGTTTTGATATGTATGGTAACTTTGGTGTGGGGTCATAAAGGTAATCATAACAAGTAACTTCAAAACAACTCTCTAGTATAAAAGCTTCTACAAGACTGCATCCACCAACAGCTTGTTGGTAGTATCTATGTTCACAATCATACAAGCACTAAAACTAAGGACCTACATCTCTGCCCCATCAGCTGGAAGCCATTATAAAATCTAGTGAGTGCAATCATAGAAAAGGATGTATTCACTTGAAATTCATGAACTTGTTAACTACATAGGTAGAAACTATGCTATTTTGGCATAAATAAACCCATCCTAGTCATGCGCATAAATAAACCCTTTGCGATCACAGAAACTCTTATGCTCATGTACATAAACTAGTTGGCTTGTAAGTATAGAAACTCACTGTAGTAAGCATATCAAGTCATCATATGTAAGTATAGAACTCAATCCACCAGCAGCAATTGGATGGAAGTTGCATAAAAAACAATCATTTTTCACTTGGATTCAGGTTTCAAAGTTTAGAGCATCAAGGCTACAAACAAACTTTACATTTGATTTAGGTTCCAAAGTTTAGAACTTTAGAAAATGATTCTGGGAAAGAAATCAGTTCATCTAAGAACCGATAATTCAAACACCAAACATCAGACGAGCTGCACGGCCGTCGATCGCCCACTGGAGATGCATCAGCTCCTGGGGATGCCGCTGCTAGATGGCTGCTGGTGAGGGGAGGGTCGGGGGAACAGCGGGGAAGGGGCCACAGACCTGGAGACGCCGCTGATGAGATGCCGTCGAGCCACACTACGACGAGAGAGCCTTCGCTGCGCCGCCGCCGTCATGCTTCACGAGGAGCTCAGCTCTTGTGCCGTCGTCGTGCCGTCACTCAACGACTCAATCGACATTGCCTGCACGCTCAAGAGAAGCCGGGGGACTGGGTGTCGCCATGGCCCTCGCCGGCCGCCACGCCGGGCCCCGCTCCGCCATTGCTCAAACTGTAGAGGAGGACGTATCACCGCAGACACCATCCGGCCATCAGCACAACCCGGCCTCGACGCTACTCCCCACCAACTTCGCCACCATTCGTAGGGCCACCACCGCGTCCCTCCGCCTCACCGTGGCTGGCGTGGCCACCGCTAAGATCCAGTTGGATGGGATGGGTAGGGAGGGTCAGGGGCATGACTGGGAGCTCTGACCTCGCCGCCCCCTCGTCGGGTGGAGCGTAGAGGAGGGCACTGCTGCCCAACTGCCGCCACGGGGTTGCCAGGACCAGAGGGCGGCTAGCAGCTGGGTGGCTACCAGACGGCGGCTGGGATCCAGAGGAGCCGGATCGACTCAGCGCGAGGGAATCGCAGCCGCCCTTTCCTTACCAGAGATCCACCGGGAAGGGGAACAGGTGGGGCTCGCCGGTGCGCCATGGATGCTCCAGCCGCTCTCGTCGGCACTGGTAAAGGGGAGCGGAGGGGCCCATCACAAAGGAAAGGAGGGGAAGATGAGAAGAATTGAGGAGAGGTTGCGCCTTAATCACACTGAAAGGTAGAAGCAACTTGAAGCCACCTAGAGGGAGCTACAACGAGAATTGCAGCAAGAAGAAGAAGAGCAACAACGAGAACTGCTGATATTTCAGCAACAATTGTCTAAATTGAGGCAGGCAAAGCAAAGAAGAGTAAACACTACCAATACAAGAGCAGCTCAGCTTCGTATAGAGCTTGAGTGAGCAAAGAAACAGGTCACCGACCTACAGGTAGAGCTAAGTCAACCCAACCTCGTCTATGATTGATCAAAAAAAACCTCGTCTATGAGGCAGGGGCATACCACGTTTCTACTTCGGAAACCAGTTTGCAGACACTACACAATCGTCCAATTGATACCACGTGCTGACTATCAGAAGCTCTACAATTGGCAAGATGGCCGCCTTCGTACAAGCCAATTGCTCTACCAAGGTACAATGGCTTCACAGATCCCAAGCAATTCATCATGAGCTATGAAGCAGCGATAGCTTCGGCGGGAGGAGATGATATAGTCCTGGCAAAATCTTCATCATTGCGACGGCGCAGCAATGAGTTGGTACATGAAGCTACCTGGCCACTCCATCAATAGTTGGCATGAGTTAAAAAGAGAAGTGATCAAAAACTTTACCATTATGGGAGATCAAGCATTATCATACACAGAGCTAATAGTACACCAACAACCAAAAGATCCCTTGGAAGAATACTTTCGGAGGTTTATCACTTTGAGATCTCAAGAACCTCACATCCCAAACGAAGCCGCAAAGTTTGCAGCTATTCAGGGGCTTCGGCCAGGTCCAGTTGCTCAACACATAGCAAGGAAACCACCAGCTACACTTAGTGATCTTTATGAATGTTGGGATATTACCGAGGGCAATATGCACATACAATAGCTCAGACTGAGAAATGGAGACAAGCAACAATATATTACTCATCAACAGTATTCTCGGGAATCAGCCTTTTACACGTTGGTGAGGGGTCTCCTTTTATAGGGAGTCCAAGAGACATCTTTACATTCCAATTATGCCCTTGAAAACCAGGCATCATCCTCTAGACTATACAACCTGCATGATCTAGGGACATAATGGTACATTTCCATCACTCAATGTGAATGCATGGACCAATCACTCCGTGTTGGACTCGGCTTGGACTTGGTCCACCCCAGCTTCGTAGGCGTCCAGGTGGACTCAACTGCCTTCATCGTCTGTTTTGGGGACCGGACGGCCATGGTCTCCCTCTGCTGACCAACGAAGCTAAAGGCGTCTCCTTTGACCTGTTAGGTAATAGGAACGAAGCAAATCATGGCATACTTATCACAAAAAAGGCTTTAGGGTGCCTTCATTTTACACAAATCATGGTTTGCACCGCACAACCGTGAAGTTTCTTGTAGTATCGCATTTTGCTAACCGAAGGCGATTTTGCCGCTAGTCCAGCGAACGAAGGCAGATGCTTTGTCTTTTTCCATAACGAAGGTAATCACGTATCAAAATACCTTTAATCTATTACAAGGTGTTTCTTGTCAGGCCAATCCCCCAACAGTAGTCCCTTGCGGACGAGGGCTTTCTCCAACAGGCCGAGTTCCTCGAACCCTGGATTGCCTTCGCCTGTCCAAGAAACGCCTCCTCCCGTTGGAGAATGTCCGAGTGTTTGTTGACTTTTGTTTTGAGACTTTGTTTTGGCTTCGTAGCCCTTTTTTTATTGTGTTGATTGGCTTCGTTCTTTTTGAATCGTCATGACGGTTCAGTTACCCAGGCGGTTAACGGTCATATTTTTTCACCCCCTATAAATAGGACCGAAGGGGGGGTGACTTTACTTCCTTCATCTGTGCTTTTCCCAGTTAGCTTGTACTTGACGCTATTGGTCCTGTTTGGAGATCTTGCTGTGCTCAGCTTCTGCTCCCTTTCGGTCACAAGTAAGCTTTTTGTTTTTTCTATTGTTATACTGCTTCGTTTGAGCTTTGTTTTCTTTTATTTTGCTTTGTTTACTTATTGCGGTATTTTTTTCTTTGTTAGCGGCTCGCACAAAGCAGACCGCTCGGTTGGTTGAAGACTCTGATTCTGACGAAGACGTTCTTTAGGATCGGATGGTGATGATAGACGAAGAAGTTGTTATGTTTGCTCCACAGCTTGAGGAAGGAGGTGATACCATGGAGGTTGATCCTAAGGGTAAAGCCGCTGAAAAGGAGGGAGAAATCCCAGAAGATGAAACCAAAGATGCCGAGTCTGTCGCTGACGAGGCTCTTGAGGACGTTGAGGGACTTGAGGCTGACGTGTCAGACCTCACGGATCCGAAGAAGAAGCCCCGCACTATCGTCTTCGGGAAATCCTTTGTGAGCGAGAATTTGATCAAGTTTTATGAGGAGAAGGGTTATTTTCCCGTTAGCCATGGCTGAGCGCCGAGTGACGAGGTCGTTCCTGCCCCTGGGCCCGACGAAGTAGTTGTCTTTTGGAATTTCTTTACTACTGGGCTTCGGATGCCCATTCACAATGTTATTGCGGATATGCTTGGGAGGTACGGACTGCAGTTTTACCATCTCACTCCCAATGGCATTACACATCTTCTTCGTTTCTTCTGGGCAGTGAAGACCAATGGTTCGGACGTTAACATGGATGGCTTCATTCGTTATTATGAGGGCCATCGTCAAACTAAATGTGTGAAGATTGATGGAGTGGCTTACGAGCATGATTAAGGAAGTGTCAGCTTCTGTGCCCACCGGCGGGCTACTTCCTTGGAGAAAGTGGAACTTACGTTTTGTCAGAGGAACGCCTGGGATCGTAACGGGCGTAAATAGTGGTTATATGTCAAGGTGCCTTCGGTGGAGACCACTTTGGAGGATAGCACGAAGCAGATGACTTTACCTCTCCATGGCCAGATTTCCCCAAGTAATTTTGTTTCTTGCCCTTCCTTTGATTCGAAGGCGCCTAGCTATGACCAATGTGAGAGTGCTTTCTTTAAAGCAAGTCGAATCAGTGGAAGCAGCGACCTTATCGAAGAAGGTCTTGCCATGGGGGTTAATTTTCTTTCGGCTGACTGGAAGCCTTTCATTGTCGATGTTAAGGAGTATCGAGGGGAGCCTCATGTTTGTTTCCCTCGCTTTGGTGCAAAGAAACCGGCGCATATGTCGGATTACACTTTCATTGAGTCCATCGAATTGATGGCCAACTCAATTCTTGGTGTTTATTCGCTGAAGGAGCATGATAGTTGTGTGGAGCTCCTTGGAGGTCATCGTTTAAACATAGTTTATGATGAGATGAAGGTGATCTATCCACAGCGCGCGGCTGCTGCCAAGGCTGGGAAGAAATTTCTAGATGTTGACCATCCAAGTGTTCCCCCGAAGACGAGCCGAGGTCGTGGCAAAAGGGGACGTGCCTCTGGCCGTACTACTAGCGGAAGGCATGATGATGCTGATGATGAAGCTGGGGGTAGCAGTACGGCGGCGTCTTCTGCCCGAGGTGGCGGTCAAGTGAAGCCCCGAGGCTCCAAGACGGCCCCGATTGGCAAGCGGGCGTCTACTCCCTCGCTTGAGGCTGCTAAGCGGCAGTGGCTGAGTGGAGGTTTGGCCATAACGCCGATTTCAAGCGCTCCTCCCCCTTCTGTTTTTGCCGCTGCTCCTTCTGTTGCTGCTACTGCTGCAACCCCTACTGTTCCAGATCTTGATTTCGGTGGTTAGTTATTTTTATTTTGTTTTACTTTATTTCTCCTTCATTCTGTCATTTGTTTTTCTTAATTTGTTATTCATTTATAGTTAAAGTTTCCTCTGGTCCTATTCTTCGGCTTCAGATTTTGGATTGCATTGAAGACGATGACAATGTCGGTTACAGTCGACTTGCGGATGAAGATGAGCCTAAGTATATAGCCTCTGCTGATCCTGAAATTCCGTCGGCTCAGGCCGAATCTTCTTCGCTGGAGCTTTTGGTTCTGGCGGCAGCAAAGGCTCCATTGGATACTATTCCTGAGGAGGTGGAGAGGACCAAGTCTGTTGCCATTGGAGATTAAGGTGCAAGCAAGGATACTAAAACAGCTGTTGCTTCGCCTATTGTGCAGGTTGGTACCGTTCAAGCGGAGTCATCCGATGTGCAGGTTGTTAGCGCCGGAACTAGGCCTGTCCCCGTGGAAGGTAGTTTCAGCTCCTTCTCTCCCCGAAATGACTCTGAGCGTTCATGCTCCTTCTATAGTGGCATGGGGAATGAGACAAGTGATGCAAAATCATCTAACCTTGGTGTAGGCACAGGTAATATTTCACGCGAGGCTATTGTTCAGCACTTGCGTCGCGATGGGCTTCGTTCAATGGACGATATGCCTGATTTTTCTCCAGATGGTAATGTTTGCTTCTTTTTGCTTCTTGCTTACTGAATATCTTTGGCTTCATTGCTGATTTTTTAGCTTTCATTTTATAGAATTTGAGAATAGAGTGAAGACCTTTGATTTGGACGCGCTATCTGGGACATGCATTACTGGGAATATAAAGGTAACTCATCTTTTTCGTTTGTTTTCTGTGTTTTGGTCATATTGGTTTTTAGTTTTTACCTTTTTCCCTTGCAGTCCATGATTGCTATGCATGAGCTTTTCGAGCGGCTTCCTCTTCGACTTTTCTGATGTTGAAACTGAAAGGGCAGAGTTGGAGTCTCTGCCAAAGGCGCGCGAGGAATGGGTTTCTCAACAAGCTGATATTGTTAAGTTGAAAGAATCTCTTGAGGCTGAGAAGGAACAGCTTCGTATTGAGCGCGAGTCGACTTGTGTTGAAGTTTCTTCGATCAAACATCAATTGATTGTGCTCGAGGCAGAGCGGACCAGAAACGTAGACACAATTGAAGGTCTACGCAACAAATTGATTGGTGAGGCCGAAGTTGTTCACGCTTTGAAGAATCAGCTGAAAGGCTTGGAGGGTGAAAAGGAAAAGTTTTCTACTGATGCTGAAAAATACAAGTGGGAGCTCCTCACTGCGAAGGATTTGAATAATTGTTTGAGTGATGAAGCCAAACGGCTCAGGGGCGCTGTAGAGAAGCTTCGTTCTGATAAGGTAAAGATAGAGCAGGATATTTGGGCCAGAGGGCTTAAGGTTCATCGTGAGTACGATGCTTCTCTTAAGTTATATGGTGCAGAGCCCCTTGCCTTTCCCAGCCAGGATTATGGCCTTGATAAGTTTTTTGACTGGCTTGATGATGAGTTCAAGTTTCTTCCAGAAGTTTTATCCAAGGTTGGCGATTATGCAACTCAGACTTGCATGATGAATGCTGTCAAGATGCTTTTAGATCAAGGTTGTTCTCATTACAAGGCATTCTAGAAGAAAGAATATCAGTTTCCTTCTGCTCAGAATCCAGACAACAAAGAAGTGTTCAATGAAGCTATCCTTGCTACTAGGACCATTTTCTTGAAGAAATTTTGGGCTGCAACCGATTGAGAATGTGCTCGTCGTACTGCACATGACCGTCTTGCCAAGGTTAGCTTTGCTTACGGCTTCCGTTGTTATATTAGTTTTTTTTTGAACTGCTTGTTTATTGCTTTGACAGCTTATCCTATCGCAGGCAAAGGAGCTTCTTGCCATGGAGGCGCAACGTCAGGCCGAAGCCGATGCCACCACTACTGCTGCTGGGACTTCTACTGCTGGTGCTGGGAGCGGGGCAAGTCTAAGTGTTGATGCCAATCCGAAGGTTTAGCTTTTGAACTTGTAAATTTGTACATATTCAGATCCCCGGCGAGGGAGATGTCCTTGAACTTGCCCCTCTGGCTATACGCGATGGTTCGCTTTGTGTTTCTGGCTTCGCTTGGGAAGAATATCAACGACATTATCCCCATTCTTGCCATAGCGATTTTTGGGAGTTCTGCCACGAGTTCTATCGTCGCAATGAGTTTAATGTTTACAGCTTCTTCACTTCCTTTATTGCTCGAGGGTCTGAGCGCGTTGAACTTGCTGCTAGGAGGAATGCCGAAGCTGTTCCCTTGCTAAGAGTTAAGGTTGAGCCTTTGGAACTTAATCCTGGCGTTGTGGATTTCGCTTGTGTTTATAGCGCTCCCCGATTTAGATCTTCAGGCTGTGAATTTGACGGATACGTCTTGAGATGTTTTGACATCCATTTGTAAGTACTATATGTAAATAACTTAAGCAAGTGTATATGTTTGGTTGAAAGCGCATGAATGAATGGGAACTCGATTTGTCTTTGCTTTTGAGAGAAACGCCTCCTCCCCCGAAGCGAGTTTATATTTATTCATGTGTATTCGATAGCCTTTTACTTAATGCGAAGCCATTTGCGCTGTTAATGTACTTGTTTGTGAAAAGCTAGACTCGATTTGTATTTGTTTTTGGAGGACACGCCTCCTCCCCCCGAAGCGAGTGAATGCATTCGATTGGCAAACACTTTATTTGATATATGCTAAGTTCGTCTGAAGCTTTTTGCTTCTTGGATAGGGACAGCATGGTTTTAGCTGGAGTACATTTTACTATTTTTGATAGAGGATACATGGTTTGAGCTGAAGCCCCTTTTACTGCTTGGAGTAATAAAAAATCATTGTCTGAGCCGAAGCCCTTTTTACTCCTTAGAGTAAGCGTTTTAAATAGAGGAAACATTGTCTGAGCCGATGCCCCTTTTACTCCTTAGAGCGTTTTAAATGTAATAATCGTTCTTATGAGCCGAAGCCCCATTTATCCTTAGAGTAAGCGTTTTTAGATCTGAATTAGCTTTACCTTTGGTAGGCTCAATTTAGTTCTATTTGAGTTATCGAATTCCAGCGATTTGATCGAATCCAATCGCTTTCAATGCAACTTTTTATGGGGAATAGCTCGTTCATTTATTTCACATGAGTTACAATTAGCACCGCCTCGTTAAAAACCTCACCCCTTGATAAGGGTTCCCCTGTGAGGAAAAGAGTACGGGCTTTTGAAAATAAAGATAAGGTCTACACTACTTATTGACTCTGTTTATAGATCACGAAGCCAATTTTTACATATTTTATCATAGGTAGTACCTCCGCAGGCTGTCTACATTCCATGAATGTGGCAGCTCATTGCCTTCTTCGTCGCCCAAGTGAAAGGATATCGGTCCGTTGCTCTTGATGACCAGAAACGGGCCTTCCCATTTCTTTTGTAACTTTCCCGAAGGCGAGCTTGGGTTTTTTCTCAGCACCCAATCACCAACGCTGATGTTTTTCCTGACAATCTTTTTATCGTGCCACTTTTTGGTTTTTGCTTGATATTTGGAGATGTTTTTGGCCGCTTGCAGCCTGTATATTTCTGTGAGATCCTTGTCAATAGCTTCGCTATCTTTTGGTGCTTTTGTTGAGTTCGAAGCCCCTCGTGCAGGATTTCCTCCGGGCACACTGCTTCTTCGCCGTATAATAGTTTGAAAGGAGTGAATTGAGTTGCTCTTGATGTGGTTATATTATGAGCCCAGATTACCTTCGGCATTTCTTCTACCCATTTGCCTTTTTTCTTACAATTTGCTAGGAACTTTCTGATGGCGGTGGATATGATGTCATTTGCTCTTTCAACTACGCCATTGGATTGCTGATGGTATACTGATGTGAATCTTGCTTTCGTCCCAATGGACATGCAGTATTGCCTGATTCATCGCAATCAAACTGCTTCCCATTGTCCACTATGATTTCCCTTGGGACTCCAAATCTGCACACAATTTGCTGCCAGAAGAATTTGATGACTGTGTTCGCTGTGATGTTGGTCAAGGGTCTGGCTTCGATCCACTTTGTGAAATACTCTACTGCGACAATTGCATATTTCAAATTTCCTTGGGATGTATGTTGGTATTTCTTACGGTCGCAGATAAATCCGCAAGCGCACGGATACCATTGCAGCTTTCACCCGAAAGTATTCAGGGTATCGAATCCACAGGAACGAGAGCACTGTCTAATCACTAAAGTTGACCGGATCGATCGAGTTTATATGTAGGCTGGGTAGAGAGGATGACTTAGCACTAAGGCTGTGAATATAGCGAAGGGAGTTCTCCTATGCATGCTTTAGGCACTGGGGTATCCTAGACCTCTAGGAAATTGCCAGCAAACAGCTCTACGCCGTACTCGAACGTGGAGGATTACAGAGGACGGATAGGGCTGTCACCACCTGCCGCCTACCACTACTAATCCATGGGGCTACAAGGCAAACGAAGGTAGTCGATAACCTAAGCACCACGCTTAAGATATATACTACTACTCTAATCTTAGCTAGAGACTAGAGCACTCTATAAATAAAGTGACGAACCCACAAGCAAAATAAAGAACTCAGCTTTCTATAACTCAGACTTAAATACTAAGATGAATATGCTGGATACTTACTAAGGAGCTTGCATCCGCCGAGATACAAGTGGAGGGTCGCCGACACGCCGGGACTCCTCCAGACTCTCTCTCACTCTCTCCCTATTTCTACTCTCATTTGAGGAGGGCTTCACCGTGACTTGATGCTCCAGCTCGATGATGATCTTCAATGACCGGGGCGCAGCTATTTATAGCTTGTAGAGGCGATTGGAAGTGGACATGTGGGAGCTGGGGACGAACGGACTCAGTCACAGGTCAGGCGATGCGGGGAGGTCGGCCGACGTTGGATCCACCGCCTTGAGTGGTGCACGGCATAGATGGACTCTTGGAGGCGGTGGGAAGGCGCACGAAAAGGATGAGGCGGTTTGGCCTCCAGACCAGGTTGGGCGACGTGGTGGGGTCGGGCGACGTGACACCGGCACCGATCGGGCCCATCTTCGGCTGAGTGACTGTGTAGTGGGTCCTCATGGCCGTTCTAGGTGGTAGAGCTGCATTTGAGTACGTTTAGTTTGCGAGGTGTGCCCTTCAATCCATGTGACCTCCCCTTGGACCATTCCCATCTCTTGGATCCAACTGACATGTAATCAGTGGCTAGGATGATCCCCAAATGTGCTTCTTTGCCCTGGAGGAAAGTGGGCCCCATTGGGCTCCGGGACAGGCTCGGCCGACCGGGCTAGGTCGGCCGACAGACCTTTAGTGCCCTATTGCACTCATCTTTTGCCAGCCTCTATCTTGTAGGCCCTGGAGTCCTACCCAAGGTGACACCACTCCATTTGAGTATGTGTACTTGTGGATGTGGCCCCTTTGATCTATGTGCTTCTCTTGAGGTCCATCTCACTTATGGGGTCGATCCAACTTTGGTGCACAGGCAAGGGTTGGTCTAGAGTGGTTTTCCTGGCATATATCCAAAGAATAGATAACAACTCCATGCGTCGTCCCCAGGGGCGACTCGGGCGGCGCCGCCCCCTCCTCCACCGCTAGCGCCCCCTCCCTCTACTCACCACCCTCGCCGCCACCGGAGCCCGCCGCGCGGAAGTCCGCTCGGCTGCGATGAGGGCGGCGGCGGGCTTTTCTCCCAGTTGGAGCTCCTCCCTGCCCCTCCCCACCACCTCGCTCAGCTCTGCGCCGGCCATGGCGGCCACCGGCGGAGGGCGCCGGCCTCAGGCTGGATCCGGCTCCGGGACACCCGGATCCGGTCCCCCCACTGGTCCACAGGGCCTTCCCTGACGGATCTGCTCGGGGGCGCTCCGTTCTGTGCGCCGCCGGCTACCTTCCGCGCCCTTGCCGTCCGGCCACCCCTGGAGCTCGCCCCCGGATGCCGGGGTGGCCGCGAGGACGGTGGCGGCGGGGCACTTCTTCTCCGTGCGCTGAGCTCTCTCCTTCTCACGTCGAGGGCACCGGCGGCTGCGCCCTTTGCTCGGCCTTGCGGCTTGGATCTGCAACCGCGACAACCGGATCCGGTGCACCCTCTGCTGCAGCAGGCGTTGGTGTGGCGGGTTGGTGTTTTGCGGAAAATCAGGCGAAAGCCATGCCCAACTCCATGTTGAGTGGATGACGGCGACGCTTTCGGGCGCCGCAGACCTCCTTGGAGGCGGCATCTCTGTGATCTCCCCCTCGCAATCTGGGTGACCTCTCTCCTCTTCTCGTATCTTCCCATCTTGGTCATTACTCCGCTCTGCTCTGGTGGTGACATTTAGGAACTGGCAAGCTCTTTTACTAGGCGTCTTCCTTCGTCGGCATCCTATCTGTTTGGTTGATGATGGCTGCAATCGTTGGTGGTCCTCCCTCCTTTGGGGCTTCCTTCCCCCACAGGGCGTTGGAGGGGTTTTGACTTATTGGCAAATTGAGAAGCCTGCCCCCATTCTGGCTTGATGCGGGCAGCCTCGTCAACCCCGTGTTTGGGCTGCTGATGGCAACTCAATGGAGCGCGGCAGCTGGCTGCAGATTGAGAAGCTCTGGTGTCTTCGAGCATTGGTTTGTAGATGGGTTGTTTTCGTGTTCGATGAATTGCTGGCTTTTATGGTCTCTTCTTCTGTCTGAAGCCGGGTTAGCGAGGATAGGGGTCTCGTTCTCTTCAAGATGGTCCTTCCCCCTTCAACTCTCACCTCTCCTCGGAGGGCGTCGGAGGGCATTAAGAAGAGTGGCAACCAGATGGCCAGGGTGGGTTCTTTTCCCTGCCTTGGTTAGATGATGACTGGGGTTGAAGCTCATAAACGCTTGGTTCGGATTCGGCAAGAAAGTCGCTTGGTAAGTGGGCAATCTAGTGATAGGCAGTTTACTCTCAGGGTAGTCTTGGAGGTGTGATAGACCCCCTCTTTCTTTATCTTTGTTGTAATTTTTCTCTTTCGGCTTTGCCGATCTCATGTTTTTCCCCTCGCCTTGCCGAGATGATCTTTGTAAGTTCATTGTAACTGCCCCTTCTTGGGGTCCTTTCGATCAATGAAAAAGTAGGTGGGGATCTCTCCCCCCCGAATTTGTTCAAAAAAAAAAACAATGGACAATTGGATGGCATCATCAAGAAAGTTTTGGACCAATGTCTGACGCAAGCTAGAATCAACACTGATCTTGTCTACTATGGACATGGGGTTCAAGCTAAGGAATGGATAGAGATTAACCAAGAAGTTTTCATCTTGGCTACCCCTGCAGACCCCTTAGTGCTAACTTTGGAATCGCTGTTGGTCATGCCTTTACGCTCTAGCTGTTGGAAGCTACCTGGATAGCTGCCAAGAGAGTGCTACAACAAGTCCACACTCGGATGAGGTGTCAACCCAAGGACATAACCTATTGCCTCTTGCTTAGAGTGTTATGTGGACAAAAGAACATTGAGGGTGAAGTTTGGATCATCGCCCCATGTTCCCCATTTAGAAAAGAGTTTGAGATCCTCAGGTACAACTTAATGTGTACAAGCACAAGTTATGGTTATCAATTATTTGGAATCTCTACACATAAGTTCTGAGGCAAGGATGGGAACATTTGATTATGAGTATTATAGTTGGAGGAGTTGAATGAGAAGTTTTGATCTGAGGAGATGAAGGACATTGGAAAAGAGGATTCTCAGCTTCCTCCAACCACACCTTATGTGTATGCAAGGCTACCAATGGCATCTCACATAACAGAACAAGTAATATGGCGATTGGACCTAAGAAGAAGTCCAGCAGCTTAGAATGGCTGAAGGAATAAGATCTACCCCTTACAAGGAGCTTAGTGCCAAAGAGGGCTAAAACGAGAAGAATGAGCTGGAGAGTTAAAGCTTTAATAGCATCCTCCCAGGAATTCTAGCCCAAGTTATGGAGTGGGGTACATGCAAAATTCAGATTTGGGCATATACATTGGAGATGTAATTCTAACATTAGAAATCCCCCTTATACACCTCTGACATACTAGTGTGCCTCATGTTGACTTGGTGTAATCTTGGAGGTCTTAGGAATCAGCCTTGAGATACACTATTGTTTGGTGCATTGCTTAAGTGATTAGATCTTCATGGTTTATGGATCTTATGCTCTTATTGTTTGTGTGAAATTGTACTATATGCCTTTGTTTGTCAGTTAATATCTAGATGACTCCCTAGTAAGCCATAAGAACCCTTACCTACAAGAGTGTGAAATTGAAGACCAAGGGCAACTTCAACGTTCAAGCAACAAGTCGCCCAACAAGCAATCCAAAAGAAACTCCCCTATATGATGGAAGGCAGAAGACCATTTGGTACAAGTCAGAATATCTACGACTTCATCTTATGCCGCAGAACATCTCAAGCTCCCCATTGCAGGTGTCATCTTGGAAGCATATAATTGGTTAAGAATGATTGAGTATGGTGGGTGATTATTGGCGCTTTCAGAAAGAGCGGGCAATTACTAATACTCAAATTATATGGGCAATAGAAAGTACTCCCTATGGGACACCAACTCGAAGATGTACCATTCGAGTACTATATCTTCCAAGTCACCTTTGCAATCACCTAATTATGAAATTGTCAGCATGAAAGAGAATATGGAGCAAGGACCCAACAATAAGGAACCTTACTCACAGATAAACTGAAGCAGAGACACAAAGGATCTTTGAACCATCATATCTTGGTATTAAGACAAGGATACAAGCAACAAACATCTCATAAAAGGATCCTAAGATGATGGGATGAAGAAAGGAAGTGTCTTCTAGCATCATGGCACTTAGTGAAGATAGATGTCCTTCACAAGGATATCATTTGGATTTTTCTAAGATCAACACTGCAATTCTTGCGATCTATGCACTGATCCTCACAACGAAGATCATGCGTCATCCAAAGCTATGAGCTACTATCTTCACCAGTCCTATGCCAAGACATGAGAGCATCATTTCCCAGACTTGTGGAAACAAGATTTGAAGTACCAAAAGGAACAACTATCAGTTGTCCTTCTAAACCGACAATACCCTACCATACACTTGGATGAGGCTAGACCATGGCGACAAGACTATGGCATCATTAGGATGTGGAAGTAAATGACTCCGTGATATACAATACTTGACCCAAAGCATTGCTAACTCTTTGGATATGGAATGGATGATCAAACTCAATGGATATAATGGTGGTATTACATGAGCTGTCATCCTAAAGATACATAAGGAATTAAAGTACTTATGCATCGAGGACTTTAATCGGAGATTATTTTGGGATAAGCATCATAACCTAAGTCCTTGAAGGATATGCCTAAACTAAGTGGATATTTGGTGGACTTTCTAAAAGAATTACTAGGTCTATAATTAGAATTGGATGTGAAGATATTGACAAACCTCAGACTTTGGATCAAACCCTATAGTAAAGGGATCTTTCTGGACCCACACCAAGGATTAAAGGTTTGATAAACGACTCTGAGGACTATTGGATATGAGTTTTGTGACCTAGTAGTTGGAACATTTCACTCACTTAGGAAAGAATCATGCTAAGAGTGTGTGGACTACTGCTCACTTGAAGTAAGACTAGTGATCTATTTTGGAATTACAATTTAACTAGGCAAATACGAGATGCAAGTATTTTTCCAGGATAGTTACAAGGAGGAATACCATCAAAAGGAATGACATAATGGGATTTGTCAAGGTTGTGAATGACGCCCAGGAATGACAAATGCCCTCGTTTATCTCTATGGATGAGGGATAAGGACCATATGTGGAATTTTGGATAGGTGACGAATGGTATTCACCAGGGATAACTCCATCTATCCTGAGATTGATAAAAAAACACCAGCAATGTGTAAGAACTACACTAAAGGAGGTTAAGGATCGTAAATTGGATATCTAATTATGCAAGTGCAAATATTGGTTGGAGAAATTCACTATTCACCATACCGTCACTACCAAGGATATTGAAGAAGATGCCTCTGAAGGAGTATGATGGAAGAGAAGTAACATTTCACAGTACTTGGAATCATAAGGTAATTGAATATGTTGGATGATAGCACAACGATCGGGACTTTCTCCTAATGCGCTAGACCAACAAATGGACCAAATAATGAACCTACAAAGTTGGTACGGATTTATGGAATTAAAATAAGTTTCTAGGCAAGAGGAATCGACCCTAGAGCTGAAGTATTCTACTGAATCTTACAAGACCTATCTATGGAATATGAGTTTGACAGTAGGCACTTCATAAAGTGCTAGGCACAGAAACAAAGATGTTTAAGGTGCTTCGAGCTAAGAACAGGATCACTACTATCTAACCACTACCATGGTATATTCGTTGAAGTTCTGTGCCATAAAGATGTGGCGACACTAATTATTTGGAAACAATTAAGATGCATATATGGATCATGAGAGAATAGTAAATCTCTGAATATGTCCAAGATGGGCATGTCATAAAGGAGAATGCTTGGATCAAATAGAGAAAACCTAAGGAGTTCCAAAGATAGAATATCTACCAGAATCCTAACACAAAGATGAACCACATGGCCCAGGATCAAAAGGTTGGCATGAAATGGAACAAGAAATGTATTGATGAGCCAACCAAAATGGAATTTCAAAACGATCCTCAAGGAAACTGGCTATCTCATTCATAGTTCGCCAAAAGCATTGAGGTCAAGAGAATAATGCTTTGGAGATATGAAGAAGAAAGGTTGCATTGCCTAGTTAACCTATGATGGAGAATTTGGTATGGTATCTAACCCATCATATCACTTTTGGGCAAAGAGCTAGAATCGGAAAAGACTAATATGCTACAAGAGAGGATGGTTTGGAACATGACAAGGGATTGGATAAGTGCTTGTCATATGCTACAACACATAGCAAACACGACACCGGATAAGCTAGGGAATGTCGAGCTAAGTTGCTCTAATGGAGAATGAGTATACGACTCCCTATATGTGAGCTTGAATGGGGATCATACATTTATGGATTCAAGAACACAATCGGACACCATGAAGAAACAATCATGGTCAAATGGGAACTTCTGGAATTTTGGAAGAGTTTAAATTATTAGCAAGTGCTATGCTAATAAAAAGGATTTACCTCGAGTTGAGTATTTTTCCCAAGGAACATGGACAATTCAAATCATCAGGTCCTAAGTACCTAGGTATACATGGCTAGACAAGAGCTAAGGACCATTGGAACTCTAGCCTCCAAGTGGAGTACACGGAAGTAAGATTATACCCTATGGGCCATATGGATGAAGAAGTACCTCTGAGCTCAAGATTCAACCCATCTACAAGAAGGTCAATAATCTCTAACGCAGAACCTCTGGGGCGAGCTCAATAATTGGAGTAAGGAGATAACCCAGAACCACCCTATTGAAATAATAAGAGTTCACTCTTTATTCCATCTCAACTAAGGAAATGCTTTGGATATGCATGACACATTGGAATACATGGAATAATTGGTCCAAATTTTGGGATTGAGCTTGGAGTTGGAAAGAAGCTTTCCGGAAACTATGATGATTGTTCCCATTGCAAGGTTTTGTGGATCAACCACACCGAAATCAACAGAGAAGTCGTCTGAAAAGCAAGACCAACACGAAGAAAAACAGTACATCATTGTTGAAGAGATGGAAGATACTTAAATCTCGAAGACAAGATTCTCTTAAGGGGGAAGGACTGTAACATCCTCAAATTTTGAGAGGTGTTTATTATGCTGGTTTTTGCAAAAATTTAAAACTTTTTGTTTGAATGTGTGGAACCATTTAAAACTTGGTCAAACATAAGGTCAACCCTCTATTCTTTCCTCATATTCAAAAGCTAGTAATCAAATTTGTGCATGTAAATTGAAATCATACTTGCACGAATGATTTGGATTTTATTTGCTCTTATTTGGATATCATGTGTGTGTTATTTTGGACTAAATCCAAAATACAAATTAATGCTAACATAATATAATAAGAACCTAAACTAACTAACCTTGCACACGGACTGGTTCACAAGCCACCCCAGCCCGTCCAGCTATCTGGCTCTCTTTCTATTCACCTGTTAACCTGCTAAGCCAACCCATCCTGCTCGATCTCAAGCACTATGGAAATTCCTACATGAATTACGACATTTATTATCCGGCTCTTCGAATTAATGCCTTGCTCATTAATTCAATTTCAGAAAATAGTCTAATTCATTTGTATCAAATTTTCATTGGCTTAGTTTGAACCATGACTATATTTTCGGGCTTCTCGAATTAAATCCTTGTTATTTAATTCGTTCCGGAAATACAGTCTAATTCATCTGTACCAATGGTTTACGAAATAAATAGTGACCAAATTATTTCGGAGGCCGATGGTATTCTAGTCCAAAAATCTAGGCCTATCCAAAAGGCAACGCTGGTCTAACCCTAATCTAACAATTTCCTATAAATACCTCACCCTCTCCTCTCTTCCCTTCATCTTCCCAAGCAGCCGTCGCCGCAACCCTCTCTCCTTCTGTCTTTCTTCCACCCGAAGCAAGCAGAGCACCAGACCCATCTCCCAGCCACCGGCGCTGGCCTCTGCTCCTTTCCTCTCTTTCTCCTCACGCGGCAGCTGAGCAAGCAGCTCCCCCCCTCTGCTCTCCTTCTCCACCGAACAAGCAGGCAAGCAGCAGCTGCAACTACACCCCGCTCCCTCTTCCACATAGTCCTTTCTCTCTTCCCTGCTTCACTCGGCAAGCACACAGGCAAGAAGCAGCCTTGCTTCTCTCTCTCCACTGGCCACCGAGGCACTCAGGCAAGCAAGCTGCAACCTTTGGTCCTCCCGTGCTTTTCTTCACCTGCGGCATGCACCAGCCCCTCTGCTCCTTTCTTATTTCCGTGTTCCAACAGCAGTAGAAAATCAAAGCTCAGCAGGAGAGAAGGAGCATGCAGTGAAGGGAAAAAGGACGGCCACGGGGAGAAGACCTGGCCTCCGCCGCTGCTGTTCCTGGAGAGCGCCGCCGCTGCTCGGCAGAGGTGCCCGCAGCTGCGTCGCTCCGTGTCGTCGACCTCGCCGCGCTTGACCTTGGACCACGAGTCGCCGTCGCCCCATCACCACGCCTATACCGCGAGCTACCGTCCTCAAGCAGAACCGCGAGCTGAAGAAGAGGAAGACGCCGAGCTGCTCACCTGCTACCTCTCCGTCCGCTGCACCGACCTCGCCATCCTCGACGTCCTCTACAACCATGTCCAAGCTTCTGCCTTTGGTCGCCTACGACCTGTTCGACGAAATGTCTGAACCGCAGGCTGGCTACTTAACTCCATCGGCACCGAGCTCTGCGACGACTGCACCGCCGCCCCTCGGTGAGCACCGCACGACCGCCTCACGCCTGACCTCCCTGCTGTCCGGCGCAGTGGCTTAGCCCCGTCAATGGAATCTCCCTGTGCCGACCTTCGCCGTCGGTCTATCTGTGCACGGCGATTCTGTTCGGCCTTCGCGTCGTCGCCCTGTCTTCCTGCAGGTCACCAGCACACACTCGGCACAAAGCCGTAGCACAGCTGGCCGCTCATGCACGCGCATGGTCCTGCCATGGCCATGCTGCGGGCGCCACGAGCTTGCCGCCTACACAAGCATGAGGCAAAGCCTCTCCACGCCGGCCGCACGGTGTGCTGCTCATGGCCGAGCAATGGCCATGGTGCTGCACGGGGCCGAGAGGGCCGAGACGTCGTGCCTTTCTAGGCAGGCCGCACAGCACGGCCACGGGTGTTGCCCGCCACCGCCGTTGCACACTATGCACGCACGTGTTCCACAACGCACGCAACGCACAGCAAATCCATGACCGAGCGCCGCCGCATCGAGCCTGGCCTCGCCATGGCCTCGCCGCGATGCGGGACCGAGCGACTCTGGCTAGCCGGGCATTTCCACGCCACGGCCACACGCACGCGCCCACGCCGGCCACGTCGCGCCGCGACGCTCTGGCCGTGCACACGCGCACACAAGAACGCCACGGGCACGGTCGCGCAATGCGCAGGACCGCGCCGTGCGCACACGCACGCGCACACGCGCGTCGACATCGCGACATGCATGCCATGGCGTGCCGCGTATCGCACACGCACATGCCACACGCTTGGCCACATGTGCACGTGGCCGCAGCGGCCACATGAGATCCGAGCCGACGTGGCAGTGCCACGTAGGCGCCGCGTGGACGCCCAGTCGGTGTGCTGGGGCTGCACGCTGATAGATGGGGCTCACGACTGACATATGGGACCCACCAGTGGGGCCCACTGACTTGATCGTTGATCGGTCAACGATGATGTCAGCAGGGCCCATGCTGACGTCATCACCTCGGATCCCCTGGCTGATGTCATGTTGACATAACAAGACACGTGGCATTCTCACAACCCACCACGTGGCATCACCAGGGCTGACACTTGGACCGCACTTTTTATTAATTCCTTAAATCAATTAAAATGCCTGAAAGCTCCATGAACTCATAAGTAATTCAATTTAATTCAAAAAATATGAACTCTGTTTCATATTTTTCTATAAATGAAGCTCTTGCTGTTTGTAGCTAGTTTGGAGTTATTTGAGTCTTATTTGGTTCTTTATTGGATCTTTTTGCCTAGATGTAATGATGTGTATTTATTTTCACGATGCTTCCTTCTTCCTTTCTTTAGACTCCAAGCTTGGACTACATCAACATCGACGACCCAGGCTACATTGAGGAAGAATGGAACGACAAAACAGGTGTCGCGTCACTCTCCATCATATAGAATCCTATTAGGCTTGCAGTAGAGCTAGTGCTTTGATGGAATGGATTGCATGTCTTGAATTGCATAACCCGTTTAATTAAGCCATGCCTTGATAATTTATGTTTATGCCATTGATTGGTGATGGGATCCTTAATACTCTTGGCATCTGTTTTGGGTGAGTTATATTCCTTGATGTGTTTTAGCGGGGAGCGAGCCAGAACGGTACTATGGAAGTACCTTGCCAGGAAGGAGGTTTCGGGACCTTCCCATTTTTTGTACCTGTGGCGGGTACTTGGTTGAGACTTTGTCTTGAGGAGTTGGTGGCTGGTCTGTGATGGACTAGCATTTGTACTGCGGTACAACTTGAGGAGGAGAGTGCTCGCTCTCTGAAACCTAGGACCCGAGTCGGTATACCACCAGATACAGTACTTTTAGTACAGACCACTCACCTTGTATGGGCGAGGGACGGTTTTGAGACTAGTGTGAAGATGGCACCTAGCCTGTAGGTGGATTGGCGGATTGTGTACGAGACGATGGACTCAGAGGGACTCAGCCCACACTGGCCCGTGGGCGGTCGTCACAGCTTCGAGGTCTCCAGTCAGCGACGGTGTGCCCTGTGACTGAAGACATCCCCAGACTCGGAGAGGTAGGAAGGTGCTAGCTTCATATAAGCGCTCGGGCCGTTCGGTGTGGTCAGATGGTTGCGCCCCATTCGGCCGCATCACGGGTGGGTACAATTGTACATTCTCTACAGAGGTATAATCTATACATATAGCCGTGTCCACGGTTATGGACGGTACTATTATCTACCGCTATTCTGACTAGACTTTTCTTGTGCTTCTATCTTCTCTTTTCATGATTATCCGGCTTTGGGGGCCGCTGAGATGTGCAGGGGAGGGAGCTCTCACATCGAAATGTGTTGGGCCGGAACATGGGTGTTGGTGCAGACTTCCTTGATTGGGGCGAGGCCCCGGAGATGGATTATTATATTCCTTGATTACTTGCCGCTGCATAGGAGCTCCACAGCCAAATATAGAATTTCATGCATGTAGATTAATTCCCTCGTTTCCTTGGCTTGCTACCATGGAGAGTGACACGGCCTACCCGCTTCTCGGGTAGATGGTGGTGTTTCAGGTTCAGAACCGGAGTACCTCACGGAAGACGAGGATTGGGAAGACTAGGGTTCAGCCTATGCTCAAGTTGGCCTGAGGGATTGGAGTTTCCCTCGCTTCTACTTCACTGCGCTTCGTAGATCTTTACTCTGACTGATTCAGTCCTCAACGGGCTTGTACCGGCAAAGGCTGAGATGATGTATTACATATATTCTTATGTTGTAACCTTGATGTTGTATATATTACCCTGTGTAGTATGGATATGTAACAGTTAAAACAAGGATTGCACGAGATAGCCGCATCCTGAGACTATCACAGAGGTGCAGAGATTCGGATTCTCAGTTTTGGGAATTCGGGTCATTTCAGTTTTCTTCTCTTTTTGTTGGAGGTTAATGATTTCCTTCTGAAGGGCACAGATTCGATGAACGGGAAAGTACTCCAGATAAAGCTTTTCTCATAACTTCTCCTATTCACGTTCGTTAGCCCAACGGTATGGTCATACCACTTCCTTGCCTTCTCTTTAAGAGAAAACAGGAAGAGCTTCCATCTATTCGTTGCTTGCGTCACGCCTGATATGATCAGACACGAGCATAGCAACTCAAATTTGTGCAGGTGATGGTATGGATTTTCATCACGTCCTGAGAAGGATGTCTCCTGGACCATAGCTATGAAAACAGGGCAAAGCTCGTAGCTATTTGTTTGTATAGGATTTGACGAGGGGTGCGGCTCTAATAGTACGCCCTTTGGAGCATAGAACTCATGGACTTGGGTGGAGTCCATGGGTAAAATAATAAAATAAAAGAAAATAAAATAAAAGATAAACGGGCAACCGTAGTTTTTAGACAACACAGCTACCGTTCTCCGGCAACGGCGCCAGAAAGCTTGTTGGTATTTCTTACGGTCACAGATAAATCCGCAAGCGCACGGATACCGTTGTAGCATTCACCCGGAAGTATTCAGGGTATCGAATCCACAGGGAACGAGAGAGCACTGGCTAATCACTAAAGTTGACCGGATCGATCGAGTTTATATGTAGGCTAGGTAAAGAGGATAACTTAGCACTAAGGCTGTGAATATGGCGAAGGGAGTTCTCCTATGCTTGCTTTAGGCACCGGGGTATCCTAGACCTCTAGAAAATTGCCGGCAAATAGCTCTACGCCATACCCGAACGTGGAGGATTACAAAGGACGGACAGGGCTGTCACCACCTGCCGTCTACCTCTACTAATCCGTGGGGCTACGAGGCAAACGAAGGTAGTCGATAACCTAAGCTCCACGCTTAAGGTATATACTACTACTCTAATCTTAGCTAGAGACTAAAGCACTCTATAAATAAAGCGACGAACCCACAAGCAAAATAAAGAACTCAGCTTTCTATAACTCAGACTTAAATACTAAGGTGAATATCCCGGATATAAATAAAGCGACGAACCCACAAGCAAAATAAAGAACTCAGCTTTCTATAACTCAGACTTAAATACTAAGGTGAATATCCCGGATACTTACTAAGGAGCTCGCATCCGTCGAGGTACAAGTGGAGGGTCACCGACACGCTGGGACTCCTCCAGACTCTCCCTCACTCTCTCCCTATTTCTACTCTCATTTGAGGAGGGCTTCGCCTTGACTTGATGCTCCAGCTCGATGATGATCTTCAATGATCGGGGCGCAGTTATTTATAGCTTGTAGAGGCGGTTGAGAGTGGACACGTGGAAGCTGGGGACGAACGGACTCAGTCACAGGTCGGGCGACGCGGGGAGGTCGGCCGACGTTGGATCCCCCGCCTTGAGTGGTGCACGGCGTAGATGGACTCCTGGAGGCGGTGGGAAGGCGCACGAGAAGAATGAGGTGGTTTGGCCTCCAGACCAGGTCGGGCGACGTGGTGGGGTCGGGCGACGTGGCACGGGCATCGATCGAGCCCATCTTCGGCTGAGTGACTGTGTAGTGGGTCCTCATGGCGGTTCCAGGTGGTAGAGCTGCATTTGAGTACGTTTAGTTTGCGAGGTGGGCCCTTCAATCCATGTGACCTCCCCTTGGATCATTCCTATCTCTTGGATCCAACCGACATGGAATCAGTGGCTAGGATGATCCCCAAATGTGCTTCTTTGCCTTGGAGGAAAGTGGGCCCCATTGGGCTCCGGGCTAGGCTCGGCCGACCGGGCTAGGTCGGTCGACGGACCTTTAGTGCCCGATTGCGCTCATCTTTTGCCAGCCTCTATCTTGTACGGTCGACGGACCTTTAGTGCCCGATTGCGCTCATCTTTTGCCAGCCTCTATCTTGTAGGCCCTGGAGTCCTACCCAAGGTGACACCACTCCATTTGAGTATGTATACTTCTGGATGTGGCCCCTTTGATCTATGTGCTTCTCTTGAGGTCCATCTCACTTATGGGGTTGATCCAACCTTGGTGCATAGGCAAGGGTTGGTCTAGAGTGGCTTTCCTAGCATATATCCAAAGATAGGGTCATTTGGCCTCGGTTGGGCATCGGCCGACCTGGCTAGGTCGGGCGACGGCCCACCGAGCCCGTTTCGCCTCAAATTTCACCTGTTGCCTCCTACATACACATAGTCACCAAAACTAGTTGAATTTGTTAGATATAATCCCTATAGCTATGGTGAATGTGTATTTGTATATCAAAGTTGACGGTATGAGATTTGCATTAATGACCGTCAACAATGTAGGCAGTGGATCCATGAGATCTATGCCCCATCTTTGCAACGGCCTAGTTGGAGTTATTAGCTGTGATAGCTCCAAAGGCGATTTTCGTGTTGCCGCACATTTTTGACATGCATCGCATGTTCTGACTATGCTTGTTGCATCATTGATAATTGATGGCTAATAGAATCTTTGCCTCATTGCCTTTCCCACAACTGCTCTTGCTCCAAAATGAGCTCCGCACAAGCCAATACAATGAAGCCAAGGAGCCACTACTCCTTTTTTGTACAAGACATCATCAATAATTTGATAGGACCTTGCTCTTTGCTGCATGCATTTGAGGCCTTCTTCATCGGTGGGTTCATAATATCCCCGAAGGTAAGCCATTATTGGTGATCGCCGATCTTCTGAGTTTATTGCATTGATCAGTTTTGGCTGCTCATCAGGATCTTTGATCGAAGGAGTTGTGGTTGTTTGGAAGATAACATCTGGTGGTAGGATATCCCCTTTTGCTGTTGCCTTGGCCAGTGCATCTGCTTCTTCAATTTTTTCTCTTGGTATGTATTCGACTGTGAAGCCTTTGAATTTTTTCTCCATTGCTCGTACTGTGTTCAAGTACTTGATCAACTCGGGTTGTTTTGCAATGCTCTCTTTCTCGATATGATCTTCTACCACCTTCGAATCAATTTTTACGGTGATTCGCTTCGCGCCCAATGCCTTCGCTTTCCTGAGTCCTAGTAATACAGCTTCGTACTCAGTGACGTTGTTCGTGCTTCTGTCACTATTTCTGCAGAACTCTAGGTTCGCTGCATACCTCATTTTTACCCCCGAAGGCGATGTTACAATCGCTGCTACTCCGGCTCTGTTGACGTCCAAAAAGTCAGGTGTTGACTTTAGGAAATTAACACTGTGGCCTGGAAGATTTGCTTGAACTTCAGTGCAGCTCCAAAATCTTGAGGTTCATGGCGTGCCAGTCAATTTGACCTGAAATTGACAAGGTAGAGTTTAATCTGTAAACGACAAGGAATTCATCGACCAAAGTCCCGATTCGTTCCAGCAATCGGATCAGCATAAGAAGGAGTCTGATTTGCGAGCATGAACCATCGGCCTTGAGTTTGATTTGTGATTGATATGACATGTATTAAAACAAACCATCGACTATAGAAGCCGAATCAGAGATAAACCTAATTTAAACTCATTATTTACTATGCATCTTACCAAAGGTAATAAACAAACTAGATCTCGTGTCACTAACAATCAGATCGGTTTCGAGACAACGTTGCTTAGGGCACTGATTAGCTTGTTTACTTCGATAGCTCGATATATATCAAAGAACTCGTTTAAACCAGATTTATTTGTAACTTGCTTATTAAATCTAAATCAGCTATATAAACAATATGAACAGATCTATTATCAAGCTTGAATTGCAATGAAATTGAATAGATCTCTCGAGCAGATGTAAGCCGATAAGACAAAATTAGCAAGACACGGTAAAGGGTGAGCGATCTAAACGAAGAAGAGCGATACGCTTCACTCTAAAGCCTAGAACAACTCGATAAATTGGTGAATTATATAGACGAAGAAGGGCGATACGCCTCAATCTAAAGCCTAAAATAACTCGATAGATGTCACACTTACAGACAAACCGGAGGTCAAGATGATGCAGCCCTGCTTGCTGAAGAACTCGACGAAAAGGGTTGTTGGCACGAGGACAGAAAGTTGTGTTTGTATTGATGGTTGTGTAAACGTTCTTTACAATGGTGCAGGGTCTATATTTATACCTTGGAAATCTAACTAATCCTTGTTGGCTACGACAATATCTCTAAATTATTTAAAGCAAACTAATCTTATAACTATCAAAAGTATTACAATTGCCGTGCAATCAGGCCACGAAGAAGCTTCTAGACGCACTCCTTTCTCCAAAGTCATACACGCTCCGGCCTCCTTTCCGCCGTATCCGATCAGAACTCAATCGGAGCATTTCCGATCGGAATCGGAGATCTTCAAGTCAGAATCGTACTCGGCCTCCGGCCTAGGCTATCTGGCATACCCTAATGTACAATATTCCTTTTGTATTAGCCGAGTCAAAATTTGGTGTCAACATATGCCCCCCAATTTTGGGATAAAATATTATTTTATTTCAAAATTCTTCAAGCAATGATGATCTCTGTTGTGAATAGTTTATAGAAACCTGTACCCCCACACTGTCGCAACCCTCAATTCTCGCGCGAGTGCGGCGCCTCAGCCTCCGGGCGGCTCCTTCCCTTGTAAGCCCTATAAATACCAGACCGAACCGTCATCTTCTCCTCCCTGCTCGTATCTGATTATTACGCACGAACGCTCCGCCATTGCCATCTTCCCAAGCTCTACGCGGCGAATTTCTGACTTTCATCCTTCAAACTTTTACCACAAATCTGGTAAGAAACTCCTCCGCATATGATCTCTATCACACATCTGGGCTTTACTGCATCCCCTTTGATGATCCTTCAAACTTTCTTACCCGCATCACTGTTCATTGTAGATACAATCTTCATCAATGGCGGCTTCAGACGAAAGAGCCGACAGCACACACGTCCCTGAGGTAAAAAATACTCAAAATCTTCAGCTCCTCATTTTTCCTGCATTTTACTTCCTTAGAACCGTCTTTTCGTAAATATATCTGTATTCATGATACCACCCCTTTCAAAATGTAGAACCTTAAGAACAACATAGTCATCCCTGTCTCACATATCCAATCGGCTTATTATTTGGGTCCGATGGGCGATCCCGATTCGACTGATCTGATCAATATGGAATCGGAGAGACTCCCATTCAAAGGATCGAATCCGCAGGTGTCCGATTGGGCAAATTCCTTCGGATCATGGCCCAATATTGTTCCAGGATGGAGAAACTGGTTTCTCAGAGTCCATGCTGCCAAGTCAACTTTCTGGGATGAGAAAGATATCAGTCAATGCCTCACTCTATCTCTGGCTGATATGGCCAAGGACGAGAACTTGTTGGCCTCTACCTCCCTTTTCGGGTCCGATGCTCTGAACGCCAATCTATTTGGCCATGGACCGATGACACCAACACTCATGGATGTACACATGCTAATCGGCCTCAATACCACCGACAACAAATCCAAGGAGGCTCCTCTGCAATTTGAATCACAAGCTAGTCGGCACTGGCTCTAAGGGCTGGAAAAAATATATCGCCGATCATCACAAAACTGGCTCTATCGGAGAAAGAGAGCATGCAGCCTTTCTCAATATGTGGCTAGAACGATTCGTATTCTGCGGATCAACACTTGGAGCCACAACCAATATGCAATCAATTGTAGAAACATTGGCTCGTGGTGGATCGGTGCCACTTGGCCGCCTTCTCCTCGGAGCAATGTATCATCTCCTGCATCAAGTATTGGCCAGACTCCTTGCAGGTCAAAATGTCGGACACATCGGAGGCCCTTGGTGGTTCATTCAGCTCTGGCTCAACACCCAATTCCGATCTGCCCTGCGCTACGACTTCAAGAATCATCGGTTCCCAACTTTTCATACTGAAGAAGAAGATGCAGCCATTCGCCGATGCATGTCCTTTGGAGAAACGGCAGCAGTCTGCCCTGAATCAAAACTTGATTCCAGCAACATGGCTAGCTTTTTCGAAAGCTTCTATCTTGGAATTGCATCGGACCACCTCCTCTACTTTGCTTATGCTGATCCCGAGTGCAATTATGAGTTGCCATTATTCAATATTCAAAATGAACTCGAAACGATCCTGCCGGCGCTCAAATCTTTCATTACTCCTACCATCCTTGGCAGCAACATTGCACATGGTCGCAAGAATTCATCTTATGAATTCTACAATCCATCAGTAGCGGCCCGTCAACTGGGATTTGGGCAACTTCCAATCGGCCTCTACTTCGTCGACAAAATAAAACACCGTGAATCGGTGTCAACTAATTTAGAGATGGATCGGATCATGGCGCTTGCCCCCCAGGCCGATTTTGAAATAACAGAATGGCTATGCACCAGTTTCCAGTCCAAATTATTTAGAATTTGGTGGAAAGAGTTGTCAACTCATCTATTTAGAGTGCCCGCCATCACTTACTGCAGTCTTATTGACTCCGATTACGAGGCTTTCGAAAACCCTGTAAGTCTTCCATTGAAACCCTTCCTTCACTAATTCTTTTCTTGAATAAATTCCAAAACTCATCCCTTTTGAATTCTTAACAGCTAGCTGAAGAAGACGTGCCAGTTTTAAGCAGAAGCGGAAGGCCGATCCGATATGCAGTCAAAATCCCGGATCCAATAATCGGCTCTTCCGCGCCATCCCTTACTGACATCATGGATGGGAGAGGCAAAAGGAAAACTCCCTCTGTTAAGGTCATCGCGCTGAAAAAGATGAAGAAAAGCCATACCCCGGTGCGATTCATTCATGTTTTTGATTCTTCTTTTCATTTTCAGAATCAGATATTGATCTTTTCCTCACATAGTCCATTGGTACAAGGGGAAAATTCTCGGCCAATCAACCTCTCGAGCTGCCGAGGAGGCTGCAGAGAAAGCCGCCGAGGGCGCAAAAATGCTCATTGATGCAGTATCCGTAACAATCCGATTCTATTTGTCTCATCATATTCCTTAGAATAAATTGGCAATGAAAATCCTTTTTCAGGAAACAACCATCATACTGCCCGTTCCTCAACCGGCCCCAGTCCAGGAAACTCAAACAGAATCAGTCCAACAGGTAATTTTCTCAAATACCCTTAGACTTAACGACCAAATTCCAATTTTAAGCGATCTATTTATAAATTTTTAGGCTATCTCCCAACCAGTCGTGGAAGAGCCAATCGGGAACGTGTAATCGAAGGGAAGTATTATTCAACCTGCGCAACAGACTTCTTAGCCAATTACTACCCCTCCGATTGTACCAACCCAAGAAACGCCTCAAATCGAACCACCTAGTCCAACACTTCTGGCCTCAACAACAGAAGAAATCCCTGATTATGTCCGTGAAGGGCTTTTTACACTGGTACCAATCAATTCCTGATGTCAATTCATCACATCAATAACCTTTGCTTATTAATATCTTATTTCAGGCACAAGACTCTCCAGCTATGAGCTTTGCGTCATTCGACCTGGATGCTACAATCGGCGACGAGGAGATCAGCTCTGCTCAATCCTCCGCAACCGTCTCCGACGAGATTAAAGCAAAACTTCAAGAAATGCTGACTCATCTGAACAAGAGCACTTCTATCCTTGTAGAAGATGCAGAGCCAATTCGCCAGCTTTTCAAAGATTTGAGGGGCAAACTGCCATCAGAGCTTGAAAGTGCCATTATCCTTGCTGCTTTCATCGAAGGCCATCAGCCTCAAGTATTCGCGGCACGTCAAAGAATATCAGAGCGACTAGCTCAGCAGGACCTCATCAAGAAGCGTGACGATGGCAGGGAAGCACTGAAGACGATGCATGCTCAAATCAAAACTTTGGAAGCCAGGCCAAGTCAACTAGAGGATCGGATCAAACAACTCCAAGCCACTGAAGCTGAATTCATCAAGAAACTTGAAGAAGTGCGCAAGGAGATATCCGATACTCAAGAACAACTTGGTCTAATCCCAGCAACCATCGCATCGACGCAAGAGAAACTGCAGAAACGCTTAGCTGAAGTACGCCAGGTTCACAGGAGCATCAAGAATGTGCCCAGCTCTGACGTTGAAGACTTGGAAGAAATCCAGAAGATAGACAACATTCACCTGCGCGCGATCGAGATGATCCGCAAACATTGTAACATTTGAAACTGCTGGTTGTACTTAACTTGGTCTGATGACATCGATCATCGACACACATTTGATCTGGTCTGATGGCATCAGTCATCGTTAAACACTTTTGTTTGTAAATATTTTTGCCCTTAAGGTGATACGTATCGTATCGGCTATCTCAGTCGACATCACACAGAATATCGCTTTATGAATCGACCCAAATACTTGGGTAATATTTCTTTAAATATTTTCTGTTAAGCGCTTTCGAAAATTCTTCTCCTTCCAATGTTTTCAAAATATACGCATTTCCAGGAACGCACCGATTCACATGATAGGGACCTTTCCAATTAGGTGACCATTTTCCAAACTTAGAACTTTTAGTCTCTATCGGCAAAATCAGCTTCCAAACCAATTCTCCTTCAATAAACTCTTTTGGCTTAACCTTTTTATCATAATATCTCATGACTCTTGCTTTATTATTCTCGATATTTTTCAAAGCTCTCAAACGAGTTTCAGCCAAATCATCTAATTTAAAATTCATCAAACCTTTATATTCATCGGCAATCAAGTTTCCTTGTTCCGATATCCGTCTTGATCCGATTTTGACTTCCCAAGGCAAAACAACTTCATGCCCATAAATCAAATGATATGGGGATAACTTAGTAGATCCATGACACGCCATCCGATATGCCCATAACGATTCAGTCAAAGTTAAATGCCATCGCCTTGGTTGCTCATCAATCTTTCGTTTGATAATTTTGATAATACTTTTATTTGATGCTTCCGCTTGACCATTGGCTTGAGCATAATAAGGAGAAGAATTTAATAATTTAATACCCATACTAGTAGCAAAACTTTGAAACTCATCGGACATAAACATAGTCCCTTGATCGGTCGTGATAGTCTGAGGAATATCAAACCGATAAATAATATGCTCTTTGACAAATTTCACCATACTCTTGGAATTAGCAATCCTTAAAGGAATCGCCTCAACCCATTTAGTGAAATAATCAGTTGCCACCAATATGAATTTATGCCCTTTGCTCGATGATGGATAAATTTGTCCGATCAAATCAATTCCCCATCCTCGAAAAGGCCATAGTTTGATAATCGGATTTATGGCCGATGCAGACGTCTTTTGCACATTTCCAAATTTCTGGCATTCTTGGCAACCCTTATAATATTCAAAACAATCTTCCAAAATTGTTGGCCAAAAACAACCCATTTTTCTGATTATCCACTTCATCTTATAAGCCGATTGATGCGCACCACAAACTCCTTTGTGTACCTCATCCATCATATCTCTGGATTCTGATTTACTCAAACATCGGAGTAATACACCATCAATCGTCTTGTAATATAATTGATCATCAAGCAATACATATTTAACAACCATGAATCTTAACTTTCTTGAAACATTTTGTGATGGATTTGTCAGATAACTTACAATTTCATATCTCCAATCCCCAACTTCTGGCTCTATCGTCATAATCTCCTGAAAACGCCGATAACCAGAAGCAGCTTGTGCCAAATTATTAGCATCTTGATTCTGAGCTTTAGGGATATTCTCTATATTTAGCATCACAAATTCCTTTAACAATAATCGGCACTCTTCAAAATAATGAATCAAAATATCATCCTTACACTCATATTTACCGATTAATTGATAAATCACCAACTGGGACTCTCCAAAAATCTCAACAGCTTCAGCTCCGATTTCCAATAGTAACTTCAATCCCCTAAGTAATGCTTCATACTCGACTCAATTATTCGTAAAACTTGGATCCATCGGATAGCTGAATTCAAAATTTACCCCCCGAGGTGAAACAATCACGATTCCAATGCCACATCCTTGACCACATGAAGACCCATCAAAGAACAACGTCCAAGGCATCGGCTCAACCATTTTAACTCCATCTCCGATGTGTTGCGTTACAAAATCAGCCATCACTTGCCCTTTTACCGCTTTAGCCGATTCATACTTCAAGTCAAATTCTAACAATGCCAAAATCCATTTTTCGATTTTTCCTTTTAACATCGGCATGGACAACATATATTTTGACCACATCGGTTTTGCAAACAACCGTGCACTCAAAAGACAATAAATAATGTCTCAACTTAGTACAAGAGAAATATAGGCATAAACATAATTTCTCAACTGGGAGATACCTTGTTTCCGCATCAATCAATTTCTGACTCAAATAATAAACCACTCTTTTTTTTCCTTCAAATTCCTGTATAAGAACAGACCCGATTGATAACTCATCGGTCGACAAATATAATCGGAATGGTTTATCCCTTTGGGGTGGAATCAAAATTGGCGGTGTCATCATATATTGCTTTATTTCATCAGATGCCTTTTGCTGCTCCTCGCTCCATATGAATTCTTCATCGGCTTTCAACTTCAGCAGCGGGAAGACAGGACGAATTCTTCTAGATAAATTTGATATAAATATTCTGACAAAATTAATCTTACCGATCAACGGCTGGAGACTCGTTTTATTGGTTGGTGGCTTAGCATCTTTGATAGCTTTCATGCTCTTCGGCCTGACTTCAATGCCTTTTTCATGAACCATGAAACCCAAAAATTGTCCACCCGATACTCCAAATGCACATTTGTTAGGATTCATCTTCAAAACGTGCTTTCTTGTGCATTCAAGAGTCTCTCGCAAATCGGCCAGATGCTGTTTATATCCATTGGATTTTACCACCACATCATCAATGTAAATTTTAACAATCCTACCGATCAACTTATGAAATATATAATTCATAGCCCTTTGATATGTAGCACCAGCATTTTTCAAACCAAAGGTCATGACAACCCACTCATACAATTCAAGTGCACAGGACATCGGAACGCAGTTTTAGGGATATCTTCTTCCGCCATGAAAATTTGATTATACCCTGCATTACCATCCATAAAACTAATCACCTTATGCCCTAAAGCTGCATCGACCAACATATCAGCAATCGGCATCGGATGCTCGTCCATCGGAGTCGCCTTATTAAGATTCCTGAAATCCACACAAACTCGCAATTTCCCATTTTTCTTGAAGACAGGAACGATATTAGATATCCACTCAGCGTATCGGCAAGGTTGAATAAACTTAGCTTCATATAATCGAGTTATTTCGGCTTTTATCTCTTTATCTAATTCTGGTCTAAATCGTCTCGGCGCTTGTTTAAAAGGCCGATACCCTGGTTTGATCAGGAGCCGATGTTCAACAATAGATCGGCTTAAACCTGGCATTTCATAGTATTCCCAAGCAAAACAATCACGATACTCTTTCAATAACTTTATTAATTCTTGTTTAATCTCAGGATCCAATTTTGCACTTACATACGTCGGTCGAGGTCTATCTCCTAAACCTATATCTACTTCCTATAATTCATCGGCCGACATAAACCCTTGACTAAGTTTACCCTCATCTTCAATAAACTCTTCCATTAATACAAACTTTCAGAGCCGACTGCTTGGATCGGCTTTAAACCATCATCGGACACTTGGATAAAATTACCTTCCCAGACTCTGCCCGATAAACACTCTATTCCTTCAAACTCCCAAACCGTCAAATCGGCGGTGGCAACGCTGACCGATTTGTGGCGGAACCATCCAGCTTAAACCGGCTCAAGTGCGTCAGATCATTATTTTACTAACAATCACAGCTTACGCACTTCAGACGGCATAAACCCGGTAGTCCGTCAGATGTCCACAGGACATCTGAAACATCCACTTAACTCCGGTACAATTCACATACACAGAATTGCACCACATTGGAGCACAACAGACGAATTCACAACACACATAAATATACAAGGAGTAGAGTTATTACAAACATAAGAAACAAATTTAGGTGCAAGTCAACACTACAGAGTTCCGTAAGAGTCAAAGGTAGGTCATAACAAGGATAGCTCTTGATGTCATCACCTATTCTAAACAAAGACAAGACAAAGTCAAGAGAACATGTTGGGCTCAACAACATGCCTCTTCTTCTTCTGGAGTCCTTTCCTGCCTTACTAAAGGTCTTCTGGCGGCTCTGCAACAGTTATAGTATCTTGAGTACAAAGGTACTCAGCAAGTCTGACCCGTCTACATACACATATAAATACAGACACACAAGGATATGCAAGGCTTTGAGGCTGTGGATAGGTAAAACTTTTGCATAAAAGCTTACTAACATATATCCTAAACTTTTAGAGTTTTAGCCATTAGAGTAATTACCTAAAAGACTAGATTAGCAACAGAAGTAAATCACACATGTAGATCTTAAGCAAGCCTCAGGTTTCATAAGCATCATCAACATTATCTTGTTACTATGGTGTCTATCAGCGATCAAGCGGTATTCATACCGAGAAGTGCGGTGATCCGGACCAATTTTCGTCCCTGCAGGGCAAAACCTAGCCACACGCGATGTATGGACCCCGGGTGGTCCACACATAACAACCGTTCACAACGGCCGTCCAAGCCCTGAATTGCCCTCGCTCAAACCCAGGGACGCACCCCCACACCGGCCCCACGTCTGGCAGCACCCGACATGTGAGTTTGCGGCTACGTCCCCGCCACCAACCTCGACTAGCAGAGTGAACCACAATTCAAGACATGGAAAAACCAGAGTTACATAGGCTTACCAGTTCGAATATCCGGCATATGGCTAGTACGTTCAAAGCTTGATCACAGGTAAACAACAACATTTCCTAAAGCGATCGAGGCGATATGTCGGCTTGAGACTCCTTTCTCAACCTTCACCCTCGCGCCCAGTCTCCAATTCATATTTATAACAACAAGTAAAGGTGATAGGGCAAAAGCCTGAGCTTACTAGTGCTATGATGGAACTGTGAGTAAACTAAGCATAGCTAAGCTTCACTAAATAAGGGTGAACATCTAAAGTTGTCCTAATCAAGGAAGGGTCATGCAATCAATATTTCACACAACTCCTAGCACGTAATGCATAAAACACAATAGTAATATGTGATGTAATACTAAAATAGGGTTTAGATGATCCGGTGCTTGCCTTGGTCAACTACAGTTTTAGTGTCAGCGGCAGCAGCAACAGGCTTGGGCTCTAGCTCCAACTCCACCTCTTCTGGCTCCTAGGGTCCTTCAGCCTGAAGATTCTCCTTTTAAACGATATGATGCATGACTTAGCACATGCAAACCTAAGAACAAAGGTACACTGCAAGCCTACACTGCAACACCATTATTTCCTATTTATTTCTATTTTTCTAGATTTTTAATAATTTTTAAAAGCATTAATGAATTATTCTAAACAATAAAAAGAGTTAACCTATTTATTATTATTAATTTCTTATTATAAATCATTATTCTAAATTTTATTTATTACTAAACCTATTTATTTATTTAAATACCCAAAAAGAAAGGTATTTAAATAAATATTCTAATTACTATTAACCTATTCCTATGTTTACTTATTCTAATGCATAAAGGAAAATAAAAGAAACCTAATAAAATTTATTTCACTAATTTAGGACATTTCTAACTATTATTATGAATTAAACTAACTAAAACTTATTTAAAAACTAATTCTAAAAACTAAAAACTAAAAACCTAAACAACTTTGCACAAAACCCCCTAGGAAACCCACCTATCTAACCCGCGGTCCTCATCCCCATACTCTCACTGGCACGTGGGCCCGGCCCCCCTCTCTTCTTCACGCACGCACGCGCGCGGTCAAGACCGACCGGCGCGGCGGCGGCGCGGACCGGCGGGTGAAACCGCCGGAGGCGAGTTCTCCCGACGGCGATGACGCCACGAAAAGACTTCCCTCACCCTCCTGTGCTCTCTGTGGGTCCAACCCCCAACATCCGGGTCTCGACGGCAACGGACAAAGGCCATGGCGGACGGCAGCGGGAAAAACCGGTGACGGCGCTCGGGCTCGGCCCCGCCGTGGCTCCCCTCGACGACTAGCAGCCCCAAAGGCATCAGGACGACGAGACACACACAAGGTGCACCTAACCCTAAGCCCTAGGTGGCTGGAGCTCGGACCTCCGCGGCGGCGCCCATGGTGGCCACTCCGCGCGGCGGTGAACCGGCGTTCCGGTGAACTGGGCCACGAAACCGGACCAAGAGCACTGCGGCAAGCTGCGCTAGGACACGAGGAGCACGACCATGAGGTTGGATGGCGATGAGAGCGACGGGAAGATGGTCCTCACCGTGAGCAGCTTGATGGAGCTCGGCGGCGGCGCTCTGGAGAAGATGACGGCGTTCTGCGGCTATGGTGGACGGACAGGGGCAAGAGCGGGCGGAACGGGAAAGGGATAGGCCGGTGGTGCTGTGGGCGAAAGGAATTGGCCGGAGGCAAACTGGTGGCGGCGAATATTGGAGTGGCGGCGTTGCTATCCGACAACGGCGACGAGCAGAAGAAAGAAAAGGATGGAACGGCCGTCTCGGGTTCTTATCCTGGGTTTGCCACCGCTCAAGACTCGGCCACCTCCTGCTGTGTTCCTCTGCACTGGGCGACGACCACGGCGGCACATGGCCTCGCTGGTGAACGGCGGCAAGCAGGTGCGTGGCAAGCAGCTCTGCTCTGCAACTCTGAATGTTCCTCCCTCTGAAACTCTGAAATCTATGCAAACCAGCGAGTTCAAGTCCATTTTTCTTCAAATTTTGAATATAAACTTTCCTAAATCCAAATACAAAAGTTGTAGCTGAATCCTAGAGCTACAATTCCCTTATAAACATCCCAACCTAAGTCTCAAAGAATCAAAAGTTACAAAGCCGGGAATTTGGACATATTTTCTGAATTTCTGAATCCTTTCAAACTTGTCCTCTTTGAGTCCAAATTACTCCCAATTTTTCACGTAAACTTCAGGAGCTCCAAAATTCAAACTTGTAGAGGAATGATTGGGCTACACTTTTCCTTATATGCACTGAAGCTAAAACTTCCTACAACACAAGTTATTCTGCTCTGAACTTTGACCAATTCAATGGAAAATCTTCAAATTCAGTTAACACCTTCAAACCTTTCACCTTTAGGCCAGGTTTTCTCCAAAAACCAAATGTAAACTTTTGAATCTTCAATAACCAAAGTTGTAGTCCTGACATAGGGCTACATTTTTCTCAATATAACCTTGGGCTAAATCCTTTTAGTTTGAAAGTTACAAGCCCTTCAATATTGACCAAAACCATCATCACATGTGGTTTAAACTTAACAAAATTTGATTCTCAAAGTTTGAATTCTTCTCAAACTTGATCATTCCAAGCATATTTGATTATTTGCTATCTTTTGGAGTTATTAACTCAAGTTTGACCTGGTCAACTTTTTCATTGTGAGAAATTACCAAAATACCCCTAGGGCAAACTTGAGCTCAATTAATAGCTCTTAATCTTTATATTTCTCCTCCTTAGTGCCCTAATGATCCTCTTAGTGTTTCATTAACACCTGTGGTGTTACAGCCTTCCCCCCTTAAGAAAATCTTGTCCCGAGATTTGGTTAAGGCGGGTAAACATCTGGCTTAAGCAGCGGCAAGGAAAATGTGTCAGAAGCTTAAGAACATAACATCTTCATTAAGAACACGGGGTAGTTGCATGGTAAAGTACAACAAGGTTCTGCTCAACACTTTCAAAGACTGATTATTACAACTTACTATTACTACTTAAACAACTCTGGATATTTAGGTACAAGGTAATCCTCTTGTTCCCAAGTTGCTTCGTCTATAGAGTGATTACTCCGTTGAACCTTGTAAAACTTGATGCTCTTCCTACGAGTACTCCGCTCCTTCTGATCCAGACTTTTGATAGGTTTCTCCTCATAGGTCGAATCTGACTCTAGTTCTATCTCTGATTTTTCAATCACCTCTTCGGGGACTCGTAAGCATTTCTTGAGTTGGGATACATGGAACATATTGTGCAGAGTTGACAACTGATCAGGTATGGCTAATCTGTAAGCAACCGGACCTCTTTGCTCCAATATCTGATAAGGACTAATATACCTTGGAGCTAACTTGCCCTTAACTCCAAAGCGATGGATCCCTTTCATTGGTGATACTTTCAGATATACATAGCTTCCTACTTCAAAAGCTAAAGGTGGTTTAAACTTAACGAAATTTGATTCTCAAAGTTTGAATTCTTCTCAAACTTGATCATTCCAAGCATATTTGATTATTTGCTATCTTTTGGAGTTATTAACTCAAGTTTGACCTGGTCAACCTTTTCATTGTGAGAAATTACCAAAATACCCCTAGGGCAAACTTGAGCTCAATTAATAGCTCTTAAGCTCTTAATCTTTATATTTCTCCTCCTTAGTGCCCTAATGATCCTCTTAGTGTTTCATTAACACCTGTGGTGTTACACGATTCATCGGCTTGAACAGTTTCAATGTGATCTCCATGCCATTGGATGAGGCATCGATGCATGGTAGGTGACACACAGCAATTAGCATGAATCCAATCACGTCCCAAGAGCAAACTGTAAGACCCTTTTCTGTCGATGACGAAGAACGTTGTAGGCAGTGTCTTGTTCCCGATCGTCAATTCAACATTTAATGCCCCCCGAGCCGGCGATGGATTCCCACCAAAGTCTTTGAGCATCATATCGGTCTTGATCAAATCATCAGGGCCTTTACCAAGCTTTCGATATGTAGTATATGGCATCAGATTTACTGCAGCTCTTCCATCAACAAGCATTTTTGTCATCGGCTTGCCATCAACATATCCTTTAACATATAAAGGCCTCAAATGCCGATACTTCTCATCAACTAGCTTCTCAAATATAGCTTGTTGGGGTTGCACAATTAGTTGAGCCATAGCCTCTTCAATATCATCGGCCTCATCATCAGTTGAACTCACATTATACTCAGCTGGCAGAACAAACACCATGTTCACCGATGCCAGACTTTGGAATTATCATCCCCTTGACACTTTTGCTTGAGCAATTTCTTAAATTGGAGACGCTGAACCCTTCTCTATTGCGTCTTGGTCAAACCTTCAGGACACCATTGTGGATTAACCTTTGGATGCAGGCCTAGTTTGACCCCCTGATTCTCCTCTGATTCCTACACATCATTGGGCTTATGTGTATTTTCCTTCTTCTTGTATATCAAACGATCATGCACAGAAAAATGGTCTTCTTTATATTTTTGGCGATCATTATACCTTCGGCGATCATCGTCCCATCGGTCATAGCACCGATTCTCGTACTCACACCGATTGTGGTATTCACGCCAATCTTCACGTTCCTGCTGATAAGTGACTTCAACATGCCAGCTATACCGACGCCCATAATCCAAACGATCATGCACAGAATGACGCTGTCTTTTTGAATCACGATAACTCTCATATTGATTACTACATTCTGGACAATCATAAATTGATGGAAGTCTCAATTTCTCGTTCCAACAAAACCTAAAAAATGGTCTTCATCATCAACTTTTCTCATCGGAGGACTCCGATCCCTTTCTTGCTGGCGCATGTACTTGTCAATATGCTGCCCTGACGTAACTCTAGACCTGTCCCTGCGTTGATGGTCTTCCCTATATTCCTGATAACTCCGATTCCTCACCTCATCGGCCGATACTTGACAATCAGGATCAACAGCTCCCGATTTCTTTGCATGGTCCGATGTAAGGACTTTAGCTTTCATTTTTCTATCAGGTGCCCCAATTTTGACCATATTTTGAGGAAACGGATGCCCATCAAGCTTCATCGGCTTTTTACCAGTCTCAACCTTAATGATTCCTTTCTCGATAGCCGATTGAATCTCATTGCGAAAAACTTTGCAATCATTTGTATGATGAGACACTGAATTATGCCACTTGCAATACTTCTTTTTCTTCAACTCTTCAGCAGAAGGAATCGTATGATTCGGGGACAGCCTGATTTGCTTTTCTGCTAGCAATAAATCAAATATCTTATCGGCTTTGGTGATGTCAAAATTGTATCTTTCTGGCTCGACTTTCACCCATGGGCAAGCAACAGAACTCTTATTCTTAGTCCATTCAGCCAAATTGACTTCAGCTTTATCACCATCGAAATCATACTCAATATTGGCAATCTTCCTTTGATATTTCTCCCTTCAATAATCATTACTGCGTCCTTCATGCTGGGAGAGTTTTTGAATCATGTGTCCCAAGCCTTCAAAATCTTGACTTGTGTATCAATCTCTGACTTGAGGCAACAATCCTTCAAAAGCCAAATCGACCAATTATCCCTCTGATAGATTCAACGAATAGCATCGGCTATGGACATCTCTGAATCTTTGAACAAATTCACTGACCGATTCCCCATTCCTCTGTCGGAGAGCCGTCAAGTCGGACAGTCTGGTCTCTTGTACTCCCATGAAGAAATAAGCATGAAATTGTTTCTCTAGATCGGCCCAATTGCTGATAGAATTTGGTGGTAATGAAGAAAACCAGGAAAAGGCCAAACTAGAGAGAGACATAGAGAAAAGCTTAACTTTCAATGGATCAATCGATGCTACCTCACCACATTGAATTGTATAGCGACTGATATGCTCAATGGTAGTAACATCCCCTTGTCCAGAAAAATTATAGAAATCAGGAAGCCTGAATCGGGCTGGCATTGGCAATGTGTCAAACCAGTCCGGATACGGCTTCCGATACAAATAAAATTGTCCTTTAGGCTTCAAACCAAACTGATTCTTCATAACATCAGCAATCTTATCTGTCCAATCCTCCTAAGCATAATTCCCCTAACTGATTGGAGCGTGCGATGATGTCGTTATGACTGGTGTCTTAGCAGACCCAATCGACGGCTCCTAATAGTCAACTCCTCTGTTCCTTGGTGGATTTTTGCTGTTGAAGTAGGAAGGATACACCATCTTACCATTAACCACAGGAATACGGCTGCCAAACTGATCAATGTGTTGAGCTGCGCCAGAATTTTTATCTCCTGTTTCTTCTTCCTTTTCTCTTCTTCTTCACCTCCATCTGCCACCTTGGCTTTTGATTTCTTTGTTTTAGGAGTCTCATAACACTCAGGATGTATCTCTGGTGATGTAGATGAGTTGATCTGCACAATCTTTTTCTTGAGATCCTTTATTGTTGAAGAAGCACTGGTATCGAAGTAAGCGGGTCCCTTCTGGACATCCTTCAATATTGCTCCATCCAGCAATTTGGCGATCAATCCCACCACCGTGTTAACCAATATCCCAGATTGATTAATCATAGCATGACTCACACCAGCATCAATATAGTCTCGAAAGAACTGCCTCTCATCTGCTGTAACCCGATCGAACGCTTCCTTAGGGACAGGAAACTGATTTTTCTTGATCACAGCGTTGCGAAAATATTGACAGCAAGTTTAGCTGTATAAAACAGTGCATTAATTACACTAAACGGGGCCGTTTCGGGGTGTCACAAAAGCCGTAATGAAATGGTCCGAAACTCACCCAGGCATGTTGTTGGGGGATTGACCTGTCAAAGAAACGCCTTCACCCTTATTTTGCTTTTGAGCCCCAGGCACTTGCCTTCGCTACATGTACATGAAAGCTCGCTGCCTTCGCAGGTGACCAGGCGTTGTGTTGTGATCTATTACCTTCGCTCCTCTCCCCTCCGCTAGGAGATTGGGCACCGAGGGGTGGTCCGTTGCCCTCGGTGCTAAATGGTGTCAGAAACGGACGCGAAGGCATTATGAGCTAGTTTATTGCCTTCGCGCTCCTGGTCAGATTTAGGCAGTTGCGAAGGTAACCTATAAATATTACCTGCATATACTTGGTTCATCTTGTTACACAGGTCCGAGACAAGCTCGGGTGGTGCCGTGGCGATTCCTTTCCCTCTCTGAGCGGGAGAAGGCGCTGCCCGACCCATGGAACACCAGGAGGTGAAGGCGGCAAAAGTCACTGAAGGCACGGTGAAGGCAGCGTGGACCAGGTCCAAACCGAGTCAAAAACGGAGTTGCTGGTCTACACATTCACACTGAGACGTGCGAATGTACTCTTATACCCCTGGAAGATCCAAATTGTTTAGTCTAGATGATAATGCCTGATTTTCAAGGGTATAAGGGGAATGTAAAAAGTGCCTCTTGACCTCCCTATATAAGGGGACCTCCCACCAACGTGTAAAGGGCTGATTCCCGGGAACACTGTTGATAAGTAATTTACTGTTGCTTGTCCCTGTTCTCTGTCTTGGCTGTTGATTGGGCTTATTAGCTTTGGCTTGTGACCCAACAACTGGCGCCCACCGTTTGTGCTGTGCGCGAAGACAACCCACGAACACCACCATGCCACTAGCGAAAAGAGTTACCAGAAACCCCAGAAATACCACCGAAGACACAACCACCACCGGCGAAGCCGATGCTCAAGCCTTAATTCCACCAGCCTCACCGACCCAAGCAATTTCTCATGAGCTATGAAGCTGCAATAGCTTCGGCATGGGGAGATGACGTCGTATTGGCAAAGTTTTTCATCATCGTCTGCGATGGCACCGCAATGAACTGGTACACCAAGTTTCCAGGGTTATCCATCGCCAGTTGGTATGATCTGAAAAGAGAGCTGATCAAGAATTTCAGCATAATGGGAGACCAAGCGCTCTCACACGCAGAGCTAACCTTACACCAACAGCCGAGGGAATCTTTGGAGGATTACTTTCGCAGGTTTGTGGGACTGCGATCTCAGGCTCCTCATATTCCTGACGAAGCCGCCAAGTTTGCAGCAATCCAGGGGCTTTGGCCTGGCCCATTTGCGCAGCATATTGCAAGGGAAACACCAGCAACCCTTGGAGATCTGTATGAGGAGTTCAAGAAATATTGTCGATCCAACAATGACAACAGAATGCGAATTGCTAGAGAAGCCGTTTTGAGAAGCCAGTATGACCCCCAAAACAAGCAACACCACTACAACCAAAACCACTACCAAAACTACCCATCCCAAACCATCATGAATGTGGAGAGCCTGCCTTCGCTCCCACAAAACAAACCCATCTACCCAGAAAACCAATACCAGAGCCAAAGAAATGAGCCCACCCAAAGGGGTGGAAGAACCGGCAGAGGCCGAGGAAGAGGAAGGGGTCCACCTTCGGGACCAGAGCTGTTTTGCCAATATCATGGCAAAAATCATACCCATGGCACAAAGCAGTGCCGAGACATCAAGAGAACCATTGACAAGTTGAAGGCAGACAAAATCCAATCTACTCAAACGAAGCCATCCTTGGCTTCGCACCCCAACTCCAAAATCCATACACAAACCCAAGCTACCCAGCCATACTGCCCAGTATATCCCTCCCTAACCTCAAACTTTATCCATCCTACAACAGCAATGGTGACTCAATTTTCGTCTTCGCCGCAAACTTTCCAGCATTATTACCCACAAACCCTGTACCCACAATTCTACCCTCAAACTAGCCAGCCTATCCCAAACAAAGATATCAAGGTAGAGGATTTGCCACCTCCACCCCCACCACCACAAAAACAACAAGACCAAACCACAGCAAATCCCTTACCCAGTTATGGCCTCATTATGCCTATAACTGGAGGATCTTCACTCGCCTTCGAGACGAAGAAACAGAGAAAGAGTTACTTTCGCCAAGTCAACAACATCTCAGTTGACGGTCCATACAAGAAATCGGAATAGTCTCACATGCCAATCACCTTCACCGAGGAAGATCTCAACCTCCACAACTTTCCACACAATGACGCAATGTCGATTGAAGCCAACATTGCTGGCTGGACAATTGGGAAAGTGCTAGTGGACACAGGCAGCTCTGCAGATATCATCTTGGCGAAGACACTCAGGTCAATGACCAACATCAACCCAGACAATCTAGAGCCATCTGATACACCCTTGGTTGGCTTCGGGGGGAAACGCACTGCAACTTTGGAGAAAATCACATTGCCAGTATCCTTTGGCGATACATCAAATGCAAGAACGGAGTACATCAGCTTCGACGTCGTTGAGATGTTCTTTGACTACAACGTTATCTTCGGCAGAGGAGTCATAAATGCCTTCGACATCATTATAAGGCAAGCTTTCTTATGCATGAAAATGCCAGCTCTCAAAGGGGTCATCACCATCTTCGGAGACCAAACAGAAGCAAGGAAGATCGAATATGCCAACACCCCAGGCCAGCGAAAGGTACATGTGCTCGAAGAAAAAGAACCTATCTACCCTGAGGAGAAGTTGATCGCTGAGAAAGACAAAAGCATGCAAGGCGTAACAGAAACAAAAGAGGTGCAGTTACAGCCTGATGTCTTCGACAGGAAAGTCATTATTGGCTCTGATCTTGAGCCCGACGAAGAAGAAAGACTCATCGAGTTCTTAAGAAACAATAAAGACGCCTTCACTTGGTCAAGCAAAGATTTACCAGGCGTTGACAGGAGCATAATTGAAGACAAACTTGCGATCAGCCCTGAGATGAGGCCGAAGAAGCAGAAACTGAGGAAAATATCCGAAGAAAAAGTGAGTGCAGTTAAAGCTGAGGTGCAAAGGCTGCTAGATGCAAATGTTATACGCGAAGTTAAATATCCCAAGTGGTTAGCGAACAATATGCCTGTCAAAAAGAAAAATGGCAAACGGAGAATGTGCATTGACTTTACTGATCTCAACAAAGCATGTCCAAAAGATGACTTCCCACTCCCAAGAATTGACAAAATCATTGATCAAGCTGCTGCAAGCGAGATGATGTCTCTCCTAGATTGCTTCTCTGGTTACCATCAGATATGGATGAAGAAGGAAGATGAAGAAAACACCAGCTTCATCACTCCTGTGGGCACATTTTGCTTCATCAGAATGCCCGAGGGGCTTCGCAATGCTGGTACCACTTTCTGCCGCATGTCCAGCACCGTATTCAAAGAAGAACTCTTCAAAACAATACTTGCATATGTCGATGACATTTTGGTTAAAAGTGTGAAAAGGCAAGATCAAATCTCAGATCTGGCAGTCGCCTTCGCTCAAATGAGACAAGCTGGTCTCAAGCTCAACCCGGAGAAATGTGTCTTCGGAGTAACCAAGGGTAAGATACTTGGCTGTCTGGTATCAGCAAATGAAATCGAAGCCAATCCAGACAAGATCAATGCAATCCTCAACATGGAAGAGCCCAAATGCATTAGAGATATACAGAAACTCTCTGGCAGAATTGCAGCACTTAACAGATTTATTGCAAAGGCAGCTGAACGCAGTTTACCCTTCTTCACAACTCTAAGAAATGCAACAAAGTTTGAATGGGGAGAAGAGCAGTCGAAGGCATTTCACGAGCTAAGGCAATATCTGATGCAGCTCACCAAACTGATAGTTCCTGACCCGAAGGCACCCCTATTGATATACATCGCAGCTTTGCAATCAGCTGTCAGTGCCGCACTTATTGCAGAAAAGCTAATTGAGGGCAGAAAGATACAGCAGCCAGTATATTATGTCTCTGAGGCATTGAATGGGTCGAAGCTACTCTACACTGAGATCGAAAAAATGATCTATGCTGTGGTAATGGCATCCAGAAAGCTAAGGCATTATTTCGAGGGGCACAACATCAAAGTGCTCACAGATCAACCACTAAAAGAGCTACTGAGTAACAAAGATGTTTCGGTAAGAATACGCAAATGGGCCGCAGAGCTGTCTGAATATGTGGTCGATTTCGAGCGAAGAACAGCAGTGAAATCACAGGTCTTTGCTGATTTCATAGCCGAGTGGACATCGCCTTCGGCAGAAAGTCCGACCAGAGAAGAAAACTGGCTAATACATTGTGATGGTGCTTGGGAGGACAAAGGAGCTGGCATCGCGGCGATTGTACAATCGCCTTCGGGCGTCAAAATGAGATATGCAGCGAATCTTGAGTTCTGCAAAAACAACGACAGAAGTACAAACAATGTCGCTGAATACGAAGCTGTGCTATTGGGGCTCAAAAAAGCGAAGGCGCTGGGGGCTCAGCGCTTCATTGTGAAAACTGATTCGAAGGTGGTAGCAGATCATATCGAAAAAGAAAGTGTTGCAAAACAACCAGAGCTGATCAAGTATCTGACTACAGTTCGAGCAATGGAGAAAAAATTCAAGGGTTTTACAGTAGAATACATCCCGAGGGAGAAAAATGAGGAAGCTGATGCATCGGCCAAAGCAGCAGCAAAGGGGGGCAAACTGCCACCTGATGTCTTCTTCCAGACATTGACAACGCCTTCGATCAAAGATCTTGATGAGCAACCAAAATTGATCAGTGCAATAAATTCAGAGGACTGGCGGTCATCCATAATAGCATATCTCAGAGGATACTATGAACCAATTGATGAAGACGACCTCAAAACCATGCAGCAGAGAGCAAGGTCATATCAAATCATTGACAACATTCTATACAAGAAAGGAGTCATGGCTCTTTGGCTTCGCTGTGTGTCAACAAGCGAAGGCAGAGAGCTGATACAAGAGATACACAGTGGCTTATACGGAGCTCACTTTAGAGCGAGGGCAATTGTGGGGAAGGCAATGAGACAAGGGTTCTATTGGCCTTCGATCATCAATGACGCAACCAACACAGTCAAGACTTGCGACGAATGTCAAAAGTGCGCAGCAACCAGAAAATCGCCTTTGGAGTTATCACAGCTGATAATTCCAACCTGGCCGCTCCAGAGATGGGGCATCGATCTGGTGGGTCCTCTTCCAACAGCTCAAGGAAACCTGAAATATGCAATAGTAGCAGTGGAATATTTCACTAAGTGGATTGAGACAAGGCCATTAGCAAACATCATAGCGAAGACAGTCATCAAATTCTTCTGGCAGCAAATTGTTTGCAGATTTGGAGTCCCAAGGGAAATCACAGTGGATAATGGGAAGCAGTTTGACTGCGATGAATTCAGGCAATATTGCATGTCCATAGGGATGAAGGCAAGATTCGCATCAGTATACCACCCCCAGTCCAATGGCGCTGTTGAAAGGGTAACTGGCATCATATTCACCGCCATCAGAAAATGCCTGGCAAATTGTAAGAAAAAAGGCAAATGGGTGGAGAAAATGCCGAAGGTAATCTGGGCTCATAACACATCCACTTCAAGAGCAACCCAATTCACACCTTTCAAGCTATTATATGGCAAAGAGGCAGTATGTCCGGAGGAGATCCTTCACAAGGGGCTTCACACTCAACAGGAAGCGCCCAAAGATAGCGAAGCTATAGACAAAGATCTCACAGAAATTTACAAGCTGCAAGCAGCCAAAAACATCTCCAAATACCAAGAAGAAACAAGAAAATGGCGTGACAAGAAAGTGGTAAGAAAAGACATAAAGATAGGTAACTGGGTGCTAAGGAAGAATCCAAATATTCCTTCGGGGAAGCTGCAAAACAAATGGGAAGGCCCATTCCTAGTCATCAAGAGCAATAGACCAGTGTTGGGTTACAAGCCAAAGCCAATAAGCCCAATCAACAGCAAAGACAGAGAACAGGGACAAGCAACAGTAATTTACTTATCAACAGTGTTCTCCCGGGAATCAGCCCTTTACACGTTGGTGGGAGGTCCTCTTTTATAGGGAGGTCAAGAGGCACCTTTTACATTCCCCTTATACCCTTGAAAACTAGGCATCATCCTCTAGACTAAACAACTAAGACTTTCCAAGGGTATAAGAGTACGTCCGCATGTCTTAGTGTGAATGCGTAGACCAGCAACTCCGTCTTTGACTCGGTTTGGACCTGGTCCACGCTTCCTTCATCGTGCCACCAGTGACCTTTGTCGCCTTCACCACACGGTGTGCCTTCGGTCGGGCAGCCGCCTTCTCCCGCTCAGAGAGGAAAAGGCCGCCGCGCCATCACCCGAGCTTGTCTTTGTCCTGTGTAACAAGATGAACCAAGCATACGCAGGTGATATCTGTAAGTCACCTTCGCACCTGCCTAAAATCCGACCAGGAGAGCGAAGGCGACAGATCAGCTCATAATGCCTTCGCATCCATTTCCAGCGCCATCCAGCACCGAGAGCACTGGATCGCCCCTCGATGCCCAGTCTCCCAGTGAAGGAGAGAGAAGCCGGACGCATGCAATGCTCATATTTACCTCCGCAGGTGAGTAATTGAAATCAACGTTGCGAAGGTAATGGACCACAACACAACGCCCTGTCCTCTGCGAAGGCAGCGAGCTTTCATGTACGTGTAGCGAAGGCAAATACATGGGGCTCAAAAGCAAAATAAGGGTGAAGGCGTTTCTTTGATAGGCCAATCCCCCAACAGTAGCCCCTCGCGGACGAGGGCTTTCTCCAACAGGCCGATGTCCTCGAATATTTTGGATTGTCTTCGCCTTCTCAAAGAAACGCCTCCTCCCGTTGGAGTAAGTCCCGAGTCGGTGACTTCGCTTGAAAATTGCCTTCGCGCTCAGTTTTTTGTTTTTATTTTGCACTTTATTTTTATTTTTATTTGATTTGTTTTTTTGTAATTTTCTGGGCCTTTTCGAATTCCGAGCCGCGGTAACGGTCACTTTTTTACTGCCCTATAAATAGGATTGAAGGGGTCCCCCCTTTTTACCTTTCTTCGCTTTCACTGTCAATCGTTTTCTGCTTGCATAAGCTCCTTCGTTTTGCATCTGCTTTCGCCGTCGTGTCGTTTTTCGCCTTGTGATACATACTTTTTTTACAAGTAAGGTTCTTTCGCTGTATTTCGATATTTTGTTTTCACTTATTTCCTTCGCTGAGGAATTAACAGTTATTGTTATTCCTGCAGCGGCACGCACCAGGCAGACTGCTGTGCTTATTGACATGGCTGGCGAAGGCAGCCTCGAGGCACAACAAGCGAGTGGATCTCCTCGTCGTAAGGAGATGGATGACACAAAGGCTGATCAATTTGCTCAGCAGTTGGAGGATGAGACTCCGACTGTGGAGGAGACGTCTGGCGATGATCACGCCGAAGATGAGGAAGGTGGTGAGGAAGAAGATCTGGATGATGTCGAAGCTAGTGTGAAGGATCTAGTAGATACTACTAAAAGGGCGAAGACACTTGTGTTTGGCAAGTCTAAGGTTGGCCATAATGATATCAAATTTTATGAAGAGAAGGGATACTTTCCTGAGGGTTGGGGCCGTGCTCCCGGCAATGATACTACCGCTAACCCTCGTGAAGACGAGGCTGTAGTGTTCACAGATTTCTTCATTGCGGGCCTAAAGATGCCCATTGACAATATCATCGCGAAGATGATCGCACCCTATGGTCTTCAACTGCATCATCTGACGCCGAATGCCATCAGCCAATCTCCTTCGGTTTTTCTGGGCTGTGAAGACTCATGATTCTTCAGTTACAGTTGATGGGTTTCTGCGACTGTACGAGGGTCATAATCAAAGCAAATCGTCTGAAGTCGAAAACGAATTGTTTACTCCAGATTTTGGCTGTGTTACTTTTACTGGGCGCCGCCGGGGCTCTCATTTTGCGAAGGTGGAAACTTCCTTCGCTCAGAGGAACAAGTGGACCAAGGACTGGCAGAAGTACTGGTTTTACGTGAGGGTAACTTCGGAGGAAACTATTCTGGAGGATAGTACAAAATCTGTCTCTTATCCTCTCCACAGCCATATTGATTGGCTTAAGTTTGTTTCCTACCCTGTTTTTGACGCGGAAAGCCCTGGCTTCACCGAGTGCTGGAAGGCCTTTCGAACGGCTTCGCAGACGTTCTGCAGCCGAGACCTTGTCGAAGAAGGTGTTGCAGCTGATCTTGCTGCTGGGGTTTATTTTTTGTCTGCCGACTGGGAGCCTTACAAGGTTGAATGGAAAGCTTTTGGTGATCATACTAGGGTTGCTTTTCCTTACTTTGGGGCAAAGTTACCCGAAGGCATGTCAGCGGCAGAATTCATTGCTATAGTGGAGCGGCGGGCCATGGATATTCTTGGTCCATATACCTCCAAGGAGTACCGTGTCAACGAAGACAACTATGTTCATGTGAGATTGAACAGAGTTTTTGAAGAGTTGAAGATTGCTTATGGGGCTCGCGAGATTCCTATCTCCACTAAGGAGAAGAAGAAAGAGAAGAAAGAAAAGAAGGATAAAAAAGGGAAGGCTAAAACGAAGGAACAGGATGAAGATGACTCTGCTCCTTTGCGCGCTCCTCGGGGTGGTGGTCGATCAGTACGAGGTGGAGGCCGTGGCCAAGGTCGCGGCCGAGGTGAGAGCAAAAAGGCTGTTGCGAAGGCAACTTCCTCCGCTGTCCCGGCCAAGCGTGGCAGCAACAGCGCTCATGAGTCTGCTGAGAAAAGGCGTCGTCAAGAGCCGATCGCTGCCATTCCATAGTCCGTTGCGGCTCCGGCTACTGGGGCACTTCTTCGGCTTCACGCGTTGGTTGTTCGACGACTGGAGCTGTTTCTTCTGCTTCGCGCGGCGGTCGTCCGCCTCTTCCTCCTCGGGTGCCACCGGCGGCTCCGGCTCCAGCGCGGTTGCCGGCTTCGCCGGTGACTGGTTTCGAGAGCTCAGCCCCCCGGAGTGGGGATGACATTTTTCTAGGTATGATTGCTCTCTTTGGGAATTATTTTCAGGGCACGAGTCTTCCTTTGCTAGGAAGCTATTTGACGCAGAATCTGATGATTGATGTCAATATTACTTGTGAAGGCGTTGGTGAAGCAGCTGAGGATGTTCGAGTTCCAGATCCATTCGATGATGGCATTGATATTAGTCAGCTTGAGGACACCCCCATTCGGGATGCTCCTATTATTGAGAATGTGCCCGAAGAGGTTCATGTCAAAACTAACGTTGAAAAGCCTACAACCGAAGCCCCTGTGGACATTCCGCCAGTTAGCCCTCCATCGCCTGCTTTGGCCTCTCCCCCTCCTGCCAGAGACTCTTTGGAGGTTCTGGCTCATGCTGCCGGTACAGTTGAAGTGGATACCCAGGCTGATGAGGACATCACCAGCTCAGATATGACCATATTAATGGCTTGTAAACAAAAGGTGAATCACTGTTGTATCGTGATTATATTTGATACATTTGATGAATTGATGTTGCGCCATGATGTATGTTCATTGTCATTTTCAGAAATACATTCGTGGATCAAAAAGAGTGTTAAACACACATGGAAGGCATGGAGGACCAAAGAAGTTGATTAGGGATCAAGTCCAAGTATTCCCCACGTCCTTCACCAGGCCACCACGTCACTTTTGGCCCAAGGAAAGAAAGAGATCAAATCCAACACGTTTTGGAGTTGGATTCGGACTGCAACATTGGGCCAAATTATGACGGACGCCACGACTTCATTCGTGCTCTGTTTTGGGCGTTTAAGTACTCTATGGAAAGATAATGAAGTCTACTTTCCAATGGATCCAGCCTCATATCCATATCTACTCGGAGTCGCTCGGAATCATCAAATTACCATCGTGAGGTTTTTCTGTCCAGGGTGCTGCACGCCTGGTTTTAGCCCGATGGGCCGTGTATCAGTTTGGGTCCATTATGGACACGTCCTAGGGTTGGAGTTCAACCCCAGCACCCTTGTGCTCATCCTCCCCACATCATATACCCCCTTAGCCGCCACCACAATACTTGGGTTTTGTTTAGATGTAAGTTTAGCCATTGCTACTTCCTTGTAGACGCATGTGTCGGTGAGACCATCCGTTCTACTTGATTCAGAACCCCACCTTTGTCATTTCAGATTGAGTATCATCTCCATATTTGCAATTGAGTTGTTTGTTCTACTTGTTCTTGCTTGTTCTTCGATTGCTTGCAGGAATTACCCTCGTGGTTTGGTTGATCGTGCTCCACAAGATCGTGACGACTGCTGGAGTTGGTGTATCGGTTGCTAAGGCGCAACATCCTTTGATGGTTGTAGTCGGGCCGTGAACGTCTCTCCAGTCCAAATCGAAGTTATCCATCTCTCATCGAAAGATTGGGCACAAACCTTAGCGGGTTCTCATCAGTTGGTAATCAAAGCAAGGTTTATTGGTGAGAGACTATCTTTTGTTTGCTGTTTTTAATTTCCTATAGTCCACAAAAAGCCAAAAAAGTAGATTAGTATCCCTGCAATCCTACAAATCTTTTGAGCCTTTACTAGTACTACTTGGTTAGGGCTTGTTGAATTAACGGTTGCATCGTCGTGTCAAGTTGCTGGTCTTAGCGTCTAGTCGTTTAGAGTTTCGAGTTCTTGCCACGTTTGTGTCACCATTGCAGATTAGGGTTTCATTGTTTTCCCCACAAATCAGAATTGATTTTGGTAATCCATTGTTTCACTTGCCACCATAGCCCTAACAACGTCCTTTGAAGTTCCATCCACGTCTATCCTTCCATCTACAAACAGAAACCACACAAGTTCAAAACAGAATTTGATTCGGAGTCCAGTTTCAGCCTGAAAAGAAAAACGCCATATTTCCTTTGTCCGAACTCCGAATTGGGTGTTTAAATACAATCTGGAAACCTTGACTTGTGCTTTTTCCAATGGATCTGACCTTGGTCCAAAATTCTTTCTGAGCACTTCGCAATCATCCCGGAGATTTGCGTATCTGCTGGGTTTATAAAAACAGCCAGCCAGTTGTTTGATCTTGCTGCTGCATTTGTGCTACTTGAAAAAAAAGAAGAAAGTAAAGAAAGAAAGTAAAGAAAGAAAGAAAGAATAGAAAGAAAGAAAGCAAGAAAAGATAGAGAAAGAAGAAAAGGGGTTTCTTTTGCTGCTATTCCGCTCCTTATGATCCTTTCTTGTTGCAGTTCGGTGACTTCATTTGTGTCCAGGTTCGCGTCTCTAGCACGTTCTAGCCTAGGACCAGCACAGTACCACCGTTAAACGTTTATTCGACTTGCTTTTGTGACTTACGTGTTGCTAGTACTTCCTTGCTTTAGCCCACCTATAGCTCCACATATTTCGACTACGGCTTGATAGGTCTTGTTGCTGCGGCACCGATACACTTCGTTCCATAGGTGCTGACTTGTTGGTTGCCATCACCTCCTGTTTTGCTTGGTAAGAACTTGTAAGAGCTTGTTTCAATAGCTTGAGATTGAGAGATTTACAACAGCCACATCCTAGTAGTTGACAGGAGGATACGAATTATTTTTGTGTTTCTTGTTTTCTACTAATCATGGCAGGTGATACAGAGATTTTTGAGCCAACAAAACTACACCTTCAGATTGAAGACGTCATTTATTTCTTGCCTTCATATGCTGGTATGTATGATCCTGAAGCATACATTGATTGGGAGGTAAAAGTAGATAAAGAATTCAGAAAATATGATTTGTCTGAAGAGCAAAAAGTTATAGCTGCTTCTTCTATTTTAACTGATTATGCTTTGACTTTGTGGAAGCACTTGTTGAGACATGATAAAGTTCCTAAAACATGGAAGGATATGAAAAGAATTTTTAGAGAAAATCATGTTCCTGAATATTATGCTACTCATATGCTTGATAAATTAAATAATTTAAGACAAGATAAAAACTCAATTGATGTATACTATCATGATCTGAAATTTCGTATGCTGCGTTGTGGTTTGGAAGAATGTGAAGAAGCTACTGAAATTAGATTTTTAAAGGGGCTTAACATTGAAATTTAGGCTAGACTATTGCATGAAATGTATGATTCTCTCTCTTGTTTGATTGACCTTGCTTTAAGAATTGAGATTCAACGTGCAAATGATTTGAGTGCAAAGAAATTGGCTGAATTGCTACCTACTTGTAAAACAAAAAATTCAGTGGGTGCGAATATTGTTATGTGTTCTACTGTGACTAACTTTGGACAGAATACAAAGGAATTATTTGCACACCCATCAAAGGAAGGGAGTGAAGGTATGTTTGTTTATGCTGAACGAAGCGATGCGAGCGAAGAGTTGTGTGATACTTCTTCTCAGGTTGCAGCACTACAACTAGAGTTAGAGCACTCTCTTTTTCCCCTTGCTGTCCATAACATTTTGCAGGAGGATGAGAACAATACCATTGAGTGCATTGAGCAATTTGAGCAACTACACCTGCTGCTAAAGTGTCAAAAGAAAGATTGTGCAGCACCTACCATGTCAGATGTAAGTGAGCAAAGCAACACATTCAATGCTGAAATCAGTCCATGTGAGTATGATCATGCTTCACTCATATCTACAACACGACTAGTGCATGGACATGATGTTTCTATTCTTGATGATACACATGCTGAAACAAGGCATGTTCATTGCATTGCTAGTGAGAAGGAGGTGTTGAAAATTGTATCTTCTTTAAATTGTTTAGGTTATATCGAACTTGATTTTCTTTGTGACCTGAATACTTTGGAGAATGAATTATACGAAAAATCTGGTTTGCTATGTGTTAATCACTTTTCGCTTCATGCAATTGGAAAATATGATAACAGAGGAGAATATTTGATGCATAAAGTTTATATTTGCTCTAATCTGAATTCTCCTTTTGGCCTGCAATACCATGATCAAATAGGGGGTTGCACTAACAATAATAATGTCTTGCAAAGTTTTCCTAGTGTTTCTCTTATACAACAGGATCAGCCCGAAGAATGGGAGCATTGCTGGTTATGGCTGTGCAGCATGGCCATCGCTCCACATTCCAACATCAAACCAATAACTATTGAATGCCACTGGAGCAAGTCAAGGACGACTTGCAGCCAAGAATGGGAGAATGATGAGGACATCACCAGCTCAGATATGACCATATTAATGGCTTGCAAACAAAAGGTGAATCATTGCTGTATCGTGATTATATTTGATACATTTGATGAATTGATGCTGCGCCATGATGGATGTTCATTGTCATTTTCAGAAATACATTCATGGATCAAAAAGGGTGTTAAACACACATAGAAGGCATGAGGACCAAAGAAGTTGATTGGGGATCAAGTCCAAGTATTCCCCACGTCCTCCACCAGGCCACCACGTCACTTTTGGCCCAAGGAAAGAAAGAGATCAAATCCAACATGTTTTGGAGTTGGATTCGGACTGCAACATTGGGCCAAATTATGACGGATGCCACGACTTCATCCGTGCTCCGTTTTGGGCGTTTAAGTACTCTATGGAAAGATAATGAAGTCTACTTTCCAATGGATCCGGCCTCATATCCATATCTGCTCGGAGTCGCCCGGAATCATCAAATTACCACCGCGAGGTTTTTCTGTCCAGGGTGCTGCGCGCCTGGTTTTAGCCCGATGGGCCGTGTATCAATTTGGGTCCATTATGGACGCGTCCTAGGGTTGGAGTTCGACCCCAGCACCCTTGTGCTCGGCCTCCCCACATCATATACCCCCTTAGCCGCCACCACAATACTTGGGTTTTGTTTAGATGTAAGTTTAGCCATTGCTACTTCCTTGTAGACGCATGTGTCGGCGAGACGCATGTGTCAGATTGAGTATCATCTCCATATTTGCAATTGAGTTGCTTGTTCTACTTGTTCTTGCTTGTTCCACAAGATCGCGACGACCGCTGGAGTTGGTGTATCGGTTGCTAAGGCGCAACATCCTTTGATGGTTGTAGTCAGGCCGTGAACGTCTCTCCAGTCCAAATCGAAGTTATCCATCTCTCATCGAAAGATTGGGCACAAACCTTAGCGGGTTCTCATCACAGGCTAAGGGGAAAGAAGTTGCCGAAGCTGAAACTTCCGAAGCCGCTGAGAGGGCTACTGATTCTCAAGCTTACATGGATGTTGATATGGGGGGAGTATTCCTTATTTTCTCGAAGGGACTAGTGATGTTTCTTCATTTTTTCCTTTATTGACGTTGTTTGTTCTGCTGTTTGATGCTAATGCGATGGAGACTTGTTTAGTAGGTGGCAAGGGAGAGGGGCCGGCTCGCGTGCGTGAAGGTGGGCCTCTTCGAGACTTTGATTGGGAAGGTGTTTTATTTGATTAGGGTTATAGCTAGTTTTTTTATTTTAGCTATTTTTGCGAAGATAACAGTGTTATCTTTGTTTTGTAGAATATCAACGGCTTATATAGACTCTGGATCCTGAAAGCATAGGTTTCAACATTTTGGCTTCGGGAATGAAGGTATAGCCTTGCTACCTTCGCCTTTGATTTTGTTGTTGACCTTGGCTTCATTTTGCCGAACTCGTAATATTGAACGAGATTAATTTCTGTCATAGGTTGTCTTGGCTATCAATGAATTGCAAGCTCAAGTTCCCAATCCGAACTTGGTTGCTGCTGAACGCGCGGAGCTGGTGAAGTTACGAAGGGAAAAAGCTGAGCTTCTTCATATCCAAGCAACTATTGACAGGATCAAGGAGGATATTGAAAAAGAAAAGAATCTGTTTCACCAGGACCGGGAGTCAATTATTAGTGAGAACAAATCCTTAAAGGATAGGGTTGCATCCCTGGAAGCTCAGGTTGGCGAAGCCAACTTGCTCAAGGAAAAGGTGGTTGCCTTGGAGGCTCAGGTTTTGAATAAGGATGACACCTTAGAAGGCCTTCGCAAGAAGATCGTTGAGGATTCAGATTTGATTTCTGTCCTGAAAGGCAAGATAAACACCCTCACGGGTGTTAAGGAAAAACTTTCGCGTGATGCTGAGTCATATCGGTCTCGTAGCGAGGATTTTGAGCGTGAGGCCTTGTCGCTACGGACTGCAAATCTTTCCCTTCGCAAGGAAAAAGAAGATGTGATCAATGTTGCATGGGAACGCGGTCTGAAGCTATTTCGCCTGTACAAAGAGGCCTTGTGGCAGTTTGGAGCGGAGCCAGTGCCATTCCCTACTAAGGAATACAGCTTGGACAAACTTTTTGACTGGATTGATAACGAGTTTGCTTCGCTTCCAAATGTCATGGAAGTTGACAATGACTTTGCTGTCAACCTGTGTTCATGCAACTTGCTGAAGATTCTCTCGGATAACGGCTGTGACCATTACAATGCTTTGGTTCGGAAGAGCTACCCTTATCCGGCCCCCAGAGATCCTGCGGACACGGATTATTTTCCAAGGCAACTGTTACTTGCGAAGGCGCTTTTCCTGAGGTATTTCTGGGTTGCTAGCGGTCGTCAAGCGACTCAGAATATTATCCGTGACCGTCTTGTGAAGGTATTTTGTTAATTGCCGTCGTGGTCGACTTTAATTCATTTTTGTTTTTAATTTTGTATTGTTTTATTTGATAGCTTCTGTATTCTCAGTCAAAGGAGCTGAAGAAACAGAAGGCTGAAGCCAAAGCAGCTGCGAGGGAGGCCGCTATCAAAGAAGCTGCCGAAGTCGGTGCAGGAAAAAGTTCTGCTGCTACCGGTGCTGCTGCCGGCGAAGCCGGTGCTTCTTCTTCGCAAGGACAGAGTGACCAAGGGGCCCCCAGGGTCGATCCACAGGTCTAAGGACCTTTTAAATTGTAATTAGAGTTGGGACTTATTGAACAGGCAGTCCTTTTGAACTTGTACATTTGTGTATATTCAGGGCGATGAAATGCTTGCACTCACTCCACTGGCCATGCGTGATGGACCGCTTTGTATTTCTGGCTTCGCGTGGAAGGAATTTCAACGACTTTATCGTCACTCTAGTCATGGCGACTTTTTGGAGTATTGTCACGAGTTTTATCGTCGCACCGAGTTCGGTGTTTTTGATTTTTTCACTTCATTTATTGCTCATGGCTCGGATCGAGTCGAGCTCGCGGCGCAGAGAATTGCCGAAGCTGTGTCTCTGGGCATTCCTAAGGCGGAGCCATTGGAAGTTAGTCCTGAAGTTAAAGACTTCGGATGCGTTTACAATGCGCCTCGCTTTAGGAGGTCTGGCGAACAGTTTTATGGATATGTGTTTGAAATGTTTTGAGCGCTTGATGTAATTGTATGGAACTCGTGATGTAATTGTGTCTTCGCATGAATGAATATGAACTCGATTTGTCTTTGCTGTTGAGGGAAACGCCTCCTCCCCCGAAGCGAGTTCGCGTTTATTCATGCGAGGATGAATATATTTAAGATGTGCGAAAGCCGTTCACGTGTATGTGTGCGCTTAGTTTGAACGAAAAAGATCAAGCTCGATTTGCCTTCGTCTTTGAGAGAAACGCCTCCTCCCCCAGAAGCGAGCTTGTGTTTTTTGTTCGATGTGCTCAAATGGCGATCTTTTGGTCGTCGAGTTAGACGAGGTGTTGTCTCCGCGTTTACTCTGGAGTTCATGCTCCACTTGGAGTTTTTGGTTTTTTGAGAAAGATTTGAGCCGAAGCCCCTTTTACTCTTTCTAGAGTAAGCGTTATCATACAAAGGTAGCCGAAGCCCCTTTTACTCTTTCTAGAGTAAGCGTTATCTTTCTAGAGTAAGCGTTATCATCCGTTGCGAAAAAATTGTCAGCAAGTTCGGCCGCATAAAAGGTTGTATTAATTGCACTAAACAAGCCCGTTTCGTGGTGTCACAAAAGCAGCAATGAAATGGTCCGAAACTCACCCAGACATGGTTTTTGGTCTAATAGAGTCGTTTGGAGTCATCTGTTGCGAAAAAATTGACAGTAAGTTTGGCCGCATAAAACGGTGCATTAATTGCACCAAACGGGCCTATTTCGGGTTGTCACAAAAGCAGTAACGAAATGGTCTGAAACTCACCCAGACATGGTTTTTCGTCTAATAGAGTCGTTTGGAGTCATCCGTTGCGGAAAAAATTGACTGCAAGTTCAGCCTCATAAAACGGTGCATTAATTGCACTAAACGGGCACATTTCGCTATGTTATAAAAGCAATAACGAAATGGTGTGAAACTCACCCAGACATGGTTTTTGGTCTAATAGAGTGGTTTGGAGTCATCCATTGTGAAAAAATTGACAGCAAGTTCTGCCGCATAAAATGGTGCATTAATTGCACTAAACGGGCCAGTTTTGGGGTGTCACAAAAGCAGTAACGAAATGGTCCGAAACTCACCCAGACATGGTTTTTGGTCTAATAGATTGGTCTGGAGTCATCCGTTGTGAAAAAATTGACAGCTTGTTCGGCCGCATAAAAGGGTGCATTAATTGCACTAAACGGGACCATTTCAGGGTGTCACAAAAGTAGTAATGAAATAGTACTCCACTCCGTTAGACCAAAAACCATGTATGTTTGAATTTCGGACCATTTCGTCGTCAGTTTTTACAACATCCCGAAACGATCCCGCTTAGTGCAATTAATGCACCATTTTGTGCGTCCGAAATACATGTTGAGTTTTTCACACCTCATGTTTCCACTCCATTCCGTTGGACCAAAAACCATGTCTATTTAGGTTTCGGACCATTTCGTCACCAGTTTTTACAACATCTCGAAACAGGCCCGCTTAGTGCAATTAATGCACCATTTTATGCGTTCGAAATGATTGCTGAGTTTTTCGCACCGGATGTTTCCACTCCATTCCGTTAGACCAAAAACCATGTCTGTTTGAGTTTCGGACCATTTCGTCACCAGTTTTTACAACATCCCGAAACGGTCCCGCTTAGTGCAATTTTAATGCACCATTTTGTGCGTCTGAAATGATTGTTGAGTTTTTTGCACCGGATGTTTCCGCTCCACTCCGTTAGACCAAAAACCATGTCTGTTTGAGTTTTGGAGCATTTCATCACCCGTTCCTACAAAATCCGGAAACAGGCCCTAGTGCAATTAATGCACCATTTTGTGCATCCGAAATGATTGTTGAGTTTTTCGCACCAGATGTTTCCACTCCACTCCGTTAGACCAAAAACCGTGTCGATTTGAGTTTCGAATCATTTCGTCACCAGTTTTTAAAACATCCCGAAATGGGCCTGCTTAGTGAAATTAATGCACCATTTTGTGCGTCCGAAATGATTGTTGAGTTTTTCGCGCCGGTTGTTTCCACTCCACACCATTAGACCAAAAACCATGTCAATTTAAGTTTCGTATCATAACGTCACCAGTTTTTAGAACATCCCGAAATGGGCCTGCTTAGTTCAATTAATGAACCATTTTCTGCGTTCGAAGTGATTGTTGAGTTTTTCGCACCGGATGTTTCCACTTCACTCCGTTAGACCAAAAGCCATGTCTGTTTGAGTTTTGGACCATTTCGTCACCAGTTTTTACAACCTCCCGAAACGGGCCTGCTTAGTGCAATTAAAGCACCATTTTGCTAGAGAAGCCGTTTTGAGAAACCAGTATGACTCCCAAAACAAGCAGCACCACTACAACCAAAACCACTACCAAAACTACCCATCCCAAACCATCATGAATGTGGAGAGCCCGCCTTCGCTCCCACAAAACAAACCCATCTACCCAGAAAACCAATACCAGAACCAAAGAAATGAGCCCACCCAAAGGGGTGGAAGAACCGGCAGAGGCCGAGGAAGAGGAAGGGATCCACCTTCGGGACTAGAGCTGTTTTGTCAATATCATGGCAAAAATCACACCCATGGCACAGAGCAGTGCCGAGACATCAAGAGAACCATTGACAAGTTGAAGGCAGACAAAATCCAAGCTACTCAAACGAAGCCATCCTTGGCTTCGCACCCCAACTCCCAAATCCAAACACAAACCCAAGCTACCCAGCCATATTGCCCAGTATATCCCTCCCTAACCTCAAACTTTGTCCATCCTACAACAGCGATGGCGACTCAATTTTCGCCTTCGCCGCAAACTTTCCAGCATTATTACCCACAAACCCTGTACCCACAATTCTACCCTCAAACTAGCCAGCCTATCCCAAACAAAGATATCAAGGTAGAGGAATTGCCACCTCCACCCCCACCACCACAAAAAACAAGACCAAACCACAGCAAATCCCTTACCCAGCTATGGCCTCATTATGCCTATAACTGGAGGATCTTCACTTGCCTTAGAGACGAAGAAGTAGAGAAAAAGTTACTTTCGCCAAGTCAACAACATCTCAGTTGACGGTCCCTACAAGAAATCGGAATGGTCTCACATGTCAATCACCTTCACCGAGGAAGATCTCAAGCTCCACAACTTTCCACACAATGATGCAATGTCGATTAAAGCCAACATTACTGGCTGGACAATTGGGAAAGTGCTAGTGGACACAGGCAGCTCTGCAGATATTATCTTGGCGAAGACACTCAGGTCAAGGACCAACATCAACCCAGACAATCTAGAGCCATCAGATACACCCTTGGTTGGCTTCGGGGGGAAGCGCACTGCAACTTTGGGGAAAATCACATTGCCAGTATTCTTTGGCGGTACATCAAATGCAAGAACGGAATACATCACCTTCGACGTCGTTGATATGTTCTTTGACTACAACGTTATCTTCGGCAGAGGAGTCATAAATGCCTTCGATATCATCATAAGGCAAGCTTTCTTGTGCATGAAAATGCCAGCTCTCAAAGGCGTCATCACCGTCTTCGGTGATCAAACAGAGGCAAGAAGAATCGAATATGCCAACACTCCAGGCCAGCGAAAGGTACATGTGCTCGAAGAAAAAGAACCCATCTACCCTGAGGAGAAGGCAATTGCTGAGAAAGATAAAAGCATGCAAGGCGTAACAGAAACAAAAGAGGTGCAGTTACAGCCTGATGTCTTCGACAGGAAAGTCATTATTGGCTCTGATCTTGAGCCCGACGAAGAAGAAAGACTTATCGAGTTCTCGAGAAATAACAAAGACATCTTCGCTTGGTCAAGTAAAGATTTACCAGGCGTTGACAGGAGTATAATTGAGCACAAACTTGCAATCAGCCCTGAAATGAGGCCGAAGAAGCAGAAATTGAGGAAAATGTCCGAAGAAAAAGTGAGTGCAGTCAAAGCTGAGGTGCAAAGGCTGCTAGACGCAAATGTCATACGCGAAGTCAAATACCCCCAATGGCTAGCAAACACAGTGCCAGTGAAAAAGAAAAATGGCAAGCGGAGAATGTGTATTGATTTCACCGACCTCAATAAGGCATGCCCCAAGTATGATTTCCCACTCCCACGAATTGACAAAATTATTGATCAAGCTGCTGCAAGTGAGATGATGTCTCTGCTAGACTGCTTCTCCGGTTATCATCAGATATGGATGAAGAAAGAAGATGAAGAAAAAACCAGCTTCATCACTCCTTTTGGCACATTTTGCTTCATCAGAATGCCCGAGGGGCTTCGAAACGCTGGTACCACTTTCTGTCGCATGTCAAGTACCGTATTCAAAGAAGAACTTTTCAAAACTATACTTGCATATGTTGATGACATCTTGGTTAAAAGTGTCAAAAGACAAGATCATGTCTCAGACTTGGCAGTTGCCTTCGCAAGAATGAGACAAGCGAGTCTCAAACTCAACCCGGAGAAATGTGTCTTCGGGGTAACCGAAGGGAAGATTCTAGGCTGCCTCGTGTCAGCCAATGAAATCGAAGCCAATCCTGAAAAGATCAATGCAATTCTCAACATGGAAGAGCCCAAATGCATTAGAGATGTGCAGAAATTATCTGGCAGAATCGCAGCACTTAACAGGTTTATTGCAAAGGCAGCTTAACGCAGTTTACCCTTCTTCACAACTCTCAGAAATGCTACAAAGTTTGAATGGGGAGAAGAGCAGTCGAAGGCATTCCATGAGCTAAGGCAATATCTAATGCAGCTCACACCAGGCAGTTTGAATGGGGCTTCGAAATGCTGGTATCACTTTCTGTCGCATAGGTGCATTAATTACACTAAACGGGCCCATTTTAGGGTGTCACAAAAGCAGTAACGAAATGGTCCGAAACTCACCCAGACATGGTTTTTGGTCTAATAGAGTCGTTTGGAGTCGTCCGTTTCGAAAAATTTAACAGCAAGTTCGGCCGCATAAAACGGTGCATTAACTGCACTAAACGGGCCCGTTTCGGGGTGTCACAAAAGCAGCAAGGAAATGGTCCGAAACTCACCCAAACATGGTTTTTGGTCTAATAGAGTCGTTTGGAGTCATCCGTTGCGAAAAATTTGACAGCAAGTTCGGCCGCATAAAACGGTGTATTAATTACACTAAACGGGCCCATTCGGGGTGTCACAAAAGTAGTAACGAAATGGTCCGAACCGCACCCAGACATGGTTTTTGGTCTAATAGAGTCATTTGGATTCATCCGTTGCGAAAAAAATAACAGCAAGTTCGGCCGCATAATACGGTGCATTAATTGCACTAAACAGGCCCGTTTCGGGGTGTCACAAAAGCAGTCACCCAGACATGGTTTTTGGTCTAATAGAGTCGTTTGAAGTCATCCGTTGCGAAAAAATTGATAGCAATTTCGGTCGCATAAAACGGTGCAGTAATTGTACTAAACGTGCCCGTTTCGCTATGTTACAAATGCAGAAACGAAATGGTCAGAAACTCACCCAGACATGGCTTTTGTTCTAATAGAGTGGTTTGGAGTCATCCGTTGTGAAAAATTGAGAGCAAGTTTGATCGCAAAAAACGGTGCATTAATTGAACTAAATGGGCCCGTTTTGGGGTGTCACAAAAGCCGTAACGAAATGGTCCGAAGCTCACCTAGGCATGATTTTTGGTCTAAGGGAGTCATTTGGAGTCATCCGTTGCGAAAATGTTGGCAGCAAGTTTGGCCGCATAAAACGGTGCATTAATTACACTAAACGGACCCGTTTCAGGGTGTCACAAAAGCAGTAACGAAATGGTCCGAAACTCACCCAGACATGGTTTTTGGTCTAATAGAGTCGTTTGGAGTCGTCCGTTTCGAAAAATTTGACAGCAAGTTCGGCCGCATAAAATGGTGCATTAATTGCACTAACGGGCCCGTTTCGGCGTGTCACAAAAGCAGTAAGAAAATGGTCCGAAACTCTCCCAAACATGGTTTTTGGTCTAATAGAGACATTTGGGGTCATCCGTTGCGAAAAATTTGATAGCAAGTTCGGCCGCAAAAAACGGTGCATTAATTACACTAAACGGGCCCTTTTTGGGGTGTCACAAAAGCTGTAACGAAATGGTCCTAAACTCACCCAGACATGGTTTTTGGTCTAATAGAGTGGTTTGGAGTCATCCGTTGCGAAAAAATTGACAGCAAGTTCGGCCGCATAAAACGGTGCACTAATTGCACTAAACGGGCCCGTTTCGGGGTGTCACAAATGCTGTAACGAAATGGTCCGAAACTCACCCAGACATGGTTTTTGGTCTAATAGAGTGGTTGGAGTCATCAGTTGCGAAAAAATTAACAGCAAGTTCGACCGCATAAAACGGTGCATTAATTGCACTAAACGGGCCCGTTTCGGGTTGTCACAAAAGCAGTAACGAAATGGTCCAAAACTCACCCAAACATGGTTTTTGGTCTAATAGAGTGGTTTGGAGTCATCCGTTGCGAAAAAATTGACAGCAAGTTTGATCGCATAAAACGGTGCATTAATTGCACTAAATGGGGCCATTTTGGGGTGTTACAAAAGCAGTAACGAAATGGTCCGAAACTCACCCAGACACGAATTTTGGTCTAATAGAGTCGTTTGAAGTCATCGATGCGAAAAAATTGACAACAAGCTCAGCAGAATAAAACGGTGCCTTAAATGCACTAAACGTGCCCGTTTCGCTACGTTACAAAAGCAGTAACGAAAATGGTCCGAAACTCACCCAGACATGGTTTTTGGTGTAATAGAGTGGTTTGGAGTCATCCATTGTGAAAAAATTGACAGCAAGTTCGACCGCATAAAAACACTAAACGGGCACGTTTTGCTATGTTGTAAAAGCAGTAACGAAATGGTCCGAACCTCATACAGGCATGATTTTGGTCTAATAGAGTGGTTTGGAGTCATCCGTTGTGAAAAGATTGACAGCAAGTTCGGCCGCATAATACGGTGTATTAATTGCACTAAACGGGCACGTTTTGCTATGTTGTAAAAATAGTAACGAAATGGTCCGAAACTCACCCAGACATGGTTTTTGGTCTAATAGAGTGCTTTGGAGTCATCCGTTGCGAAAAAATTGACAGCAAGTTCGACCGCATAAAACGATGCATTAATTGCACTAAACGGACCCGTTTTGGATTGTCACAAAAGCAGTAACGAAATGGTCCAAAACTCACCCTAACATGGTTTCTGGTCTAATAGAGTGGTTTGGAGTCATCCGTTGCAAAAAAGTTGACAGCAAGTTTGATCGCATAAAACGGTGCATTAATTGCACTAAATGGGCCAGTTTTGGGGTGTCACAAAAGCAGTAACAAAATGGTCCAAAACTCACCCAGACATGGTTTTTGGTCTAATAGAGTCGTTTGGAGTCATCAGTTGCGAAAAAATTGACGGTAAGTTCGGCCGCATAAAACGGTGCATTAATTGTACTAAACGTGCCCGTTTCGCTACGTTACAAATGCAGAAACGAAATGGTCGGAAACTCACCTAAACATGGTTTTTGGTCTAATAGAGCGGTTTGGAGTCACCCGTTGCGAAAACATTGACCGCAAGTTCGGCCGCATAAATGGGTGCATTAATTGCACTAAACGGGCCCGTTTCGGGGTGTCACAAAAGCAATAACGAAATGGTCCGAAACTCACCCAGACATGGTTTTGGGTCTAATAGAGTCGTTCGGAGTCATCTGTTGTGAAAAAATTGACAGCAAGTTCGGCCGCACAATACGGTACATTAATTGCACTAAACGGGCCCGTTTCGGAGTGTCACAAAAGATGTAACGAAATGGTCCGAAACTCACCCAGACATGGTTTTCGGTCTAATATAGTGGTTTGGAGTCATCCGTTACGAAAAAATTGAAAGCAAGTTCGGCCGCATAAAACGGTGCACTAATTGCACTAAACGGGCCCGTTTCAGGGTGTCACAAAAGCTGTAACGAAATGGTCCGAAACTCACCCAGACATGGTGTTTGGTCTAATAGAGTGGTTTGGAATCGTCCGTTGCGAAAAATTTGACAGCAAGTTTGGCCGCATAAAACGGTGCATTAATTGTACTAGACGGGCCCGTTTCAGGGTGTCACAAAAGCAGGAAGGAAATAGTCCGAAACTCACCCAAACATGGTTTTTGGTCTAATAGAGTCGTTTGGAGTCATCCGCTGCGAAAAATTTGACAGCAAGTTCGGCCGCATAAAACGGTGCATTAATTATACTAAACGGGCCCGTTTCAGGGTGTCACAAAAGCAGTAACGAAATGGTCTGAAACTCACCCAGACATGTTTTTACGTCTAATAGAGTGGTTTGTAGTCGTCCGTTTCAAAAAATTTGGCAACAAGTTCGGCCGAATAAAACGGTGCATTAATTGCACTAAACAGGCCCGTTTCGGGGTGTCACAAAAGCAGTAAGGAAATGGTCCGAAACTCACCCAAACAAGGTTTTTGTTCTAATAGAGTCGTTTGGAGTCATCCGTTGCGAAAATTTTGACAGCAAGTTTGGCCGCATAAAACGGTGCATTAATTACACTAAATGGGCGTGTTTCGGGGTGTCACAAAAGCAGTAACAAAATGGTCCGAAAGTCACCCAAACATGGTTTTTGATCTAATAGAGTGGTTTGGAGTCATCCATTGCAAAAAAATTGACAGTAAGTTTGACCGCATAAAACGGTGCATTAATTGCACTAAACGGGCTTGTTTCGGGTTGTCACAAAAGCAGCAACGAAATGGTCCAAAACTCACCCAAACGTGGTTTTTGGTCTAATAGAGTGGTTTGGAGTCATCCGTTGCGAAAAAATTGACAGCAAGTTCGGCCGCATAAAACGGTGCACTAATTGCACTAAACAGGCCTGTTTCGGTTTGTCACAAAAGCAGTAACGAAATGGTCCAAAACTCACCCAAACATGGTTTTTGGTCTAATAGAGTGGTTTGGAGTCATCCGTTGCGAAAAAGTTGAAAGCAAGTATGATGGCGTAAAACGGTGCATTAATTGTACTAAATGGGCCCGTTTTGGGGTGTCACAAAAGCAGTAACGAAATGGTCCGAAACTCACCTAGACATGGTTTTTGGTGTAATAGAGTGGTTTGGAGTCATCCATTGTGAAAAAATTGACAGCAAGTTCGGCGTCATAAAACGGTGTATTAATTGTACTAAATGGGCACGTTTTGCTATGTTGCAAAAGCAGTAACGAAATGGTCCAAACCTCACCCAGACATGTTTTTTGGTCTAATAGAGTCATTTGGAGGCATCCGTTGCGAAAAGATTGACAGCAAGTTCGACCGCATAATACGGTGTATTAATTGCACTAAACGGGCACGTTTTGCTATGTTGTAAAAGCAGTAACGAAATGGTCCGAATCTCACCCAGACATGGTTTTTGGTCTAATAGAGTCATTTGGAGTCATCCGTTGCGAAAAGATTGACAGCATGTTCGGCCGCATAATATGGTGCATTAATTGCACTAAACAGGCACGTTTTGCGATGTGGCAAAAGCAGTAACGAAATGGTCCAAAACTCACCCAGTCATGGTTTTTGGTCTAACAGAGTCATTTGGAGTCATCCGTTGCGAAAAATTGACAGCAAGTTTGGCCGCATAGAACGGTGCATTAATTGCACAAAACGGGCCCGTTTCGGGGAGTCACTAAAGCAGTAACGAAATGGTCCGAAACTCTCACCCAGACATTGTTTTTGGTCTAGTAGAGTCGTTTGGAGTCGTCCGTTTCGAAAAATTTGACAGCAAGTTCGGCCGCATAAAACGGAGCATTAATTGCACTAACGGGCCCGTTTCGGGGTGTCACAAAAGCAGTAACGAAATGGTCCGAAACTCACCCAAACATGGTTTTTGGTCTAATAGAGTGATTTGGAGTCCACCATTGTGAAAAAAATTGACAGCATGTTCGACCGCATAAAACGGTGCATTAATTGCACTAAACGGGCCCGTTTCGAGTTTCACAAAAGCCGTAATGAAATGGTCCGAAACTTACCCAGACAAGGTTTTTCAGTCCAATAGAGTCATTTGGAGTCATCCGTTGCGAAAAATTGACAGCAAGTTTGGCCGCATAAAACGGTGCATTAATTGCACTAAACGGGCCCGTTTCGGGGTGTCACAAAAGCAGCAACGAAATGGTCCAAAACTCACCCAGACAAGATTTTTGGTCTAATAGAGTCGTTTGGAGTCATCCGTTGCGAAAAATTTGACAGCAAGTTTGGCCGCATAAAACGGTGCATCAATTGCAATAAACGGGCCCGTTTCGGGGTGTCACAAATACAGTAATGAAATGGTCCAAAACTCACCCAAACATTATTTTTGGTCTAATAGAGTCGTTTGGAGTCATCCGTTGCGAAAAATTTGACAGCAAGTTTGGCCGCACAAAACGGTGCATTAATTGCAATAAACGGGCCCGTATCGGGGTGTCACAAATGCAGTAATGAAATGGTCCGAAACTCACCCAGACATCGTTTTTGGTCTAATGGAGTGGTTTGGAGTCATCCGTTGCGAAAAATTGAAAGCAAGTTTGACCGCATAAAACGGTGCATTAATTGCACTAAACGGGCCTGTTTCGGGTTGTCACAAAAGCAGTAACGAAATGGTCCAAAACTCACCCAAACATGGTTTTTGGTCTAATAGAGTGGTTTGGAGTCATCCGTTGCGAAAAAGTTGAAAGCAAGTTTGATGGCGTAAAACGGTGCATTAATTGTACTAAATGGGCCCGTTTTGAGGTGTCACAAAAGCAGTAACGAAATGGTCCGAAACTCACCTAGACATGGTTTTTGGTGTAATAGAGTGGTTTGGAGTCATCCATTGTGAAAAAATTCACAGCAAGTTCGGCGGCATAAAACGGTGTATTAATTGTACTAAACGGGCACGTTTTGCTATGTTGCAAAAGCAGTAACAAAATGGTCCAAACCTCACCCAGACATGTTTTTTGGTCTAATAGAGTTATTTGGAGTCATCCGTTGCGTAAAGATTGACAGCAAGTTCGACCGCATAATACAGTGTATTAATTGCACTAAACGGGCACGTTTTGCTATGTTGTAAAAACAGTAACGAAATGGTCCGAATCACACCCAGACATGGTTTTTGGTCTAATAGAGTCATTTGGAGTCATCCGTTACGAAAAGATTGACAGCATGTTCGACCGCATAATATGGTGCATTAATTGCACTAAACGGGCACGTTTCCCGATGTGGCAAAAGCAGTAACGAAATGGTCCAAAACTCACCCAGTCATGGTTTTTGGTCTTACAGAGTCATTTGGAGTCATCCGTTGTGAAAAATTGACAGCAAGTTTGGCCGCATAGAACGGTGCATTAATTGCACAAAACGGGCCCGTTTCGGGGTGTCACTAAAGCTGTAACGAAATGGTCCGAAACTCACCCAGACATTGTTTTTGGTCTAGTAGAGTCGTTTGGAGTCGTCCGTTTTGAAAAATTTGACAGCAAGTTCGGCCGCATAAAACGGTGCATTAATTGCACTAACGGGCCTGTTTCGGGGTGTCACAAAAGCAGTAACGAAATGGTCCGAAACTCACCCAAACAAGGTTTTTGGTCTAATAGAGTCATTTGGAGTCATCCGTTGCGAAAAGATTGACAGCAAGTTCGACCGCATAATACGGTGTATTAATTGCACTAAACGGGCACGTTTTGCTATGTTGTAAAAGCAGTAATGAAATGGCCCGAAACTCACCCAAACATGGTTTTTGTTCTGATAGAGTCATTTGGAGTCCACCATTGTGAAAAAAATTGACAGCATGTTCGATCGCATAAAACGGTGCATTAATTGCACTAAACGGGCCCGTTTCGAGTTTCACAAAAGCCGTAATGAAATGGTCCAAAACTTACCCAGACAAGGTTTTTCAGTCCAATAGAGTCGTTTGGAGTCATCCGTTGCGAAAAATTGACAGCAAGTTTGGCCGCATAAAACGGTGCATTAATTGCACTAAACGGGCCCGTTTCGGGGTGTCACAAAAGCAGCAACGAAATGGTCCAAAACTCACCCAGACATGGTTTTTGGTCTAATAGAGTCGTTTGGAGTCATCCGTTGCGAAAAATTTGACAGCAAGTTTGGCCGCATAAAACGGTGCATTAATTGCAATAAACGGACCCGTTTCGAGATGTCACAAATACAGTAACAAAATGGTCCAAAACTCACCCAAACATGATTTTTGGTCTAATAGAGTCTTTTGGAGTCATCCGTTGCGAAAAATTTGACAGCAAGTTTGGCCGCATAAAACGGTGCATTAATTGCAATAAACGGGCCCGTTTCGGGGTGTCACAAATGCAGTAATGAAATGGTCCGAAACTCACCCAGACATCGTTTTTGGTCTAATGGAGTGGTTTGGAGTCATCCGTTGGAAAAAAAATTGAAAGCAAGTTTGACCGTATAAAACGGTGCATTAATTGCACAAAACGGGCCCGTTTTGGGGTGTCACAAAAGTCGTAATGAAATGTTCCGAAACTCACCCAGGCACGGTTTTTTGTCTAATAGAGTCGTTTGGATTCATCCATTGCGAAAAAATTGACAGCAAGTTCGGCCGCAGAATACGGTGCATTAATTGCACTAAACGGGCCCGTTTCGGGGTGTCACAAAAGCAGTAACAAAATGGTCCGAAACTCACCCACATATGGTTTTTGGTCTAATAGAGTCATTTGGATTCATCTGTTATGAAAAATTTGCCAGCAAGTTCGGCCGCATAAAATGGTGCATTAATTGCACTAAACGTGCCCGTTTCGCTATGTTACAAAAGCAGCAACGAAATGGTCCGAAACTCACCCAGACATGGCTTTTGGTCTAGTGGAGTCGTTTGGAGTCACCAGTTGCGAAAAAATTGACAGCAAGTTCGGCCGCATAAAACGGTGCACTAATTGCACAAAACGGGCCCATTTCGGGGTGCACAAAAGCAGTAACGAAATGGTTCGAAACTCACCTAGACAAGGTTTTTGGTCTAATAGAGTTGTTTGGAGTCATCCGTTGCGAAAAAATTGACAGCAAGTTCGGCCGCATAAAACGGTGCACTAATTGCACTAGACGGGTCAGTTTTGGGGTGTCACAAAAGCTGTAACAAAATGGTCCAAAACTCACCCAGACATGGTTTTGGTCGAATAGAGTGGTTTGGAGTCATCCGTTGCGAAAAATTGACAACAAGTTTGGCCGCATAAAACAGCGCATTAATTGCACTAAACGGGCCTGTTTCGGGGTGTCACAAAAGCAGTAACAAAATGGTCCAAAACTCACCCAGACATGGTTTTTGGTCTAATAGAGTGGTTTGGAGTCATCCGTTGCGAAAGAATTGACAGCAAGTTCGGCCGCATAAAACGGTGTATTAATTGGACTACACGGGCCCGTTTCGCTACGTTACAAAAGAAGTAACAAAATGGTCTGAACTTCACCAGACATGGTTTTTGGTCTAATAGAGTGGTTTGGAGTCACCCGTTGCGAAAAAATTGACAGCAAGTTCGGCTGCATAAAACGGTGCATTAATTGCACTTAACGGGCCCATTTCGGGGTGTCACAAAAGCAGTAACAAAATGGTAAGAAACTCACCTGGGCATGGTTTTTGGTCTGATAGAGTCGTTTGGAGTCATCTGTTGTGAAAAAATTGACAGCAAGTTCGGCCGTGTAAAACGGTGCATTAATTGCACTAAACAGGCCCGTTTCGGTGTGTCACAAAAACAGTAACGAAATGGTCCGAAACTCACCCAGACATGGTTTTTGGTCTAATAGAGTCGTTTGAAGTCATCTGTTGCGTAAAATTGACAGCAAGTTCAGCCGCATAAAACGGTGCATTAATTGCACTAAACGTGCCCGTTTTGCTACGTTACAAAAGCGGTAACCAAATGGTTCGAAACTCACCCAGACATGGTTTTTGGTCTAATAGAGTGGTTTGGAGTCACCCGTTGCGAAAAAATTGACAGCAACTTCGGCCGCATGAAAGGGTGCATTAATTGCACTTAACGGGCCCGTTTCGCGATGTCACAAAGGCAGTAATGAAACGGTCCGAAACTCACCCAGACACGGTTTTTGGTCTAATAGAGTCGTTTGGAGTCATCCGTTGTGAAAAAATTGACAGCAAGCTGGGCCGCATAAAACGGTGCACTAGTTGCACTAAACGGGTCTGTTTCGGGGTGTCACAAAAGCAGTAACGAAATTGTCAAAAACTCACCCATACATGGTTTTGGTCTAATAGAGTGGTTTGGAGTCATCCGTTGTGAAAAAATTGACAACAAGTTCGGCCGCATAAAAGGGTGCATTAATTGCATTAAACAGGCCCATTTCGGGGTGTCACAAAAGCAGTAACAAAATGGTCCGAAACTCAACCAAACGTGGTTTTTGGTTTAATAGAGTGGTTTGGAGCCATTCGTTGCGGAGAAATTGAAAGCAAGTTCGACCGCATAAAAGAGTGCATTAATTGCACTAAATGGGCCCGTTTCGCCGTGTCACAAAAGCAGTACAGAAATGGTCTAATAGAGTCATTTGAAGTCATCCGATGTGAAGAAATTAACAGCAAGTTCAGCCGAATAAAACAGTGCATTAATTGCACTAAACGTGCCCGTTTCGCTACGTTACAAAAGCACTAACGAAATGGTCCGAAACTCACCCAGACATGGTTTTTGGTTTATTAGAGTGGTTTGGAGTCACCCGTTGCATAAAAATTGACAGCAAGTTCGGCCGCATAAAATGGTGCACTAATTGCCCTAAACGGGCCCGTTTCGGGGTGTCGCAAAAGCAGTAAAGAAATGGTAAGAAACTCACTCGGACATGGTTTTTGGTCTAACAGAGTCGTTCGGAGTCATCCGTTGCGAAAACATTGACAGCAAGTTTGGCCGCATAAAACGGCGCAATAAACAGGCTCGTTTCGGGGTGTCACAAAAGCAGTAACGAAATGGTCCGAAACTCACCCAGACATGGTTTTTGGTCTAATAGAGTGGTTTGGAGTCATCCGTTGCAAAACAATTGACGGCAAGTTCGGCCGCATAAAATGGTGTATTAACTGCACTAGACGGGCCCATTTTGCTACGTTATAAAAGAAATAACAAAATGGTCCAAAACTCACCCAGACATGGTTTTTGGTCTAATAGAGTGGTTTGGAGTCATCCGATGTGAAAAAATTGATAGCAAGTTCGACCGCATAAAATGGTGCATTAATTGCACTAAGTAGGCCCGTTTCGGGGTGTCACAAAAGGAGTAATGAAATGGCCCAAAACTCACCCAGACATGGTTTTTGGTCTAATAGAGTCATTTGGAGTCATCCGTTGCGAAAAAATTGACAGCAAGTTCGGCCGCATAAAACGGTGCATTAATTGCACTAAACGTGCCCGTTTTGCTACGTTACAAAAGCGGTAACGAAATGGTTCGAAACTCACCCAGACATGGTTTTTGGTCTAATAGAGTGGTTTGGAGTCACCCGTTGCGAAAAAATTGACAGCAACTTCGGCCGCATTAAAGGGTGCATTAATTGCACTTAACGGGCCCGTTTCGCGATGTCACAAAGGCAGTAATGAAACGGTCCAAAACTCACTCAGACACGGTTTTTGGTCTAATAGAGTCGTTTGGAGTCATCCGTTGTGAAAAAATTGACAGCAAGCTGGGCCGCATAAAACGGTGCACTAATTGCACTAAACGGGTCTGTTTCGGGTTGTCACAAAAGCAGTAATGAAATGGTCCAAAACTCACCCAGACATGGTTTTGGTCTAATAGAGTGGTTTGGAGTCATCCGTTGTGAAAAAATTGACAACAAGTTCGGCCGCATAAAAGGGTGATTAATTGCATTAAACAGGCCTATTTCGGGGTGTCACAAAAATAGTAACAAAATGGTCCGAAACTCAACCAAATGTGGCTTTTGGTTTAATAGAGTGGTTTGGAGTCATTCGTTGCGGAAAAATTGATAGCAAGTTCGACCGCATAAAAGAGTGCATTAATTGCACTAAATGGGCCCGTTTCGCCGTGTCACAAAAGCAGTACAGAAATGGTCCGAAACTCACCCAGACATGGTTTTTTGTCGTCTAATAGAGTGATTTGGAGTTAACCATTGCGAAAAAATTGACAGCAAGTTCGGCCGCATAAAACGGTGCACTAATTGCTCTAAACAGGCCCGTTTCGGGGCGTCACAAAAGTAGTAACAAAACGGTCCAAAACTCACCCAGACATGGTTTTGGTCTAATTGAGTGGTTTGGAGTCATCCGTTGCGAAAAAAATTGACAACACGTACAGCCGCAAAAAAGAGTGCATTAATTGCACTAAACAGGCCCGTTTCGGGGTGTCACAAAAGCAGTAATGAAATGGTCCGAAACTCTCCCAGATATGGTTTTTGGTCTAATAGAGTCATTTGAAGTCATCCGATGTGAAAAAATTGACAGCAAGTTCAGCCGAATAAAACTGTGCATTAATTGCACTAAACGTGCCCGTTTCGCTACGTTACAAAAGCACTAACGAAATGGTTCGAAACTCACCCAGACATGATTTTTGGTTTAATAGAGTGGTTTGGAGTCACCCGTTGCAGAAAAATTGACAGCAATTTCGGCCGCATAAAACGGTGCATTAATTGCCCTAAACGGGCCCGTTTCGGGGTGTCACAAAAACAGTAAAGAAATGGTAAGAAACTCACCCGGACAAGGTTTTTGGTCTAACAGAGTCGTTCGGAGTGATCCGTTGCGAAAACATTGACAGCAAGTTTGGCCGCATAAAACGGCGCAATAAACAGGCTCGTTTCGGGGTGTCACAAAAGCAGTAACGAAATGGTCCGAAACTCACCCAGACATGGTTTTTGGTCTAATTGGAGTCATCTGTTGCAAAAAAATTGACAGCAAGTTCGGCCGCATAAAATGTTGTATTAACTGCACTAGACGGGCCCATTTTGCTACGTTATAAAAGCAGTAACGAAATGGTCCAAAACTCACCCAGACATGGTTTTTGGTCTAATAGAGTGGTTTGGAGCCATCCGATGTGAAAAAATTGATAGCAAGTTCGACCGCATAAAATGGTGCATTAATTGCACTAAGTAGGCCCGTTTCGGGGTGTTACAAAAGGAGTAATGAAATGGCCCGAAACTCACCCAGACATGGTTTTTGGTCTAATAGAGTCATTTAGAGTCATCCGTTGCGAAAAAATTGACAGCAAGTTCGGCCGCATAAAACGGTGCATTAATTGCACTAAACGTGCCCGTTTCTCTACGTTACAAAAGCAGTAACGAAATGGTCCGAAACTTACCCAGACATGGTTTTTGGTCTAATAGAGTGGTTTGGAGTCACCCGTTGCGAAAAAATTGACAGCAAGTTCGGCCGCATTAATGGGAGCGTTAATTGGACTACATGGGCCCGTTTCGTGGTGTAACAAAAGCAGTAACGAAATGGTCCGAAACTCACCCAGACTTGGTTTTTGGTCGTCTAATAGAGTGGTTTGGAGTTATCCGTTGCGAAAAAATTGACAGCAAGTTCGGCCGAATATAAGGGCCGATTTCGGGGTGTCATAAAAGTAGTAACAAAATGATCTAAAACTCACCCAGACATGGTTTTGGTCTAATAGAGTGGTTTGGAGTCATCCGTTGCGAAAACATTGACAACAAGTTCGGCCGAATAAAAGGGTGCATTAATTGCACTAAACAGGCTCATTTCGGGGTGTCACAAAAGCAGTAACGAAATGGTCCGAAACTCACCCAGACAAGGTTTTTGGTCTAATAGAGTTGTTTGAAGTCATCCGTTGCGAAAAAATTGACAGCAAGTCCAGCCGCATAAAACGGTGCATTAATTGCACTAAACGTGGTCGTTTCGCTACGTTACAAAAGCATTCACGAAATGGTCCGAAACTCACCCAGACATGGTTTTTGGTTTAATAGAGTGGTTTGGAGTCACCCGTTGCGAAAAAATTGATAGCAAGTTCGGCAGCATAAAACGGTGCATTAATTGCACTAAACGGGCCCGTTTTGAGGTGCCACAAAAGCAGTAACGAAATGGTAAGAATCGGACATGGTTTTTGGTCTGATAGAGTCGTTTGGAGTCATCTGTTGTGAAAAAATAAACAGCAAGTTCGGCCGCGTAAAACGGTGCATTAATTGCACTAAACGGGCCCGTTTCGCTACGTTACGGAAGCAGTAACGAAATGGTCCGAAATTCACCCAGACATGGTTTTTTGTCTAATTGAGTCGTTTGGGGTCATCCGTTGCGAAAAAATTGACAGCAAGTTCGGCCGCATAAAACGGTGCATTAATAGCACTAAATGTGCCCGTTTCTCTACGTTACGAAAGCAGTAACCAAATGGTCCGAAACTCACCTAGACATGGTTTTTGGTCTGTTAGAGTCGTTTGGAGTCATCCGTTGTGAAAAAATTGACAGCAAGTTTGGCNAATGAATCAATCAGTTGTTTTGCTTATGGTTCTCTGATACGTATTGCAAGATTAGCAGTGTTCTTTGACCATGTGTTTGGCAGCTTGTGTTGGAGTGTTGGTCGAGTATTTTCCTCTCTAGTGGTAGCACACAAGCAAAGCTGCAAAGGTTTGGTGCAAGTACTTGTGCTTCTTCCCCCCGGATCCTTTTTCTGTGAAAGCTACTTCCTTTCTTCAGGATCTTGTCTTGTATCCATGTGTCCATGATGAAACATGCATTCCAGCTTGTCTCTGCTCTTCACTGTCAAACTCGGAGCTGGCTGGTGCCACTGCCAGTGCCAGCCACACTGAAAAGCTCTAATGCAAATACAGTTGTTCAAAAACAAGAAGTACACTTCTTTTCCTGGTATTACGGAAACAAAAAAAGTAGATGGGCAATGCAGGATGTCATTGTATAGTATTTAGGCCCTGTTTAGATTCGTCGAATTCGATCAATTCAACCAAAAGTATCTTCTTGAAAAACGTGCCACTCTCTGCTTTTACGCTTCTCAATACACTTTTGCTACAGTCAATTCAATCGAATTCGCGAATCTAAACAAGGCCTTAGTGACATTGTTTCTTAAAATGCTGTTTCGGCAACATTCTTTTGCCATTTCAAAAAGAGTTTGACTACATTCCGGCTGCAGGTTGCCAATTGCCTCCTCTCCCTCCTCAGTCAGGCAGAAGATGCGGTTGGAACTTGGAAGCCCAAGTCTGAAGTATCTCCATCACGGTTGGTCCTTGTTCTGACATTTCTCTTTTTCCAGCTCCTGCGCCACTAGCACCTGCTCTTTGCAAATCAGGCCTTGTTTAGTTCGCTCGATTCGATCGAATTCGCGCTCTGTTTTACGTATTGAACAACGTGCCCTCTCTCTGCCTTTTCGATTTCCGTTGCGAAAAAATTGACAGCAAGTCCAGCCGCATAAAACGGTGCATTAATTGCACTAAACGTGGTCGTTTCGCTACGTTACAAAAGCATTCACGAAATGGTCCGAAACTCACCCAGACATGGTTTTTGGTTTAATAGAGTGGTTTGGAGTCACCCGTTGCGAAAAAATTGATAGCAAGTTCGGCAGCATAAAACGGTGCATTAATTGCACTAAACGGGCCCGTTTTGAGGTGCCACAAAAGCAGTAACGAAATGGTAAGAATCGGACATGGTTTTTGGTCTGATAGAGTCGTTTGGAGTCATCTGTTGTGAAAAAATAAACAGCAAGTTCGGCCGCGTAAAACGGTGCATTAATTGCACTAAACGGGCCCGTTTCGCTACGTTACGGAAGCAGTAACGAAATGGTCCGAAATTCACCCAGACATGGTTTTTTGTCTAATTGAGTCGTTTGGGGTCATCCGTTGCGAAAAAATTGACAGCAAGTTCGGCCGCATAAAACGGTGCATTAATAGCACTAAATGTGCCCGTTTCTCTACGTTACGAAAGCAGTAACCAAATGGTCCGAAACTCACCTAGACATGGTTTTTGGTCTGTTAGAGTCGTTTGGAGTCATCCGTTGTGAAAAAATTGACAGCAAGTTTGGCCGTATAAAACGGCGCATTAATTGCACTAAACGGGCTCGTTTCAAGGTGTCACAAAAGCAGTAATGAAATGGTCCGAAACTCACCCAGACATGATTTTTGGTCTAATAGAGTGGCTTGGAGTCATCCGTTGCAAAAAAATTGACAGCAAGTTCGGCCGCATGAAACGGTGTATTAATTGTACTAAACGGGCCCGTTTTGCTACGTTATAAAAGCAGTAACGAAATGGTCTGAAACTCACCTAGACATGGTTTTTGGTCTAATAGAGTGGTTTGGAGTCATCCGTTGCAAAATAAGTGACAGCAAGTTCGGCCGCATAAAACGGTGCACTAATTGCACTAAATGGGCCCGTTTTAGGGTGTCACAAAAGCTGTAACGAAATGGTAAGAAACTCACCCGGACATGGTTTTTGGTCTAATAGAGTCATTTGGATTCATCCGTTGTGAAAAATTGACAGCAAGTTTGGCCGAATAAAACGGTGCATTAATTGCACTAAACGGGCCCGTTTCGGGGTGTCACAAAAGCAGTAAGGAAATGGTCCGAAACTCACCCAAACAAGGTTTTTGTTCTAATAGAGTCGTTTGGAGTCATCCGTTGCGAAAATTTTGACAGCAAGTTCGGCCGCATAAAACAGTGCATTAATTACACTAAATGGGCCTGTTTCGGGATGTCACAAAAGCAGTAACGAAATGGTCCGAAACTCACCCAGACATGGTTTTTGGTCTAATAGAGTGGTTTGGAGTCATCCGTTGCGAAAAAATTGACAGCAAGTTTGGCCGCATAAATCGGTGGATTAATTGCACTAAATGTGCCCGTTTCTCTACGTTACAAAAGCAGTAACGAAATTGTCCGAAACTCACCTAGACATGGTTTTTGGTCTAATAGAGTGGCTTGGAGTCACCCGCTGCGAAAAAATTGACAGCAAGTTCAGCCGCATTAAAGGGTGCATTAGTTGCACTAAACGGACCCGTTTCGCGGTGTCAAAAAAGCAGTAACGAAATGGTCCGAAACTCACCCAGACATGGTTTTTCGTCATCTAATAGAGTGGTTTGGAGTCATCCGTTGCGAAAAAATTGACAGCAAGTACGGCTGCATAAAATGATGCACTAATTGCACTAAACGGGCCCGTTTCGGGGTGTCACAAAAGCAGTAACAAAATGGTCCAAAACTCACCCAGACATGGTTTTGGTCTAATAGAGTGGTTTGGAGTCATCCGTTGAGAAAAAATTGACAACAAGTTCGGCCGCATAAAAGGATGCATTAATTGCATTAAACTGGCCCGTTTCGGGTTGTCACAAAGGAGTAATGAAATGGTCCGAAACTCACCCAGACATGGTTTTTGGTCTAATAGAGTCGTTTGAAGTCATCCGCTGCGAGAAAATTGACAGCAAGTTCAGCCACATAAAACGGTGCATTAATTGCACTAAACGTGCCCGTTTCGCTACTTTAGATAAGCTGTAACGAAATGGTCTGAAACTCACCCAGATATGGTTTTTGGTCTAATAAAGTCATTTGGAGTCATCCGTTGCGAAAAAATTGACAGCAAGTTCGGCCACATAAAACGGTGCATTAATTGCACTAAACGTGCCCGTTTATCTACGTTACAAAAGCAGTAACGAAATGGTCCGAAACTTACCCAGACATGGTTTTTGGTCTAATAGAGAGGTTTGGAGTCACCCGTTGCGAATTGACAGCAAGTTCGGCCGCATTAAAGGGAGCGTTAATTGCACTACATGGGCCTGTTTCGCGGTGTCACAAAAGCAGTAACGAAATGGTCCGAAACTCACCCAGACATGGTTTTTGGTCGTCTAATTGAGTGGTTTGGAGTTATCCGTTGCGAAAAAATTGACAGCAAGTTCGGCCGAATAAAAGGGCCTATTTTGGGGTGTCATAAAAGCAGTAACAAAATGATCCAAAACTCACCCAGACATGGTTTTGGTCTAATAGAGTGGTTTGGAGTCATCCGTTGCGAAAATATTGACAACAAGTTCGGCCGAATAAAATGGTGCATTAATTGCACTAAACAGGCACAGTACCGCCGTTGAACAATTATTCAGCTTGCTTTTATAACTAATGTGGTGCTAGTTCCTCCTTGTTTCAGCCCACCTATAGCTCCACATATTCGACTACAGCTTGACAGGTCTTGTTGCTGCGGCACCGATACACTTCATTCCAGGCTTGCAGACTTGTTGGTGGCTGTCCCCTCCTGTTGAGCAAGGTAAGAATTGGTAAGAGCTTGTATAACAGGTTGAGAGTGAGTGCCTTGCAGTAGCTACATCCTAATAGTCTTAGGCCCTTTATCTCTTCACTTGTTTCTTTGTTGTCTCTGTTGGCCTAACCATGACAGGATCAGAAGATGATGATGCGTCAGGGCCACATATGCCACAGTCTCCTCGCACCAAGGGGATCATACAGCATTTTGAAAAGTTGGTGAGGGAGCACAACGAAGGAATTGATAATGACTTGCTGGTGACAAATGACAAGATTGGGCAGTTGGAGAGCACACAGATCGCCACCAACAACAAGCTTGCAGGGGTGGAGGTGGCACTTGCTCGCATGGACAAGAGTCTTGTTGCTCTTTTGCGCAGGTTTGATGATATGCATGCTAAAGCCACTGGTGGGCGTGACGAGGATGAGAAGAAGGAGGATGGCAACAAGGACAACAAGAAGAATGAGAGTTTCGAGGATAATTGGGATGCATATGTTGGTGATACTGAACTAGATGATGGAGAAGCTCCTGAACACCGACGGCTACGTCATAATCGTAGAGGTATGGGGGGTTTTCGCCGACGTGAGGTACATGTTAACAATGATGCTTTTAGTAAGATTAAGTTTAAGATACCTCCTTTTGATGGTAAATATGATCCTGATGCGTACATTACTTGGGAGATTGCTGTTGATCAAAAGTTTGCATGTCATGATTTTCCTGAGAATACACATGGTAGGGCTGCTACTAGTGAATTTACTGATTTTGTTTCTGTTTGGTGGATTGAACATGGCAAGAAAAATCCTAATAATGTTCCACAAACATGGGATGCTTTGAAACGGGTCATGCGAATTAGATTTGTTCCTTCTTACTATGCATGTGATCTGTTACATAAGTTGCAACTTTTGAGACAAGGTACTAAAATTGTAGAAGAATATTACCAGGAATTACAAATGGGTATGCTGCGTTGTAACTTAGAGGAGAGTGAGGAACCTGCTATTGCTAGATTTGTGGGTGGTTTGAATAGAGAAATTCGGGATATCCTTGAGTATAAAGATTATAATACCATAACAAAATGTTTTCGTCTTGCTTGCAAAGCTGAAAGGGGAGTGCAGGGACGACGTATTGGTGCAAGGCCTAACATTTCTGTAGGAAAATCTACATCATGGCAGCAGCGCTCTACTACTTCTTTGACCGGGCAAGCACCTCCCTCCAGCGACAAACCACGTGCTACTCCAACAAATTCAGCAACCAAATCAGCTCCAAAACCAGCTGGTAGTGCCTCTTCGGTTGCCTCCACAGGTAGAACAAGAGATGTTCAGTGCCATCGATGCAAGGGCTATGGACACGTGCAGCGTGACTGCCCTAGCAAGCGTGTTTTGGTGGTAAAGGATGACGGTGGGTATTTCCTCTGCTAGTGATTTTGATGAACAAACACTTGCTTTGCTTGCGGCTGACGATGTAGGTAGTGAGGAGCAACCAGATGAACAGATTGGTACAGAGGATGCTGAGCATTATGAGAGCCTGATTGTGCAGCGTGTGCTCAGTGCACAAATGGAGAAAGCGGAGCAAAATCAGCGGCATACTTTGTTCCAAACAAAGTGTGTCATTAAAGAGCGTTCTTGCCGCTTGATCATTGATGGAGGTAGCTGCAACAACTTGGCTAGCAGCGACATCCATATCATATCACATTCGATGGCTGAACTTACAACCAAACCCCATCCACATCCATATCACATTCGATGGCTGAACAACAGTGGTAAGGTAAAGGTAACAAAACTGGTACACATTAATTTTGCTATTGGTTCATACCATGGTGTTGCTGAATGCGATGTTGTGCCTATGGAAGCTTGCCATATTTTGCCAGGTAGACCTTGGCAATTTGATACAGATTGTATGCATCATGGTAGATCAAATCAATATTCTCTCATACACCATGATAAGAAAATTGTTTTGCTTCCTATGTCTCCCGAGGCTATTGTGCGTGATGATGTTGCTAAAGCTGCAAAAGCTAAAACTGAGTACAATAAAAATATAAAATCTGATGGCAATAAGAAAGAGGGGACACAATTAAAAGGACATTGCTTGCTTGCTACTAAATCTGATCTTAATGAATTAATTGCTTCCACTTCTGTTGCCTACGCTTTGATATGCAAAGATGCTTTGATTTCAATTCAAGATATGCAGCAATCTTTGCCTCCTGCTGTTGCTAACATTTTGCAGGAGTACTCTGATGTTTTTTCAAGTGAGATACCAGCGGGGCTGCCACCTGTACGAGTGATTGAGCACCAAATTGATCTTATTCCAAGTGCTTCTTTGCCCAACCATGCACCATACAGGACAAACCCAGAGGAAACAAAAGAAATTCAGCGGTAAGTGCAAGAACTACTTGACAAAGGTTATGTGTGAGAGTCTCTTAGCCCTTGTGTTGTTTCGGTTATTTTGGTGCCTAAGAAAGATGGAACATGGCGTATGTGTGTTGATTGTAGAGCTATTAATAATATCACTATTCGATATCGACATCCTATTCCACGCTTAGATGATATGCTTGATGAACTGAGTGGTGCTATTGTGTTTTCTAAAGTTGATTTGCGTAGTGGGTACCACCAGATTCGTATGAAATTGGGAGATGAATGGAAAACTGCTTTCAAAACTAAGTTCGGATTATGTGAGTGGTTAGTCATGCCTTTTGGGTTAACTAATGCACCTAGCACTTTCATGAGATTAATGAATGAAGTTTTGCGTGCCTTTGTTGGGAAATTTGTTGTAGCCTACTTTGATGATATATTGATCTACAGCAAGTCTATGGATGAACATCTTGATCATTTACGTGCTGTTTTTAATGCTTTAAGAGATGCACGTTTGTTTGGTAACCTTGAGAAGTGCACTTTTTGCACCGATCGAGGGTCTTTTCTTGGCTATGTTGTGACTCCACAGGGAATTGAGGTTGATCAGGCCAAGGTTGAAGCTATACAGGGCTGGCCCGTACCAAAGACTATCACACAGATGCGGAGTTTCCTAGGACTTGCTGGTTTCTATCGATGTTTTGTGAGGGATTTTAGTACCATTGCTGCACCTTTGAATGAGCTTACAAATAAGGGAGTGCCTTTTACTTGGGGGAAGGCACAAGAGAACTCCTTCAACATACTGAAAGATAAGTTGACACATGCACCTCTCCTTCAACTTCCTGATTTTAATAAGACCTTTGAACTTGAATGTGATGCTAGTGGAGTTGGTTTGGGTGGTGTTTTGTTACAAGAAGGTAAACCTGTTGCATATTTTAGTGAAAAATTGAGTGGGCCTGTTCTGAATTATTCTACTTATGATAAAGAATTATATGCTCTTGTTCGAACATTACAAACCTGGCAGCATTACTTGTGGCCCAAAGAGTTTGTTATTCATTCTGATCATGAATCTTTGAAGCATATTCGTAGTCAAGGAAATCTGAATCGTAGACATGCTAAGTGGGTTGAATTTATTGAATCTTTTCCTTATATTATTAAGCACAAGAAAGGGAAAGAAAATGTTATTGCTGATGCATTGTCTAGAAGATATACTTTGCTGAATCAACTTGATTACAAGATCAACACAAACGGTGGTATAAGCACAGCCCTGTGGAGTAGTAGATGATTTGTGGAGCTATAGGTGGCTGCAAGACAACAAGGACAGCTAGAACCACGTTAGTTAAAGCAAGTTGAATAATCGTTCAAAGAAGGTAGTTGCTGGTCCTAGGTCAAACCATGATAGAGACGCGAGCCTATACACAAGCGTAGTCACCTAGGTCAGCAACAAAAGGCACAAAGATAGCAGCTGAAGGAAATTCGTCCTCTTCTTCTACAACCCTTTCCTTGATTCTTTTTTTTTACAATCAGAACAAACTGAATTTTCTCACAAAGATTTCAGGGAGACAACTTGTGCATGCACAATTTTTTTTTCTTTTGAGCAGGTGTAAAAAGGTAAAAAGAAGATAGTCTCTCTTTCTCCTGAACGCAACAACCCTTTCTTTAGGTATTGCATAGCATTAAGAACTAGAAGTTGATTTGAACAGGCAGCGAAAGGGGAAAAAAAGGGGGTGGTGGTACTGATGACAACAATGGCGAATCATGTGGTGGTGATGGTGGAAAAATGGCAGCGGATTTGGCGGTGCTAGTGACAGCGGTGGCGGATCTTGTGGTGGTGGTGATAGCGGTGGCGGATCTGCTGGTGGTGGTTGCGATAGCGGTGGTGGAGGTGACAAAAAAAAATCGTGTGGAGAACTCGAAACTCTATAGGATTAGCAACAAGAACCAGCAACCTGACCAACAATGCAACCGAAAATTCAACAAGCAATAACTAAGTAGAACAGCAAGGCTCAACTTGTTGATAGGATTTTTCAGATCTAACCTGTTTTTGGTATTTATGGACTCTAGGTATTGTAAAGTATGGGTAGAAACTCTCACCGAAAATCTTGCTCTGATTACCACATGATAGAACCCGCTAGGGTTTGTTCCCGACCTTCGATGAGAGTTGGGGGTAATCTCGATTTGGGGGTGGATTCGACGTTGGCTGTCCGACTACAACACCAACCGGGGCTGCGCCTTAGCAATAGGTACACCGTTTCCGTTTGAGGTACTCTTGCCGTGCCAAGAACACCAAAGCTCCTGCTAGAAATTGAGAACACGCAAGAACAAGATGACAAGCAAATAACTCACGGATTGGAAATAATTTGAATCTGGAACACAAGTTGGGGTCTTGAATCAAGCAAATCGGGTGGTCAGATTGACACACGCGTTCACTAGGAAGTAGCAGTAGCTAACTTGCATCTAAACAAAACCCAACCCTTCCTTGGCGGCTGGGGAATGTATTTATACATGGGAGGCAGCCAGGAGGCGTGGTGGGGGTGTAAACCCTAAAATAAAATGGGCCCCTATTGGGCTTAACTGGATACAAGGCTATCAGCCTTTGGCTGGAAGGTCTGAACGTCTCTCTGTAAATTCTGGGCGACTCCGTAGGAATCTGAGGGTGTTTATTGATCCATCTGAAAGTTGACTTCAAGAGCTTTCCATCAAGTACTCATATGCCCCAAACAAACTCCGGAGCTAAGAGTTATGGCCGAAACAAACTGGTGTTGTGTTGCTGTCCGCTTGACTCAAAACGGGAGGAATCACTCCATTTGCATGGGAGCGCCCCTCATCTCCAAACGTGGAGCTTGCTGACGTTCTGGGTTGTTGTGCCTGCTTCTCCCCTCTTCCTTATGTCCCATGTTCCTAAGAATAAGACATTCATCACCGTAGTTTAGTAGCATCCAATTCTGAAATGGATTTGTGTGAACACAAGGAACGACTTTACCTGATAGTTGAGTTGTCGTGCATGGGCTCGAGTCATTGGTCGTTGCTGAACATTAGGCATGGTTGTATCAATGGAAGGGATGTCCTCATCAGGTCAACTTCAAACTCATATCATGCATATGTCTTTCGAAAACATGTAAAAGATGCCATGAACCGTGTTAAAAAATTAACAAGCATGCATATACCAGGACAACAATTAATAATTAAAGGCAGCCATGATGATTCACAGATAAGCATCCATTACATGTGCATATAGTTTCAAACATCCAGAACATGTGCCTCCAGTTTGATACATCAATGACTACTAGTTTGAACTAACTTAAGATGAGCAACAACCAGCCACCTAAACCTAGCTGCACCAATCTTCAGTCATTATCGGGCGTAAAGTTGAACCATCCTTGCGTCATCTTGGCCTTGACAGCAAACCGGAGCTTCTCTGCCATAGCTTCGATCTGACATTTTACAAGGGAATCAGTTATATTAGCATATGCAAATCAAAGACAATGCTAAGCTTAAAGGAGGACCATAACCTGCTTGGTGCTCGGAGCCGGTCCATGGCCCTCATCATCGCTGTCCTCAGAGAAATGCAGTGTGAAGGTTGTTTTACCGAAGTCGAACATATACTCCTTTCCATCCTTCAATTTTACATGCATGCACAAGACATATATTAACTACAGACAAATGTATGCGAAAATATAATCCGACTCTCCGGTCAACTACATCTGACACACCTCAAAGATAGGCGAGGATGACGCTCCGGTTACCTTCGCCTTGGCCTTCTCTGCGTGGTACCTAGCTACAAAATACTGCGGCACTGGCGGATTTGCAGCTGTCATCTGTTGATAGGCCAAAATGATTAAATCGGGCTACCATGATTAATGTACCTTCTATATTTAGACTGTGATTGCATAAAAAAATTAAGAGATGGATTTATATTGAAAAAACATGCTACTAATTAACAAGCCAAGTACAAAATACATGCTACCTTCTGGTGACATTACTCCTCAAGTACTTAGAGCATATGTAAATCATTATCCAATTATTACTGCATGCATCACATATGATAGTGAGACTACTATTGAATCAAAACATCACAATGACGAACTAATGCAAACATCTCACTATATCTTAGTTAAGACATCACAGGTGAACATAAAAACAGAACACTCCTCCGTACTCCCGGCCCGGTTGACGCAACATTAATCCTCATGTGCTATAGTCAAAATCATCTAAGACAATGGAGATGTTGGAAGGTTTGGCTCACATGAGTTCTGGGAGTTGCAGATGCACCCAGATTAGTCCCCTAGATCCAGGGGGGCCGGTAGGGCTTGCTTGAAATCCCACTGGCACGTCATCGACGTCGGGCTTGACGTCGTCGTCGAAGTCCACCATGGGGGGCGGGGGGCCGCGCCTTGACCACGAGGGCCTGGATGAAGCAGGGAATCACTCGAAGCGACCCCATTTATCGCGGGGCTGGCTCCGGGAGATGTGGTTGTTGCGGCAGGGCATCCTCGACGTGTGATTGGAGGGTGGTTGGAGGGGATTAAGGGAATGGAAGGGCTATTGGAGGGGAGAAAGGCGATGCAGCGGCCGGGGATGGGTGGAAGAAGAAGAAAACCCCAATCTTTGATGGGATGTTTTGAGGGAGAACTGGAGGAAGGAGAGGCAAAGTTACTGGTTTTGCTTCTTTAGGAAGATAGATGGTGGGGGACCGGCAGTTAATTCCATCCAAAAGCGGAACCCCTTTTGTCCCCGACATGTGGGACCCACCGAACCCAGGCCGCATGGGAGTCAGTACGTGATGCGCTGGCGAGCCATGAGAGGCTTATTCGTCGTGTGCACTATCGTATGTGCGACTGACATGCGGGCCCAACCTGTCAGTGCCGTGCTTCTTCATGAGTTCATCATCAGTTCTTCATCAAATCTTCATGGATCCTCGTATTTCACAATTTGATTCATTATGAAAACATTAAATGTGTATAGATTTCTCATTTGTTGTCCGATTTGGTTGATTTTTTTTGCTGAGGTCGCAAAACATCTTTTTGTATCTCATGGGTTACACTGCACAGAGTGTCTCCACTTTGATTTTGTACCTTATTGTAAATTTGTCTTAGCATTTCATACACTAAGACCTTACTGTCCAATGAAGGTGCATTTGCTAATGAGATTTAGTGAGTAGGCCATCCTCAAACACATGTGCATATAGAATTATATGATGGAATGTTTAAATGGAGCAACTCGTACAACCTCTTCCACTCTACTTGGATATGGACTTGAAGAGGACTATATATATATGGTATGTCATGTAGTAATCTTAGATGGACAAATCACTCTCCCTGTTGTATGTTGGTTCAGTTTGGAAATGATCAATGATCACATTCCATGAAGTACACTGCGCAGAGTGTCTCCGCTTGGATTTTGTACCTTATTGGAAATTTTTAGCATTTCATACACTAAGACCTTACTATCCGATGAAGGTGCCTTTGCTAACGAGATTTAATGACTAGGCCATCCTCAAACACATGTGCATATATAATTATATGATGGAATGTCAACATGGAGCAACTCATACAACCTCTTCCACTCTACTTGGATATGGACATGGAGAGGACTATATCGCATAGGTTATGTAGTAATCTTACACGGACAATTCACTCTCCATGTTGAATGTTCAGTTTGAAAATGATCAATGATCACATTCCATAAAGTTCAAATCTGATGAGGACATCACCACGCTGCATACACACGAGCTGGCCTCATCACCAAGCTACAAGCCATCGCCAACTTGGACTGCGACTTTGGTTCGGACTCAGCCGACATGCCTGCACTAAAACGGCGATATCTTCCTCATACGGCTTCCAATGAAGGCGTTCTTGGATGCATTGGATTCGTGACGATGAGACGCTTCTTTTGGTTCTGGTACTAGCTCTAGAAGGTTCGTGGATCATTCATTGTGACCATGACAATGTGCTACGTCACCTGTTTTGGGCCTTTTCAGGACTTGTATCGTGTCGGGCCTTAAGCCCATATTTTGGGCGCCCCCCCTGGTCGCCCAACCCTAGGGCGACTCATAAACTCAGTAGCCGCCACCGTTTAGACTGGGGTTTTGCTTAGATTATTCTGTCAAGAACAGTTTCGCTGTTCGTCGTTTCGTGAGACCCCAACTTCATGAGTTTAATCATACATCTGCAATTTGGTTGCATTCTTTCTTGTTCTTGCTTGTGTTCTTCGATTCGCAGGCAAGGATTAGCCTTCCTGGCGAGGTCGACCGTGCAACGCCGATCGATAACCTAAGGAGACGTGGTGCTGCGATTGCGGGGTTCGGGACGTGTTGTTCGGAAGCCGGATCGACGTGCGTCAAGTTTCCACCAAATCGAGAGTTATCAGAACCTTTTGGAAGATCGGGAACTCTAGTTCACATCAAGTGGTAATCAGAGCTTCAGGTATACCGTCAGGTTCACTCTTACCCTAGTTAGATTTAATTTCACTTTCATCCTAGAGTCCACAGAAAAGCCAAAAGAATTTTCCCTGTCCCACACCGTGTTTAGCCTTTTGCATAATTCTCTTTCAGAGTCCATAGTGTTGAGTTTATGTCCTAGTTCATGTCTTTGTTGCTGGTTTAGTTTGTGTTTTAGTTCAGTTGTGTGATCCCATATTCCGCTGCCATCATCCCACAATCTTTCTACCACCCGATTCGCATCCGCCTCCGATTCGACCATCGCAAACCCTAACTCGGAGGATCCTCTTTGGAACGGGCATAACTTTTCGCTCGGAACTCCGATTGAGGCGTTCTTTTTTTTTGAAAAGCTCTTGAAATTTTGCACATATGATTCACAAGCTTCGCTAGTCATGCTGATTTCAAAAAAATAAATAAATTAGGAAGGGAGTCGTTTTGAGCTCCGAAGTTCCAGCACCAGTTTTTGAGCAGGCTCGTGATTTTGTATAGATCACATCTCACACCGGTTTGAGCTGATACTTGGTGGTGTTCCTATTCTTGTGCTCCTAGCTGAGAAAAAAAATATCAAAAAAATAAAAGGAAAAAGAAAAAAATCTGATTTCTACTAGTGCTAAAAGACGAAACAGCGGGAGGCCTAGAAAGGATACACTTGCTGTTCTGGTTGTGTTGCTGGATACTTGCTGATACTGTCATTGTTGCACATCATAACCATCCTTGATCCTTTCTTGTTGACACTACTGTTCTTAGAACATGAGTAGACCAGCAACTAAGGACAAGTAGCTTTGGACATTTATTCAGCATTACTATCTGTTATTGAATTGTGTTCCACTCACATATTTGGCCTTCCTATAGCTCCACATACTACTTCTGGACAGCAGGTTTTTGACCCTTGCAATCGCGGCCTACGCCTTCCAGGTGTCCTTTGCCTTGCTGGTAAGAACCTTGTAAGAGCTTGGTAAGGTGTTTCCTTTTGCTGTGTTTGATTCAGAGGCACCACTACACCTGAGTAGTACATTATTAGGGATAACCTTCACCATTTGTTCCTGTTTTGGTGTCCACAATGGCAGGTGATGATGAAAATAACACTCCTAAAGACTTCAATGAGTGTGTTAGTCAAGGGCAACTACAAGCTGCCATCGAGGAGGGGCAGAAGGTGATGACAGAGACGATCACACAGGCAATCACCACCACAATCAGAGACCTCAAGCTCCCTGACATCGTTGAGAGGTTGGACAAACGATTATCCACACTAACCGACAGGGTTATTGCGTTGGAAACTTGTGGACCGACCAATGAAGATGAGGACGTGATGTATGATGCCAATGGTAATATAGATGAACCAGCTACGCGACAAGCACGACTACGACGTCGTCTCCGCATCAACACCATAGGTATGGGTGGTATTCATAACCGTGCTCCGGATGACCCTTATGCTAAGGTTAAATTTACTATACCTTCATTTTCGGGATATTATGATGCTGAGGGATATCTGGATTGGGAGATGACAGTAGAGCAAAAATTTAGTGCCCACCTTGTGCCTGAGCAACATAGAGTCAGACAAGCCACTAGTGAATTTAAGGATTTTGCTATCATTTGGTGGACTGGTTTAGTTGCAGCAGGTGTTTCACCTACTACTTGGGAAGAACTTAAAACTGCTATGTGTGATAGATTTGTTCCCCCTTCTTATCATAGAGACCTGCGTAAGAATTTAATGTGTTTAGAACAAGGAGATAAATCTGTGCAGGATTATTATGGTGAGCTTCAAAAGGGTTTGATGCGTTGTGGTGTAGTGGAGGGAACCGAGGATTCTATTTGTCGTTTTTACTCGGGCTTGAGGCGCGACATTCAGGACATAGTGGATTATAAGGACTTTAACACTGTCAACCAGTTGTTTCAGTATGCTATGCTTGCAGAAAAGGAATTGCAGGGGCGTGTTTTGCAAAACACGAGCGTGGTTGGGAACACCTACATGTAGCCGCCAGCACCATCTTTGGGTCTGACCAAGCCTTCATCTTTCCGGGTGTCACCACCAGCAGCAAGCAAGCAACCAGCAGCATCCGGAGTGGCTGCACCACCACAACAAGCGCCTACAAAATCAGGTAAAAAGATTTTGCAAGAACCATCCAAGAGTTCCTCCTCCATTGCCTCGACGGGATGCACTGCCGGCCTTCAGTGCCACCGCTGCAAGGGTTTTGGCCATGTGAAGAAGGAGTGCCCAAGTCAGAGGACATACATTGTCACTGAAGATGGGTATGTCAGCACCTCTGACGTAGAAGACGATGCCGCGGATGCCGCCGATGGGTCTATTCTTGGTGCTGTAGATACATCGGGCTACAGGAGCATTATTGTTCAGCGTGTACTTAGCACGCAAATTCAGCAGCCTGAGAAGATACAACGTCACAATTTGTTCCAGACTTTCTTCGTCATCAACAACCGGCGTGCATGTGTGATTATTGATGGGGGAAGCTACAACAACTTGGTGAGTTCAAATTTGGTCAAGAAGCTTGGCTTGACCACACGACCACATCCACATCCATACCATATTCAGTGATTCAATGATTCGGGACAAGCAAAGGTAACACAAACTTGTAGAGTTTCTTTCTCCATTGGTGCATATGCTGATTTTGTTGATTGCGATGTGGTACCCATGCAAGCTTGTTCTCTTTTGTTGGGTCGTCCTTGGGAACATGATAGTGATGCTACACACCATGGTAGAAGTAATACTTACACTTTTATGCATAAAGGACAGAAAATTACTTTGGTTCCTTTGACCACCGCTAAAATTGTGCAAGCTGATAAGGAAAGAGCTGAAATTAGTAAACATGATAAAGAAATTATTGCCAATTCTGAGAAAGAACATGCTTGTGACCCACCTACTGTACCACCTAACTAAATTAAGTTGAAGAAAGGTGCTTTACTTGCTACTACATCCCTGGATGCTACACGTTATTTAACTAATGAGCAATGCCATACCATAATTTGTACACGTGTTGCTGTTTCCACTGACCCTATACATAGCACTTGGTACCCTGCTGTTACTAACCTTTTGCAGGAGCTTGATGATGGGATGGAGTCGAGGACGACTCCAATTCGAGAAGGGAAGGATGATGAGGACATCACCATGCTGCATACACACAAACCGGCCTCATCACCAAGCTACAAGCCGTCACCGACTTGGACTGCGACTTCGGTTCGGACTTAGCTGACATGCCTGCACCAAAACGGTGATATCTCCCTCATACGGCGTCCAATGAAGGCGTTCTTAGATGCGTTGGATTCGTGACGATGAGACGCTTCTTTTGGTTCTGGTGCTAGCTCCAGAAGGTTCGTGGGTCATTCTGTGTTACCATGAAAAAGTGCTGTGTCACCTGTTTTGGGCCTTTTTAGGCCTTGTATCGTGTCGGGCCTTAAGCCCATGTTTTGGGCACCCCCCTGGTCGCCCAACCCTAAGGCAACTCATAAACTCAGTAGCCGCCACCGTTTAGACTAGGGTTTTGCTTATATTATTCTGTCAAAAACAGTTTCGCCGTTTGTCGGTTTGTGAGACCCAACTTAGTGAGTTTAATCATACATCTGCAATTTGGTTGCATTCTTTCTTGTTCTTGCTTGTGTTCTTCGATTCGCAGGCAAGGATTAGCCTTCTTGGTGAGGTCGACCATGCAACGCCGGTCAATAACCTGAGGAGACGTGGTGCTGCAATTGCGGGGTTCGGAACGTGTTGTTCGGAAGCCGGATCGACGTGTGTCAATTTTCCACCAAATCGAGAGTTATCAGAACTTTTCGGAAGATCAGGAACCCTAGTTCACATCAAAATCTCAAAACATTTGCCTGGACACACATTGAATTGCATCGAAGGTTTCACTTATGAATCGAAAATATAAGAAATCTAAGTTTTCTCTTTACGAAAGCGTAATCTCCTATGTCTCCCCGACTCGTAGGACCCACTAGTGGCTCACGATTTCGTTGTCTCTACATAAAAACGAATTCTCCTGAGTGGCAGGCATGTGGACCCTCTAGTCATTATAGATAATTTGGGCGCCGCCGAAGACGCGCGCGACGCGTAGGCAATGAGGCGTCTTCCCCCAACCAATATTTACTGCAGTGTCCGGGGATTGGCAGACGCTTTCGGCTCCTCTTTAGTCATTACATATGAAAATTTGGACTAGCCGCCTAAACCAATAGTTACTACGGTGTTGCGCGGCTTCTCCTGTGTCGTCGACATGTGGGACCCGTTAGTCATTACGAAAAATTTGGACTGGCCGCCTAAACCAAAACGGACACAGCCCGCCAGAATCCGAACTCCCCCACCCCAAAACTCCTCCTAAACCAGCGGCAGATGCATCCTCCGCCCCACTTCCCCCCAAAGCCATCGGCTCCTGCGTCCTGCACCTTCCACTTTCCTCCAAAACCAGATTGAGAGGCGGTGAGGGGAACGATCTGGTGGCTCCGGTGACTCCTTGCATGACAACTCCTAGTTCCGGACCGGCGACTCCGTCCATGACAACTCCTTCCAGTTCCGGATCCGGAGATGCAGCACAGCAGAACCAAGGACGACGATGTTCGGGCGTCATAGTGGAAGAAGCCGAGGTGGAGTTAGATGAAACGGCGCTTGCGCCTCACCTCAGGTTCGTATCCTGCCTCTAGCGATAGCTAGGTTTTCTGCACAAACACTATGGCGTGCAATATGTTTATGCATGCAAGGCCTGCTTCTAGGGTTTGTATAGATGGATTGCCGCAATCCCCATCAATTGTGCCTTCGATAGTCATATATGCTCCCTACACCTAGGGATAGTAGTAGGACGACAACCATTCACAAGGATTTGATGTTGCCTCCGTTTCGTTCTTTAATTGGCGCATGATTATATGAATCACTCAACTAGGTTTACATCACATGGATGAACATTAGTTTTAGTAATTTTTTTTGTGGATGATTAAACTGATGAGTATACAAGCGCACCTATTATAGTTAGGGTATTATCATCTTTTATCACGTACTACATACTAAATCTGAATTATTCATGCTACTGGCTTATTGGATTTTATGTGAACATATATACAGCACCCCGCTGACAGGTGAGATGTGGAAGGTTACGGCCTTATGCTGCACCCAAGAAGGAGAAGAACCAGATCGCATAGTCCATATGAATCTTGACAAGGCTCGAATAATCTTTACTGTCCTAATAGGTATCAAAGATTAGCTTGGGTATGGTGTCCGGGACTACTACTACCACCTCAGGAGAAGCGGAAATGATACAACATCTTTTGAGGCAATTTATACAAGAAAAGATGTAGAAACCATGGTTTTAGAATTGGATTCAGGTGGTGAGAGGAAACTTAGGTTGGTATTGTGTAAACAACAAGTTATCAATACCTTAGCAAACATTACACCCCTGAAACGACGGCATCCGTGGGAGAATGATGAGTCTGATGATGATGATGCTGATGACGACAATGAGAATATTGATGAATACAAAGTTTGGCTTAAATCACTAGGTGACAAAACTGGTATATATGATGTTTGTACTACACTATCCACATGTACCTATAACTGTACTCTTAACTCACATAATACTGTTGGTAACTTGCAAAACTACGCAATGTGAACAGGCGTCAAATAGTGCTCACATACAAAGAATGGCTTAGGCAGGAAGGCCTTCTATGATGAATTGGTATATCCTTTTTGATTTACACATCTTACTTATACTCAAATTTGTGAATGTACTAAGTGCAAGTTTTAAATCTTTTTGCAGCAGCTTATAGTAGAGCTCGAGGTCAGTGTACAGAACCACTCGATGAGAGCAATGGTAGTAGAACGACACCGCCAGCAGAACCGTCATCACAATGTCCATGTCATGCAAGGAAAGTACAGAAGGAGACAAAAGGTTATAAATGCTATCACATAATTTGAATGTTCACTCTTTATTGTCCAGCAGTTAAGCTAAGCTTGTATTTTGTGAATGTATGTAGATGGCAAGAAACCTGGCCATGGATCCTTGAAAGGGATAGCTGCACTTGCCAGGAGAAGGAAGTCTAGATCTGATAGACTAAAAATCCAATTTTCTCGTCTGGGTGGTCCCTATGGTGATAATCGACGTTCCTTTGTGGACGAAATTGTTATGATCACAAGGCAAATAGCTCCACTAATTGGAGTTAAAACTTGGAGCGATATAAAGGAAGAAGTCAAGGAGGATATCGCTACCGCTGTAAAGGTATGTTAATTGCCACCTCATATGCTTCATCATATTGTTAGATACATGTAGTCAGTACATTTGGTCAAAAATATTATGAATGTACTATACTACACGACATGTTTGTTTTGCACCAGAATCTATGGGAGCTTGAGACCACTGAGGATCACAACAAAAAGATATGGGCGATTGCAAGAGAACGCTACAAAAAGGTTGGCGATCCACCTTGAGTGCTACATTCAGGGCATACGACAACTATGAGGACAGAATGAAAAATAAGCCTGAAGACTTAGACATTGTGGAGTGGCACTATTTGAACCAGTACTTTGGACAAAAAACTTTCCTGGTCACACTATTTGCTAAATTTAAGAACGCAAGCTTGAGTAGAATTTTTCTTTGCTGAACGTACATTACTTGTTTACTGCGTGCAGGAGTCGAGCATTAGGAACTCTTCGAATTGCTCTAAAATGAAGACCAACCATACGACGGGTTCCAGATCTTTCTTTCAGTGTAGTTAGGAAAATGTAAAGAATCGATCCTCAATTCTCGACTTGCACTACAGTAAAGAATGATATATTGATGACATGTAATTTTGCTAGAGAGATCTAGTAACTGGTGCCAAGCCACGCAAGTTGGCACTTTGGAGGACTACCCACACGAAGCGAGGAAAATGGACAACGCCGGTGCCTGAGAGTGTTTATGTGAGTGCTACTTTGAACATAAGCATTCTTCCGCAATAGCATTAATTTTTTACGTATCACTATGTGACCAAAATTTTTATCATACAATCGTTTATTGCCCTCAGGATTATGCATCCAAGAGATTGTCTCTATCGCAATCACATGGGTTGGATGAAGACGAACCAACAAGTATCACTTCAGCTGCTGCTATGGAAGACCAGGTTTTCTAGGAGGCTGAAGAAGCTCAAAGAAAAAGAGCGTGAATTAAAAGAAAAGCTTGAAAAGCATGAGGCTGAAAAGGAAGCAGAAAAGGAAGCACTTAAAGCCTCAATTAGACAAGAATTGATGGGGGAGTTCCAAACAATAATCGCACAATAGAATCGACCCGCATTGCCAAATGAGGTAACCTGCTTGCTCATCTGGATCATACTCACAATCTCAGAAATACATGTAACCATTGCTTATATGTTGGTTCTGATTCATTGCGTTTGACAATGGAAATTTGTCGCTGGTCTTTTACCTGCCATATCTGAAAATTCATAGACCCAAATCGACAACAATACACAAGAAGTGGCAGCTAGGACCACTTAGGAGAATATTGCTGCAACAGCAGCAGTGCAGATTCAACAAACAACGAACCAGGTAATGAGTGTAAATGCTTTGAGATTGACAATAGATTCATGTGGCTAATGTCTTACCTGCCTTGTAAATTGCATAGACTACCACTGCAAACAGCAATGAATCTTAGGGAGTTGAATCTATGACCATCATTACGGATAACATCGCTCGTACACCAGAAGTGCATAGTACTCAAGAAACAGCTCGACAGGTAGCGACATCGAACAATCATTCCCATAATTATGCCTTTGTGTATTTAATCACTCCTTATTAACATTGTTCCAACAACTTTATATTCCAAGTTGAGCCAGCAAGCATTGTCACAACTGAGAAAATAAATGAAAAACCTGCTGGCAATGTTCAACCTAGTGGCATTTCAAAGAAACTATTCACTGGGAATCGTGCGAAAGGTGCAGGAGCAGATGCAAAGTCGTACGTTACTCCAAAACAGTTGCGAGCTGCTAGTGCTAAGAAGCGAGCAGCCATAAAGAGACTGCAACAACAGGAACGAACTGCATGTGTGCTTTCACAATGCAATTATAATTTTCCAAGTCCAATTCTATTCTGCTGCTGAATCAGTACAAGACAAATCAGCTTCAAAAATCTGTACAATCTCTAATTCTCTCATTGGTTTCTATTCGGAAGGGCACTGAAGCAACCATGGGCCAACAAGGCTAAAGATTGCCACGACATCCAACCTTGGAGCTCAAACAAAGTTGATGACCATCATGAAAGGTTGGACTGGTGGTCAAGATTTATATATGCGTGCACATTTATATAAACTTTATTACTGAGTGATGCATGGTCTGATGGATGAATGTACAAGAGTTGTTACATTGATTTGTTGAATATTGTGTTACAGCAATTCTATCATGAATTGTGGAATTTGTTTCTATTATAAAAATATGGTTACATTTAAGAATCAGCATGCGGCGATCACCGAGCTCTTTTGTTGCGATACCCTGTACGTCTACGGCAACACAATATCTTCCGTAGCGATATCATATGAGCATATAGCGACGACCCAGATTGAGTTGCATTACCGTACAACCATATTGCGACGAGCCACATTTCGTTGCATTGCGATACCCTCTATGAATATAGCAACGCCATATTCCGTTGCGCCACCCTCTACGCATATAGCAACGCACATTTCCGTTGTTGTACCCTCTATGCGTATAGCAACGACATATTCCTGTTGCAACAAGATTTAAGGATATAGCAACGAGGTGCACTTCTTCCATCGTAGCAGGGCTTAAGCGTATAGCAACGAGTACCAATTTTACCGTTGCGACAGGGCTTAAGTGTATAGCAACGAGTACGAAACTGGTCGTTGCAACAGGGCTTAAGCGTATAGCAATGAGTACCAAATTGACTATTGCAATAGGGTTTCAGGATATAGCAACAGCTACCACTTCGTTGTGATATGTGCTTATTAAAAAGAAAAAATAACCAGCACCCTCGACTCTAAATTTGCATAACATTTGAGAGTGGCTATACTTTCAAACATATAATTGTAAGAGAAAAGTTGAAACAATTATCTTTTTTATTGTTGACGCTTGCTGGCCCACCCAAGTGGTCGGTTTGAACTACCACAATCCTTCAGCTTTAAGCATAAAAACATCGTAGTTGATCCATGTTCCATGTGTTTGGGAGGACATCACCATCAACTTCAGCAATCCTATAAGCACCTAGTCGGGCTATCTCCACAACAATGTACGAGCCTTGCCAGGGGGAAGACAATTTTGTCTTCTCTTTAGTGTGTTGATCCTCTTTGAGCACTAAATCCCCAATGCAAAGACTACGGCCACGAACACGACCATTGTAGTATTGTCTCAATTTTTGCTGATACTGAACCACCCGAGCAGCTGTTGCATCATGTGCGTCTTCAAGCAGCAACAGGACATCAGCTCTACACTCGGGCTCTTCTTGTTCCTGTAGGGGGATTGGCCTGCCAAAGAAACACCTTCACCCGCTTATTTTGCATTTAAGCTCCTGGCATTTGCCTTCGCTACATATACTTGAAAGGCCGTTGCCTTCGCTAGCGATTAGGCGTTGTGTAGCGATCCATTACCTTCGCAACATTGATTCCAATTACATGTCTGTGTTCGACCCTTTTTCTCCTTCGCTAGGTGATTTGGCACCGGGAGGCGATCGGCTGCCTTCGTCGCTCAAGGATGTCCAGAATGGATGCGAAGATGATTCTCAAATATTACCTGCATATCTGCGGTTTATCTTGTTACATAGGTTCAGGGTGATTCCCCGATGGAGAAGGCACCATGCGGCCGATGGTGCTCCGGGTGGTGAAGGCAACAAAGGTCATTGTAGGCATGGTGAAGGCAGCGTGGACCAGGTCCAAATCGAGTCAAAGACGGAGTTGCTGGTCTATGCATTCACACTGAGATGTGTGAATGTACTCTTATGCCCTTAGGAAACCAAAGATGTATAGTCTAGAGCGTGATGCCTGATTTCCAGGGGTATAAGTGGAATGTAAAAGGTGCCTCTTGACCTCCCTATAAAAGGGGGCCTCCCACCAACGTGTAAAGGGCGGATTCCCGAGAACATTATTGATAAGTAATTTACTGTTGCTTGTCTCTATTCTCTGTCTTGGCTATTGTTTGGGCTTAGTAGCTTCAGCGCTAACCCAACAATTGGCGCCCACCGTCTGTGCGGTGCATGAAGGAAATCCACGAACACCACCATGCAACCAAGAAGAGTAGTAACAAGACAACCCACCAACACCACCGAAGACACACCCTCAACTGACGAAGCCGATGCCCAAGCCATAATTCCACCAAGCATCTTACCACCCATAACCGAAGCCATCACTGACGAAGCGGAAGTCGATGAAGACACTCTCACTACCGAAGAAAAGCTGCGCAGGGTGGAGAAAATGCTTCGCCTTCACCGTCTGGAGTAGCAGAGAGAGCTCGAAGCTGCCCAGCTGGAGCTACAACAGCAAATGCAAGAGGAAGAAGAAGAAGAACAATACCAGCTGCTGCAGGTCAGGAAGCAGTTGGAAGAGCTGAGGCAAGCGAAGTAAAGAAGATTGAACTCCACAAACCCCAGAGCTACGAAGCTCCGAGAAGAACTCGAAAGAGCCAAGAAACAAGTTGCTGAGCTCCAAGCAGAACTCAATGATCCAATTACCTTCGCCAGTGCTGGAACAAATCGCATTTCCACATCGGAAACCAGCTTCCAAGTGCTGCATACTCGTCCCATTGATCACACTTGCCCTCTCTCAGAAAGTCTGCAATTGGCAAGATGGCCGTCTTCATACAAGCCCATCTCTCTACCAAGGTACAATGGCCTCACCGACCCTAAGCAATTTATCATGAGCTATGAGGCTGCAATAGCTTCGGCAGGGGGAGATGATGTGGTGCTGGCAAAGTCTTTCATCATTGTTTGCGATGGCACTGCAATGAACTGGCACCAAGCTTCCAGGGTTATCTATCAGCAGCTGGTTTGATCTGAAGAGAGAGCTGATCAAGAATTTCAGCATAATGGGAGATCAAGCACTCTCATATGCAGAGCTAACTCTACACCAACAGCCGAAGGAATCTTTGGAGGATTATTTTCGCAGGTTTGTGGGACTGCGATCTCAGGCTCCTCATATTCCTGGCGAAGCCGCCAAATTTGTAGCTATACAGGGGCTTCGGCCTGGTCCATTTGCGCAGCACATTGCAAGGGAGACACCAGCAACCCTCGGAGATCCATATGAGGAGTTCAAAAAATACTGTCGATCTGACAATGACAACCGAATGCGAATTGCCAGAGAAGCCATCATGAAAAGCCAGTATGATTCCCAAAACAAGCACCACCACTACAACCAAAACCAATACCAAAACTACCCATCCCAAACTATTATGAGCATTGAGAGTCCACCTTCATTCCAAGAAAACAAACCCCCTCACCCAGAAAGCCAATTCCAGAACCAAAGAAATGAGCCTACCCAAAGAGGTGGAAGAACCGGCAGAGGCCGAGGAAGAGGAAGGGGCCCGCCTTCAGGACCAGAGTTGTTTTGCCAATATCATGGCAAAAATCACACCCATGGCACAGAGCAGTGCCGAGACATCACGAGAACTATTGACAAGATGAAAGCAGACAAAATCCAAGCAACCCAAACGAAGCCACCTTTGGCTTCGCACCCAAACATCCAAGCCCAAACACAAACCCAAGCCATTCAGCCATACTGCCCAGTCTATCCCTCCTTAAACTCCAACTTTGTCCATCCCACAACTGCGATGGCGACTCAATTTTCGCCTTCGCCACAAGCATTCCAACATTATTACCCACAAACATTGTATCCACACCTATACCCACAAAACACCCAGCCTATCCCAAACAAGGACATCAAGGTGGAAGAATTACCACCACCACCACAAAAACCGCAAGATAAAAACACAGCAAATCCCTTGCCCAGTTATTGCCTCATTATGCCAATAACTGGAGGATCCTCACTTGCCTTCGAGACAAAGAAGCAGAGAAAGAGCTACTTTCGCCAAGTCAACAACATCTCAGTTGACGGCCCTTACAAGAATTCGGAATGGTCTCACATGCCAATCACCTTCACAGAAGAAGATCTCAAGCTCCACAATTTTCCACACAACGACGCAATGTCGATTGAAGCCAACATTGCTGGCTGGACAATTGGGAAAGTGTTAATGGACACAGGCAGCTCTGCGGATATCATCTTGGCAAGACACTCAGGTCAATGACCAACATCAACCCAGACAATCTAGAGCCATCAGATACACCTTTGGTCGTCTTCGGGGGGAAGCGCACTGCAACATTGGGGAAAATTACATTGCCAGTATCCTTTGGCGACACATCAAATGCAAGAACTGAGTTCATCACCTTCGGCGTCGTTGACATGTTCTTCGACTATAATGTTATCTTCGGCAGAGGAGTCATAAATGCTTTCAACATCATCATAAGGCAAGCTTTCTTGTGCATGAAAATGCCAGCTCTCAAAGGAGTCATTACCGTCTTCGGTGACCAAACAGAGGCAAGAAGAATTGAGTATGCCAACACCCCAGGCCAGCGAAAAGTACACATACTCGAAGAAAGAGAACCTATCTATCCTGAGGAGAAGCCAATTCCTGAGAAAGACAGCAAAAGCATGCAAGGGGCAACAGAAATAAAAGAAGTGCAATTGCAGCCTGATGTCTTCGATAGGAAGGTGATCATCGGATCAGATCTTAATCCTGACGAAGAAGAAAGACTCATCGAGTTCTTGAGAAACAATAAAGATGTCTTCGCATGGTCAAGCAATGATTTGCCAGGCGTCGACAGGAGCATAGTTGAGCACAAACTTGCAATAAGCCCTGAGATGAGGTCGAAGAAGCAGAAACTAAGAAAAATGTCTGAAGAAAAAGTAAGTGCAGTCAAAGTTGAAGTGCAAAGACTGCTGGATGCAAATGTTATACGCGAAGTAAAATATCCTCAGTGGTTAGCAAACACGGTGCCAGTGAAAAAGAAAAATGGCAAGTGGAGAATGTGCATCGATTTCACTGATCTCAATAAGGCAAGTCCAAAAGATAACTTCCCACTATCAAGAATCGACAAAATCATTGATCAAGCTACTGCAAGTGAGATGATGTCTCTTTTAGATTGCTTCCCCAGTTATCATCAGATCTGGATGAAGAAAGAAGACGAAGAAAAAACCAGCTTCATCACTCCCGTTGGCACATTTTGCTTCATCAGAATGCCCGAGGGGCTTCGCAACACTGGTACCACTTTCTGTCGCATGTCAAGCACCGTATTCAAAGAGGAACTTTTCAAAACTATACTGGCATATGTTGATGCAGCTCACGAAGCTAACAATACCTGACCCGAAGGCACCCTTACTGTTGTACATTGCAGCTTCGCAATCAGCCGTCAGTGCCGCACTTATTGCAGAGAAGCTAATTGAGGGAAGAAAGATACAGTAGCCTGTGTATTATGTCTCTGAGGCACTAACTGCATCGAAGCTATTCTACACTGAGATCAAGAAAATGATCTATGCCGTGGTGATGGCATCCAGAAAGCTAAGGCATTATTTCGAGGGGCACAACATCAAAGTGCTCACAGATCAACCACTAAAAGAGCTGCTAAGTAACAAAGAAGCTTCAGTAAGAATACGCAAATGGGCTGCAGAGCTGTCTGAATATGTGGTCAATTTTGAGCGAAGAACAGCAGTGAAATCACAAGTCTTGGCTGATTTTATAACTGAGTGGACATCGCCTTCGACAAAAAATCTAACCAGAGAAGAAAGCTGGCTAATACATTGTGATGGCGCTTGGGGGGACAAAGGAGCCGATATCGCAGCGATTGTGCAATCGCCTTCGGGCGTAAAAATGAGGTATGCAGTGAATCTTGAATTCTGCAAAAACAGCGATAGAAGTACAAATAATGTCGGGAGCTCAGCGCTTCATTGTGAAAACTGACTCAAAGGTGGTAGCAGATCATATTGAAAAAGAAAGTGTCACAAAACAGCCAGAGCTGATCAAGTATCTGACTACAGTTCGAGCAATAGAGAAAACATTTAAGGGCTTTACAGTCGAATACATCCCAAGGTCAAAAAACGAAGAAGCTGATGCATTGGCCAAAGCAGCAGCAAAAGGGGACAAACTGCCACCCGATGTCTTCTTCCAGACATTGACAATGCCTTCGATCAAAGAGCTCGATGAGCAGCCGAAATTGATCATTGCAATAAACTCAGAAGATTGGCGGTCATCCATAATGGCATATCTCAGGGGATACTATGAACCAATTGACGAAGATGACCTCAAAACTATGCAGCAGAGAGCAAGGTCATATCAAATCATTGACAACATTCTATACAAGAAAGGAGTCGTGGCTCCTTGGCTTCGCTACGTGTCAATAAGCGAAGGCAGAGAGCTAATACAAGAGATACACAGTGGCTTATGCGGAGCTCACTTTGGAGCGAGGGCAATTGTGGGGAAGGCAATGCGACAAGGGTTTTATTGGCCTTCGATCATCAATGACGCAACCAACACAGTCAAGACTTATGATGAATGTCAAAAATGTGCTGCAACCAGAAAATCGCCTTCGGAGCTATCACAACTGATAACTCCAACCTGGCCACTGCAGAGATGGGGCATCGATCTGGTGGGTCCTCTTCCCACAGCTCAAGAAAATCTGAAATATGCAATAGTTGTAGTGGAATATTTTACCAAGTGGATTGAGGCAAGGCCATTGGCAAACATCACAGTGAAGGCAGTCATCAAATTCTTCTGGCAGCAAACCGTTTGCAGATTTGGAGTCCCAAGGAAAATCACAGTGGATAATGGGAAGCAATTCGACTGTGATGAATTCAAGCAGTATTGCATGTCCATCGAGACGAAGGCAAGATTTGCATCAGTATACCACCCCCAGTCCAATGGTGCAGTTGAAAGGGCAAATGGCATCATATTCACCGCCATCAGAAAATGCCTTGCTAATTGTAAGAAAAAAGGCAAATGGGTGGAGGAGATGCCGAAGGTAATCTGGGCTCACAACACATCTACTTCAAGAGCAACTCAGTTCACACCCTTCAAACTACTATATGACGAAGAAGCAGTCTGCCCTAAGGAGATTCTTCATAAAGGGCTCCACACTCAGCAGGAAGCGTCCAAAGACAGCGAAGCTATAGACAAAGATCTCACAGAAATATACAGGCTGCAAGCAGCCAAAAACATATCCAAGTACCAAGAAGAAACAAGAAAATGGCGTGACAAGAAAGTTGTAAGGAAAGACATCAACATAGGCGACTGGGTGCTAAGGAAGAACCCAAGTATGCCTTCGGGAAAACTGCAAAACAAATGGGTAGGTCCATTCCTGATCATCAAAAGTAACAGACCTGGCTCATTTCACTTGGGGGATGGAGAAGGCAATGAGCTGCCGCATTCATGGAATGCAGACAGCCTACGAAGGTACTACCTGTGAGCATCATGTAATAATTGGCTTCGTAATCTATAAACGAAGTCAATTGATAGAGTAGATTTTCATTTTTTTTCTTCAAACAGGCCCATACTCTTTTCCTCACAGGGAAACCCTTACCAAGGGGTGAGGTTTTTAACGAGGCGGTGCTAACTGTAACTCGTCTGAAATATATGAATGAGCTATTCCCCAAAAAAGTTGCATCGAAAGCGATTGGCTTCGACCAAATCGCTGGTATTCGATAAACCAAATAGAACTAAATTGACCCTACCAAAGGTAAGGCCAATTCAGATCTAAGAATGCTTACTCTAAGGAGTAAAAGGGGCTTCGGCTCAGATTGTTTTTCATATATACAAAACTCTTACTCTAAAAAGAGTAAAAGGGGCTTCGGCTCAGTTTGAACTCTTATGAGCAAAATGATCGCTCTAAAGAATAAAAGGGGGTTTCGACAAAACCCTCATTAAACTCAACCATCATCAAAATGCTTGACGACTGAGAGTTTGAATGAAAAGCCTAAACTCGTTTTGGGGGGAGGAGGCGTTTTCTCAAAAGCAAAGGCAAAACGAGTTCAATCTCTTTTGCTCAAACACGATGCATACTACACGATCAGCTTCGCAAGACTCATGAACATATTTCGTCTTCACATGAATAAACCTAAACTCGCTTTGGGGGGAGGAGGCGTTTCTCTTAAAAGCGAAGACAAATCGAGTTCATATTCATTCATACAAAGATGTAATTACATCGTTTCCAGACATTTACATCAAAATTTCTCAAAACATCTCAAACACATAACCATAAAACTGTTCGCCAGACCTCCTAAAGCGGGGGGCATTGTAAACGCATGCAAAGTCTTTGACATCAGGACTAACTTCCAACGGCTCCGCCTTGGGAAGGCCCAGGGAAATAGCTTCGGCATTCCTCTGCGCAGCGAGCTCAACTCGATCTGAACCGTGAGCAATAAACGAAGTGAAAAAATCAAAAACGCCGAACTCGGTGCGACGATAAAACTCGTGACAATACTCAAAAAGTCGCCATGACTAGAGTGTGGATAAAGTCATCAAAACTCCTTCCATGCGAAGCCAGAAATACAAAGCGGCCCGTCACACATGGCCAGTGGAGTGAGTTCAAGCATCTCATCACCCTGAATATACACAAATGTACAAGTTCAAAAGGGCTGCCCACTCAATCAGTTCTAAGCTCTATTTACAATCTAAAAGGTCCTTAGACCTGAGGATTGACTCCAGCGGCACCACCCTGGAAGACGAAGCACAGCCTCGGAGGCAGTAGCACCAGTTGCAGCGGCACCAGAGGTGGCGCCGGCTTCGGCAGCTTCCTTGGCAGCGGCTTCCCTCGCGGCGGCTTCGGCTTCAGCTTTTTGTTTCTTCAGCTCCTTTGACTGAGAATACATAAGCTATCAAATAAAACAATAACAAATAAAAATAAAATTGAATCGAAGTCAACCACGGTAACTAACAAAGTACCTTCACAAGACGGTCGCAGATAATATTCTGAGCCGCTTGACGTCCACTGGCAACCCAGAAATGCTTCAAGAAGAGTGCCTTCGCAAGCACCATTTCTTTTGGAAAATAATCACTGTCGGCAGGATCCTTGGGCGCCGGATAAGGATAGCCCTTCCGAACTAAGGCATTATAATGCTCACAACCATTGTCTGAGAGAATCTTCAATAAATTGCACGAGCAGAGGTTTACAGCGAAGTCACTGACAGACTCAATGACTGTTGGAAGCGAAGCAAATTCATGGTCAATCCAACCAAAAAGTTTGTCCAAGATATACTCTTTGTTGGGGAAGGGAGCGGGCTCCACTCCAAACTATCGCAGGGCCTCCTTGTATAAACGATGATCACATCTTCATTCTCCTTGCGAAAGGAAATGGTTGAAGTACGCAGCGACACGACTTCACGCTCAAAGTCCTCGCTGCGAGACTGATACGACGCGACGTCGCGAGATAGCTTCTCCTTAACACTCGTGAGAGTGTCAACCTCGCTCTTCAAGACTGAAATCAAGTCAGTATCTTCGACAACTTTCTTGCGAAGGCCCTCTAGGACATCATCCTTGTCCTCTACCTGAGCCTCCAAGGCAACAACTTTTTCCTTAAGCAAATTGGCTTCGCCAGCCTGAGCTTCCAAAGCAGCAACCCTGTCCTTTAAAAACTTATTTTCATTAACAATGGACTCCCGGTCCTGGCGAAGCAAATTCTTCTCGTTCTCAAGATCTTGCTTGATTCGATCAACGTTTGCCTGAATTTGGAGTAGCTCAGCCTTCTCCCTTCGCAACCTCAACAACTCCTCGCACTCAGCAGCTATTGAGTTGAGGTTGGGAACTTGAGCATGCAACTCATTGATAGCTAAAACAACCTGTGAGAGGAAATAATCTCCTCGTTCAGTACTACGAGATCGGCAACACGAAGCCAAGGTCAATAATAAATTTAAGGGCGAAGGCGTAAAATCCATACCTTCATTCCCAAAGCCAAAATGTTAGAACTGATGCTTTCAGGATCCAAAGTTCGCACAAGTTGTTGATATTCTACAAGTAATCATAACACCGTTATGTTCGCAAAAATAGCTAAGGGAAAAAACTAGCTAAAACCCTGATCAAATAAAACACCTTCCCAAGCAAAGTCTTGGAGAGGCCCACCTTCGCGCATTTGAGCTGGCCCCTCCTCTTCGCCACCTACTAAACAAATCTCCTTCACATTAACATCAAACAGCACAATAACAATTGTCGCCAAAAGGAAAAGGCAAAATCATAAGTACCTTCGGAAGTAGAAGGAAAGCCCACACCCGCATCAACTTCCATATCCGCCCGAGAAGCAGCAGCCCTCTCAGTGGCATCGGAAGTTTTGGCTTCGGCAACTTGCTTTCCTCTATCTTGAACACCAATATCAGTCATGGCAGCATCGGCCAGAACTTGCAAAGAGTCATCAGCCCGAGGGGGAGAAGCCAAAGTCGGTGGAGGAACGTCAACTGGCGCAGACTCCATTGGGGCTTCGGCGATTGGCTCCTCAACATTTAGCAAAGCTAGCTTTTCAACAGCTTCGGGAGCAGCTTCAGCATCACCAAGATTCTCTTCAACAGTCAAAACAATGGGAACATCCCGAACAGGGGTATCCTCAAACTGACTAATATCAATACTATCGTCAAAGGGATCGGGCACTCGAGCACTCCCAGATGTCTCAGGAACTCCTTCACAAGCAATATCAATATCAACAAATGGATTCTCCGCTAAGTACCTTCCTAACAAAGGAAGACTTGTGCCCTGAAAGTAATTTCCAAAGAGAGCAATCTCACCTAGGAAAATATCATCCCCACTCCGAGGAGCCAAGCTCGCGAAACCAGTGACGGACGAAGCCATCAACTGCGCTGGAGCCGGAGCCGCCGGTGGCGCCCAAGGAGGAAGAGGTGGACGACCACAGCGCGAAGCCGAAGGAATAACTCCAAATGACGAACGGCCACCACGCAAAGCCGAAGAAGCGGCCCCGGTAGCTGGAGCCGCACCTGACAATGGAACAGCAGCAATTGGCGGCTCCTGACGGTGCCTTTTCTCGGCAGACTCGTGAGAGCTACTGCTGCTGCGCTTGGCCGGGATAGAAGAAGTTGCCTTCGCAACTCCGCGCCCGCGACCCTGGCCACAGCCTCCACCACGTCCAGATAGACCATCCCCACGAGGAGTGCGCGAAGGCGCAGAGTCATCTTCATCCACTTCCTTCGCTTTTGCCTTCCCTCTTTTATCTTTTTTCTCTTTCTTCTTTTCCTTAGTGGGGACAGGAATCTCACAAGCTCCATAAGAAATTTTCAACTCTTCAAAAACTCTGTTCAGTCTTACATGAACATAATTATCCTCGCTATTGCGATGCTCTTTCGTGGTATACGGGCCAAGAATATCAATAGCCTGCCGCTCCACCAAAGCAACGAATTCTGCGGCGGACATGCCTTCAGGTAATTTTGCCCCAAAACAAGGGAAAGCAACACTGGTATGATCACCACAAGGTTTCCACTCAACCTCAAAAGGTTTCCAGTCGGCAGACAAAAAGTAAACTCCAGCAGCGAGATCAGTAGCAATACCTTCCTCAATAAGGTCATGGCTGCAGATCGTCCGCGAAGCCGATCGGAAGGCCTTCCAGCATTCAGTGAATCCAGCACTTTCTGCGTTAAATACTGAACATGAAATAAACTTAAGCCAATCAACCTGGCTGTGCAAAGGGAAAGACACAGATTTTGTCCCATCCTCCAAAATAATTTCCTCCGAAGGCACCCTCACATAGAACCAGTACTTTTGCCAATCCTTGGTCCATTTATTTCTCTGAGCGAAGGAAGTTTCCACCTTCGCAAAATTGGAACCACGACGGCGCCTAGTGAAGGTGACAACCAAAATCTGGAGTGAATAGCTCGCCTTCGACTTCAGCCGACTTGTTCTGATTGTGACCCTCATATAATCGAAGGAACCCGTCAACTGTAACCGCTGACCCATGTGTCTTCACAGCCCAGAAAAACCGAAGGAGATGGCTGATGGCATTCGGCGTCAGATGATGCAATTGTAGGCCATACGGCGCGATCATCTTCGCGATGATGTTGTCAATGGGCATCTTCAGGCCCGCAATGAAAAAATCCGTAAAGACCACAGCTTCGTCTTCGCGAGAGTTAGGAGTAGTATCAGCATCGGGAGCACGGCCCCAACCCTCAGGAAAATATCCCCTCTCTTCATAGAATTTGATGTCATTTTTGCCGACCTTAGACTTGCCAAATACGAGTGTCTTCGCCCTCTTAGTGGGATCCACTAAATCCTCTACGTCACGTCATCCAGATTTTCGTCTTCACCAGCCTCAACATCCTCGACGTGATCATCGCCAGATGTCTCCTCCACAGTTGGAGTCTCATCCTCCAACTGTTGAGCAAATTGCTCAGCTTCAGTATCATCCATCCCCCCACGACGACGCTCGTGGAGCCTCGGGGCTGCCTTCACCAGCCATGACAATAAGAACAGCGGTCTGTCTGATGTGACAACAACTATTACTACTTCAGCGAAGGAAATCATCGAAAAAAGTGCTCACTTTATGCACTATTAAAAAAATAATAATAGTAACAACTTTTCATGCGAAGGCAAAAATAATGAAAGAGCAAAGAAAGGAGTACCTCAAAGCCTGACAGCAGAAGAGTGCAAACCAAGTGCTTCACAGCCCGAAGAAGATTTCGCAAAGCAGAAAGCGATTGACAGCGAAAGCAAGAAAAGGTAAAAAGGGGGACCCCTTCGGTCCTATTTATAGGACAGTAAAAAATGTGACCGTTACCGCAGCTCAAAAATCGAAATGGCCCAGAAAATTCAAAAAAATAATACAAATAAAAATAAAAATAAAATAGAAAATGAGCATAAAATACAGAACGCGAAGCCAAACTTGGAGCGAAGCCATCGACTCGGGACTTACTCCAACGGGAGGAGGCGTTTCTTTGGAACAGGCGAAGGCAATCCTAAATTTTTCGAGGACATCGGCCTGTTGGAGAAAGCCCTCATCCGCGAGAGGCTACTGTTGGGGGATTGGCCTGCCAAAGAAACACCTTCACCCGCTTATTTTGCATTTAAGCTCCTGGCATTTGCCTTCGCTACACGTACTTGAAAGGCCGTTGCCTTCTGTTGGGGGATTGGCCTGCCAAAGAAACACCTTCATCCACTTATTTTGCATTTAAGCTCCTGGTTTTTGCCTTCGCTACACGTACTTGAAAAGACGTTGCCTTCGCTAGCGATTAGGCGTTGTGTAGCGATCCATTACCTTCGCAACATTGATTCCAATTACGTGTCTGCGTTCGACCCTTTTTCCCCTTCGATTAGGTAATTTGGCACCGGGAGGCGATCGGCTGCCTTCGTCGCTAAATGATGTCCAGAATGGATGCGAAGGCGATTCTCAAATATTACCTGCATATCTGCGGTTTATCTTGCTACACAGGTTCAGGACGGGCCCGGGCGAGGGCACGATGGTTTCTCTCCCCCGGTGGAGAAGGCACCATGCGGCCAAAGGTGCTCCGGGTGGTGAAGGCAACAAAGGTCATTGGAGGCACGGTGAAGGCAGCATGGCCCTGGTCCAAACTGAGTCAAAGACGGAGTTGCAGGTCTATGTATTCACACTGAGATATGCGAATGTACTCTTATGCCCCTAGGAAACCAAAGATGTATAGTCGAGAGGGTGGTGCCTGATTTCCAGGGGTACAAGTGGAATATAAAAGGTGCCTCTTGACCTCCCTATAAAAGGGGGCCTCCCACCCACGTGTAAAGGGCTGATTCCCGAGAACACTATTGATAAGTGATTTACTGTTGCTTGTCTCTGTTCTCTGTCTTGGCTATTGTTTGGGCTTATTGGCTTCAGCTAGTTACCCAACAATTGGCGCCCACCGTTTGTTCTGTGCACGAAAAAACCCACGAACACCACCATGCCACCAAGAAGAGTAGCAACAAGACCACCCACCAACACCACTGAAGACACACCCCCAACCGGCAAAGCCAACGCCCAAGCCATAATTCCACCAAGCACCTTACCACCCATAACCAAAGCCATCACTGACGAAGCGAAAGTCGATGAAGAAACTCTCACCACCGAAGAAAAGCTGCGCAGGGTGGAGGAAAGGCTTCGCCTTCACCGTCTGGAGCAGCAGAGAGAGCTTGAAGCTGCCCAGCTGGAGCTACAACAGCAAATGCAAGAGGAAGAAGAAGAACAACAACACCAGCTGCTGCAGGTCAGGTAGCAGTTGGAAGAGCTGAGGCAAGCGAAGCAAAGAAGATTGAACTCCACAAACCCCAGAGCTGCGAAGCTCCGAGAAGAACTCGAAAGAGCCAAGAAACAAGTTCTTGAGCTCCAAGCAGAACTCAATGACCCAATTGCCTTCGCCAGTGCTGGAACAAATCACAATTCCACATCGGAAACCGGCTTCCAAGTGCTGCACACTCGTCCCATCGATCACACTTGCCCTCTCTCAGAAAGTCTGCAATTGGCAAGATGGCCGCCTTCATACAAGCCCATTTCTCTACCAAGGTACAATGGCCTCACCGACCCCAAGCAATTTCTCATGAGCTATGAGGCTGCAATAGCTTCGGCAGGGGGAGATGATGTGGTGCTGGCAAAGTCTTTCATCATTGTTTGCGATGGCACTGCAATGAACTGGTACACCAAGCTTCCAGGCTATCTATCAGCAGCTGGTTTGATTTGAAGAAAGAGCTGATCAAGAATTTCAGCATAATGGGAGACCAAGCACTCTCATATGCAGAGCTAACTCTACACCAACAGCCGAAGAAATCTCTGGAGGATTACTTTCACAAGTTTGTGGGACTGCGATCTCAGGCTCCTCATATTCCTGACGAAGCCACCAAGTTTGCAGCTATACAGGGGCTTTGGCCTGGCCCATTCGCGCAGCACATTGCAAGGGAAACACCAGCAACCCTCAGATATCTTTATGAGGAGTTCAAAAAATATTGTCGATTCAACAATGACAACCGAAGGCGAATTGCCAGAGAAGCTGTCATGAAAAGCCAGTATGATTCCCAAAACAAACAGCACCACTACAACCAAAACCACTACCAAAATTACACTTCCCAAACCATCATGAGCGTGGAGAGCCCACCTTCGTTCCAAGAGAACAAACCTACCTACCCAAAAAGCCAACTCCAGAACCAAAGAAATGAGCCTACCCAAAGAGGTGAAAGAACCGGCAGAGGCCGAGTAAGAGGAAGGGGTCCGCCTTCGGGACCAGAGTTGTTTTGCCAATATCATGGCAAAAATCACACCCATGGCATAGAACAGCGCCGAGACATCAAGAGAACCATTGACAAAATAAGGCAGACAAAATCCAAGCTACCCAAACGAAGCCACATTCGGCTTCGCACCCAAACCCAAAAACAAACCCAAGCCATTCAACCATACTGCCCAATCTATCCCTCCTTAAGCTCCAACTTTGTCCATCCCACAACCGCGATGGCGACTCAATTTTCGCCTTCGCCCCAAGCATTCCAACATTATTACCCACAAACACTGTATCCACACCTATACCCACAAAATACACAGCCTATCCCAGACAAGGACATCAAGGTAGAAGAATTACCACCACCACCACCACCACCACAAAAACCGCAAGATCAAAATACAGCAAATCCCTTACCCAGTTATGGCCTCATTATGCCAATAACTGGAGGATCCTCACTTGCCTTCGAAACAAAGAAGCAGAGAAAGAGCTACTTTCGCCAAGTCAACAACATCTCAGTTGACGGCCCTTACAAGAAATCGGAATGGTCTCACATGCCAATCACATCCACAGAAGAAGATCTCAAGCTCCACAATTTTTCACACAACGGCGCAATGTTGATTGAAGCCAACATTGCTGGCTGGACAATTGGGAAAGTGTTAATGGACACAGGCAGCTCTGCGGATATCATCTTGGTGAAGACACTCAGGTCAATGACCAACATCAACCCAGATAATCTAGAGCCATTAGATACACCTTTGGTCGGCTTCGGGGGGAAGTGCACTGCAACATTGGGAAAAATTACACTGCTAGTATCCTTTGGCGACACATCAAATGTAAGAACTGAGTTCATCACCTTCGACGTCGTTGACATGTTCTTCGACTATAATGTTATCTTCGGCAGAGGAGTCATAAATGCCTTCGACATCATCATAAGGCAAGCTTTCTTGTGCATGAAAATGCCAGCTCTCAAAGGAGTTATCACCGTCTTCGGTGACCAAACAGAGGCAAGAAGAATTGAGTATGCCAACACCCCAGGCCAGCGAAAGGTACACGTACTCGAAGAAAGAGAACCTATCTATCCTGAGGAGAAGCCAATTGCTGAGAAAGACAGCAAAAGCATAAAAGGGGCAACAGAAACAAAAGAAGTGCAATTGCAGCCTGATGTCTTCGATAGAAAAATGTTCATCGGTTCAGATCTTGAACCCGACGAAGAAGAAAGACTCGTTGAGTTCTTGAGAAACAATAAAGATGTCTTCGCATGGTCAAGCAACGATTTGCCAGGCGTCGACAGGAGCATAGTTGAGCACAAACTTGCAATCAGCCTAGAGATGAGGCCGAAGAAGCAGAAATTGAGGAAAATATCCGAAGAAAAGTGAGTGCAGTTAGCTGAGGTGCAAAGATTGCTAGATGCAAATGTTATACGCGAAGTCAAATATCCTCAGTGGTTAGCAAACACAGTGCCAGTGAAAAAGAAAAATGGAAAGTGGAGAATGTGTATCGATTGCACTGATCTCAATAAGGCATGTCCAAAAGATGACTTCCCACTCCCAAGAATCGACAAAATCATTGATCAAGCTACTGCAAGTGAGATGATGTCTCTCTTAGATTGCTTCTCCGGTTATCATCAGATATGGATGAAGAAAGAAGACGAAGAAAAAACCAGCTTCATCACTCCCGTTGGCACATTTTGCTTCATCAGAATGCCCGAGGGGCTTCGCAACGCTGGTACCACTTTCTGTCACATGTCAAGCACCATATTCAAAGAGGAACTTTTCAAAACTATACTGGCATATGTTGACGACATCCTGGTCAAGAGTGTGAAAAGACAAGATCACATCTCAGATCTGGCAGTTGCCTTCGCCAGAATGAGACAAGCTGGTCTCAAGCTCAACTCGGACAAATGTGTCTTCGGAGTAACCAAAGGTAAGATACTTGGTTGTCTAGTGTCAGCGAATGAAATCGAAGCCAATCCAGACAAGATCAATGCAATCCTCAACATGGAAGAGCCCAAATGCATCAGGGATGTGCAGAAACTCTCTAGCAGAATTGCAGCACTTAACAGATTTATTGCAAAGGCAGCTGAACGCAGTTTACCCTTCTTCGCAACCCTGAGAAATGCAACAAAATTTGAATGGGGAGAAGAGCAGTCGAAGGCATTTCATGAGTTAAAGCAATATCTGATGCAGCTCACAAAGCTAACAATACCTGACCAAAAGGCACCCTTACTGTTATACATCGCAGCTTCGCAATCAGCCGTCAGTGCCGCACTTATTGTAGAAAAGCTAATTGAGGGCAGAAAAATACAGCAGCCAGTGTATTATGTATCTGAGGCACTGCCTGCGTCAAAGCTATTCTACACTGAGATCGAGAAAATGATCTATGCCATGGTGATGGCATCCAGAAAGCTAAGGCATTATTTCGAGGGGCACAACATCAAAGTGCTCACAGATCAGCCACTAAAGGAGCTGCTAAGTAACAAGGAAGCTTCAGTAAGAATACGCAAATGGGCTGCAGAGCTGACTGAATATGTGCTTGATTTCGAATGAAGAACAGCAGTGAAATCACAAGTCTTGGCTGATTTCATAGCCGAGTGGACATCGCCTTCGGCAGAAAAGCTGACCAGAGAAGAAAGCTGGCTAATACATTGTGATGGCGCTTGGGGGGACAAAGAAGCCGATATCGCAGCGATTGTGCAATCGCCTTCGGGCGTAAAAATGAGGTATGCAGCGAATCTTGAATTCTGCAAAAACAGTGATAGAAGTACAAATAATGTTGCTGAATACGAAGCTGTGCTATTGGGGCTCAGAAAAGCGAAGGCGCTGGGGCTCAGCGCTTCATTATGAAAACTAACTTGAAGGTGGTAGCAGATCATATTGAAAAAGAAAGTGTTGCAAAACAGCCAGAGCTGATCAAGTATCTGAATTCAGTTCGAGCAATGGAGGAAACATTCAAGGGCTTTACAGTCGAATACATCCCGAGGTCAAAAAATGAAGAAGCCGATGCATTGGCCGAAGCAGCGGCAAAGGGGGATAAACTGCCACCCGATGTCTTCTTCCAAACATTGACAATGCTTTCAATCAAAGAGCTTGATGAGCAGCCAAAATTGATCAATGCAATAAACTCAGAAGACTGGCGGTCATCCATAATGGCATGTCTTAGGGGATACTATGAACCAATTGATGAAGACGACCTCAAAACCATGCAGCAGAGAGCAAAGTCATATCAAATCATTGACAGCATTCTATACAAGAAAGGAGTTGTGGCTCCTTGGCTTCGCTACGTGTCAATAAGTGAAGGCAGAGAGTTAATACAAGAGATACACAGTGGCCTATGCGGAGCTCACTTTGGAGCGAGGGCAATTGTGGGGAAGGCAATGCGACAAGGGTTTTATTGGCCTTCGATCATCAATGACGCAACCAACACAGTCAAGAATTGTGATGAATGTCAAAAATGTGCAGCAATCAGAAAATCACCTTCGGAGCTATCACAACTGATAAACCTGGCCACTGCAGAGATGGGGCATCGATCTTGTGGGTCCTCTTCCTACAGCTCAAGGAAATCTGAAATATGCAATTGTCGCAGTGGAATATTTTACCAAGTGGATTGAGGCAAAGCCATTTTCAAACATCACAGCGAAGGCAGTCATCAAATTCTTCTGGCAGCAAATTGTTTGCAGATTTGGAGTCTCAAGGGAAATCACAGTGGATAATAGGAAGCAAATCGACTGCGATTAATTTAGGCAGCATTGCATGTCCATCGGGACGAAGCCAAGATTCGTATCAGTATACTACCCCCAGTCCAATGGTGCAGTTGAAAGGGCAAATGGCATCATATTCAACGCCATCAGAAAATGCCTTGCTAATTGTAAGAAAAAAGGCAAATGGGTGGAGGAAATGGCGAAGGTAATCTGGGCTCACAACACATCTACTTCAAGAGCAACTCAGTTCACACCCTTCAAACTACTATACGGCGAAGAAGCAGTATGCCCAGAGGAGATTCTTCATAAAGGGCTCTGCACTCAGCAAGAGGCGCCCAAAGACAGCGAAGCTATAGACAAAGATCTCACAGAAATATACAGGCTGCAAGCAGCCAAAAACATATCTAAGTACCAAGAAGAAACAAGAAAATGGCGTGACAAAAAAGTGGTAAGAAAAGACATCAACATAGGTGATTGGGTGCTAAGGAAGAACCCAAATATGCCTTCGGGAAAACTGCAAAACAAATGGGAAGGACCATTCCTGATCATCAAAAGTAACAGACCTGACTCATTTCACTTGGGGGATGGAGAAGGAAATGAGCTGCCGCATTCATGGAATGCGGACAGCCGCATTCATGGAATGCGGACAGCTTGCGAAGGTACTACTTGTGAGCATCATGTAACAATTGGCTTCGTAATCTATAAACGAAGTCAATTCATAGAGTAGATTTTCATTTTTTTCTTCAAACAAGCCCGTACTCTTTTCCTCACAGGGGAACCCTTACCAAGGGGTGAGGTTTTTAACGAGGCGGTGCTAACTGTAACTCGTCTAAAATATTGAACGATCTATTCCCCAAAAAGTTGCATCGAAAGCAATTGGCTTCGGCCAAATCGCTGGTATTCGATAAACCAAATAAAACTAAATTGACCCTACCAAAGGTAAGGCCAATTCAGATCTAAGAATGCTTACTCTAAGGAGTAAAAGGGGCTTTGGCTCAGATTGTTTTTCATATATACAAAACGTTTACTCTAAAAAGAGAAAGGGGGCTTCGGCTCAGTTTGAACGAAAAGCCTAAACTCGCTTTGGGCGGAGGAGGCGTTTCTCTCAGAAGCAAAGGCAAATCGAGTTCAATCTCTTGTGCTCAAACACGATGCATACTACACGATCAGCTTCGCAAGACTCATGAACATATTTCATCTTCGCATGAATAAACCTAAACTCGCTTTGGGGAGGCGTTTCTCTTAAAAGCGAAGACAAATCGAGTTCACATTCATTCATACAAAGATGTAATTACATCGTTTTCAGACATCATCAAAAATTCTCAAAACATTTCAAACACATAACCATAAAACTGTTCGCCAGACCTCCTAAAGCGAGGGGCATTGTAAACGCACGCAAAGTTTTTGACATCAGGACATGCCTTCAGGGATCTTCGCCCCAAAATAAGGGAAAGCAACTCTAGTATGATCACCATGAGGCTTCCATTCAACCTTAAAAGGTTCCCAGTCGGCAGATAAGAAATAAGTTCCAGCAGCAAGATCAGCAGCAATGCCTTCTTCAATAAGATCATGGCTGCATAACGTCTGTGAAGCCGTTCGAAAGGCTTTCCATCATTTAGTGAATCCAGCGCTTTCTGTGCCAAACACTGGGCAAGAAACAAAGTTAAGCCAATCGACTTTGCTGTGCAGAGGAAAAGTCACAGATTTAGTCCCGTCTGCCAAAGTGACCGCCTCCGAAGGCACCCTCACATAAAACCAGTACTTCTACCAATCCTTGGTCAATTTATTTCTATTAGCGAAGGAAGTTTCCACCTTTGCAAAGTTGGAACCATGACAGTGCCCAGTGAAAGTCACACAACCAAAGTCTGGAGTGAAAAGCTCGCCTTCGACTTCAGACGACTTGCTCTGATTATGACCCTCATACAGTCGAAGAAACCCATCAACGGTAACCGGAGACTCATTCGTCTTTACAGCCCAGAAAAACCGAAGGAGATGGCTGATGGCATTCGGCGTCAGATGATGAAGCTGCAAGCCATAGGGCGCAATCATCTTTGCGATGATGTTGTCAATGGGCATTTTCAGGCCTGCAATAAAAAAATCTATGAAAACCACAGCCTCGTCTTCGCGAGGGTTAGGGATAGTATCGGCACCAGGAGCACGGCCCCAACCCTCAGGAAAGTACCCCTTTTCTTCATAGTACTTGATGTCGTTCAAGCCAACTTTAGTTTTACCAAAGATAAGTGTCTTCATCCTCTTAGTGGAATCTACTAGATCCTTCACATTGGCTTCCACGTCGTCCAAGTTCTCATCTTCGCCAGCTTCTTTTTCTTCGACGTGCTCATCGCCAGAAGCATCTTCAGCGGCTGGAGTTTCGTCCTCCAACTGCTGAGCAAACTCTTCAACCTCAGTATCACTCATCACTTTTTGTGCTTCGGGGCTGCCTTCGCCAGCCATATCTATAAGCACAGCTGTCTGCCTGATGCATGCCACTGCAAGAATGACAACAATTGTCATTACTGCAGCGAAGGAAATAAGTAAAAACAAAATATTTAAACGCATAGAGCGTACTTTACTTGCAACAAATTGGGTTTCTAAGCTAACAAAACCGTGTAAGCAACGATCAATTTATGATCTGACCAAACAAAGACAAAATTCAAATTAAAACAATTTACATACGAAGGCAAAAATAATGGAAAAGTATGACAAGCAAACAAGGGAATACCTCAAAGCTTCATAGCAAAGGTGAAAACCAGATGCCTCACAACGCGAAGAAAAATTCACAAGCTGAAAGCGATTGAAAGCGAAAGCAAGGAAAGGTAAAAAGGGGGGACCCCTTCGGTCCTATTTATAGGGCAGTAAAAAATGTGACCGTTACTGTGGCTCAAAAATCGAAATGGCCCAGAAAATTCAAAAAAATAATACAAATAAAAATAAAAATAAAATAGAAAATGAGCATAAAATACAGAACGCGAAGCCAAACTTGGAGCGAAGCCATCGACTCGGGACTCATTCCAACGGGAGGAGGCGTTTCTCTGGAACAGGCGAAGGCAATCCTGAATTTTTCGAGGACATCGGCCTGTTGGAGAAAGCCCTCGTCCACGAGGGGCTACTGTTGGGGGATTGGCCTGCCAAAGAAACACCTTCACCTGCTTATTTTGCATTTAAGCTCCTGGTTTTTGCCTTCGCTACACGTACTTGAAAAGCCACTTCCTTCACTAGCGATTAGGCGTTGTGTAGCGATTCATTACCTTCGCAACATTGATTCCAATTACGTGTCTGCGTTCGACCCTTTTTCCCCTTCGATTAGGTAATTTGGCACCGGGAGGCAATCGGCCGCCTTCGTCGCTAAATGATGTCCAGAATGGATGCGAAGGCGATTCTCAAATATTACCTGTATATCTGCGGTTTATCTTGCTACACAGGTTCAAGACGGGCCCGGGCGAGGGCACGATGGTTTCTCTCCCCCGGTGGAGAAGGCACCATGCGGCCGAAGGTGCTCCGGGTGGTGAAGGCAACAAAGGTCATTGGAGGCACGGTGAAGGCAGCGTGGACCAGGTCCAAACCGAGTCAAAGACGGAGTTGCTGGTCTACGCATTCACACTGAGATGTGCGAATGTACTCTTATGCCCCTAGGAAACCAAAGATGTATAGTCTAGGGGGTGATGCCTGATTTCCAGGGGTACAAGTGGAATGTAAAAGGTGCCTCTTGACCTCCCTATAAAAGGGGCCTCCTACCAACGTGTAAAGGGCTGATTCCCGAGAACACTGTTGATAAGTGATTTACTGTTGCTTGTCTCTGTTCTCTATCCTGGCTATTGTTTGGGCTTATTGGCTTCGGCTAGTAACCCAACACCTTCGCTAGCGATTAGGCGTTGTGTAGCGATCCATTACCTTCGCAACATTGATTCCAATTACATGTCTGCGTTCGACCCTTTTTCTCCTTCGCTAGGTGATTTGGCATCGGGAGGCGATCGGCTGCCTTCGTCGCTAAAGGATGTCCAGAATGGATGTGAACGCGATTCTCAAATATTACCTGCATATCTGCGGTCTATCTTGTTACACAGGTTCTGGACGGGCCCGGGCGAGGGCACGATGGTTTCTCTCCCCCGGTGGAGAAGGCACCATGCGGCCGATGGTGCTCCGGGTGGTGAAGGCAATAAAGGTCATTGTAGGCACGGTGAAGGCAGCGTGGACCAGGTCCAAACCGAGTCAAAGACGGAGTTGCTGGTCTACGCATTCACACTGAGATGTGCGAATGTACTCTTATGCCCCTAGGAAACCAAAGATGTATAGTCTAGAGGGTGAAGCCTGATTTCCAGGGGTATAAGTGGAATGTAAAAGGTGCCTCTTGACCTCCCTATAAAAGGGGGCCTCCCACCAACGTGTAAAGGGTGGATTCCCAAGAACATTATTGATAAGTAATTTACTGTTGCTTGTCTCTGTTTTCTGTCTTGGATATTGTTTGGGCTTAGTAGCTTCGGCGCTAACCCAACAGTTCCAAAATCATCGCCACCCTAGGAGCCTGAAGTCTGATGTCTGACGGTATAATTGCTTAAGCACCATATACCAGAAAGAAATGCGTCTCACCTGTTGCATGATTCATGGTGGTTCGCATTGCCCACAGCACTATCTGTACTTCATCTATCCATCGCTTGTCATAGCCTTTTAGCTTGCCAAAAATTCTCTTCTTGATGCCTCGTAAGATGATGCCGTTCGCGCGCTCCA
>CM014276.1:18984007-18999091 GCA_004135705.1 Alloteropsis semialata
GAATGCAAGCTCGGCCAACTGCATATCAGACAGTTTCAAACTATAACATCGATTCCTAGTGTCACGGAACCGTTGAATATACTCCTTGACGGTCTCATCGTTCCTTTGCCTGATAGCAATCAAATCGGAGATCTTCATCTCATTCAGACCAGAAAAGAAGTATTTATGGAACTGCTTCTCCATATCGGACCACCCTGTGACTGATCCTGCTGGCAACGACGTAAACCAGGTAAACGCCAGCCCTGACAGTGACAGAGGGAAAAATCTGAGCCTGAGTCCCTCTTCCGAAGCAGCCTCACCACACTGAGCCAAGAATCGGCTTACATGTTCGATGGTGGTCATATCATCTTGCCCGGAAAACTTGGAGAAATCCGGCACTCTGTAACGCGGAGGAAGTGGCACTGCATCAAAGTAAGACGGGTACGGGTGCCGGTACAACCTCGCTTCATCTTTAGGCTTCAAGCCGAATTGATTCTGGATCACCTCGGCTATCTTCTGCGACCAATCGGACTGTTGATTTCCAGGTGGCATTCCATCAGCTATATCCATCATATAGTTATTATAATCACCAACCATACGCTGATGTGCAGGGACCTCTGTGCGCAGTCTTGCAGCTGCAGGTTGTTTCTCTCCTTCGTTCAGAGTCCTGGCATACTTTTCACCATGTGGGCCGACAATAGTTCCATCGGCCATCAACAGAAAACCGTTGGCCAGTTCAACAGGAGGCGGTGGAGCAATCGGAATCTGTGGAGCAACGGTCATTGCATTATCTGTACCTTCTTTGCCTCTTCCTGACCCTGATACCCCTGGAGAATCTGCTATATATACTGGACCTTTCAAACAAATAGCATCGTCCACCGCCTTCTTGATGAGATTGTCCAGAGAATTCACCAAAGTGCCTGACTGGTTGATCAACGCATGATGAACAGCCTGGTGAATCATCTCTGCTGTATTGATCTGGTACTCCCGAGCATCAGTTGTCTTCTTGATTAACTCTGGATCCGGGAGAGGACCTTTGAGTATGGGGCCTGAACGATTACGCCCAAATTGTCCAAGACAGAGCTTTTCAAACGCATCAATCTGAGCCTGAACTGCATCCAATTGAGCTTTGGACAGATCGGCTTTTGTAATGGGAATAGCCGTCTCAGGCGTCTTGTTCTTGTCGTTCTTAGCCTTCTCAGCAGCTTCTTTCTCAGCAGCAAGTCTTGCTGCAGCTTCCTGTTCAGCATCAGACGACGACATCTTGGAATTTGTTTCTCGTGTCCCACTGGGCATGCCAAAAATGTGTTGACGCGGAAAATCGGCGGTCGTATCTCCCGCGTGCAGCACACGAAGACCAGGGAGATCAGCTTCGCTCCAGTGCCAATCCACACTCCAGTTCAGGTTCGCAGCATGCCAGTCAATTTGACCTGAAATTGACAAGGGAATAAAACAGTTAAATTACTCTTTGATTGTGCCGGCTCTATTTCAGATGATGGAGTAACGTCGAATTTTAGCCAAGACCCAATCAGACACGTATCGGCCGATACCAATCGGACCTCAAAATCGGACCTCATTGATGACGTCAATCGGACCAAGTGATCGGACCTTAATCAGACACCAAATCGGACCTCAAAATCGGACCAATCAGGATCGGACCTTGATTGATATAACAGACCAGCCTTTGAATAATAAAATAAAGCGTAAAACAAGGCCAATATGTAAAATAATGGATCAGCTATGTCTTTAAACAAGATATTAAATGAGCAAAGTGTAAGCCGATACATTGTCCACCTTGTCTAATTGCCAGTTTGACTCGTCTTATCGGACTATCTAACCAACCAATCGGACTATAGCCTTTGCAGAGAAATCTAGCTCCGACGTAGGGAATCTAGATTTCTCCAACTATGATCAGATCAGATAGCTAGATAATCAGATTCAACTCATCAACCTGTCAATTAAACAAGATGCTCGCACAGGTGTTGATCAGATTAAGCAAATAAGCAGGTAAAATATTAACAGATTCGTTCTGATTCTAAGATATGCTACCAAATAATTAAGCAAGATCCAGCTCCGACGTAGGGAATCTACACCGCACTTAACATTCAAATAGCAATAAGGCATAACCAAAGCTTCCTTCGGCTAATCAAGATGAATCTAGCTCCGACGTAGGGAATCTAGACCAAGCATGACAGTCAAAGATTAATCTAATCGTATTGCAAAGATCCAGCTCCGACGTAGGGAATCTACACCAGTACAATACTCAAAGAACAACCAGATTAAACCACAAAGCAAGATCGGACCTAGAACGATGCTGTAAGATAAATATTGCTTAAATCGGACCAAGACCAATGCTCAAAGCCGTCGAAGGAGTAGAATTGATTCACATGGCGTAGATCTAAACCAATCTAGCAACTCCAACAAACCGCAAAGACTACCTTTAGTAACCAAGATTATTCTAGCTCCGACGTAGGGAATCTAGACAAATCTTGATACCTAGCTCCGACGTAGGGAATCTAGGCTTAAAGTGTAATCCGATAACGATAATCTGTTGAATAATCAATATTGATCTAGCTCCGACGTAGGGAATCTATATCAATCTTGATTATCCAGAGATAAATCGGTTGAACAGTATAAACGAGAAAGGGCGATGCGCCTCAATTCAAAGCCTATACTAGTTCGATAAATTGACTAACTTACTGGTAAGCCGGAGATCAGAACTGATGCAGCCCGTCCACCAATGAGCTTCGTCGGTAACTACTACTAAGGGTTTTGGCGTGAAGCCGGGTTGTATTGATTGTGAGAATAGTTTTTACAATGGACAAGGGTTCATATTTATACCCTGGTCATGGAGAGTCCTGATCGGACCAGACTAACTAAATAAAGTAAACTAAATCTAATACAAAATAGGACTCTTAATATGCCTTCAAAAAGGAAATAGTCCCTGGATCTGATACGCTTCCTTCTTAGCCGACGCACCTTTCCTCTTGTACTCGTCATCGGGTCGAACTCCTGCTTCATCGGACTCCTCTTCAGTATCGGCTTCCTTCTCTGTCATCTCCAGCCTTGACCAGTCAACGGGCCCACTGCGCAGTCTTAACCTCACCACGTCACCATCTGACTCAGCATGTCAGGTGCGAAAATCCGGTGTCAACAAGCAGCCAGGCATAGCCCGTGCAGTAGAGCTTCGTACTCGGCCTCATTGTTGGTGGCTTTCCAGAGGATCTGGAGCACGTGCTTGAGTTGGTCTCCCTTTGGAGATATGAAGAGAACACCTGCGCCAGCTCCTTCAAGCTTCATCGACCCGTCGAAATACATAATCCAGTGTTCTGGAGGTTCTTCGGGTGCTGCTTGTTGTATTGCCATCCACTCAGCAACAAAGTCAACCAGAGCCTGAGACTTGATCGGGCGCATGGGATAAAGTCGATGGTATGAGAACCCAGCTCGACCGCCCATTTGGAGATTCGCCCAGTCGCGTCCCGGTTGTGGAGAATGACGCCGATTGGAAAGGAGGTGACTACAACAACTCGGTGAGCGTTGAAGTAGTGGCGCAGCTTGCAAGATGTGATCACGACAGAATATAACAGCTTCTCGACCTGGGAGTAGCATACTTTTGATTCCGTGAGCACCTCGCTGATGAAGTAGACGGGCCGCTGTACTTTAAATACATGGCTAGGTTCCTCCTGCTCGACTACGATTGCACTCTCACCACATGGGTTGTGGCTGCAATGTATAGGAGCAGTGGTTCCTGGTGCAGTAAGAACTAGTGGTGTTTGGAGGAAAGTCTTGAGGTCTTCAAAAGCCGCATCAGCTTCCGCAGTCCATTCGAAAGGCAATCCTCTATCACCGAGTCTTGAGATGAATCTGTTGAGGGCTGCCATACATCCTGTCAGCTTTTGTACGTCCTTGAGAGACTTGGGAGGCTTCATGGATGTAATGGTGGTGATCTTCTCAAGATTGGCCTCAATCCCTCGGTGGCTGACTATGAAGCCCAGCAGTTTCCCTGCGGGCATGCCAAACACACACTTGGTTAGGTTGAGCTTCCATTGGAATTCCCTGAGATGTGAGAAAGTCTCGGACAAGTCATCGATGAGACTGTTCGGGTTCTTTGTCTTGACCACAACATCATCAACATAGGCTTCAACATTGCGGCCAATTTAAGACTTCACACAACTCTGAATTGAGCGCTGATAAGTTGCTCCTGCGTTCTTGAGTCCGAAGGACATTGTTGTGTAGTAGTAAACGCCAAATGGAGTGATGAACGCCGTCTTGATTTGGTCTTTTTCTTACAGGCTAATTTGATGATAGCCCGAGTAGCAATCGAGGAAACAGAGTAATGAGCATCTAGCTGTTGAGTCCACCACTTGATCAATGCGGGGTAGCCCGAAAGGATCCTTTGGGCAATGCTTGTTCAAGTCGGTGTAGTCGACACACATCGTCCACTCGTTGTTGTTCTTCTTTCGCACCAGGACAGGATTAGCAAGCCAGTCAGGGTGAAACAACTCTTTGATGAACCCGGCTGCTAGTAGTTTCGCCAGCTCCGTACGGATGGCTTCCTTCTTGTCTTGGGCAAAGCGTCGCAGACGTTGTTTCTTCGGTTTGGCAGCTGGATCGACATTAAGTTTGTGCTCAGCCAACTCCCTTGAGACTCCTGACATGTCAGAAGGCTTCCATGCAAAGATGTCGCGGTTGTCCCGTAAGAAGCTGGTGAGCACGCTTTCCTATTTGATAGACAGGTCAGCTCCGATCAGCGCCGTCTTGGAGGGGTCACCCGTCCCTAGGACGATCACCTTGATGGGAACTTCCTGGGAGGGCTTCATGGTTGACGGGGCTAGCTTTTTCGTTGGGATGTCCAACTCTGCCTCGCCGAGTTGTTTCGCCATTGCTGCTACGATTGCTGCCTGGCTCTGTTGCTACAAATTTGCGGCAATCGTCACTGCCTCGGTGTCGCAATTGTAGGAGGTCTTCAAGTCGCCCTTTAGGGATAGAATCCTCTTAGGGCCTGGGATCTTCAGGACGAGGTAAATGTAGTGTGGTATCGCCATGAACTTCGCCAGAGTAGGTCTCCCTAGGATTGCGTGGTACGATGATTCGAAGTCAGCGACCTTGAATGTAATGTACTCGGTCTTGTAGTTGGCCTCGATACCAAATGTAACTGGAAGTGATACCTGGCCGAGGGGTACGGTAGCGTTGCCTAGGACGATGCCGTAGAAGGGTGAATCAGTGGGCTTGAGAAGGTTGGAGATGTCCAAGCCCATCTATTGACGTCAAAAAATCAGGTGACGATCCTCTGGAAATCAACACTGTGGCCTGGGAGATCTGCTTAACTCCAGTGCAGGTCCTATATTTTTTTGAGGTTCGGGGCGTGCCAGTCAGTTTGACCATTCAACTGACAAGGTGTATAATGACGTTGTATCGGCCAATTAATAGAATCACAATGCTGAGCCGATATAACACTTGAGCAAATAAGACATATGCATATCAATCGGCTACATGATAGAATTGAATAAAAACAACATGGAGCCGACGACCAATGGCCGATACAAGAATTAAGCATTGAAAGTGCCTATCAGCCGTGAATATATCCAGGATAATGATAACCAATAGCCGATAGCCAATGCAAAATAATTTGAATATATCATAACATCCATCAATTGAAGCATATCGGCTAAAGAAAATAATATATGAAGGCATGGGCGAGCATTAGCTTTAAACAATTGCAACATCTTAATGTGCAATTAGCCGATGCAGCACTTGGAGCGAGCGCCAAATCAATATCAAAATCATGAAAAGGCCAGCTAGTCGATAGAAGCTAATCTATCATCACCATGAATCGGATCAATTTTGAGACAGCGTTAGCAGCAGGGCGACAGATTAAAGACTATAAACATAGCGAACCAGACCACAACTAGATATTAATTCAGCAAAAGCTCACTAAAAGCCAAGAATAAGAAACTACCGGCTATTAAAGTACGTTCTGTTAGACTTCTAATAATATGGCAACTTGAAGGAGCATAACAGATCTAGAAGATAAATTAGCCGATAGATCTTAAACAGGGCAGGATACCGTAGATCGAGACGACAGCAATGCGTCCGGAAGTCAAAAGATCCACGATATCCAATAAACCGGTGGAACTTTGGACTTACCCCTCCACCAAAGATCGAAGCGATGCAGCTCGACGTCCGGTGCCAAGTTTCGCCTGTGAAAAAAGTAAAGGTAAAAGGGTGGCGATGCGTCGAGTTGTATTGATCGAGAGATAAAACTTTTACAATTGTTCGTCGCCCTCAGTATATAGGGCGGTTGGTCTTTGGTAATACAGGATAGGACTCTTTCACGGGCATACAAAAGATCACGTATCTATTCTAGACGCTAACCTAATAAAATATTTCTATTCCTAATCCTTCACGTAGCATCTTAATTCCTTGCGTGACCCAGCCAAACAATATTAAAATATTTCCTTTCAATATTTAAGCTGGACTCTTCCTTTCCCATTGCTTCCTTTCCTTTACTTTCTGATTAACCATTCAGCCAAAGCAATTTAGATTAGGAAATACTTTATCTCCAATAAGCCGAACACCATCATGTGACTAAATCCATGCCTTCTACTCTTTGGTCCTCAATGCACTTTTCCTTCATATAATATCTCATCGTGTCAAATTTTGGTGTAAACACAGGCCCCCCAGTTCGGAGTATGAATACCTCATGCTTTGAATTATTTATTTTTTAAAGCCGACGAACTTTCTTTCCACTGGACAGGGTCTGATCATCGCACAAAGGATCCATCGGCTTGATACCGTAGTTGTCATAAGCCGATGCTTCCAAGTGCCGATTCTCTTCATCTCTATTGGACTGATGCAAATCTACACTGGAAGTTATTATTGTTACCTTGGCCTGAACATTGGTGCTAACTTAAAGATCTCGGAGCTTCATATTGGCAACCATCTCCTTCCCGAGAACATTATTGATAAGTAATTTACTGTTGCTTGTCTCTATTCTCTGTCTTGGCTATTGTTTGGGCTTAGTAGCTTCAGCGCTAACCCAACAATTGGCGCCCACCGTCTGTGCGGTGCATGAAGGAAATCCACGAACACCACCATGCAACCAAGAAGAGTAGTAACAAGACAACCCACCAACACCACCGAAGACACACCCTCAACTGACGAAGCCGATGCCCAAGCCATAATTCCACCAAGCATCTTACCACCCATAACCGAAGCCATCACTGACGAAGCGGAAGTCGATGAAGACACTCTCACTACCGAAGAAAAGCTGCGCAGGGTGGAGAAAATGCTTCGCCTTCACCGTCTGGAGTAGCAGAGAGAGCTCGAAGCTGCCCAGCTGGAGCTACAACAGCAAATGCAAGAGGAAGAAGAAGAAGAACAACACCAGCTGCTGCAGGTCAGGAAGCAGTTGGAAGAGCTGAGGCAAGCGAAGTAAAGAAGATTGAACTCCACAAACCCCAGAGCTACGAAGCTCCGAGAAGAACTCGAAAGAGCCAAGAAACAAGTTGCTGAGCTCCAAGCAGAACTCAATGATCCAATTACCTTCGCCAGTGCTGGAACAAATCGCATTTCCACATCGGAAACCAGCTTCCAAGTGCTGCATACTCGTCCCATTGATCACACTTGCCCTCTCTCAGAAAGTCTGCAATTGGCAAGATGGCCGTCTTCATACAAGCCCATCTCTCTACCAAGGTACAATGGCCTCACCGACCCTAAGCAATTTATCATGAGCTATGAGGCTGCAATAGCTTCGGCAGGGGGAGATGATGTGGTGCTGGCAAAGTCTTTCATCATTGTTTGCGATGGCACTGCAATGAACTGGCACCAAGCTTCCAGGGTTATCTATCAGCAGCTGGTTTGATCTAAAGAGAGAGCTGATCAAGAATTTCAGCATAATGGGAGATCAAGCACTCTCATATGCAGAGCTAACTCTACACCAACAGCCGAAGGAATCTTTGGAGGATTATTTTCGCAGGTTTGTGGGACTGCGATCTCAGGCTCCTCATATTCCTGACGAAGCCGCCAAATTTGTAGCTATACAGGGGCTTCGGCCTGGTCCATTTGCGCAGCACATTGCAAGGGAGACACCAGCAACCCTCGAAGATCCATATGAGGAGTTCAAAAAATACTGTCGATCTGACAATGACAACCGAATGCGAATTGCCAGAGAAGCCATCATGAAAAGCCAGTATGATTCCCAAAACAAGCACCACCACTACAACCAAAACCAATACCAAAACTACCCATCCCAAACTATTATGAGCGTTGAGAGTCCACCTTCATTCCAAGAAAACAAACCCCCTCACCCAGAAAGCCAATTCCAGAACCAAAGAAATGAGCCTACCCAAAGAGGTGGAAGAACCGGCAGAGGCCGAGGAAGAGGAAGGGGCCCGCCTTCAGGACCAGAGTTGTTTTGCCAATATCATGGCAAAAATCACACCCATGGCACAGAGCAGTGCCGAGACATCACGAGAACTATTGACAAGATGAAAGCAGACAAAATCCAAGCAACCCAAACGAAGCCACCTTTGGCTTCGCACCCAAACATCCAAGCCCAAACACAAACCCAAGCCATTCAGCCATACTGCCCAGTCTATCCCTCCTTAAACTCCAACTTTGTCCATCCCACAACTGCGATGGCGACTCAATTTTCGCCTTCGCCACAAGCATTCCAACATTATTACCCACAAACATTGTATCCACACCTATACCCACAAAACACCCAGCCTATCCCAAACAAGGACATCAAGGTGGAAGAATTACCACCACCACCACAAAAACCGCAAGATAAAAACACAGCAAATCCCTTGCCCAGTTATTGCCTCATTATGCCAATAACTGGAGGATCCTCACTTGCCTTCGAGACAAAGAAGCAGAGAAAGAGCTACTTTCGCCAAGTCAACAACATCTCAGTTGACGGCCCTTACAAGAATTCGGAATGGTCTCACATGCCAATCACCTTCACAGAAGAAGATCTCAAGCTCCACAATTTTCCACACAACGACGCAATGTCGATTGAAGCCAACATTGCTGGCTGGACAATTGGGAAAGTGTTAATGGACACAGGCAGCTCTGCGGATATCATCTTGGCAAGACACTCAGGTCAATGACCAACATCAACCCAGACAATCTAGAGCCATCAGATACACCTTTGGTCGGCTTCGGGGGGAAGCGCACTGCAACATTGGGGAAAATTACACTGCCAGTATCCTTTGGCGACACATCAAATGCAAGAACTGAGTTCATCACCTTCGGCGTCGTTGACATGTTCTTCGACTATAATGTTATCTTTGGCAGAGGAGTCATAAATGCTTTCAACATCATCATAAGGCAAGCTTTCTTGTGCATGAAAATGCCAGCTCTCAAAGGAGTCATTACCATCTTCGGTGACCAAACAGAGGCAAAAAGAATTGAGTATGCCAACACCCCAGGCCAGCGAAAAGTACACATACTCGAAGAAAGAGAACCTATCTATCCTGAGGAGAAGCCAATTCCTGAGAAAGACAACAAAAGCATGCAAGGGGCAACAGAAATAAAAGAAGTGCAATTGCAGCCTGATGTCTTCGATAGGAAGGTGATCATCGGATCAGATCTTAATCCTGACGAAGAAGAAAGACTCATCGAGTTCTTGAGAAACAATAAAGATGTCTTCGCATGGTCAAGCAATGATTTGCTAGGCGTCGACAGGAGCATAGTTGAGCACAAACTTGCAATAAGCCCTGAGATGAGGTCGAAGAAGCAGAAACTAAGAAAAATGTCTGAAGAAAAAGTAAGTGCAGTCAAAGTTGAAGTGCAAAGACTGCTGGATGCAAATGTTATACGTGAAGTAAAATATCCTCAGTGGTTAGCAAACACGGTGCCAGTGAAAAAGAAAAATGGCAAGTGGAGAATGTGCATCGATTTCACTGATCTCAATAAGGCATGTCCAAAAGATAACTTCCCACTACCAAGAATCGACAAAATCATTGATCAAGCTACTGCAAGTGAGATGATGTCTCTTTTAGATTGCTTCCCCAGTTATCATCAGATCTGGATGAAGAAAGAAGACGAAGAAAAAACCAGCTTCATCACTCCCGTTGGCACATTTTGCTTCATCAGAATGCCCGAGGGGCTTCGCAACACTGGTACCACTTTCTGTCGCATGTCAAGCACCGTATTCAAAGAGGAACTTTTCAAAACTATACTGGCATATGTTGATGCAGCTCACGAAGCTAACAATACCTGACCCGAAGGCACCCTTACTGTTGTACATTGCAGCTTCGCAATCAGCCGTCAGTGCCGCACTTATTGCAGAGAAGCTAATTGAGGGAAGAAAGATACAGTAGCCTGTGTATTATGTCTCTGAGGCACTAACTGCGTCGAAGCTATTCTACACTGAGATCGAGAAAATGTTCTATGCTGTGGTGATGGCATCCAGAAAGCTAAGGCATTATTTCGAGGGGCACAACATCAAAGTGCTCACAGATCAACCACTAAAAGAGCTGCTAAGTAACAAAGAAGCTTCAGTAAGAATACGCAAATGGGCTGCAGAGCTGTCTGAATATGTGGTCGATTTCGAGCGAAGAACAGCAGTGAAATCACAAGTCTTGGCTGATTTTATAACCGAGTGGACATCGCCTTCGGCAAAAAATCTAACCAGAGAAGAAAGCTGGCTAATACATTGTGATGGCGCTTGGGGGGACAAAGGAGCCGATATCGCAGCGATTGTGCAATCGCCTTCGGGCGTAAAAATGAGGTATGCAGTGAATCTTGAATTCTGCAAAAATAGCGATAGAAGTACAAATAATGTCGGGGGCTCAGCGCTTCATTGTGAAAACTGACTCAAAGGTGGTAGCAGATCTTATTGAAAAAGAAAGTGTCGCAAAACAGCCAGAGCTGATCAAGTATCTGACTACAGTTCGAGCAATAGAGAAAAAATTTAAGGGCTTTACAGTCGAATACATCCCAAGGTCAAAAAACGAAGAAGCTGATGCATTGGCCAAAGCAGCAGCAAAAGGGGACAAACTGCCACCCGATGTCTTCTTCCAGACATTGACAATGCCTTCAATCAAAGAGCTCGATGAGCAGCCGAAATTGATCAATGCAATAAACTCAGAAGATTGGCGGTCATCCATAATGGCATATCTCAGGGGATACTATGAACCAATTGACGAAGATGACCTCAAAACTATGCAGCAGAGAGCAAGGTCATATCAAATCATTGACAACATTCTATACAAGAAAGGAGTCGTGGCTCCTTGGCTTCGCTGCGTGTCAATAAGCGAAGGCAGAGAGCTAATACAAGAGATACACAGTGGCTTATGCGGAGCTCACTTTGGAGCGAGGGCAATTGTGGGGAAGGCAATGCGACAAGGGTTTTATTGGCCTTCGATCATCAATGACGCAACCAACACAGTCAAGACTTATGATGAATGTCAAAAATGTGCTGCAACCAGAAAATCGCCTTCGGAGCTATCACAACTGATAACTCCAACCTGGCCACTGCAGAGATGGGGCATCGATCTGGTGGGTCCTCTTCCCACAGCTCAAGGAAATCTGAAATATGCAATAGTTGTAGTGGAATATTTTACCAAGTGGATTGAGACAAGGCCATTGGCAAACATCACAGTGAAGGCAGTCATCAAATTCTTCTGGCAGCAAACCGTTTGCAGATTTGGAGTCCCAAGGGAAATCACAGTGGATAATGGGAAGCAATTCGACTGTGATGAATTCAAGCAGTATTGCATGTCCATCGGGACGAAGGCAAGATTTGCATCAGTATACCACCCCCAGTCCAATGATGCAGTTGAAAGGGCAAATGGCATCATATTCACCGCCATCAGAAAATGCCTTGCTAATTGTAAGAAAAAAGGCAAATGGGTGGAGGAGATACCGAAGGTAATCTGGGCTCACAACACATCTACTTCAAGAGCAACTCAGTTCACACCCTTCAAACTACTATACGGCGAAGAAGCAGTATGCCCAGAGGAGATTCTTCATAAAGGGCTCTGCACTCAGCAAGAGGCGCCCAAAGACAGCGAAGCTATAGACAAAGATCTCACAGAAATATACAGGCTGCAAGCAGCCAAAAACATATCCAAGTACCAAGAAGAAACAAGAAAATGGCGTGACAAGAAAGTGGTAAGGAAAGACATCAACATAGGCGACTGGGTGCTAAGGAAGAACCCAAGTATGCCTTCGGGAAAACTGCAAAACAAATGGGTAGGTCCATTCCTGATCATCAAAAGTAACAGACCTGGCTCATTTCACTTGGGGGATGGAGAAGGCAATGAGCTGCCGCATTCATGGAATGCAGACAGCCTACGAAGGTACTACCTGTGAGCATCATGTAATAATTGGCTTCGTAATCTATAAACGAAGTCAATTGATAGAGTAGATTTTCATTTTTTTTCTTCAAACAGGCCCATACTCTTTTCCTCACAGGGAAACCCTTACCAAGGGGTGAGGTTTTTAACGAGGCGGTGCTAACTGTAACTCGTCTGAAATATATGAATGAGCTATTCCCCAAAAAAGTTGCATCGAAAGCGATTGGCTTCGACCAAATCGCTGGTATTCGATAAACCAAATAGAACTAAATTGACCCTACCAAAGGTAAGGCCAATTCAGATCTAAGAATGCTTACTCTAAGGAGTAAAAGGGGCTTCGGCTCAGATTGTTTTTCATATATACAAAACTCTTACTCTAAAAAGAGTAAAAGGGGCTTCGGCTCAGTTTGAACTCTTATGAGCAAAATGATCGCTCTAAAGAATAAAAGGGGGTTTCGACAAAACCCTCATTAAACTCAACCATCATCAAAATGCTTGACGACTGAGAGTTTGAATGAAAAGCCTAAACTTGTTTTGGGGGGAGGAGGCGTTTTCTCAAAAGCAAAGGCAAAACAAGTTCAATCTGTTTCGCTCAAACACGATGCATACTACACGATCAGCTTCGCAAGACTCATGAACATATTTCGTCTTCGCATGAATAAACCTAAACTCGCTTTGGGGGGAGGAGGCGTTTCTCTTAAAAGCGAAGACAAATCGAGTTCATATTCATTCATACAAAGATGTAATTACATCGTTTCTAGACATTTACATCAAAATTTCTCAAAACATCTCAAACACATAACCATAAAACTGTTCGCCAGACCTCCTAAAGCGGGGGGCATTGTAAACGCATGCAAAGTCTTTGACATCAGGACTAACTTCCAACGGCTCCGCCTTGGGAAGGCCCAGGGAAATAGCTTCGGCATTCCTCTGCGCAGCGAGCTCAACTCGATCTGAACCGTGAGCAATAAACGAAGTGAAAAAATCAAAAACGCCGAACTCGGTGCGACGATAAAACTCGTGACAATACTCAAAAAGTCGCCATGACTAGAGTGTGGATAAAGTCATCAAAACTCCTTCCATGCGAAGCCAGAAATACAAAGCGGCCCGTCACACATGGCCAGTGGAGTGAGTTCAAGCATCTCATCACCCTGAATATACACAAATGTACAAGTTCAAAAGGGCTGCCCACTCAATCAGTTCTAAGCTCTATTTACAATCTAAAAGGTCCTTAGACCTGAGGATTGACTCCAGCGGCACCACCCTGGGAAGACGAAGCACTAGCCTCGGAGGCAGTAGCACCAGTTGCAGCGGCACCAGAGGTGGCGCCGGCTTCGGCAGCTTCCTTGGCAGCGGCTTCCCTCGCGGCGGCTTCGGCTTCAACTTTTTGTTTCTTCAGCTCCTTTGACTGAGAATACATAAGCTATCAAATAAAACAATAACAAATAAAAATAAAATTGAATCGAAGTCAACCACGGTAACTAACAAAGTACCTTCACAAGACGGTCACAGATAATATTCTGAGCCGCTTGACGTCCACTGGCAACCCAGAAATGCTTCAAGAAGAGTGCCTTCGCAAGCACCATTTCTTTTGGAAAATAATCACTGTCGGCAGGATCCTTGGGCGCCGGATAAGGATAGCCCTTCCGAGCTAAGGCATTATAATGCTCACAACCATTGTCTGAGAGAATCTTCAATAAATTGCACGAGCAGAGGTTGACAGCGAAGTCACTGACAGACTCAATGACTGTTGGAAGCGAAGCAAATTCATGGTCAATCCAACCAAAAAGTTTGTCCAAGCTATACTCTTTGTTGGGGAAGGGAGCGGGCTCCACTCCAAACTATCGCAGGGCCTCCTTGTATAAACGATGATCACATCTTCATTCTCCTTGCGAAAGGAAATGGTTGAAGTACGCAGCGACACGACTTCACGCTCAAAGTCCTCGCTGTGAGACTGATACGACGCGACGTCGCGAGATAGCTTCTCCTTAACACTCGTGAGAGTGTCAACCTCGCTCTTCAAGACTGAAATCAAGTCAGTATCTTCGACAACTTTCTTGCGAAGGCCCTCTAGGACATCATCCTTGTCCGCTACCTGAGCCTCCAAGGCAACAACTTTTTCCTTAAGCAAATTGGCTTCGCCAGCCTGAGCTTCCAAAGCAGCAACCCTGTCCTTTAAAAACTTATTTTCATTAACAATGGACTCCCGGTCCTGGCGAAGCAAATTCTTCTCGTTCTCAAGATCTTGCTTGATTCGATCAACGTTTGCCTGAATTTGGAGTAGCTCAGCCTTCTCCCTTCGCAACCTCAACAACTCCTCGCGCTCAGCAGCTATTGAGTTGAGGTTGGGAACTTGAGCATGCAACTCATTGATAGCTAAAACAACCTGTGAGAGGAAATAATCTCCTCGTTCAGTACTACGAGATCGGCAACACGAAGCCAAGGTCAATAATAAATTTAAGGGCGAAGGCGTAAAATCCATACCTTCATTCCCAAAGCCAAAATGTTAGAACTGATGCTTTCAGGATCCAAAGTTCGCACAAGTTGTTGATATTCTACAAGTAATCATAACACCGTTATGTTCGCAAAAATAGCTAAGGGAAAAAACTAGCTAAAACCCTGATCAAATAAAACACCTTCCCAAGCAAAGTCTTGGAGAGGCCCACCTTCGCGCATTTGAGCTGGCCCCTCCTCTTCGCCACCTACTAAACAAATCTCCTTCACATTAACATCAAACAGCACAATAACAATTGTCGCCAAAAGGAAAAGGCAAAATCATAAGTACCTTCGGAAGTAG
>CM014276.1:19003050-19045314 GCA_004135705.1 Alloteropsis semialata
GAATTGCCAAAGAAGCTGTCATGAAAAGCCAGTATGATTCCCAAAACAAACAGCACCACTACAACCAAAACCACTACCAAAATTACACTTCCCAAACCATCATGAGCGTGGAGAGCCCACCTTCGTTCCAAGAGAACAAACCTACCTACCCAAAAAGCCAACTCCAGAACCAAAGAAATGAGCCTACCCAAAGAGGTGAAAGAACCGGCAGAGGCCGAGTAAGAGGAAGGGGTCCGCCTTCGGGACCAGAGTTGTTTTGCCAATATCATGGCAAAAATCACACCCATGGCATAGAACAGCGCCGAGACATCAAGAGAACCATTGACAAAATAAGGCAGACAAAATCCAAGCTACCCAAACGAAGCCACATTCGGCTTCGCACCCAAACCCAAAAACAAACCCAAGCCATTCAACCATACTGCCCAATCTATCCCTCCTTAAGCTCCAACTTTGTCCATCCCACAACCGCGATGGCGACTCAATTTTCGCCTTCGCCCCAAGCATTCCAACATTATTACCCACAAACACTGTATCCACACCTATACCCACAAAATACACAGCCTATCCCAGACAAGGACATCAAGGTAGAAGAATTACCACCACCACCACCACCACCACAAAAACCGCAAGATCAAAATACAGCAAATCCCTTACCCAGTTATGGCCTCATTATGCCAATAACTGGAGAATCCTCACTTGCCTTCGAAACAAAGAAGCAGAGAAAGAGCTACTTTCGCCAAGTCAACAACATCTCAGTTGACGGCCCTTACAAGAAATCGGAATGGTCTCACATGCCAATCACATCCACAGAAGAAGATCTCAAGCTCCACAATTTTTCACACAACGGCGCAATGTTGATTGAAGCCAACATTGCTGGCTGGACAATTGGGAAAGTGTTAATGGACACAGGCAGCTCTGCGGATATCATCTTGGTGAAGACACTCAGGTCAATGACCAACATCAACCCAGATAATCTAGAGCCATTAGATACACCTTTGGTCGGCTTCGGGGGGAAGTGCACTGCAACATTGGGAAAAATTACACTGCCAGTATCCTTTGGCGACACATCAAATGTAAGAACTGAGTTCATCACCTTCGACGTCGTTGACATGTTCTTCGACTATAATGTTATCTTCGGCAGAGGAGTCATAAATGCCTTCGACATCATCATAAGGCAAGCTTTCTTGTGCATGAAAATGCCAGCTCTCAAAGGAGTTATCACCGTCTTCGGTGACCAAACAGAGGCAAGAAGAATTGAGTATGCCAACACCCCAGGCCAGCGAAAGGTACACGTACTCGAAGAAAGAGAACCTATCTATCCTGAGGAGAAGCCAATTGCTGAGAAAGACAGCAAAAGCATAAAAGGGGCAACAGAAACAAAAGAAGTGCAATTGCAGCCTGATGTCTTCGATAGAAAAATGTTCATCGGTTCAGATCTTGAACCCGACGAAGAAGAAAGACTCGTTGAGTTCTTGAGAAACAATAAAGATGTCTTCGCATGGTCAAGCAACGATTTGCCAGGCGTCGACAGGAGCATAGTTGAGCACAAACTTGCAATCAGCCTAGAGATGAGGCCGAAGAAGCAGAAATTGAGGAAAATATCCGAAGAAAAGTGAGTGCAGTTAGCTGAGGTGCAAAGATTGCTAGATGCAAATGTTATACGCGAAGTCAAATATCCTCAGTGGTTAGCAAACACAGTGCCAGTGAAAAAGAAAAATGGAAAGTGGAGAATGTGTATCGATTGCACTGATCTCAATAAGGCATGTCCAAAAGATGACTTCCCACTCCCAAGAATCGACAAAATCATTGATCAAGCTACTGCAAGTGAGATGATGTCTCTCTTAGATTGCTTCTCCGGTTATCATCAGATATGGATGAAGAAAGAAGACGAAGAAAAAACCAGCTTCATCACTCCCGTTGGCACATTTTGCTTCATCAGAATGCCCGAGGGGCTTCGCAACGCTGGTACCACTTTCTGTCACATGTCAAGCACCATATTCAAAGAGGAACTTTTCAAAACTATACTGGCATATGTTGACGACATCCTGGTCAAGAGTGTGAAAAGACAAGATCACATCTCAGATCTGGCAGTTGCCTTCGCCAGAATGAGACAAGCTGGTCTCAAGCTCAACTCGGACAAATGTGTCTTCGGAGTAACCAAAGGTAAGATACTTGGTTGTCTAGTGTCAGCGAATGAAATCGAAGCCAATCCAGACAAGATCAATGCAATCCTCAACATGGAAGAGCCCAAATGCATCAGGGATGTGCAGAAACTCTCTAGCAGAATTGCAGCACTTAACAGATTTATTGCAAAGGCAGCTGAACGCAGTTTACCCTTCTTCGCAACCCTGAGAAATGCAACAAAATTTGAATGGGGAGAAGAGCAGTCGAAGGCATTTCATGAGTTAAAGCAATATCTGATGCAGCTCACAAAGCTAACAATACCTGACCAAAAGGCACCCTTACTGTTATACATCGCAGCTTCGCAATCAGCCGTCAGTGCCGCACTTATTGTAGAAAAGCTAATTGAGGGCAGAAAAATACAGCAGCCAGTGTATTATGTATCTGAGGCACTGCCTGCGTCAAAGCTATTCTACACTGAGATCGAGAAAATGATCTATGCCATGGTGATGGCATCCAGAAAGCTAAGGCATTATTTCGAGGGGCACAACATCAAAGTGCTCACAGATCAGCCACTAAAGGAGCTGCTAAGTAACAAGGAAGCTTCAGTAAGAATACGCAAATGGGCTGCAGAGCTGACTGAATATGTGCTTGATTTCGAATGAAGAACAGCAGTGAAATCACAAGTCTTGGCTGATTTCATAGCCGAGTGGACATCGCCTTCGGCAGAAAAGCTGACCAGAGAAGAAAGCTGGCTAATACATTGTGATGGCGCTTGGGGGGACAAAGAAGCCGATATCGCAGCGATTGTGCAATCGCCTTCGGGCGTAAAAATGAGGTATGCAGCGAATCTTGAATTCTGCAAAAACAGTGATAGAAGTACAAATAATGTTGCTGAATACGAAGCTGTGCTATTGGGGCTCAGAAAAGCGAAGGCGCTGGGGGCTCAGCGCTTCATTATGAAAACTAACTTGAAGGTGGTAGCAGATCATATTGAAAAAGAAAGTGTTGCAAAACAGCCAGAGCTGATCAAGTATCTGAATTCAGTTCGAGCAATGGAGAAAACATTCAAGGGCTTTACAGTCGAATACATCCCGAGGTCAAAAAATGAAGAAGCCGATGCATTGGCCGAAGCAGCGGCAAAGGGGGATAAACTGCCACCCGATGTCTTCTTCCAAACATTGACAATGCTTTCAATCAAAGAGCTTGATGAGCAGCCAAAATTGATCAATGCAATAAACTCAGAAGACTGGCGGTCATCCATAATGGCATGTCTTAGGGGATACTATGAACCAATTGATGAAGACGACCTCAAAACCATGCAGCAGAGAGCAAAGTCATATCAAATCATTGACAGCATTCTATACAAGAAAGGAGTTGTGGCTCCTTGGCTTCGCTACGTGTCAATAAGTGAAGGCAGAGAGTTAATACAAGAGATACACAGTGGCCTATGCGGAGCTCACTTTGGAGCGAGGGCAATTGTGGGGAAGGCAATGCGACAAGGGTTTTATTGGCCTTCGATCATCAATGACGCAACCAACACAGTCAAGAATTGTGATGAATGTCAAAAATGTGCAGCAATCAGAAAATCACCTTCGGAGCTATCACAACTGATAAACCTGGCCACTGCAGAGATGGGGCATCGATCTTGTGGGTCCTCTTCCTACAGCTCAAGGAAATCTGAAATATGCAATTGTCGCAGTGGAATATTTTACCAAGTGGATTGAGGCAAAGCCATTTTCAAACATCACAGCGAAGGCAGTCATCAAATTCTTCTGGCAGCAAATTGTTTGCAGATTTGGAGTCCCAAGGGAAATCACAGTGGATAATAGGAAGCAAATCGACTGCGATTAATTCAGGCAGCATTGCATGTCCATCGGGACGAAGCCAAGATTCGCATCAGTATACTACCCCCAGTCCAATGGTGCAGTTGAAAGGGCAAATGGCATCATATTCAACGCCATCAGAAAATGCCTTGCTAATTGTAAGAAAAAAGGCAAATGGGTGGAGGAAATGGCGAAGGTAATCTGGGCTCACAACACATCTGCTTCAAGAGCAACTCAGTTCACACCCTTCAAACTACTATACGGCGAAGAAGCAGTATGCCCAGAGGAGATTCTTCATAAAGGGCTCTGCACTCAGCAGGAGGCGCCCAAAGACAGCGAAGCTATAGACAAAGATCTCTCAGAAATATACAGGCTGCAAGCAGCCAAAAACATATCTAAGTACCAAGAAGAAACAAGAAAATGGCGTGACAAAAAAGTGGTAAGAAAAGACATCAACATAGGTGATTGGGTGCTAAGGAAGAACCCAAATATGCCTTCGGTAAAACTGCAAAACAAATGGGAAGGACCATTCCTGATCATCAAAAGTAACAGACCTGACTCATTTCACTTGGGGGATGGAGAAGGAAATGAGCTGCCGCATTCATGGAATGCGGACAGCTTGCGAAGGTACTACTTGTGAGCATCATGTAACAATTGGCTTCGTAATCTATAAACGAAGTCAATTCATAGAGTAGATTTTCATTTTTTTCTTCAAACAAGCCCGTACTCTTTTCCTCACAGGGGAACCCTTACCAAGGGGTGAGGTTTTTAACGAGGCGGTGCTAACTGTAACTCGTCTAAAATATTGAACGATTTATTCCCCAAAAAGTTGCATCGAAAGCAATTGGCTTCGGCCAAATCGCTGGTATTCGATAAACCAAATAGAACTAAATTGACCCTACCAAAGGTAAGGCCAATTCAGATCTAAGAATGCTTACTCTAAGGAGTAAAAGGGGCTTTGGCTCAGATTGTTTTTCATATATACAAAACGTTTACTCTAAAAAGAGAAAGGGGGCTTCGGCTCAGTTTGAACGAAAAGCCTAAACTCGCTTTGGGCGGAGGAGGCGTTTCTCTCAGAAGCAAAGGCAAATCGAGTTCAATCTCTTGTGCTCAAACACGATGCATACTACACGATCAGCTTCGCAAGACTCATGAACATATTTCATCTTCGCATGAATAAACCTAAACTCGCTTTGGAGGGAGGAGGCGTTTCTCTTAAAAGCGAAGACAAATCGAGTTCACATTCATTCATACAAAGATGTAATTACATCGTTTTCAGACATCATCAAAAATTCTCAAAACATTTCGAACACATAACCATAAAACTGCTCGCCAGACCTCCTAAAGCGAGGGGCATTGTAAACGCACGCAAAGTTTTTGACATCAGGACATGCCTTCAGGGATCTTCGCCCCAAAATAAGGGAAAGCAACTCTAGTATGATCACCATGAGGCTTCCATTCAACCTTAAAAGGTTCCCAGTCGGCAGATAAGAAATAAGTTCCAGCAGGAAGATCAGCAGCAATGCCTTCTTCAATAAGATCATGGCTGCATAACGTCTGTGAAGCCGTTCGAAAGGCTTTCCATCATTTAGTGAATCCAGCGCTTTCTGTGCCAAACACTGGGCAAGAAACAAAGTTAAGCCAATCGACTTTGCTGTGCAGAGGAAAAGTCACAGATTTAGTCCCGTCTGCCAAAGTGACCTCCTCCGAAGGCACCCTCACATAAAACCAGTACTTCTGCCAATCCTTGGTCCATTTATTTCTATTAGCGAAGGAAGTTTCCACCTTTGCAAAGTTGGAACCACGACAGTGCCCAGTGAAAGTCACACAACCAAAGTCTGGAGTGAAAAGCTCGCCTTCGACTTCAGACGACTTGCTCTGATTATGACCCTCATACAGTCGAAGAAACCCATCAATGGTAACCGGAGACTCATTCGTCTTTACAGCCCAGAAAAACCGAAGGAGATGGCTGATGGCATTCGGCGTCAGATGATGAAGCTGCAAGCCATAGGGCGCAATCATCTTTGCGATGATGCTGTCAATGGGCATTTTCAGGCCTGCAATAAAAAAATCTGTGAAAACCACAGCCTCGTCTTCGCGAGGGTTAGGGATAGTATCGGCACCAGGAGCACGGCCCCAACCCTTAGGAAAGTACCCCTTTTCTTCATAGAACTTGATGTCGTTCAAGCCAACTTTAGATTTACCAAAGATAAGTGTCTTCGTCCTCTTAGTGGAATCTACTAGATCCTTCACATTGGCTTCCACGTCGTCCAAGTTCTCATCTTCGCCAGCTTCTTTTTCTTCGACGTGCTCATCGCCAGAAGCATCTTCAGCGGCTGGAGTTTCGTCCTCCAACTGCTGAGCAAACTCTTCAACCTCAGTATCACTCATCACTTTTTGTGCTTCGGGGCTACCTTCGCCAGCCATATCTATAAGCACAGCTGTCTGCCTGATGCATGCCACTGCAAGAATGTGTTGACGCGGAAAATCGGCGGCCGTATCCCCCGCGGTCAGCACACGAAGACCAGGGAGATCTGCTTTGCTCCAGTGCCAGTCTACACTCCAGTTCAGGTTCGCAGCGTGCCAGTCAATTTGAACTGAAATTGACAAGGGAATATAACAGTTAAATTGCTCTTTGATTGTGCCGGCTCTATTTCAGACGATGGAGGAACGTCAAATTTTAGCCAAGACCCAATCAGACACGTGTCGGCCGATACCAATCGGACCTCAAAATCGGACTTCGTTGATGACGTCAATCAGACCGAGTAATTGGACCTCAATCAGACACCAAATCGGACCTCAGAATCGGACCAATCAGGATCGGACCTTGATTGATATAACAGATCAGCCTTTAAATAATAAAATAAAGCATAAAACAAGGCCAATATGTAAAGTAATGGATCAGCTGTGTCTTTAAACAAGATATTAAATAATCAAAGTGTAAGCCGATACATTGTCCACCTTGCCTAATTACCAGTTTGACTCATCTTATCGGACCATCTAACCAGCCAATCGGACTATAGCCATTTTAGAGAAATCTAGCTCCGACGTAGGGAATCTAGATTTCTCCAACTATGATCAGATCGGATAGCTAGATAATCAAACTCAACTCATCAACCTGTCAATTAAACAAGATGCTCGCACAGGCGTTGACCAGATTAAGCAAATAAACAGATAAAACATTAACAGATTCGTTCTGATTCTAAGATATGCTACCAAATAATCAAGCAAGACCTAGCTCCGACGTAGGGAATCTAAACCATACTTAACATTCAAATAGCAATAAGGCATAACCAAAGCTTCCTTTGACTAATCAAGATGAACCTAGCTCCGACGTAGGGAATCTAGACCAAACATGACAATCAAAGATTAATCTAATCGTATTGCAAAGATCCAGCTCCGACGTAGGGAATCTACACCAGTACAATACTCAAAGAACAACCAGATTAAACCACAAAGCAGGATCGGACCTAGAATGATGCTGTAAGATAAATATTGCTTAAATTGGACCAAGACCAATGCTCAAAGCCGTTGAAGAAGTAGAATTGATTCACATGGCGCAGATCTAAACCAATCTAGCAACTCCAACAAACCGCAAAAACTACCTTTAGTAACCAAGATTATTCTAGCTCCGACGTAGGGAATCTAGACTAATCTTGATACCTAGCTCTGACGTAGGGAATCTAGGCTTAAAGTGTAGTCCGATAAACGATAATCTGTTGAATAATCAATATTGATCTAGCTCCGACGTAGGGAATCTATATCAATCTTGATTATCCAGAGATAAATCGGTTGAACAGTATAAACGAGAAAGGGCGATGCGCCTCAATTCAAAGCCTATACTAGTTCGATAAATTGACTACCTTACTGGTAAGCCGGAGATCAGAACTGATGCAGCCCGTCCACCAATGAGCTTCGTCGGTAACTACTACTAGGGTTTTGGCATGAAGCCGGGTTGTATTGATTGTGAGAATAGTTTTTACAATGGACGAGGGCTCATATTTATACCCTGGTCATGGAGAGTCCTGATCGGACCAGACTAACTTGCGAATAAAGTAAACTAAATCTAATACAAAACGGGACTCCCATATGCCTTCTAAAAAGGAAATAGTCCCCGCATCCGATACGCTTCCTTCTTAGCCGACGTGCCCTTTTTCCATCATCAGATCGGACTTATTGTTTCATCAGACTCCTCTTCAGCATCGGCTTCTTTTTTTGTCATCTTTTGTTTGACCATTCAACGGGCCCACTGCGCAGTTTCAACCTCACCACGTCACCATCTGACTCAGCATGTCAGGTGCGAAAATCCGGTGTCAACACATGCCCCCCAATTTTGGAATAAAATATTATTTTGTTCCAAAATTCGTATCTGTCATCATAACTCCTTCACCGATTTTCGTGCCGAAACTTTTCATCCCTGCACTGCGCGGCTCCTCGATCTTCGGGCCATGACCGTTTTCACCTTATAAAATTACCGCCGGCGGCCACGCTGTACACTTCTCCTTCGTCGCCAAGAACCCGTATTGTTCATCTTCTACCTCCTTTCTCCCGAGCGGCCATTCACATTCACTCAAACCTACATCAAAACTGCTTCAAATGGCTCAATCATCCTCCATGGGCGCCTTCCAGTCTTCTATATCCGCTTCCACCTCCGCATCTGCTCCAGCGGGTTCTCCATCTGCTATGTCTTCCACTATGGCTGCAGTCACGAGCCCAACAATGGCGGCAGTCATGACCTCGACAATGGCGGCAGCAACAAGCTCTTCAACCCCTTCTTCATCAACTTTCTTTGCCGCAAGTTCTTCCTCGGCACACGCAGGTTCAGCAGGAGAAACGCGTCATCCAATCCCGGAGGTACTTCATTGAATCTGAATCCATCTTAAGTTCCGCATTAGATTCGGCTTTTCCAAACTCATTTTCATTTCGCATTTTCCTTTTAGGCCGCTCGCGCTCAAACCCTAATCCCCGTAGGCAACATCCAAGGGGCCTACCTCCTTGGTCCAATGGGAGACCCAGATCCCACTGAATTCATTAATCTGGAAACCCACCGAATCCCATTCAAGACCTCGGGTTTCAATTTGGATGATTGGAAGAATGCCTTTCGATCTTGGCCGACAGTTCTACCCGGATGGAAGAATTGGTACTTGAGAGTGTCGGCGTCCAAGTCTGCAATCTGGGATAGATTAGATATCGCCCAGTGTATTGGCCTTAGCATCGGACCCATTGCTAAAAACGAGAATCTCTTGATCACTGCATCACACTTCTGGTCCGATGCACTGAACGCCTTCCTCTTTGGACATGGTCCGATGACTCCAACACTACTTGATGTAGTCATGCTTCTCGGCCTCAATGTCACTGGCGACAAACGCCCCTTCCGGCTTAATATCAAGCTTAAACATCATTTCAAGACCAAAAATTCTGGCGGCTGGACAGGATACATGGAGAAAAATCATCGGACCGGACCCGTGACTGACCGCGAGCATGTGGCCTTTCTGAACATGTGGTTGGACAGATTCTTCTTTTGCGGCACCACCCTTGGTCCAACGGCCACCTTCCAACACCTGGCCGAATTGCTGGTAAGCGACCATGTCATCAACCTCGGTCAGTTCCTCCTGGGAGCAATATACAATCTGCTTCATCAAGTCGCCAAGCGCCTGAGGACCGGATCGCCTATCACCAATCTTGGCGGGCCATGGTGGTTCATTCAGATGTGGTTGATGCTACATCTGAGCAAGGCCGTCAAAGTAGATTTTTGAAGGAACAAATTTCTAGAAAGCAGGCCTGAATCGGAAGAGATCACCTGGCGCCGATGCACTTCGCTTGGTGAAGCTGCCATGGGTTTCCCTGCTGAGAAGTTATCAGGCAAAGAATCTTCCAAGTACTTTGCACTTCTTTATAGAGGTATTGCTGATGACAAAATGCTCTGGTTCTTGTATGATCATGCCGATGAATATGAGCTGCCCTACAAATTTAAATTCAACATGATTGTAGAGGCAGATTCAGAAGCCCTGACAATTTTCCGAACTTGCATCAATGCTCAATTTCTCCCGATCGGCCTCAGTCTGAGCAAGCCAGGGCAATCAACCTATGAATACTATCATCCAAACCTGGCCACTCATCAGTTTGGTATTGGACAGCTTCCACCCTACCTAATCTTGACCGATCAAGTTTTTCCAAGGGGAAAAGTTGACTCAGGCTTGGAATGGGATCGTCTTCTAGGACTTGAGCCTCCTATTGATAAAACCAATCTGGATACCTTTGCAATCAGCCTTGTAGCTCATCGGACCTTCAACACATGGTGGGCCGAATGGCGTCAACACCTATTCTGCATCGCCTGCAAAACTTATGTTCGGAAGTTGCAGCCTACTTTCAAGGGCAGACCAGAGGTAATATTTGTGAACTTGCTTCCCTCCTTTACATAACTTCATTTTGTTAAACAATTCTTTACCAGGATGTCGATCGTACCCCTCCAACGATGACTCGATCGGGGAAACAAGTCGTTTACAGTAATATCTCGCCAGATCCGTGGATCGGCTGTGACTCTCCCACTATCGGCAAGCTTCTGTCGGCATACGGCGACAGCAGAAAAAGGAAGAAGCGGGCGTCCTCTAAAATTCCAAAACGCCCGAAGACTGCTCTGGCAAGTCCAAGAACTTCATAAACTTGATTTCTCTCTTTATTGAAATTAACCCTTTCTGTAAACTCAGGTCATCGGAGAATCTTCTGCACACCAGCCCAGTCCGACCAAGTCTTCAAGCCCATCGGTCGAAGAAGCACCAGAATCGGACCTACAAAAACTATCAAGCCCTATTCAGACGCGATCAAGCCCAGTTCAGGAGCATTCGGGCCATACATCTTCATCTGAGAGGACTATAACTGGGTCGCCTCGTCAGTCAAGCCCGCCACCTCAAGCAGAACAAGCACAGATAGATCAGGGCCCTCAAGAAAATCAACCAGTAACTCCTCCACAGGTCCGATCATCTGATTCTACAGAAGTAACGGTAATCATTAATCAATTTCTTTAATAATTGATAGCCAACTTATCCTTATTCTTCCAAATTACTCAGAATGTCTTGACAGATCTTGAGATTGCTCAAGTAAACATCCAGGGCAGCAATAACCCTTTAATCGGACCCGAGCAAGAACTAGCCTGGAAACAAGTCAGCTTTCTAGCCTGATGTAATCATATCAGCTTTTTGATATTATATCTAATTATTTCTTTTGCAGGCTCAAGATACTCCTCAAACCAGCCAGACCATATCAGTCGATTTTGATCGGCTGCAAGCTGAAGAGGAAGAGATCAGCTCTGGGCAAGGCTTGCTATCTGATGAAGTGAAGGCGAAATTGCTTGACATATCTGCACTCCTTCACCAAGATATCATCGATCTTGTCCAGGATGCAGAGCCGATTCGTCAGATCATCAAAACTCTAAGAGGCCAACTTCCGTCAGACCTGGAGGAAGCACTGATTCCGGCGGCATACATAGAAGGCCACTCCTTTCCAGTGTTGCAAGCCAATCGCCGAATCAATAATCGGACTTCTCAACAGGACTTGATCAAGGCCAGGGATGAAAAACGTGCCCAAGCTGACGAATCAACAAAACTGATCAAAGATTTATCGGCGCTTCCTGTCTCCATCCAATCAGAACTTGAGAATCTGTGAGCCAGGGAACAGCAGTTGGAACAGGAACTCATCCAAGTCCGATCAAGCATCCAGGCTAAGGCAAAAGAGCTTGATGACATCCCGGCTTTGAAGGTAAAGGCTGAAGAGGATTACAAGATCCATATCAAGGCGGCCAAAGAGATTCATAAATTAATCAAGCCTGTAGAGGGAAATGCTGAAGCTGATGCCAAGATCATCGCCGATGTTGACAAGATCTGTCAGACTGCTCTTGATTTGATAGTTAAATACCTGCAGCCTTGAACACTGAGACTTGCCTGTCTTACCAAGTGGTCTGATACATTGATAGCCTGCTCCGCTATCAAGCGGCTTAATGATATAATATACTCTTCTTCGTTTGTATATAGCCCTTAAGGCGATGCATATCGCATCGGCTCTTATTTTTGTTCTTGAGACGATTTTTCATCGGCTTCCAAGCCTGACGCACAGCATCGGCCTTACGAGTTTACTCAAGTGTTAGAGTAATACCATTGGACAAGCAAACTCAAATCTTGCCCCCCAAGACGAAACAATAATCAGGCCGATTCAATTTATAAAATTCATATTTGAAAGAACTGATTAACCATATCGGCCTCTGTTTTCGTCGGATCAACCACGTCAATTTCCATGATTTGTTTTCAACATCACCAACACTAGATCCATAACGATCAACAATTCCATTGTTCGCGTGGTCGATACCTTGATTTGATGAGCAGCCGATGTTTAACAATATTACGGCTTAAACCGAATTTACCTCGGCCTTCAAAATCTTCTATATAATTATCCATTTTAAAACAAAGTCTCAAAGTCGACTGCTTGGATCGGCTGTAGTCCTTGATCGGACACCTTGAGGAAATCACCATCCCATGCTCTCCCTGACAGGCATTCAACTCCTTCAAACTCCCAAATCGTTGACTCAGCTGTAGCAATGCTAACCGAATCATCAGCTGGGACGATCTCCACACTGTTGCCTTGCCATTGGATCAAACACTGATGCATTGTGGATGGGATACAACAATTGGCATGGATCCAATCACGTCCGAGAAGCATGCTGTAAGAACCTTGGCCATCAATCACAAAGAAAGTAGTCGGCAATGTCTTGCTGCCGATGGTCAATTCCACATGAATTGCCCCCCGAGGCTCTGACACGTTTCCGCCAAAGTCCTTGAGCGTCATATTGGTCTTGATCAGATCATCAATCCATTTACCCAGCTTGCGAAACGTGAAATAAGGCATGAGATTGACTGCAGCTCCTCCATCAACCAGCATCTTGGTCATCGGCTTCCCATCAACGTATCCCTTGATGTACAGAGGTTTCAGGTGCCGATATCCGTTTGCATTTGGCTTCTCAAAGACAGCCTTCTCTGAATCAAGAACCAAGCATGCAGCGGCTTCTTCCAGTTCATAATCGACCTCATGGTCGTCCTGTTCATCAGGAGCAGCATAATCAAAAGGCAACATCAAAACCATGTTTATTGCGGCCGATGTGCTTGCTTCATCATCATTGGCCATCTTGATGCGCCATGTCTTCTTTTCTTTTGCCAATTCCTGCTCCTGAATCTGCTCACGATAGCGCAAGCGTTGCACGCGTCTCTTCTTGGACCTAGAAATCCCTGATGGGCACCACTGTCCACGCTTCATTGGAGGTTCTTTAGTCCGATCCTGAACTGGAGCATTCTCTTTCATTTTTTCAGGGCCAAGAACATCAACCTGGCCTTCGATATTTTTATGGCCATGAGCATCAACTCGGCCTTCATCTCTTTGATGATGATCATCAATCCTGACGCCGATCCGTTCATGAACTGATCGTCGACCTCTCTTGGAAGCTCTGTATTCTTCATACTGGAAGCTGCATTCAGGACAATCTGCTTTTGATGGCAGTCTAAGCTTCTCGTTCCAGCAGAATACGAAGAAAGGATACCTCCAGTGACCATCATCTTGATCGTACCGGTCATAAGCTTGACGTCTGTCTGCATACCAATCGGACCTATAACCGTACTGACGACGAACGTCAACTCTATCATCAGACCAGCGTCTGCCATCGGACCATTCATCATATTGGCGTCGGCCATCGGACCTATCATCATATCGGCGCTGGCCATCGGACCTTTCATTAAATCGGCGTCGGCCATCGGACCTGTCATCACGTCGGCGCTGATCATCAAATTCTTCATCAAGCCGCCTTGCTTGATACTCGCGCCTCCGATGTCGTCGTTCCTCGCGTTCTTCCCACGCTCGGGCTGCTGCTTGTTGCCTCTTGTACTTATTAATCAGCATTTGGGAAGTCACACGTGGCCGATATCCACCAGGAACATTAGATTCACGCCCAAATGCCTGATGATTCCTCCGCAATTCTTCAACGGTAACTTGAAGTGCAGGATCATCGGCACCAGAACTCTTGGCGTGGTCCGATGTGAGCACTTTAAACTTCTCATTTTCATCAGCATCAACCATGTTAACAGAAAAGGAAAAATCAGCAAAGTTGTTAGGAAAGGGATGACCGTCGATCTTCATGGCTTTCTTGCTGTCTTCAAATTTGATCTTGCCAGATTCAATAGCCAACTGGATCTCCCTTCTAAACACTTTGCATTTATTGGTCTCGTGAGAAGTTGAGTTGTGCCATTTGCAATATTTGCGCTTCTTCAACTCATCGGCCGATGGAATAGAATGATTTGGAGAAAGCTGGATAAGCTTCTCACTGAGCAACAAATCAAAAATCTTATCGGCCTTTGTTATATCAAAACCAAACTTCTCAGGGTTCTGTTTGATCCATGGGAGCGATACCGGCTTCTTGGATTTGGTCCATTCAGCTATGTTGACATCAGCCTCCTCTTCAGACCCAGAGAGATAAGATACTTGCTTGGAAAACTTCACACGCTTCATCTCCTGATATCGGACCTCATGAGCTGACACCTTCTGAACCAGTTGCCCCAATGTCTCAAACTCCTGAGCAGAAAACTTTTCTTTAATCGGCGCGAGCAAACCCTGGAATGCAAGCTCGGCCAACTGCATATCAGACAGCTTCAAACTATAGCACCGATTCCTAGTGTCACGGAACCGTTGGATATATTCCTTGACGGTCTCATCGTTCCTCTGCCTGATAGCAATCAAGTCAGAAATTTTCATCTCGTTGAGACCAGAAAAGAAGTATTTATGAAATTGCTTCTCCATGTCGGACCATCCTGTGACTGATCCTGCTGGCAACGACGTAAACCAAGTAAACGCCGGCCCTGATAGTGACAGAGGGAAAAATCTGAGCCTGAGTCCCTCCTCAGAAGCAGCCTCACCACACTGAGCCAAGAATCGACTGACATGCTCAATAGTGGTCATATCATCTTGCCCGGAGAATTTGAAAAAATCCGGTACTCTGTAACGCGGAGGAAGTAGCACTGCATCAAAGTAAGATGGGTACGGGTGCCGATACAACCTCGCTTCATCTTTAGGCTTCAAGCCGAATTGATTTTGGATCACCTCGGCTATTTTCTGTGACCAATCGGACTGTTGACTTCCAGATGGCATTCCATCAGCTATATCCATCACATAATTATTGTAATCTCCGACCATACGCTGATATGTGAAGGAATCTCTGTACGTAGTCTTGCAGCTGCAGGTTGTTTCTCTCCTTCGTTCAGAGTCCTGGCATACTTTTCACCATGTGGGCCGACAATAGTTCCATCGGCCATCAACAGAAAACCATTGGCCAGTTCAACAGGAGGTGGTGGAGCAATCGGAATCTGTGGAGCAACGGTCATTGCATTATCTGTAGTTTCTTTGCTTCTTCCTGATCCTGATGCCCCTGCAGAATCTGCTATAAACACTGGACCTTTCAAGCAAACAGCATCGTCCACCGCCTTCTTGATAAGATTGTCCAGAGAATTCACCAAAGTGCCTGACTGGTTGATCAACGCATGATGAACAGCCTGGTGAATCATCTCTGTCATGTTGACCTGGTACTCCCGAGCATCAGTTGTCTTCTTGATCAACTCTGGATCTGGGAGAGGACCTTTGAGTATAGGGCCTGAACGATTACGCCCAAATTGGCCAAGGCAGAGCTTCTCAAACGCATCAATCTGAGCCTGAACTGCATCTAATTGAGCTTTAGACAGATCGGCCTTTGTAATGGGAATGGCCGTCTCAGGCGTCTTGTTCTTGTCGTTCTTAGCCTTCTCAGCAGCTTCTTTTTCAGCAGCAAGTCTTGCTGCAGTTTCTTGTTCAGCATCAGACGACGACATCTTGGAATTTGTTTCTCGTGTCCCACCGGGCGTGCCAAAAATGTGTTGACGCGGAAAATCGGCGGCCGTATCCCCCGCGGTCAGCACACGAAGACCAGAGAGATCTGCTTTGCTCCAGTGCCAGTCTACACTCCAGTTCAGGTTCGTAGCGTGCCAGTCAATTTGACCTGAAATTGACAAGGGAATATAACAGTTAAATTGCTCTTTGATTGTGCCGGTTCTATTTCAGACGATGGAGGAACGTCGAATTTTAGCCAAGACCCAATCAGACACGTGTCGGCCGATACCAATCGGACCTCAAAATCGGACTTCATTGATGACGTCAATCAGACCGAGTAATCGGACCTCAATCAGACACCGAATCGGACCTCAGAATCGGACCAATCAGGATCGGACCTTGATTGATATAACAGACTAGCCTTTGAATAATAAAATAAAGCATAAAACAAGGCCAATATGTAAAGTAATGGATCAGCTGTGTCTTTAAACAAGATATTAAATAATCAAAGTGTAAGCCGATACATTGTCCACCTTGCCTAATTACCAGTTTGACTCATCTTATCGGACCATCTAACCAGCCAATCGGACTATAGCCTTTTTAGAGAAATCTAGCTCCGACGTAGGGAATCTAGATTTCTCCAACTATGATTAGATCGGATAGCTAGATAATCAAACTCAACTCATCAACCTGTCAATTAAACAAGATGCTCGCACAGGTGTTGACCAGATTAAGCAAATAAGCAGATAAAACATTAACAGATTCATTCTGATTCTAAGATATGCTACCAAATAATCAAGCAAGACCTAGCTCCGACGTAGGGAATCTAAACCATACTTAACATTCAAATAGCAATAAGGCATAACCAAAGCTTCCTTTGACTAATCAAGATGAATCTAGCTCCGACGTAGGGAATCTAGACCAAACATGACAATCAAAGATTAATCTAATCGTATTGCAAAGATCCAGCTCCGACGTAGGGAATCTACACCAGTACAATACTCAAAGAACAACCAGATTAAACCACAAAGCAGGATCGGACCTAGAGACGATGCTGTAAGATAAATATTGCTTAAATCGGACCAAGACCAATGCTCAAAGCCGTTGAAGAAGTAGAATTGATTCACATGGCGTAGATCTAAACCAATCTAGCAACTCCAACAAACCGCAAAAACTACCTTTAGTAACCAAGATTATTCTAGCTCCGACGTAGGAATCTAGACTAATCTTGATACCTAGCTCCGACGTAGGGAATCTAGGCTTAAAGTGTAGTCCGATAAACGATAATCTGTTGAATAATCAATATTGATCTAGCTCTGACGTAGGGAATCTATATCAATCTTGATTATCCAGAGATAAATCGGTTGAACAGTATAAACGAGAAAGGAGCGATGCGCCTCAATTCAAAGCCTATACTAGTTCGATAAATTGACTAACTTACTGGTAAGCCGGAGATCAGAACTGATGCAGCCCGTCCACCAATGAGCTTCGTCGGTAACTACTACTAGGGTTTTGGCGTGAAGCCGGGTTGTATTGATTGTGAGAAAATAGTTTTTACAATGGACGAGGGTTCATATTTATACCCTGGTCATGGAGAGTCCTGATCGGACCAGACTAACTTGCGAACTAAGTAAACTAAGCTTAACATAAAACGGGACTATGCCTTCTGAAAAGGAAATAGTCCCCGCATCTGATACGCTTCCTTCTTAGCCGACACGCCCTTTTTCCATCATCAGATCGGACTTATTTTTTTATCGGACTCCTCTTCAGCATCGGCTTCTTTTTTTGTCATCTTCTGTTTGACCATTCAACGGGCCCACTGCGCAGTTTCAACCTCACCACGTCACCATCTGACTCAGCATGTCAGGTGCGAAAATCCGGTGTCAACAGAATGACAACAATTGTCATTACTGCAGCGAAGGAAATAAGTAAAAACAAAATATTTAAACGCATAGAGCGTACTTTACTTGCAACAAATTGGGTTTCTAAGCTAACAAAACCGTGTAAGCAACGATCAATTTATGATCTGACCAAACAAAGACAAAATTCAAATTAAAACAATTTACATACGAAGGCAAAAATAATGGAAAAGTATGACAAGCAAACAAGGGAATACCTCAAAGCTTCATAGCAAAGGTGAAAACCAGATGCCTCACAACGCGAAGAAAAATTCACAAGCTGAAAGCGATTGAAAGCGAAAGCAAGGAAAGGTAAAAAGGGGGGACCCCTTCGGTCCTATTTATAGGGCAGTAAAAAATGTGACCGTTACTTTGGCTCAAAAATCGAAATGGCCCAGAAAATTCAAAAAAATAATACAAATAAAAATAAAAATAAAATAGAAAATGAGCATAAAATACAGAACGCGAAGCCAAACTTGGAGCGAAGCCATCGACTCGGGACTCATTCCAACGGGAGGAGACATTTCTCTGGAACAGGCGAAGGCAATCCTGAATTTTTCGAGGACATCGGCCTGTTGGAGAAAACCCTCGTCCACGAGGGGCTACTGTTGGGGGATTGGCCTACCAAAGAAACACCTTCACCTGCTTATTTTGCATTTAAGCTCCTGGTTTTTGCCTTCGCTACACGTACTTGAAAAGCCACTTCCTTCACTAGCGATTAGGCGTTGTGTAGCGATTCATTACCTTCGCAACATTGATTCCAATTACGTGTCTGCGTTCGACCCTTTTTCCCCTTCGATTAGGTAATTTGGCACCGGGAGGCAATCGGCCGCCTTCGTCGCTAAATGATGTCCAGAATGGATGCGAAGGCGATTCTCAAATATTACCTGCATATCTGCGGTTTATCTTGCTACACAGGTTCAAGATGGGCCCGGGCGAGGGCACGATGGTTTCTCTCCCCCGGTGGAGAAGGCACCATGCGGCCGAAGGTGCTCCGGGTGGTGAAGGCAACAAAGGTCATTGGAGGCACGGTGAAGGCAGCGTGGACCAGGTCCAAACCGAGTCAAAGACGGAGTTGCTGGTCTACGCATTCACACTGAGATGTGCGAATGTACTCTTATGCCCCTAGGAAACCAAAGATGTATAGTCTAGGGGGTGATGCCTGATTTCCAGGGGTACAAGTGGAATGTAAAAGGTGCCTCTTGACCTCCCTATAAAAGGGGCCTCCTACCAACGTGTAAAGGGCTGATTCCCGAGAACACTGTTGATAAGTGATTTACTGTTGCTTGTCTCTGTTCTCTATCTTGGCTATTGTTTGGGCTTATTGGCTTCGGCTAGTAACCCAACACCTTCGCTAGCGATTAGGCGTTGTGTAGCGATCCATTACCTTCGCAACATTGATTCCAATTACATGTCTGCGTTCGACCCTTTTTCTCCTTCGCTAGGTGATTTGGCATCGGGAGGCGATCGGCTGCCTTCGTCGCTAAAGGATGTCCAGAATGGATGTGAAGGCGATTCTCAAATATTACCTGCATATCTGCGGTCTATCTTGTTACACAGGTTCTGGACGGGCCCGGGCGAGGGCACGATGGTTTCTCTCCCCCGGTGGAGAAGGCACCATGCGGCCAATGGTGCTCCGGGTGGTGAAGGCAATAAAGGTCATTGTAGGCACGGTGAAGGCAGCGTGGACCAGGTCCAAACCGAGTCAAAGACGGAGTTGCTGGTCTACGCATTCACACTGAGATGTGCGAATGTACTCTTATGCCCCTAGGAAACCAAAGATGTATAGTCTAGAGGGTGAAGCCTGATTTCCAGGGGTATAAGTGGAATGTAAAAGGTGCCTCTTGACCTCCCTATAAAAGGGGGCCTCCCACCAACATGTAAAGGGTGGATTCCCAAGAACATTATTGATAAGTAATTTACTGTTGCTTGTCTCTGTTTTCTGTCTTGGCTATTGTTTGGGCTTAGTAGCTTCGGCGCTAACCCAACAGTTCCAAAATCATCGCCACCCTAGGAGCCTGAAGTCTGATGTCTGACGGTATAATTGCTTAAGCACCATATACCAGAAAGAAATGCGTCTCACCTGTTGCATGATTCATGGTGGTTCGCATTGCCCACAGCACTATCTGTACTTCATCTATCCATCGCTTGTCATAGCCTTTTAGCTTGCCAAAAATTCTCTTCTTGATGCCTCGTAAGATGATGCCGTTCGCGCGCTCCACCTGTCCGTTCATCTTCGGCTAATTGACAGACGACTGGTCGTGCTTAACCCCATGGTCACAGCAAAAATTATTAAAATTTTTACTCTTGAACTGTGTTGCATTATTGGAAATTATCATATACGGGACAAGGAATCTCGTGACAATACTCCGTATGAACTTTATAGCTGCTTCTTGAATAATCTTATGCACTGGTTCAGCTTCGACCCATTTTGTAAATGTGTCGATGCCAACAAATAGAAATCTATATTCCCGACTGACCTTGGGAAAGGCCTGAGGATATTGATCCCCCATGTGGCGAAAGGCCACAACAGAGGAATTGTCTTTAGAGCTTGAGCTGGCTGATGCGTCTTTCATGCAAAAAATTGACACGACTCACACTTTTGACCAACTCACAAGCGTCTTGATGACCAGCTACCCAGTAAAAGTCCTGTTGAAATGCTTTCCCAGTTAGATATCTGTGAGAAGCATGATGTCCACAGATCCCTCCATGAATATCATGGAGCAAACTAATGCCCTCGGCCTGTGTGATGCATTTGAGGAACGTCCCTTTGCGCACCACTTTGTACAACTGGTCGTCGACCAATTTGTAATTTTTTGCTTTGTGATGGATCTTTTCCAATGTCGCATCATCATCAGGTATAGCTTGGTTTATGAGGTACGCCCGGATTGGATCCATCCAGTTCTCCTTGTTTCCAAGTAGAGCGGCAGCATGAGCTGTATCGACCAACACAGACTCCTCGGGGGATTCGTTGGTTGTTGATGTTGAGTCCTCGGTGGACGTAGATGATTGGGCCAATTTTGCAATTGGAATAGAAGGTTTAGATATAACTTCAAGTAAAACATTACCTGCAGTCTTTTGCGTTCTATTGCCTGTTTTGCAAGGCAGTCGACTCCACCGTTAAACTTGCGCCGAATGTATTATACTTCGACTCCATCGAATTTGCTCTCCATTTTATGATACACATCCACGTACTGAGCCATGATGTCACTCTGTGCATTGTACTCCTTGCCAACTTGTTTAGCTGCTAACTGAGAATCCCTTTTCACCAACAGCCTTTGGACGCCAAGAGACATAGCTATACGGAGACCTGTCAAAAGACCTTCATACTCGGTGACATTGTTAGTTGGAGTTGGTTCCTTGAAAACAATTTGCAGAGCGTACCTAAGCTCATCTCCTTGAGGAGAGACCAGCACGACACCATCCCCCACGCCTGTTCGGCAGAATGCCCCATCATAGAACATCGTTGTTGGTATTTCTTACGGTCGCAGATAAATCCGCAAGCACACGGACACCGTTGTAGCTTTCATCCGGAAGTATTCAGGGTATCGAATCCACAGAGAAGGCAGTGGTTGAATAGAGTAGTTATCCATTGTATTCAATCATAACATTATTAATATACCAAAATCTAGCAAGGGATAAACATTGAAAGAGGGACATGTTGACACATAGAAGGTTTCATTGCTCAATATATAAGTCTAGTTAATATGAAGATCCTAGGAGAGAACCAGGGATTCTATATACTTCTCACATATGAGTTACATACATTATAAGTGTACACTATACAAGCTCAGCAAGGGACACATGTTAGAGGGCAAATCGAGGAGTCGTGGGATCCCCTCACCTGAGGGTACTGTCACGATGTTTATCACAAAGGCCTGCAAACGCCCAAACCCGAACGGTGAGGATTACATTGGCCACACGGGGCTGTCACCACCCGGAGGCTACCTCAGAATACATGGAGTAGGGTATCCCCAATGGTATTCCATACCCCAAACACCATGTATGTAATATGAAATATGTCTTTACCAATTGTATGGAAAGGTAAAGAACAATCATACGATTCATTGAGCCATTGCCATAACATGCATCAACTACACTAAGGTGCAAGATATACAACTTGTATGATGGACAAACAAGACAATAAGCCACGTGTTGACGACCAAAATTGACAAGGAACAGGTTTTGCAGGGAAACCGGTGGAACCGGATTTAAGGACCGGTGGAACCGGTTTGGTTCACTGTGATGCATCTGACAATGCAAACCGGTGGAACCGAATTTGGGACCGGTGGAACCGGTTTTTCCTGAATCTTAGCAGGATTGGACTCTTTTTGTAGACCCGAATTGCAATTGGACTTTCCTTGCGGGGCAAGACCTCCCCACCCTATAAATATAAAGGGTTGTGGCCGATTGAGGATCATCCAATCGATCAAACACAATTTATCTTTTATTTGTCTTTACTTTTTGTCTCTACTTTTTGTTTCTCAAACCCTAGCTCTTCCAAACCCTAAGTGTTGTTCTTCTTTCGTCTCTACGGCGTTTGAGGGCGTCTTAGCTGGCCTGCCGAGCCTAAGACAATCCAAGGTGCGCACATCCTGATGGGGTCCCTCCCGGGTGAGCGTGCATTGGTCTTCGCAGGAAACCCTAGCAAACCGGTTTCATCGGTTTAACCGGTTTCCTAAACCGGTTTCACCGATTTCTGCGCAGCCAGGTCTGCATTCTGCGATTCCGCGTGTGTGAGTGTTTGGCGCGACGCGTTTTAGCGTCAACACACTTTTTGGCGACTCCGCTGGGGACAAAGAAAAAGGGATCTATTACCATGTCAAATCTACCGAAGCCAGGCGAAGTTGATCCTGAGAATATTCAAAGGCCGACTGCTAATGAGCTATCGGCTAAGGATCGTCATCTATTTGAACAACTCCTGCAGCAAGAGAAGGAGGAGATGGAACGGGCCAAGAAGAAACTTGAGGACAAGGCGCAATGGTTCCTGTTGCACTTCTCCAAGGATCGAAAGGGTGCTATCTCCAAGGACAAGGAGGTGGTTGTCCTTTAAGAAGGAGAAGAAGAAAAAGATGAGGTAACACCCGCTGTAAGTGCTGCATCTGCGCCCGTTACTCTTGATCAAATTAATAGCTTATTAGTTTCTGGTCAACAAAATCTTCTTACGATTGTTCAAGGCATGATTGATAAATCCATAGGAAAACAACCTTCGACCGTAATTAGTAATGCTATTAATTCTGATGTAGCGGGTACTTCACAGCATCCAATCGTACCTCAAAATTCATCGGCAGCAATATTACCCAAAGAACCACAATATGGGATGCCGTTGAATCATTCAACAGGACAGAATTCTCAGGGACATTTTGGCCAGACAATTCCGGCGAAACCGGTTTCTGTAACCGGTCCTACCGGTTTTAATGCCATTACACAGTATGGCCAGATTCTGGTAAAACTGGTTGTCGGAACCGGTCCCACCGGTTCTAGTTCTATTGTTGCATATCAGGCAACACCTGAACCTATAACTAGTATGCCAATTGTTCAGGCTAATTCTGGCCGAATTATTGGTGTTTCTGCTCATGTACCTACGTATACTTCAATGACATACACCACAAATCCTATGTCTTCTCAAAGTTCGGGTTATTCACAACAACCATTACATGCATCACTGAACCATATGTTACAACATGTGCCAAATGTCAATGATCAACAAGGGTCAAATGATCTTTATATTCAGAGTTTGCTGGAAGAATATAAAAAAGATTTGGCTATTATGATTAAAGATACTTTTGGCGTAGAGGTTAAGAATAAAACTTTAGTATCTCAAAAACCTTATCCTGCAAATTTTGATGCTATGCCTTATCCTCAAGGTTTTAAAGTGCCAGAATTTGTCAAATTTACTGGAGAAGACAATAGGACTACATGGGAGCATATTAGCCAGTTTAATGCACAATTGGGTATTCATGGTAATATTGATCATTTAAAAATCAGATTGTTCCCTTTGTCATTATATGGTGTTGCTTTATCATGGTTTTCAGCATTATCTCCTAATTCTATTCATACATGGTCTCAATTAGAACATAAATTCCATGAGCACTTTTGTAGTGGTGATAATGAATTGAGGCTATCTCACTTAACATCGGTTATGCAAAAGAATGATGAATTTGTTGCTGATTATATTAGAAGATTTAGAGATACAAAAAACCGATGTTATAGTTTGATTATTTCTGAAAAAGATCTTGCCGAATTAGCTTTTAATGGTTTGAAATCTCATATCAAAGATAAATTAGAAGGCTATGAATTTCTTACCATTAACCAAGTGTTACAAAAGGCTTTGGCTCAAGAAAGCCGAAGTAAAGATGCTCGGCCAAAATCTGATCGTCATAACATGCATATGCTAAACTATGATTCATTGGACGATGAGAATGGAGAAGTATGTGCTGCTGAATTTACATGGCCAAGCAAGTCTCAATCATATAGTTGCCCTTCTCTTAAGCCGATCCATAAAAATCGGCAAGAAGAAATGAAATTTACTTTTGATGTGTCCAAATGTGATAGAATATTTGATGAGTTGCATAAAAATGGATACATCAGGATTACATATACTATACCATCGCTTGATGAGTTGAAGCGACGTGCATATTGTAAATTTTATAATTCTTTTTCACAAGCAACTAATGATTGTAATGTATTTCGTAGGCGATTTCAATCGGCCCTTAATGAAGGCCATTTGACTTTGCATGAAATGCAAGTTGATTCAGATCCTTTTCCTAAGAATTTTTCTGTCAATACCATTGAAATACAGAATCCTAAAGTGTTGATCAGGCCGAGTCAAGCCGATACAACAAAAGGGAAAAATGTAATCATTGGTGAAGAGCGACCAGAACAAAAAAGGAGCAAGAAGGTGTGACTGAAAAAGGGCCCTCAGGTTACATCTAAGAATTCGACACTCAGGGGGCAAGCCAAAAGCAAAGATGCTGGTTCTGATAGAACCGGTGTAACTGGTTCTCCAAACCGGTGTAACCGGTTTACACCTGGGAAATCTGGTGGATCAAAGGGAAAAGCAAAGCCGACATTTGAGGAACTTCTGGCAAAATATAAGAAGAAGGGAGCTGCCCAGAAACAAAAGAGGCAGCCACATAGCACTAGAGATGCAAATTTGCCACCAAGACATCAAGGTAGACAAAAATTTCACCAACAACAAGGTAATTGTGCTGCTGCACCATATTATTTTGGTGGATCATATATGCCATTGTCTTGGTCATATCCTTGTTATTATGCTCCTAGTGACTATAGTAGTATGTACATGCCACCATATATTATTTCTTATCCAAATTATGGTGTACTACAAAAACCGATTGCTTACAATGATAATCCGGTTAAAGAAGATGCATGTACTGATCCCAAACAGTGTGAGAATAGCAGCAAGATAGATTCTAAGTATATGCAGCCGAGGTGGTGTCCCTCAGGCTTATCTCGCACTCAAAAGAGAAAATTACAGAGGATGCGCAGGCAATCAATGAAGCCAGAAGTTGAGCAGAAATTAGCAGCGCCTATGAGGATGGTGTGGAGACCAAAGCAAGTTGCTTCAACTTTGACATAAGCAAGATGCATGATATGGCCGATGTTTTATATATTTGGCATTGCCCAGAAGATAATTTTGGTCTTAGAAGTGTTTTCTAGTGCGTAAGCTTACTAGAAAACAGGGGGCATATGTTGACGACCAAAATTGGCAAGGAACAGGTTTTGCAGGGAAACCGGTGGAACCGGATTTAATGACCAGTGGAACCGGTTTGGTTCACTGTGATGCATCTGACAATGGAAACCGGTGGAACCGGATTTGGGACCGGTGGAACCGGTTTTCCCTGACTCTTATCAGGATTGGACTATTTTTGTAGATCCGAATTGTAATTGGACTTTCCTTGCAGGGCAAGACTTTCCCACCCTATAAATATAAAGGGCTGCGGCCGATTCAGGATCATCCAATTGATCAAACACAATTTATCTTTTATTTGTCTTTGCTTTTTGTCTCTACTTTTTGTTTCTCAAACCCTAGCTCTTCCAAACCCTAAGTGCTGTTCTTCTTTCGTCTCTACGGCGTTTGAGGGCGTCTTAGCTGGCCTGCCGAGCCAAAGACAATCCAAGGTGCGCACACCCTGATGGGGTCCCTCCCGGGTGAGCGTGCATTGGTCTTCGCAGGAAACCCTAGCAAACCTGTTTCACCAGTTTCCTAAACCAGTTTCACCGGTTTCTGCGCAGCCAGGTCTGCATTCTATGATTCCGCGCGTGTGAGTGTTTGGCGCGGCGTGTTTTAGCGTTAACACCATGTAACATAAGCAAGATAGTAATTCCATTAATGCTCAAAGTCTTACAAATAAGCAAAGGATACAAGATAACTAAGCTTTAGGCTTACCAAGACTCCTTCGAAAGCCCGTAGAATCTCAACTCCTAAGACTACTTCACTACTAACTAAGACTAGAACTTGTAGCAAATGGAGCTCTTCCTTCTGGTGTGTGTTGAACTGGAGCCGAGGCCATCTATTTATAGCTTGGTAGGACGGTGGAGAGGCACCTCGACGCGGTTGAGGCTGTTTGGCCCCGGGACCAGGTCGGCCGATCCCCCTAGGTCGGCCGATGATAGAGCTGGAGTGCCCGATCTTTCGGTGAGTGGAGATAAATTCGACATGGTGGAAGTAGACCCTCACGATCCGACTACGACGAGCGAACCCGAAGCGCCAATGCAATCGCTGAACCAACTCCCGATGGTTACCAACCTTGCCGGTGCAAGATCAGCCTGATCACGAAGATCAATTCCTGTCCGCAATCGAAGAACGAACAAGAACAAGATGCGAGCAATCACAATATCACTCGAAGGTGGGGTTCTGAATCACGAGGACAGCACGTATTTGTGCGTGTTCGAGAGTAGCTAAAGCTAGATGAAAACAAAACCCAAGTCTGAAAATAAAAGAGGAGTCTATCTAAATAGGGGGCGCAGCCCCTGGTGGCCAGGAGGGGCGGCGCGCTACAGTACCCGCGCTACAGTGCCGCAGGTACTGTTCACGCCTAGGGTTTGCGAGGGTTGGGCCTGCTGTTGGGCCAACGTCTAATCTTCTGGGCCTTCATTCTTCAGTAGCATGACGAAGTTCAGTTCTCTTGCAGGGGCCCAAGTGATTGGCCCAGCTGAAGAAGAAGGTGGCGCCTGGGATGGAGATGCTGCTGGTGTAGATGTACTCATGTGGTCGTTGATGTCCTCATCATCCTCCCCTTCTTGAACCGAAGTCGTCCTCGACGGCAACTCCTCATCCTCTTCCGCATACGGTTTCAAATCTGCAACATTAAAACTAGTGGAAACACCAAACTCCGCAGGCAGGTCAAGGATATAAGCATTATCATTAATCTTGGTTAGCACCTTAAAAGGGCCAGCAGCACGAGGCATCAATTTAGAACGGCGCAAAGTAGGAAAACGATCCTTTCTCAAATGCAACCAAACCATATCACCAGGTGAAAAAGAAACAAGTTTTCGACCTTTACTACCAGCAACCTGATATTTAGCATTAGCAGCAGCAATGTTTTGTTGAGTCTGTTCATGCAAGTTAATCATTTGTTCAACATGTGCAACAGCATCTATGTGTGGGGCGTCCGCAGCATCAAGCGAAAACAAATCAATAGGCGCCCGCGGAATGTAACCATAAACAATCTGAAAAGGACACATCTTTGTAGAAGAATGCGTTGCATGATTATAAGCAAACTCAACATGAGGCAAGCAGTCCTCCCAACGTTTCAAATTTTTGTCTAAAACAGCCCTAAGCATGGTTGACAAAGTTCGATTAACCACCTCAGTTTGTCCATCAGTCTGAGGGTGACAAGTTGTGCTAAACAGCAATTTAGTTCCCAATTTATTCCAAAGTGATCTCCAAAAATGACTGAGAAACTTAGCATCACGATCCGAGACTATTGTATTTGGAATACCATGCAAACGAATAATCTCTCTAAAGAACAATTCAGCAACACCGCTAGCATCATCAGTCTTATGACAAGGTATAAAATGAGCCATTTTGGAGAATCGATCAACAACCACAAAAATGCTATCCCTCCCCTTCTTAGTTCTAGGCAATCCCAAAACAAAGTCCATAGAAATATCAAGCCAAGGGGAAGTAGGAACAGGCAAGGGCATATACAAACCATGGCTGTTCAATCGTGACTTAGCTTTCTGACAAGTAGTGCAGCGGGCAACAAGGCGCTCAACATCACGGCGCATCTGGGGCCAAAAGAAGTGGGCGGCCAGCACCTCATGCGTCTTGTAAACGCCAAAATGTCCCATGAGACCGCCTCCATGCGCTTCCTGCAACAACAAAAAACGAACCGAGCTTGCTGGAACACACAGCTTGTTAGCGCGAAACAGGAACCCATCCTGCATGTGAAATTTGCCCCATGGTTTCCCATTCATACAATGGACCAAGACATCTTTAAAATCAGCATCGTCGACATATTGATCTTTTACAGTTTGCAAGCCAAAGATTTTAAAATCTAACTGAGACAGCATGGTATATCGCTACACATTACCAGCAACGTTCACCATAAACCTTGTTTCTAAAATTTAATTAGTAATTAATTTGATTAATGGTCAATGTAAACTAGCTTTTCTAAATAAAAGATTTTTAGGCTTTTACACCAGCCATGTGTCTTGCCCATGGCTACAGCAAAGCCCAAGCTTTCATGGTGCTCATAACTCATCCAAATTTCATATCTTTCATCCTTTTATTTGCCACATTGTTGACGGCTGTTAAGTACCAAATTTAGGCCGTCAACTCCTGCATAAATGAGCAAAATGTGAACATCAACATTAGTGGTAGGAGTTATTACTAACGAATTCCACAAGTGTTGGTGAATATTTTTATGTAGGTCACTTATCTGTGGAAATGAAGTGGGAATGCACCTAAGTGGCCAAACTAGCACAACTCCAGCGAATCAAGGGCTGCCACATAGGCTTCCCACGGATCCATGGCCCCACAAGAGCAAGGAAACACACTCTCAGCCAATCAAGAGCAAACACAAGGATTGGAGGGCCCACATTGGGGGTAAACGGTCTACAAACATCCGAGGCATCCCCTGAGGACCCACCTGAACAGTCTCCCAGACGAAAGGCGGTGCAAGGGGGACCCACCTGGGGTCGGCCGAATCCCTAGTTCGGTCGAACCCAAGGTGGCCCCGCTCGTCTCCAGCCACCACGTGTCCTATCTTAAGGCGGTTTAGGGAATATTCCTTTGAAGATTCGCCCCAGATGTCGCCTCAACCAGCCTATAAATATGAGATCTGGGGGCTCAAATGAGGATAACACTACCCACTCCAAGATCACCAACTCCTAAGTTGAGAGCTCCATTGCAAAGGCCTATGCACTAGATAGCTAGTGCTTAGAGTAGGTTGAGAGTGAGGGGTAGTTGGGAGAGAGTGCCAAGGTGTTGGCACTCTCGTCCCATGCTTGTACATCGATGGATGCTGGTTCTCTTCTAATTAGAATAAAGTGAGTATTCATGCATATTCTAATTAGAATAAAGTCATATTCGTGATTCCTTCTAGTGTTATCTCTGGTTGCTTGAGTACTCTTATTCTCTTGCTTTGATCATGTGCTTGGCTTGTATGCTCATATGCTAGTCATATACCCTTGCCACCATAGTATACGTTTGAGTGCGCTCTTGTATGCTGAAGGTATACTCTAGTAGTTCTTAGTTCTTGAAAGAGTGTGAGTCTAGTGTGTGAGTTAGATCTCCCTCTTGCGGGTTCATTGTTCCATCTTAGTACGGGTGATGTGGTGTGGCTATGGGGTATCCTGTCGTAGTTAGATCGCAGTAGTAATTGGTAGAGTAGGCGTGGTGCCTAACTATGGGTTACGCGTCGTTTGCGCATCTTAGCCCATGGTTTAGTAGGGGTAGGCCGCAGGTGGTGACAGCCCTATTGGTCCCGTTGTAATCCCCCACATCCGGTTAAGTCGTAGAGCTGTTGGCCGGAGGCGCCTGGGTTCAGGGGTAAGCCGGTGCCCGAAGCAAGTAGTGAGACTTCAGAGATCTACCGCATTCATGTTAGAACTATAATTAGGCAACGGATCAGGTGCAAACCAACCTCTTCGTGCAAACCATGCAAACTTCTAATCTGGGCCACACGATGTTGATCCAAGGGGGGCGCAGAGGAGGTGGCAGGGGTGATTTGCAAAAGTGCCTCTAATCATACTTTTGCAAATCACCCCTCCCACCTCCCCTTTGCGCCCCTTGTATCAACATCATGTGGCCCAGATTAGAGTTTGCACGGTTTGCACGAAGAGGTTGGTTTGCACCTGATCTGTTGCCCTATAACTATAGGAATCCTCTCTACCCTCTGCCACTCATTGTGGTGTGTCTTTGGACCGACTAGTATAGGTGATATGGCAGGGGCTGATCCCGATCTTTCGATGAGAGGAGGGGTAACTTCGATTTGGGGGTGGAATCGACGTTGGTTGTCCGACTACAACAATCACAGGATGCTGCGCCTTAGCAACAGGTACATCGATTCCGACGTTGGCTGTTCTTGCTGTGCCAAGAACACCCTTGAACCTGCTAGCAATCGAGAATAAGCAAGAACAAGATGAACAAGTAAATAAACTCACGGATCTGAACCAAATGATATCTGAATCATGAGTTGGGGTCTTGAATCAAGCAAATCGGGTGGTCTAGTCGACACACGTGTTCACTAGGAAGTAGCAGTAGCTAAACTTGCATCTAAACAAAACCCAACCTTTCTCCTGGTGGCTGATGCCTCTATTTATAGATAGGAGACAGCCAAGAGGCGTGGGGGGTGGAAACCCTAACACAAGATGGGCCCCCTAGTGGGCCAAACAAGTTACAAGGCTGTCAGCCCAAGACTAGAGGTCCAAACGTCTTCTGGTCGATTGAGAACGTCTCCGATGGAATTTTGTAGTGGGGTTGGATCCATTTGAAAGTATACTTCAAGATCTTTCCAATGAGTACTCATATGCCTCAAACAACATCCGGAGTCGAGAGATCTTGCCAAATCAATTTGATGTTGCCTGGTTGTACGAACTTGAAGTCTGAACTTGGTGTCCGATCTGTCCGATCTTGTGCTTCCTTGTTGTGTAATCTTGATGTCCAAACTGATTGGTTGACCCATTAGCTTCCTCTCCATCATTCCTAATAACAATAAAATCATCACAATGATTTAGTAGCATCCAATTCTGAGATGAAGGTTTATGGACAGCGAGGAACGAGTTTACCTGAAAATTTAGCTCTCGTGCACGGGCTCTTGTCATTGGTCCTTGCTGCATAGTAGGCATGGTTGTATCGTTGGAAGGGATGTCCTCATCAATAGGAGTTAGTGCACACATGTTCCTTGGATTCGATATCCTTGGAATACTCCTAGGGGAAAGCCCCGACGACATCCATGCGCTTGCGGATTCATTCATGATCGTTAAGAAACGTCAACAAGCTTTCTGGTGCCGTTGCCGGGGAACGGTTGTTGTATCTATCTTCGTGCCTAGTCGTCCTCATATCCTTTTTATCTTTTCTTTCCTTCTACCTTTATCCCCACTACCCATGGAGAAGCTTTCCTGTAAAAGCCTCTCTACCCCAAAGGGAGAGCTCTTAGTGAAACCATCAATTTCCTCATCCATCTGTGAATTCTGTCCTGGCTTGATAGCCAAGGTTCGGGATCGTCTCTCAACAGCCAAATCTGAGCTTCCACTTTCCACATCACAAAATTTGTCTGTTGGGCACTCTACCGAACCAGGAACGTCGGAGAAAGAAGAAATTCAAACTCCGGAGTTCCCATTCAGACTCAAGGATGATTCATTTAGAAATCATAGAAACACCTCAAATCTCTTCTACAAGGAAGAGCTATCGATCCTCTCATCCACCGTTAGGAGCAACAAAAGGTTAAGGGTGCTGGAGCTATTGTTAGAAGTTCTCCGGATCAGTTCCCCTGCCGTAACCATTAAACGCACCCTACGAGGGATGGAGGTGGATGCTCTTTACAATCCCACCGTCAGTGCCAACATCATCTCCGAGTCCTTCATGACAATCATTTTGGGAAATGAGTCATTGGTCCCAACAGCCAAAACCTTTCGAACCTCCTTTGGAGAAATCTTAGAAGGGATAGGGATCTTGCAGAACATGTCTATAACACACAAAGACGTTGATGCGACCCTAGACTCTCATGCCTTCGAAATCCTAGAATCTTGGTTACATATAGTCCTCTCTTGGTCGATATCCATCTTCTGGACAACTTCCTCCACTTTCTTAGGATGATAAACCTGCTTGGTAGGAGATGGTTGCCTCTTCTGAGGAAACCGGTTCCACCGGTTTTGAGAACCGGTGCCACCGGTGTAATATGGAGGCATCCATGGCATGGCTTGATATTGATTCTGTTGGGGATACAAGGTAGCAACATCACCCTTCTGTCTGTTATTCGCCCTTGGAGGCGAAATTGGCTTTTCTTGACGCATGGGCGATCTCTTTCTCTTTTTTGCCGACCAATCCTCATCAACTGGCCTTTGATTTGCATATTTGGAAAATAACTGGTCAAAGGTCGGCTTTGGTTTTGCAACTTTACCCTGATCTTTGGCCACATTAATTTTCTAGGTTCCGATCTCAGGACGCTTGGGCTATAACATTTTCAGGCGTCCCTGACCAAAATCGGTAGGACCGGTTCCTGAAACTAGTTTCACCGGTTCTTCCTATGCAGCAGGCTTAACCAATGCTTTTGACGATCCTTGCCCCCCGAGATCAGCAACTCTTACAGTAATTTTGAAAGTTTCTTTGCCATTGGGGGTCTTCTCACACACCACTTCCCTGATAATTGATTTACCCTTCAAATTTTCAGGCTTTTGATCTCCCACAACAACATTCTTTCCTTTGGTTGATTCGACTTGATGCGGCCGAACCAGAACCTTAGGAGGTTGCATCTCAAGGGTATTAACAGGAAAAGGTGCCTTGTCAACCTGCATCTCATATAGTGTCAAACGTCCTTGAAAGTGCATCTAGGACCCTAGGTGGGTTTTGGTGAATTGAATGACAAAAGGATTAAAGGACTAACGTGTTTGTTACAGATTATGAGCAGGGATTAAAATGTATATTTTATGATACACTATTATTCATGGGTTGAATGCAAGCGTATGGCTCATAGTGACACATATAAACAAGTGCGCGATCTCATTATGCATGAATGTGATGAATGGCAAGCTATGGTGAAACAAAGAAAGAGACATGTTGATATGTGTGATATATTGGTCTCTAACTTGATTAAGGCTTGTTGAACATATATATTGATAGAACCCGCTAGGGTTTGTTCCTGATCCTTCGATGAGAGTTGGGGATAACTTCGATTTGGGGTGGATTCGATGTTGGCTGTCCGACTACAACACCACAAGGGCTGCGCCTTAGCAACAGTTACACCGCCTCCGATTTGTGTTGTTCTTGCTGTGACAAGAACAACCTTGAACCTGCAAGCAAATCGAAAAACAAGTAAGAACAAGTGGACAAGCAAACAGCACACAGACCTTGCCCAATGGATGAATCTGATACACACGAATTTGGGGTTCTGGATATAAGTAATCGGATGGTCTAATCGACACACGCGAGTTACAAGGAAGTAGCAAGAGCTAAACTTTATCTAAACAAAACCCAAGTCTCAAATGGTGGCTGCTACTTCTATTTATATGACGGCTACAACTAGGAAGTCCAGGATGAGCTCTCCTAACCCTAGGACGCCCTCCTCATGGGCCTGACTGGAAACAAGGCCCAATTACCCAAAAGGTGAAGTTGTGTTCAGCCATGAGGTCCGATCGTTCCTTTATTGATTTCTCCCACCTCCGGTCGAATCTGTATGTGAGGTTTGAACCTTCTGAAAATAGACTTCAAGATCTTTCCAACGAGTACTCATGTGCCTTAATCGCCTTCCGGAGTGAAGAGTTATGGCCAAATCAATCAGGTGCTTTCTGCAGGTCCGAGCACCTAAACGGAATGATCCACTCCGTTTCAAGCAGAGTGGTCCAAGATACTCGTGCTGGAAGGTCCACTCACCTCCAAGCGTGGTGGTCTAGCCCATTCCATTCAGAGTGGTCCAAGTCCCAGTGAATAAAGCATGTAAGCTTGCTCTTTAGTTATGTAAGCTTGTTACCCATAGATGTGGTTGTATCAATGGCAGCGATGTCCACATCATATATGGGATATCTAAGAACATGGTGGATAAAAATGTTGAATATTGCATATCAAGAATTGGTTTTCATTGTTGAATATAAATGTGATACAAACCTATATGGAGCTATATGTGATGCAAGGATGAAGAGGTGAAATTCGGGATAGTGTTTCAAGGTACTAAGCAATGTGTGATCAAGTGGTGGACTTGAGTCATGTATCTTTGCTAGGGTGATGAAACTTTCTTGGGATTTCAACTTGAAGAATCTTGGTTACATATGGTGTTCATATTGGCAAGTATCACTATTCATATTGGCCTGACCAAGGACAAGATCTTTAACGGAAGGTTGATTAGAGAAAGAGTTTATTATTGTTACCTCCCTGGTAGAATGGGCGTTGCTGATTCCAGTTTCCTTGAGTTCGGTACCCGTTGTTGCCGTTCACGAAGTGTACCTCCTCTTGTGTCTCGGGGCAGTTGTTCCCCGAGTGGCCAGTTTCTCCACAGACCTCACACGTCATGTGTGAGTCCAGTGGCCCTTCATTGTCGGCGCCTCCATTCTTGGTGCGGTCGTCGAGGCGCTTTATAATAAGATCCATCTTGGCGGCCAGCATGTCCACCTCCTTTACGGTGTGCATACCACGTTTACGTCCCTGAAGACGGTCATCATTCCAAGATTGGTTTGACACCATCTTCTTGATGAGAAGCTTAGCGGCGGCCACGGTCAAGGAGAGAAATGCCCCTCCAGCAGCAGCATCCATGTGTTCACGGGCCGTCTGGGACAACCCATGGTAGAAGTTTTGAAGCAGGAGCCACTCTTGCATGCCATGGTGGGGGCACGCCAGAATCTAGTCCTGGAAGCGATCCCATGCTTCCAGAACCGTTTCCCCGGACTCTTGCTGGAAGCTGGAAATTCTCCCCCGAAGGGTATTGGTTTTCCCAATGGGGAAGAACTTCGCCAAGAAGGCGTTGGAGCACTTGGTCCACGTATTCACCGCCTCACGGTTGGAATAGAACCATTGTTTGGCTCTTCCCAACAGTGAGAACGGGAATAAGCGGAGCCTGATGGCCTCTTGATCCACCCCTCGGATGGTGATGGTGCTGCATACCTCCAGGAAATGCTGCAGTTGAGCACTGGCGTCCTCATTGGCTTTCCCACAGAAGGGGCTAGCCTGCACCATGTTGATCAGTGGGGCCTTCAGCTCAAAAGCATGATCCCCCACTTCCACTGCTGGACCTGTAAGGATCTGGGCAGTGGACGGAGCAGAGTAATCACGGATGGTCCTATCGGCCATGGCTTCTTCCGATTGGGGTGCTACGGGAACGGGTTGTTCTCCTTGGTTGGAGGATTTTCCGATGACTGGTTCAGTTTCTGACAAGAACACCTGAGGGATTACGACACGATAACGTACCCTCCTTCCTATGGTATTCAGGTTCTCGACGTAGTTGGATGGTAGTTGGAAACCAGTCATGCACTACCCTGTTTCACATCACAGAGAAACAGAGCAAAAAGGGTAAACCTGCTAGATTACTGGCAATTAATCTTGTTGCACTAAATGCATGGATGATCAAATCTCTTTAACCACTGCTTTCCCCGGCAACGGCGCCAGAAATGCTTGTTGGTATTTCTTAGCATCACTACTTAGAGTAGTAATGGTACTAGAGATACAACATCGTAAATCTAGACGTTACAGATATTCTGCAAGCGCACAGAAGTACGTTATAGCATTTCACCTAGGAGTATTCCATAGTATCGTTATTTGTTTATCCGCAGGGAAAGCGTTTAGTTAAAAAAGAGATGTGCCATCCGATGCTTTTATGTACAACAATATTAATGTACCATAATATAAGCAGGGATAAATGATATAGAAATGAATGGGTAGGTTGGCACACAGAAGTTCATTGCTCATCATTATAGTAGTCTTAGTTAGTATAGTACACTAGTGAAGATTAATAAGGGTTCATTAGCATCATACATATGGGACTTGGATATACTACAATATCATATACAAGCTCATTCATTGATCATATGCAAGAGGACATATCGAGGTATCCAGTGGTTCCCTCATCAAGGGATGATAGTAGGACGTCTTATCATAAAGGACTAATACCCACTCCCGAACGTGGAGGATTACAAAGGACGGACAAGGCTGTCACCACCTGCCGCCTACCTCTTCTAATCCGTGGGGCAGCAGTACCCTCAACAGTATTCCATATCCCAAACACCATGCTTGCAATATGTAATACAACTCTATCTATCACGTTAATAAATAGAGCAACCAAGAGGCACATTGAGCCAATGCCATAACATACATTCACTTGAATAAGGTGCAAGACATAAGTAGTATATGCTAAGTGGATGAGGTATAACTGAGGCATACAACATAAGTATGAAGGTATTTCCATTAAGCTCAGAATACTACAAGTAAGTAAGAGAATACAAGAACTGAACTCTAGAACTTACCAAGACTCCTCCGGAAGCCCTTCAGAAAATCTAACACTATGACTATCACTACTAAAGCTTGTAGCAACGGAGAGCTCTTCTTCTGGTGTGTGTTGAGTACGGCGCCCTTTTGCAGGTATTTATAGCATCACAAAGGTGGTTGGAGCCAGCCAGAGGCGGTTGAGGCAGTTGGGAGGTGGGCCTAGGTCAGCCGAATCCCCCAGGTCGGCCGACCCTTGGATCCACCGTCTTCAGCGCTTCACGGCTCAGATGGCAGTTGTTGACGCGGAAAATTGGCGGTCGTATCCTCCGCGTGCAGCACAAGAAGACCAGGGAGATCTGCTTCGCTCCAGTGCCAGCCTACACTCCGTTCAGGTTCGCGGCGTGCCAGTCAATTTGACCTGAAATTGACAAGGGAATAAAACAGTTAAATTACTCTTTGATTGTGCCGGCTCTATTCCAAACGGCGAAGGCACGTCGGATTTTAGCCAAGACCCAATCAGAATGTATCGGCCGATGCCAATCGGACCTCAAAATCGGACTTCATAGATGACGTCAATTGGACCAAATAATCGGACCTCAATCAGACACCGAATCGGACCTCAGAATCGGACCAATCAGGATCGGACCTTGATTAATATAAAAGATCAGCCTTTGAATAATAAAATAAAGCATAAAACATGGCCAATATGTAAATAACGGATCAGCTGTGCCTTTGAACAAGATATTAAATAATCAAAGTGTGAGCCGATACATTGTCCACCTTGCCTAGTTACCAGTTTGGTTCATCTTATCGGACCATCTAACTAGCCAATCGGACCAAAGCCTTTTCAGAGAAATCTAGCTCCGACGTAGGGAATCTAGATTTCTCCAGCAATGATCAGATCAGATAGCTAGACAGTCAAACTCAACTCACCAATCTGACAACTAAACAAGATGCTCGCACAGGTGTTAATCAGATTAAGCAAATAAACAGATAAAACAGTAACAGGATCGTTCTGATTCTAAAGTATGCTATCAAATAATCAAGCAAGACCTAGCTCTGACGTAGGGAATCTAAATCACACTTAACACTCGAATAACAATCAGGTATAACCAAAGCTTCCTTTGACTAATCAAGATGAATCTAGCTCCGACGTAGGGAATCTAAACCAAGCATGACAATCAAAGATCAATCTTATCATATTATGAACATCTAGCTCCGACGTAGGGAATCTAAACAGACAAAATACTCAAAGAACAACCAGATTAAACCACAAAGCATGGATCGGACCTAGAACGATACTGTAAGATAAATATTGCTTAAATCGGACCAAGACCGGTGCTCATAGCCGTTGAAGAAGTAGATTAATTCACATGGCGTAGATCTAAATCAATCTAGCAACTCCAAACAAACTGCAAAAACTGCCTTTAAATAACCAAGATTACTCTAGCTCCGACGTAGGGAATCTAGACTAATCTTGATGATCTAGCTCCGACGTAGGGAATCTAGACATAAAGTGCAGTCCTATAAACGATAATCTGTTGAATAATCAATATTGATCTAGCTCCGACGTAGGGAATCTAGATCAATCTTGCTTATTCAAAGATAAATCGGTTGAACAGTATAAACGAGAAAGGGCGATGCGCCTCAATTCAAAGCCTATACTAGTTCGATAAATTGACTAACTTACTGGTAAGCCGGAGATCAGAACTGATGCAGCCCGTCCACCGATAAGCTTCGTCGAGATACTACTCCTAGGGTTTTTGGCGTGAAGCCGGGTTGTATTGATTGTGAGAATAGTTCTTTACAATGGACGAGGGTTTATATTTATACCCTGGTCATGAAGGGTCCTGATCGGACCAGACTAACTTGCAGATAAAGTAATCTAATATTTAACATAGAATGGGACTTTTAATAAGCCTTCTGAAAAGGAAATAGTCCCCGCTCATGCCACGCTTCCCTTTTTAGCCGATGCACATTTTCTCATTCATCATTAGATCGGACTCCCTTTCTTCATCGGACCTCTATTCCGCATCGGCTCTCTTCTTCGGCATCAACTGTTTGACCATTCAACGGGTCCACTGCACAGTATCAGCCCCACCACGTCATCATCTGATTCAACATGTCAGGTGCGAAAATCTGGTGTCAACACATGCCCCCCAATTTTGGAATAAAATATCATTTTGTTCCAAAATTCGTATCTGTCATCATAACTCCTTCACCGATTTTCGTGCCGAAACTTTCCATCCCTGCACTGTGTAGTTCCTTGATTTTCGGGCCATAGTTTTTCTTTCTTCATCAATAATCTGCAGAGCTTATCTTCTTCTTTCTCTCTCCCGAGCGATAGTATCTCTGACAACGAATAGCATATGGAACCCTGCATTTACCTCACGGGTATCCATGCGTCTATCGACCCAAACGAAACGACTCTTCAATGCAGTTCCTCAAAAGACGCCCCTATCCTTCAATTACATCAGCTCTGAATCAATGACATATCTTCACGAGAATACTGTTCTTTTATTTGGACAGTTTCCACGAGCATCCCCTGGACTCCATTTCTCCTTTAATGCTTCCATCGATCGCCGGCTATAAATACCTGCCTCAGGTCATCTTCTTCCACCATCCCTTAGCCATGGCGCAGCTAATATTCATGATAGAACACAAACTCCTTCTGTTTGATATAGGATCCTACTCCCTCTTCCTCCTCTGCTAGAAGAATTCTCGTGAAGTAACATAGGGTACTTCCCCCTTTTTCTGATCCTGCAGTGAATCCAAGTGGAACTCCTGCTAGAAGAATCCTCGTGAGGTTTCTTTATGGTTCACCAAAGGGAAGATTTTTCATAGGGGTGTAATAGAGTGCCCTTTACAAGTTAGGGCAAACCCACCGGTCCACCGGCGCGCTCTTCAAGGAACTGCACCCAGAGTGGATTTCTTCGACTCAAGGAAGAAGATATCTCCTCAAACTTGCGCTTCCTTTTGCCCTCCTCTTTCTAGTCTTGTTCTGGCAATGATGAACAAAGTACATCGGCGCCTACTAGATCCTTTTGTCTTCTGAAATCTTTCTTTATGAGAAATACATGAATATATATGCAATCCCTTTTCCAGCAGCCTGCTCCGCCATCGAGCGGCTTGATGATGTAATATACTTTTCTCTGTTTGTATATAGCCCTTAAGGCGATGCATATCGCATCGGCTTTTATTTTTTTTGTTCTTGAGGCCATTTTTCCATCGGCTTCTAAGCCCGACGCATAGCATCGGCTTCATGAATTTACCCAAATGCTAGGGTAGTACTTCTTCAAATATTTCCCGTTTAATGCTTTAGGAAACACTTCTCCTTCAAGTGTTTGTAGAATATAAGCATTTCCAGGAACACATCGGACGACTTGATAGGGTCCCTCCCAGTTTGGTGACCATTTGCCGTACTTGGGATCCTTAGAACCAATTGGCAGAATAACTTTCCAGACAAGATCGCCCTCTTTGAACTCTTTCCCTTTAATTTTCTTATCATAATGCCTTGCAACTCTGAGTTTGTTAGCCTCAATATTTTCGAGAGCGCGCAGCCGACGAACAGACAAGTCATCGGACTCACTATTCATGAGCTCCATGTATTCGCCGGCCTTCAATTTATCCTGAAGCTCGATACGTCTTGATCCAGTACGAATTTCCCATGGAAGAACGGCTTCATGTCCATAAACTAGTTCATACGGAGAAACCTTGATCGATCCTTGACAAGCCATTCGATAGGCCCATAGAGCTTCAGGAAGCACAATATGTCATTTTCTTGGATACTCCTCAATCTTTCTATCAATCAACTTGATCAAACTTTTATTGGAGGCTTCAGCTTGACCATTGGCTTGTGCATAATATGGTGATGAATTAAGAAGCTTGATACCCATATCAGCAGCAAAATTTTTGAATTCGTCCGATGTAAACATCGTACCTTGATCTGTTGTGATCGTCTGTGGAATTCCAAATCGGTAGACAATGTGTTCTCTAACGAATTCAATAACATTCTGTGACTTCATCTCCTTCAAAGGAACAGCTTCAACCCATTTGGTGAAATAATCTGTTGCCACTAATATGAATTTGTGCCCCTTGCTTGAATGTGGAAAAATTTGGCCGATCAGATCAATTCCCCATCCTCTAAACGGCCATGGCTTGATAACAGGGTTCATGGCCGATGCTGGAGCCCTTTGAATATTTTCATATCTTTGACACTCTTGGCATCCTTTATAATATTCAAAGCAGTCTTCTAGAATCGTCGGCCAATAATACCCATTTTTTCTGATCATCCATTTCATCTTGAACGCCGATTGATGAGCCCCGCAAACACCTTCATGAATTTCTCCCATTAAAACCTTAGCTTCTTCAGGTCCGATACATCTCAACAGGACTCCATCAATCGAGCGAAAATAAAGCACCTCTTCAACCAAGACATGCCTGATCGATTTGTAGCGTATCTTCCTAGAAGTCTTGATAGAAGAATCCCTCAAATATTCAATGATTTCTTTCCGCCAATCTCCTTCTGGTATCTCCTGCACCATCACACATCGGACATAGGCCGATAGCCAGACGCTTTTTGCGCCAGCCGATTTGCTTCTTCGTTATGATGTCTTGGAATATGCTTAAGAGTTATCAAGGCGAATTGGCCAATTAAATCTCGGCACTTCTCAAAGTAAGATAATAAAGCATCCATCTTGCAATCATATTTGCCGAGTAACTGATTGATAATCAGCAAAGAATCTCCAAATACCTCAATAAACTGAGCGCCGATTTCTTTAAGAATCTGGAGACCCTTCATCAATGCTTCATATTCCGCCTGATTATTTGTGCATTTTTCAATTGGAAAAGCAAATTCAAACCTTGCCCCCCGAGGCGAAATAATAATCAGGCCGATTCCGCAACCATCATTGCAAGAAGAACCATCAAAGAATATAGTCCAAGGAACCGCGTCAACCACATCGGCCTTTTTCATCGGACTAGATACATCAAACTCCATAGTGCATTGCTCAACAGCATCAATGTTAGGTCCACAATGATCAGTAACTAAATCAGCCATTATCTGCCCTTTTACCGCTTTGGCCAATTCGTATCTAAGATCAAACTCCGTCAGAGCAAAAATCCACTTGCCAATTCTCCCTCTTATGATTGGCATCGATAACATATATTTGATCACATCCTCCCTACAGATCACAGTACACTCGGCCGATAGCAAATAATGCCTTAATTTTGTACAAGAAAAATACAAACAAAGGCAAAGCTTCTCTACATATGAGTACAGAGTCTCAGGATCTAGTAATCTCCGGCTTAAATAGAATATAACTCGTTCCTTCCCATCAACCTCTTGAATCAAAACAGAGCCGATTGCATGATTAAAAGCCGATAAATAAAGCTTGTACGGCTTACCCTTTTGTGGTGGAATAAGAACTGGCGGATATGCTAAATATTGCTTGATTTTATCCAATGCCTTTTGATGTTTAGGCTCCCACACCAACTCTTCTTCATCCTTCAGCTTCAACAGAGGAGTAAACGCCTCCAATCGGACCGACAGATTTGATATAAACCTCCTCAGGAAATTGATCTTTCCAATCAAACTCTGCAATTCCTTCTTGTTTATTGGAGGTTCAATATCATCAATTGCTTTGCGGTTCCGATCATCTACCTCGATTCCTCTTTCATGTACCAAGAAACCGAGAAATTGGCCGGCCGATACGCCAAAAGCACATTTGAGCGGATTCATCTTCAATCCATGTTGCCTTGTGCACTCCAGCGTCTCCTTTAAATCGGCCAAATGATCTTGATAACCTTTTGATTTGATCACCACATCATCAATGTAGATTTCAACTATCCTGCCGATCAGCTTATGAAAAATATAATTCATAGCACGTTGATAAGTAGCACCGGCATTTTTCAAACCAAAAGTCATAACAAC
>CM014276.1:19048791-19194553 GCA_004135705.1 Alloteropsis semialata
TTGAACAAGATATTAAATAATCAAAGTGTGAGCCGATACATTGTCCACCTTGCCTAGTTACCAGTTTGGTTCATCTTATCGGACCATCTAACTAACCAATCGGACCAGAGCCTTTTCAGAGAAATCTAGCTCCGACGTAGGGAATCTAGATTTCTCCAGCAATGATCAGATCAGATAGCTAGACAGTCAAACTCAACTCACCAATCTGACAACTAAACAAGATGCTCGCACAAGTGTTAATCAGATTAAGCAAATAAACAGATAAAACAGTAACAGGATCGTTCTGATTCTAAAGTATGTAATCAAATAATCAAGCAAGACCTAGCTCCGACGTAGGGAATCTAAATCACACTTAACACTCGAATAACAATCAGGTATAACCAAAGCTTCCTTTGACTAATCAAGATGAATCTAGCTCCGACGTAGGGAATCTAAACCAAGCATGACAATCAAAGATCAATCTTATCATATTATGAACATCTAGCTCCGACGTAGGGAATCTAAACAGACACAATACTCAAAGAACAACCAGATTAAACCACAAAGCATGGATCGGACCTAGAACGATACTGTAAGATAAATATTGCTTAAATCGGACCAAGACCGGTGCTCAAAGCCGTTGAAGAAGTAGATTAATTCACATGGCGTAGATCTAAACCAATCTAGCAACTCCAAACAAACCGCAAAAAACTGCCTTTAAATAACCAAGATTACTCTAGCTCCGACGTAGGGAATCTAGACTAATCTTGATGATCTAGCTCCGACGTAGGGAATCTAGACATAAAGTGCAGTCCGATAAACGATAATCTGTTGAATAATCAATATTGATCTAGCTCCGACGTAGGGAATCTAGATCAATCTTGCCTATTCAAAGATAAATCGGTTGAACAGTATAAACGAGAAAGGGCGATGCGCCTCAATTCAAAGCCTATACTAGTTCGATAAATTGACTAACTTACTGGTAAGCCGGAGATCAGAACTGATGCAGCCCGTCCACCGATAAGCTTCGTCGAGATACTACTCCTAGGGTTTTTGGCGTGAAGCCAGGTTGTATTGATTGTGAGAATAGTTCTTTACAATGGATGAGGGTTTATATTTATACCCTGGTCATGAAGAGTCCTGTTCGGACCAGACTAACTTGCAGATAAAGTAATCTAATATTTAACATAGAATGGGACTTTTAATAAGCCTTCTGGAAAGGAAATAGTCCCCGCTCATGCCACGCTTCCCTTTTTAGCCGATGCACATTTTCTCATTCATCATTAGATCGGACTCCCTTTCTTCATCGGACCTCTATTCCGCATCGGCTCTCTTCTTCGGCATCAACTGTTTGACCATTCAACGGGTCCACTGCACAGTATCAGCCCCACCACGTCATCATCTGATTCAACATGTCAGGTGCGAAAATCTGGTGTCAACAGCAGTTTACAGTTGCAGGTCAAAGGAGGGCCGAGTCGGGCGCACGGGCAGATCGGCCAACCTGGCTGGGTCGGCCGACCCCCAATAACCGCCTTTAGGGCCCATCTTTCTCTGGGAGACTGATATGTGGGTCCCAAGGTCGGTTCCAGGTGGGTTCTGTCGATTTGGGTGCACTTAGCTTTGGTTGTGAGCCCTTCAATCCATGGGATGGACTTGTGGCTCATCTTTCACCATTAACTTCCACCGACCATGAATCAATGTTCAAGATCCTTCCTTAGTGTGCTTCTTGAACTAAGTAGGAAATGGGCTCCATCGGGGTTCAGTCCAGGTCGCCCGACCTAGCCAGGTCGGCCGACCTGGGCCTGTGCCCAGTTTCGTCCATCTTTTGCACCGTAGTCCCTGTACTCAAATATATTCCAGATATGCATGGTACAACCTTATTTGAATACAAATGCCTAAGTTATGCTTTGATCTTTATTGATTTCTGAGCCTATTGACGGTCGGATTTTATGTTATAAGGACCGTCAACAGCCACCATCGCCAAGAAGGCTCGGGAAGCAGCGGACAAGTCCAAGGAGCGCCTCGAGGCCGCTGCTGCCGCACCACAGGCTCCGTCAAACGGGCCTGGTGAACCTCAACTGGTTCGCTCCCGATCTATTAACGGACGACCCCGCTATCGCCCGCACGAAGGGCGTGACATGAGGCCACAGCTCGAACGCAACCGTCGCACTCGCGACGCTCGGGAAACTCTCAACTACAATCGAGATTATCGAGCACGTGAGGGCTACTACCGGTCCCATCCAGATTCGCCGCCACGTGACTCCCGACCAGGCACAGGAGGATGTCTCGCATACTCCCCAGGCTTGCGCAAGGTCAGGTGGCCGAAAAAGTTTCATCCTACTAACATCGAGAAGTATGACGGAACGACCAACCCCCGCGAGTGGATTCAGATCTATTCCATGATCATCGATGCCATCGGGGGTGACGACTACGTCAAGGCCAATTACTTGCCGACTACCCTGCAGGGATCAGCCCGAACATGGCTCATGAACCTGCCCGAGGCTAGCATCAAGTCATGGAGCCATCTCCGAGAGACGTTTGAAGCCAACTTCCAAGGCACCTACAAATGCCCGGACACGAAGAAGATCTGCTCAATTGTGTGCAGAAACCTTGATGATGAGGACATCCTCCATTATTACCCGCTGGCAAAGACGCAACAAGAAAATGGGCCAAAAGAGGCCCAGTTGTAGTCGGGCGGTGACCGTGTGAGCCTCTGAATAATCCCACCTTGCTTAGCTAGGGAGGAGGAAGCCACCTTAAAGGGGAGAGCCACCCTTCCCCTATCGGACTAGTCTTTTGGGGTGATTGGGCCTTTTCCCTGAGGGGTGCGCCGGAGTGCGGTGCTAAGATTGCCGAGGCGCAACAAGAGGCCCTAGTGGTGTTGTGGGCCGGATCGGTGTGTCGTAAATTCGGCTGTCGGTGCTAAGATTGTTGAGGCGCAACAAGAGGCCCTAGTGGCGTTGTGACCAGATCGGTGCGTCGGGCTTTCCATCCAAACCCCACCTGGGCCGGACTCATCACTGGAGAGTCCCTCCGGGACTACATCTGTCGCTTCAGCGACACCCGTAACACCATCCCCGACATGGTGGATGATCGGGTGATTGTGGCCTTTAATCAGGGTTGCAAGGATGAGCGAACGGCGGAGGAGCTTGCCAAGAAGAACCCGAAGACGGTGGCTGAGCTCTACAGGATCCTAGAAGAGACTGCCAAGATGGCGAACGCCCGAGCACGGGTCCATGGAAAGCCCGAACAAAGCCAGCCAACGGGGGAAGGCAAGAAGAAGAATAAGCACAAGAACAAAAAGTGCAAGACCGAGGGTGATGAAGTCATGGCCGTGGACAACAAACCCCCGTACAGGCGTCAAGGCAAGCCTACCGATCTCCCGATGTACTGCCCGATTCACCGGACAACAAAGCATCACTTTGTGGACTGCATGGTGTATAAGAAGCAAAAGCAGGAGGAGGAGAGCCAGCAGCAGGAGGCTCCACGCGACCAGGCCGCTCATAATCCCCGAACGGCGAACTACATGGATTGTGACGATGAGCCAGACCTTCCCGAGGATCTGGAGATCGCAACAATTTTCGGTGGCTATTCTACCCGAACCTCCAAGTCCCAGCTAAAGCTGGTCGAGAGGCAGATAGCAAGTTCCAAGCCCTGCAAGCATCCGTTAAGGTGGTCCGAAATCCCGATCACATTTGATCAGAGGGATCACCCCGAGACGCTGTACGATGGGCCGCTACTCCCACTGTGCATCAAACCCTAGATCGGGCCCCGCAAGATCGGGCGAACCTTGATCGACAGTGGAAGCGCCCTCAATCTGCTGTTTGTCAACGCCTTTGACGAGCTCGGAATCCCGAGGAGGTCCTTGTCCCCGGTGGAGAAGCCTTTCTACGGGGTCATACCAGGCATCCAAGCCTTTCCCTTAGGGAGGATCGATCTGCAGGTAACCCTCATGGAGGGCAAAAACATCCGAACAGAGTTCTTCACCTTCGAGGTAGCTGACATCACGTCGGCCTATAACTGCATCTTGGGCCGACCGTTCCTAAAAAGTTCATGGTGGTCGCCCACTTCGCCTCTCCATGATCAAAGTCCCAGGGCCATTGGGCCCGATCACCGTCTGCGGCGATCGCAAGGACGCGGTCCAGTGCGACATGAAGACCGTGGACATGATCAAGGGAGACGAGCAGGAGCCAGCCAAGGTTGCCGAACCTGCCAAGAAAAAGACCAAGGGCCTGCCAAAGGCTGCCGCAAAGGCAGTGGTGGCAGAAACCTCCCAAGCAGGGGAGGCCCGATCAAGGGCCAAGGGAAAAGAAGTTCCCGAACCGGTGCCTGCGGGAGAAAAGAAGACCGATTACGGCGCCACCGAGAAGCAAACTGTGGTGGACCAGACCCCGATCAAGGAGACGCCATCACAGCAAGCAGGCGAGTCGCCAGCCGCTGCCTCGCCAAGCGCGCCACCACCGAATCGGCACCAAATCGGTGGCCCTTAATGAGGCAGACCTGACCAAGACCACCCAGGTGGGTTCTGGCCTGGGTGACAAATAGGAACTCGAGCTCATTGCTTTCCTCCGGGCTAACGCGGATGTGTTCGCTTGGGAACCATCTGACATGCCCGGGATCCCCAAGGAGGTAATCGAGCACAAGCTTGGCATACGAACTGGCGTCCGACCAGTCAAGCAGAAGCAAAGGAGATATACCCCAAAGAAGTGAGACGCCATTAACGAAGAAATCAACCGTCACTACTCAAAGCCAGCTTCGTTCGAGAGGTCCCTTTCCCGGAGTGGCTGGCAAACCCAGTCATGGTGAAGAAGCCCAACGGAACGTGGAGGATGTGCGTGGACTGCACCGATCTAAATAAAGCTTGCCCGAAGGACGAGTATACACTGCCTAGGATAGATCAAATTGTAGATTCAACCTCTGGATGCAAGCTGCTTTATTTTCTAGATGCCTATTCGGGGTATCATCAAATCAGCATGTGCATTGACGATGAGGAAAAAACTACATTTGTAACTCCCTTCGGTGTTTATTGCTATATAAAGATGCCTTTTGGTCTGAAAAACACAGGTTGCACTTATCAAAAATGTGTTCACATTTCTCTCGAGGGCCAAATCGGGCGTAATGTGGAAGCATACATGGATGACATTGTTGTAAAAAGTAAGTTAATGGGTGGCCTGATCGCTGATTTAACCGAAACATTCAACAACTTGCGTGCAAACAGGATGATGCTCAACCCCGCTAAATGCACCTTTGGTGTATCATCGGGTAAGCTCCTCGGTTACCTTGTTTCCCAACGAGGTATAGAGGCAAATCCACACAAGATCAAGGCACTCGACGACATGAAGTCTCCATGCAGCCGCCACGAGGTCCAGAAGTTGGCAGGAATGATGGCGTCCCTGAGTCGATTCGTATCCAAGTCAGGCGAACAAGGTATGCCATTCTATAAATTGCTACGTAAAACTGATCGTTTTGAGTGGTCGGCAGAAGCAGAAGAGGCGTTCCAGGTGTTCAAGCAATACCTACGGAAAATGCCCGTACTGGTCCCGCCGCAGCCACAAGAGGAGATTCTGTTATACATGGCAGCGACTCCAACCGTCGTAAGCACTGTTCTGGTGGTTGAGAGACCAACAGAGAAGTCAACAAAACAACACCCCGTTTATTTCGTAAGCGAGGTGTTACATGACGCCAAAACAAGGTACCCTCAGATTCAAAAATTGCTATATGCTGTACTAATGACTTCCAGGAAGCTCAAGCATTATTTTTTGAGCCACAAGATCAAGGTTGTGTCAACTTACCCCCTAGGCAACATTTTACATAACCGAGATGCCGTGGGTAGTATTGCACAATGGTCTGTGGAGCTGGGGGCCTACGACGTTGAATTCATACCCAGAACTGCCATCAAGTCGTAGGCTCTAGCAGATTTCATCGTAGAGTGGACTAACCCAGAACCCGAAGAGGCTGCCCAAAATCCCGAACACTGGACCATGTTCTATGACGGAGCGTTTTGCATAGCAGGCGCGGGGGCTGGGGTGGTCCTAATCTTGCCACACAACGACGTCATCAAATACGCATTACAAATCAATTTTGTTGATCCAACCCCTTCTAACAATGTTGCCAATGAAGGACTTTCGACAGGACTCCGCATAGCTGCATCTCTAGGCGTTAGGAGGCTGCTCGTGAAAGGGGATTACGAGTTAGCTGCAAAGCAAGTCATGAAAGAGTACAACGCGTGGAGTGAGGTCATGGCCAAATACTTGGAAGCATACAGGAGGATGGAAAGCAAATTTGATGGGCTTGAAGTACGGCACGTTAAAAGGGAATTCAATGGCGATGCAGACAAGCTAGCAAAGGCAGCTGCCGAGCGCACACGGCTCCCAGGTAACGTGTTACTTGAAGTTCTTACTAAACCATCTGTGTCGATTTCATTACCGAACCAAAAAACTGCGCCTGCCAAGGGCACAGTTTCTACAACCAACGAATCCGTCAAGGAGTCTATGTTGGTCGGTACGGCCTGAGCTGCCGCTCTAGTTGGAAACGAGGAGAACTGGATGGATCCAATCCGGGCGTACCTCACAAACCAAGCTATTCCGGACGATGATGCTACACTGGAGAAAATCCATCGTAAAGCTAAGAACTATCAATTGGTTGACGGGCGATTACACAAGCTAACCCGCAATGGAATGCTTCTCAAATGCATCACACGGACCGAGGGCATTAGTTTGCTCCACGATACTCACGGAGGAATCTGTGGATCATATGCTTCTTCCCGATATCTAGCAGGGAAAGCATTCTGACAGAGCTTCTACTGGCCTACAGCTCTTCAAGACGCAATCGAGTTAGTTAAGAAGTGCGAGGCATGCCAATTCTTCGCACGGAAACAAACTAAACCTGCGCAAGCTCTAAACACTATTCCTTTGTCATGGGCCTTTGCCACATGAGGAATAGACATCCTCGGGCCCTTTCCAAGGGCTGTTGGGGTTACAGATTTCTGTTCGTCGGCATCGACACATTCACAAAATGGGTTGAGGCCGAGCCAGTTCAGAAAATCACAAAAGAGGCAGCTGTCAAATTCCTACGGAGTATTGTCGTACGATTCGATGTCCCGAACAGGATAATCTCTGATAATGGAACACAGTTTAAAAGCAAAAAGTTTTCTGATTTCTACTACGACTACAGGATCAGGCATGATCGGTCATCGGTAAATCACTCGAAGACGAACGGGCAAGTAGAGCGTGCCAATGGCATCGTGCTCCAAGGCATCAAGAAGAGAATCTTTAACAGATTACAAGTTTACGACAAGCGTTGGATTCATGAAATTCCAACAGTACTTTAGTCGATGAGGACCACCATGAACCGAGCAACAGGCAAGACACCCTTCTTCTTGGTGTATGGAGCAGAGGCGATTCTACCATCCGACATCCAACTACAAGCCCCACGCGTGGCACTGTTTTCAGAAACTGAAGAGCTTGATAGATGCGCAGATGAGCTAATCCTCCTGGAGGAGGCTCGTGACGCAGCCGCTTTTAGAGTGGCCCGGTATCAGTAAAAGCTGCGACAATACTACGATGCTAATGTTCGCAAGAGAAGCCTACGCATTGGTGACATGGTGCTCAAGTTAGATCAACGCACTAAGGACAAAAACAAATTGTCCTCTCCATGGCAAGGGCCCTACATCGTAGTAGACATCGCCCGACCAGGAGCCTACAGGATCGCGGAGATAGATGGAGATATACTACCAAACACGTGGAACATGGATCAACTACGCAGATTCTACGCCTAAACAAAGGAAATCAAGTAAGCTCAAGCCTGTCCATCAAGTTTGGCAGATAAAAGCCGTCATCCGCATCGCCTACAGCGCCAACAAAAAAAAAGATAAGTTCTACACAATTTACTCACCCTCGCTTTTACGCTCGGGGGCTGGGTTCTATTTTTCAATTCTATTTCTACTCTTTGTTACCATACTGCATATACTAACAAAGAGCCAGGGACTACTACGCTGAAAGATTTTCTTTTTCAGACCTATTCTATGCATCCCAAGTGCAACGCTTCGGGGCTCCCCATATGATCGGGAAATTCTTGTGGTTAGTACTTCTAGACTCTTTTTCAGCATGCCCGCATGACTGTAAAAGAGCCCAGGGGCTACTATGGTACTACTACCACACAGGAATCAGGCTTTTTAAATCAGGAAAGCTAGGCTGCGCTAAATTACCGAACACCATGACTACAAGGAATTACACAGTTTAGCAGGCCGCCCGTGTCTCAGCAACTAAACAATTCTAAAATAGCTTATGGTAACGGGACTTTAGGCTATGACAAAGCTATCAGTTAAAAAGCTCCACAAAAACACCGATCAGCTCTAAGACTTACACAAAAACATGCAAGCATATGTTTTGTAAAGTAAGGTCGCATACTAAACATCCAAGTTTTGCCCTATTACAGGATCCAATCATAGAAGTTCAAGGTGATTACTCTGAATCACTCAAATGAAGATCAAGGTTTTTAACGAATGGTTCCACCAGCGGGGCAAGACTATCAAACAATACCTCCGCCTCCGTCGTCGAGCACTGGAAGCCTTAGAGAGCAACGAGGCATCGAGATCAGGAACATGGCTTTTCAAAGCCCCGACAGTATGAGTGGCTGCAATACAGGCGCCTTCCATTAGCCTGGTCTCCAAGGACGAGTTGCGCTTCTCTGAAGTTTCAAGCTTGGCGGTGAGGTCAGCAACATCCTTGTCCCGAACTGCAAGCCTGCCCTCCAGATCCGAGCTTTTCTTCTCGAGCATCTCAATGCTCTTGGAGTTGGCTACAGAATCAAAGGTAGAGTTTAAACGCAAGTTTGCGGATTAGAACCAAAAAACAGACTTGATAACATTAAACAAGTACCTTCCTTCTCAGACTGGAGAACGGTGACTTGGGCCTCCAGTCTAGTCACAAATGCTTCAGCAGCAGAGGCACGAGTGTCTAGCGAACGCCACTGATCCTCAACTGTCAAGAGCGAAGCAATGACCGGGCCCAAGGGTGTCGGAGCATGTCTCGCCACCTCGATAGACTTCTCGGTACCACTAGGATGAGCTACCGAAACCGGTTCGGAAGTTTTCTCCTTTTCGGACGTCTTGGCGGGAGGGGAAATGGCAGGCTGGAAAGACCTACACTCCCGAATAATCAAAAACAGTTAAATAAAAGTCTCTCTCTGCGAGAAGCGCTTGAGCGTAACCAAGCAAGTCAAAGTCCTTACTTGGATGTCGGGATTCTGATTTCAAATCTCTTAGCTCCAGATGCGGGCTTTGATAGCCGTGTGGTCGGATGAATTTCCTGGCGAGAAATCTCCTGAACACGTTTAGCTTCGGTTATACGATCAAATGCTGCGAATAAACGCCCGAATACGATCATGCTTGGTACCTGGGCGACAGGGCGAGGCGGATCGCGATTGGGCAGCAGCTCACCAGACCTGGGTGTACCAGAGGTGCCCGAACCCGGGGTCATCCATTCCGCGCTTGCTCCACAGGAGCGTTTGCGGGTTCGGGGGATGTTCTCCTTAGGGCTGCTCGGGACATCTTTTTCTGCCACAGGTGGTGGTTCGGGCTGCTCGACGATCGGGGTCCTAGCACCCTGGTCAACAGGCTGCTCCCTATCCTCTTCAATATCGATGGCTCCGCTCCGGGCGAGGGCATCAGTAATTGGAGGGGCCTTGACAGAAAAAGAATCATTTCATATGAATCTTAAGCAAGACGGGAGATTTTCTAAAGAACCAGTTTACCTTTGGAGGAGGGTTGTCACGGCTGTAGGGAGCTGGGACGCCGGCCCAGTCCAGAAGTTCTGCGCCTAGCATCTTCTTCAGACGGACGACCACTTCAGATTCTAGGACAACTGTTGGTTAAGAGTCATGATAATTCAAATGACCGACCAAGTTCTAGGAAAATTTTACCGAATACGTCAAAGAAAGGAGCTTACCATCTGGCTTCATCCTGTTTGGGTCATTATCACCTGTAAAGATCCAGGCAAACCGATCATGTGTCATGAGTGGGATGAATCTCCATCTGATGAAAATCTCCGCCACATGGATCACCGTCAGTCCTTTCTGACGGAGCTCAAGGATCCGATCAAGGTGTTTCTGCATAGCAGGGGTGACCTCGGGCAGGGCCTTTGTTTCCTCCTTGAGATAGGGCATCAAATACTTCCCCTTGGCTAGTGAGGCCTGGGGGAGAGTGATGTAAAACCAGTGACGTTCATAACCTTTCCAGCAATCCTTCACTGGAAAGGGGATGTAAGTCTCCCGATCTCTCAAGGAGAACCCAATCGACCCGATCATGAGTTGATTCTTGTAAAATGATGGGGTGTAAAAATATCTCCACAACAGTGATGAAGGCTTAATTCCTAACCAGGCTTCACACAGAAAAGCAAAGACGCTAAGCATTGTTATGGCACCAGACTTGATGTGCACGAGTTCAATCTGGTAGAAGTCACAGATGTTGTGGAAGAAGTCTGACGGGTAAACCCCAAAACCGCAATGGAAGAATTCCAGGAAGGCTACTAGCTCGAGGGTGTTGGGGGTCGGATAGACTTGACCTTTGGCATGCCAGCGTGGAAAAATGGCGGTGTCTGGAAGCAATCCAAGGTCCTCCAGTTGTTGCAGCTGCTTGGCTGTGGTGGTGGATTTGTCCCAATACTTATCCGTGGTGCAGATTGTGTTTCCGCTGCGAAGTTCCCATCCGGCGGCGGCGCTGCTCTGATCACCAGATGATTCACCCCCGGATGAGGATTGGTGCGAGGATGCCATGGCGGCGAGAAGCTAGCTCAAGGGACTGGAGGAGCAAAAGGATGAAGGGCAGAAAGCGGATAAGGAATGGCGAGTGTTTGCAGATGCAAGCGAGGAAGACGAAGGCCCAAATGGAGTCCAGGCGGCCGCGCCTGGGGGCTTTATGGTTTCGCGAGGGAGCACGAACCTCGAGAAAACCGGCCTTGAGCCGTGCAATCCGCAGTCACTGTTGGGTCAAAAAGATTCTTTCCTTTTTCTGCGGCACGCGTCGTTTCGAAAGCCGTGCAGGTCAAATTCAATGCATTTAGGATTGCTAGCTTACCTGAGAAGCTACCAGTTTTAAATGACCGAATGCTTGGTGTGTATAGAGGAAATACCCCGATCATGCCTGATTGGGTCAAATTTCCTGAACATACTAAGTTTTTAGTTGGTCTGTTCGGAAGAAACTCTTGATTGGGAGATTTCATTCTCTAGGCAGACAGTTTCACAAACAGATTAACACAAAAGTTCCCGAACATAGAAAGAGGGATTATTGTTGCATCTCTCAAGTGAAATTTCTTCATTAAGTCCAAAAGAGAGTACATTTCACAAGGGATCAATAATTATCCTGAAACTAAAAAGATCAAAATAATGATCTTCGCCTGACTAATGTCATCGGCGAGGATCAAGGCGGTGCGGCGCCGGTCGGTGGATCATCTACCGCGTTCTCTTCTTCAGAGTCACTGACGAGATCCACGAACGCTCCGTCTCCAGAGATCCCGATCAGGTCGCGGTTCAAAGAGACGAAGAGGCACCGGGCGAACTCCTCGTCGCCGCTGGTGTCCACCGGAGCAGAAGACGAAGATGTGCCTGCGCGCGAGGGTTCCGGCTTCAGCCGAACTCCGCTTCCTCCTTGAACCGGTTCATCATTGGAGGAGAGGGAGATGGAAGATGCCGGGGCTGGAGAAGACGGTGCAGGGCGCTTCCCGGCGGCAATGCTCGACGGAGCGGCGTCGGGAACCGGAGATGCCATTGCCGGAGCTTCCTCTGGTGGCTCGACCTCAATTCCTTCATCCCCATGCCAGGGGAGGGCAAAGAGAGGAGCCTAAGGAGGAGCCGGGGGTGGTGTCGACGCCGGCGGGTCCTCCGGCTTGTCGAACGGCGGTTCGGTGGAGCTGCGGGGAGAGTCTCCGAAAAGGAGGCGAGGAAGCTTGAACTTACGGCTAAGCTTTTTCTTTCCCATGGTGTGGGGAGGGAGAGAGCTTAGAAAGGAAGGTTCAAGTACAGATCGATCCAAGGGATCTGATATTTAAGGACCCTGAGGCGACGCTTCGCGCGAAAATCGAGAAACCTGAGCGGAGCCGTAATTTATGCCACGTGCGCTGCTAGAGTTTCGGGAGACGTGCGGAGTGGGTTTTTAATGCGCAGGGCAGCCGTTGCATCAACCCTTGGTGTTCCAGTTTCCAAGATGGAATATTTTATTTACTAATATTATGGCTGATATTTTCTCTGACCTTATCATTCAGATGCAGGTTTCACTATTCAAGAGTTCGGGATCTTTTCGGGCTCTCATTTTCAAGTGATTATCGAGATATTCGCATATCCTAAAATTACCCAACGAGCAAAAAGACCTGAAGACTACTTAAAGATCAACCTTTTCTGAACAAGATAAGCTCGGGGGCTACTGTTGAGGCCATAATACAAGGGTGCCCGATCACGTGGATTACCAACTATCGACTCCGAACGAAAAAGAATCCGAACAAGACACGACGACCGGATCGCAGAAGTAAGGCCCAAAGATGTTAGAGTCCTACTAGGTTTAGGTCTGTTTTGTCTTGTAAGGCACGTCTCCCTGGATATAAATAGTGGGGGGGTCCTACACGTAGAGGGTATCTCCAATCTTAGCCAATACACTCGAGGGTACTTGTTACGCCATTGTAATCTGTACTCGTCGAAATAATACAAGTAGCAACTGGACGTAGGGTTATTACTCGATCTCGAGGGCCCGAACTAGTATAAAATCCTGTGTCTTTCTGTTCATCCACCGTGATCAATCTTCGCACGAAGCGGGGTGCTTGCCGGACAAATATCTGCCGAGTACAACCTCGACCGGATGTCTTGCCGCGATGGCTTTCCGCAGGCTGGCGACTGCTACCCTGTCGACTTGCAGTTTTGGTGATTGATCGAGCAGGGTGCATTGCGTCGTGCTGAATTGCTGCTGTTTCGAGCATTATCTTCATGCGTTGGACTTCCGGGGTCTGTGCCAGAGTTTCTAGTCCTTGTGTGACAGCCAGGATGTTGGCTGTGGCGTTGGTGTAGATGTTCTAGCTGGCAACTTGCATGAATTTCTCTTCAAGGTTCTGCGGAGGGATTCTGCGATTGAGTCGGCGACGTCGATCAGCACGAGCAGCGTTATGTTGCCTGCGTCTTTCTCGATCGTCTGCAGCTTTGTTGGCTATAGATGGCACATCATTGGAGACTTGATCTTAGTTGCCGATGATCACCATGGCTTGTCTCCCTGGTGAAAAGCTTCCCATTGTTGAAGTTGCTGGGATGGTGGAGCCGCGTTCGCTTGAGGAGTCCAGCGTCTTTCCGTGCTAAAAAGGCAGTGGATCGATGCACGTGATGATGCGAGACATGTCCAGGTCCTCCTGCGGAGTTACACCGAGCTTTGGTTTGCGTCCCGGCCAATGGATGAATCTCCCTTCTGGGGTTGCGGTGATCACGAATCCGACTTGTTTCCCGCCCAGGTAGAGTTCGTCGAATTCGACCAGAGATCGGAGTTGCTTTGATGACGTAGCCTGGTAGACGGAGGCGGTTCCCGCAAGACCGAAGGGAATTCAGCTCGGGGTATTGGCTTCGCGTCTGTTGATGGTCCTTATAATGGAAATCCGACCGTCAATAAGCTCAGCGAACTAATAAAGATAAAGCATAACTTAGACATTTGTATTCAAATAATGTTGTAGCATGCAGATATAGAATATATTTGAGTACAGGGAACTTGGCGCAAAAGATGGAGGAAAACGGGCTCAGACCCAGGTCGGCCAACCTGGCTAGGTCGGGCGACGTGAACCCCGTTCGAGCCAATCTTCCACTCAGGTCAAGAAGAACACCAAGAGATGAGATCATGGACACTAAATCATGGTCCGTTGAAGTCAACGGTGAGGGATGAGCCATGTGTCACTCCCATGGATTGAAGGGCCCACACATCAAATCAAATGCACGCAAAACGAGTATACCCATCGGGAACCGTCATAAGGACCCACATGGCAGTCAACCAGAGAAGAGTCGGGCCAAAAGGCGGCGGAGCCAGGTTGGTCGACTTGGCCCTGCGGCCGTTTCGCCCCTCCCTTGACCAGTACCTGTAAACGTCCATCAGGAGTACATCTCAACCGTGCAATGCTCAAGGCGGTGCATCCAAGGGTCGGCCGACGTTCCCACTTCGGCCGACCTGGGCCCACTGCCAAACTGCCACAACCGCCTCTGGCCGGCTCTCCACCGCCTTTGGATGCTATAACTACCTGCAAAGAGCGTCGTACTCAACACACCAGAAGAAGAGCTCTCCTTTGCTACAAGCTTAGTCTTAGTCTTAGTAGTGATAGTTCTAGTAGTTGAGCTTCTAAAGGGCTTCCGGAGGAGTCTTGGTAAGTTCTAGAGTTCAGCTTTTCTATCTCTTTACTTACTTGTAATACTCTGAGCTTAATGGAAGTATCTTCATACTTTTGTTGTATGCCTCAAATGTACTCTATTTACTTAGTATATACTACTTATGTCCTACACCTTGTCCAAGTTGACGTATGCTATAATATTGGCTCAATGTACCTTATGGTTGATCTATTTATTAACGTGATAGATAGAGTTGTATTTCATATTGCAAACATGGTGTTTGGAATACGGAATACTGTTGAGGGTATCGCTACCCCACGGATTAGTAGAGGTAGGCGGCAGCTGGTGACAGCCCTCTCCGTCCTTTGTAATCCTCCACGTTCGGGAGATGATATTAGGCCTTTATGATAAGACGTTCTCCTGTCGTCCCTTGGTGAGGGAACCACTGGACACCTCGATATGTCCTCTTGCATATGTCCCTTGTATGATTTTGTATAGGATAATGCTGTATATCCAAGTTCCATTTGTATGATGCTAATGAACCCTTTGCGATCTTTACTAATGTTCTATTACTAACTAAGACTACTTAATGATGAGCAATGAACTTCTATGTGTCACATAACCCCTACACTTCCATATCATTTACCCCTGTCTAGACTATGGTAGATTAATGATGTTGTAAATAAATACATTGGATGACACAACATACTTCTGTGCACTTGCAGAGTCTGTGTAACGTTTAGATTTACAATAAGCCAAATTTAGTGCCTGTTGACGCTCCTTAGCGACACACTTTTGCCCTTGTTTATCTTCAATGATGGCATGAATTTGATATTTAAACTAATGATCATACTCTATAACCGGGACGTTTTTGCATATGCATGTGTTTTTGGAGGAATTCTGTTTACGGAGGTTTTTGGGCTAAAATGGAGCACATATGGACAAGGCTCATGACCAAGGATGACACGGTGAAAGATGAAGGCCAGCGGCCCAAAGAAGAGGCCAGGCCGACCGGCCCCACATGGCCTAGGACGGCCGGCCTAGGTTGTTTCAAGCCCTGTTCGTTCTCAACTTTGGTGAACCGACCTCCAAGAGTATTTGAAAGGCAAGTGCTTCAAGATAAGGTCAAGAAACTTTGGGGTCAAGGCAACTCAATTGGAGAATTTGGAAGTTTATCACTTCCCATTCTTATCTCAAAGATATCCCAAAGCAAACAACGTCCAAAGGCCCACAAGCATAGGTGGAACAACTAGTGAAGCTTCCAGAAGACTTGGAGAGAAAGATGAAGACGAGGCGGCCGAGGAACAGGCTAGGCCGGCCGGCATGAATCCCCCTGGGCCGGCTGGCCCAGGCCTTTCCTGTGGCGGCTTGCCTCCCCCTTCGACCTAGGATTTCCTCAGGGTATAAATACCCCGTGTGCCTTTGAGCCACGCATCAATTAATTCGTCATTCGCCACCGAGGAGCAGAGGAGCTAGTAGGAGACCTTTCGGAGAGCTGAGGGTCGTGTTAGTTGTCTAGGGTTCTTCCGTAGCCAACGTGGGAACCCTGCGAGGAAGACCACGTTGGAGTTCTGGTGCTAGGATTATCAAGATCAAAGTAGGATCCCGGTGGTGATCTTGTGATGTACTTACATTCATGGTGAAGTTATATGTGTTTCCGAATCTTTAGCGATCAAGTGCCTCTCTTTATGATTTCGTTCTTGCTTGGGTTTGCTTCTTCTTCAATCTATTCTTGAGATAGATTGCTTGGGGTGTTCTTGTAGCCATGGTGGCTAGAGGTTCATACCGGATCTACCAAGTGGTTCGACACGTTCACTTGTGAACGTGCCTTTAAGTTACCCACGCCGAAAGGGATCATCGTGACAGGGTGTGATCCCATATAAGGTGGGGCTTTTGGAGTTTGACCGGAGGTCGTGATTTAAAGATGCTTTTCGTTCAGATTCACATCTATCTTACTTCACTCTATTTGGCTCGGAGCTACAACATATGCATGATCTAGACGATCTAGATTGGTTATCTCTAATTTTCTCTTGCTACCTCCGGTGTTTGGTGTTTAGTAGATTAGATCTATTTTGCAACCACTCTTTCAAGATCAAAGGATTTCTATGCTAGTTAGATTGCTTCTTGTATCTTTAGTTCCACGGATTGATAAACCTTGGGGGAGTACTATAAGCGAAGAGCTACAACTGATTCGTGTGCTTGCGGTTCACGATTGGCGTGCCTAAGGGCCGTCAATAAGCTTTTCTAGCGCCGTTGCCGGGGAACTATCGATTAAGATCCGATTTGACTAGCATTCGTAAATATTTCTTTTTCTTGATTTTCTTTTGATTTCTCTCTTTTTAGATCTCTTATTTTCTCTCTTATCAAAAATAGATCCAATCCACAAAAATAAAAATCAATCTAATCTAGTTCTTATTTTTATTTTTACTTTTATTTTATCTTCTTCTTTTAGATCTTGTATATATATATATATTTTGTTTTTCACTAACCCTAACAGGAAATGGATGGCTACCTCTCCAACAAACAGAAAAATTTTGTGGATGATCCAGAAAAACTTTACAGACAAAGGAGACGCGAAGCACAAGCTAAGAAGCTGGAACTAGTAGATCCAAAAGGCAAGACCGCAAGTTCATCATCTACTCCACCACCAAGTCCAAGGAAGCCGCCATCGCAACCCGAGATGGCGGAACGTACGATCAGAGAGCTATGCATCCCGGACATCAAGGATTTGCCTATCCAAGAACTTGGTGATGTCGGAGGACCGTTCGAGATCAAGATTTCAACCATTCGTATGGTGCAAAGCTCGCCCTTTACCGGAAAAGAAGATGCCAACCTTCACCTTCAAGCATTCATCCAACTGTGCCGCACCTTCGACATGCAAGGAGTTACTCAAGATCTAGTGAGAGCGAGACTCTTCCTGTTCTCTCTACTTGGGAGAGCACTTCAATGGTTTCATTCTCTACCGGCGGAGACGGTGCAAGATTGGGAAGCCTTGATGAAAGCTTTCATGATGGAGTTCTACTCTCTGGGCAAGACTCAGATTTTGCACAACAAGATTGTCACCTTCGTGCAAATCTCGACAAAGACTATTGCGGAGGCCTATGAGCGCTTCAATGACTACATCCGAGCCGTGCCACATCACAAGTTTCCAAAGGAGGATATAGTCCAAAAGTTCTACCAAGGCCTCACGACCGCATCAAGGGCAATCATCGATGCATCGGCCGGAGGATCCATTATTGAGCTCACCCCGACTCAAGCTCTCAAGCTATTCAAGAAGGTGGCAGATAATGATGCGTGGGAATCATCAGGACGGCTGCACCCTACACCGTCCGTGGGAGTTGCTAAAAGTATTTTGCAGGTGGAGCACGAAGAAATACTTGAAGGGAAGATCGATTCGCTCATGAGGAGGTTGGAAAAGATGGAAGTGGACAAGAAGGAAGCCTATGCTATTGATTTGAAGGCAGCCGAAGCAAGGTCCACATGTGAAGATTGTGGAGAGTATGGCCATGTCCAGAAGAATTGTCCGGAGGAAGCTAAAGTGCTCGAGTACATGAGGAAAGGGGATTTGTCTCCACCATCCTACTTCCGCTACGAACAAGGTAGGCCTCAATTTAATGCAAGCTCATCTCTTCAAAACTTGGTGCCTCTTCGTATACAATTGAAGGAGTTCATGGAGGAGCAATGCAAGATCAACAAGGACACCGTCGCTAAGTTCAAGGCTATGGACAAGATATTAGAGAATATTGATGGCAAGGTGACGGAGGTCGGAAGCTCTAACAACCAAGTGCTCAACATGATGAAGATGCTAGAGACACAAGTGACCCAGCTAGCCGGATGCCTACCTAGTAATGAAGGAAGACTACCGGGGCAACCTCAAAATCCGGAGACAGCAAAAGCAATTCAAACTCGCTCGGGGAAGGAGACCGAAGATCCCGAACACCCGGCCGGAGCAAGGAAGCTTAAGCCAAGTGTTGAAGCCGAGATGACATCAAAAGAGAAGGCGCCTACTCCCGCACCGGAAATAGTCACCCAAGAGCCCGAGTTTGAGATGATCGATGAAGATACAAAGATTCTTCCTCCAAGGCCACGCTACCACAAAGGTAAAATTGATGGGCATTTCGAAAAATTTGTTGAAGTGCTTCGCAGGTTGAACATCAATATGCCGCTCTTGAACGCTCTACAAGTTCCAACATACTATCGCTACTTCAAAGACATCCTTTCAAACAAGCGTGAGATGCCGCCGCCAAGTACCATCAAGTTGACCGAAGAATGCAGCGCGGCTATCGCCGATCAAGCTCCCGAGAAGAAGAGGGACCCGGGGTGTCCAACCATCCCGTGTTCCATTGGATCATACATGTTCGAGAGGGCATTGTATGACCTTGGTGCAAGTGTGAGCGTCATGCCGAAGGCCGTGTACGAGAAGCTATGCTTACCGGAGCCGGAACCCACCGCCATGTGCCTAGAGCTAGCGGACAAATCCGTTCGCTATCCTATGGGCATCGCCGAAGACGTACCTGTGAAGATTGGAGAACACCTAGTCCCTGTTGACTTTGTGATTCTTAATATGGGAGAAGGGACAAAGTCGCCACTCATCCTTGGGAGGCCGTTCCTCAAGACCGCAAGGGCGAACATCGACGTTGGCAAGGGGGGATCAAGTTCGACATCAATGGCACCATGAGCGAATTCAAGTTTCGTCCACGCCTTGAGGTATGCAATATGATCAATATTAAATATATTCCACCTCACCGACGTGAAACCAAGGAGGAGCCGAAGAAGAAGGAAGTAAAGGAAACCAAAGAAGTTGTTGCATCCATCGAAACAAAAGCTCAACGCCCACTTGTGAAGACCAAAAAGATGACTAAGCCGAAGAATAATCCTACACCCAAACCAAGAATTGTGCAAAAGTGGGTGCCGAAGACTGCAACGCCACCACCGAGCATTGGTCCGAAGTGAGGAAAAGAAGAAGTCTAGCTATAGACTATAAACGAAGCGCTTTGCGGGAGGCAACCCGTCCGTCGAGTCAAGCTACCGGGAGGACAACCCGTTCGTCAAGTCAAGAATAAGCTACCGGGAGAACAACCCGCGAAGACCTTTTGAGTAAGTGAGTCATGAATTTTGCTACGTAAGACTTGGTAAACATTTGTTAAATTGGTCGTTCGGTCGAACATTTAAATTAGAGTTGCTCGGTCATTTCGATTTTAATTCTTATTCTAAACCAATGACTTGACCCTTCCCATGTTTTATTTGTTTAATCTTGAGAAACCCAAAACCAAATTCCCACACCCATTTTGGCGACCGTCCTTTCCATGACGGCCGGACCAAGTTGATTATTGTAAAGACACGAGTAGAGCCAAGCGTTGTTCTTAATTCTTTAAATTCTTTGACGCATGCTAGGCTCACGCAACCTTAGTAATTTTCAGTTTTGTTTCCCTAGGACTAGGATTTTTCTAAGCCCCTTTTATTTTATTTCTTTCAAAATATCTGTCTCATTTTGGCCAAAATTTAGAACCTAAACCTATGACCCACGGTTGAACTCGGGAAAGTTCACTATCAATTCATGAAAGTGAGCAATACCGGTGCAACCAAAATTAATGTAGTCGGAAAATATTTCTCGACTTACAAATGTTTATGATGCCCAAATTTCCCTCTAATTATTCATTCAAACTCATTACTTGCTTTGGGTTGGTTTTATTTGTCAAGATTAGAGGAGGAGTTAAGCATGTAAACACACTTTGGAAGGGTTTGTGATCATGATCATCACTAATGACCAAGATTGAATTCCCGGAAAGAATTATTGTGCTCTCCACCTAACTCCACATGCAAGAGGGAGCAGCTATGCATGGTGGTACACTCATTTTTGCAGGATTGAAAGCAACATTTGGAGTGGAGTTAAAGCAAAGGACAAAGACATGAATCAAAGTGGAGAAAACAATTTGCAAGTGGACAACTTTGCTAAAGAGTGAATGGTTCACAACATTTGGATGGTGCAAAGCATGTGGAGCTGCTGGACACTGATTAGGAATCGACTTAGGAAGCACTGGGAGCAAGGACACGTGAAGACGGCCAGGGAAGCCCCTAGGCCGGCCGGCCCCAAGCCTCTAGGCTGGCGGGCCTGGCACCCATATATGCCCCCTGGTGCTCATCTTTCACAGGTACGCAGCTCATACAATTCTAAACTCTTGTTCTTCAGTTCTTCCACCTTGAACACCAGTAAAGGCTCTGAAAAATTTTGAGATTCAAAACCACCTCCAAAAATCTACAAAAATTCACTACAATTCCTAGTTTGCTCCCCTCTTCGATATATTGTTTTTCCACCTATGAGAAACACCCAGTGTGTTGGTTTTTGTGTTTGTGCAGCAAGGCACCATGAGGAGGCAAGTCATCAATTTCCTCATCGGAAAGAGGACAAGGTCGTCGGCATCCGACGCGCCATCAGCGAGCTCTTCGCGGAGGCACTCAGTTGCAGAGTCACCGCAAAGCATGGAGGAAGACAACCCCGTACAAAGGAGCGACATGCTGCTCCTTGGAGGGATGCAAGACCCAAGAAGTACATCCATGCGGTTCACCGAATCTCATGGGCGTGCCGGCGCACCACCACCTCCTACACCTCGACGAGCCACAAGATCAACCGCACCGCTGCCATACAAGCCAAGAATTTCAGAATATGGGTTTGTCATTTTGTCGGAGGAAGAAGAAGCAAGGCTCAAGAATTTGAAGGGAAGGGTGAAAGCAAACACCGATTTCGATGATGATGCACTCCATAGGTTGGGATTCTATGGTGATATTTATGGGCTATTGGACAACCTCGGATGGAGGCAATTTTTCGATGGTGTTCCGGTGGACGTGCATGCAGAAATTGCTTTGGAGATAATGATGATCATGAGAGTTGTGACAAGAAAAATTGATGAGCAAGAAGTGTCATGCCTTGAATTTAGGTTGAAGAATGAAGAAAAGTCCATCACCTTTGAAGGGATTGGAAGCTTTCTTGGTTTCAATGGTGATGCACCGGAAAGAGCCGAAGTCGAAGAAGGAGGGATAGATAAATTTTGGAAGAAAATTGCAAGGGATGACAACCGCTAAAGGAAGAACATAAGCAATGTCATACTTCAAATATTTCATTCTTGGATGAGCAGGAGAATCTTTGGAAGGATGAGGGAGTCCAAAGTAACCGATATGGAGTTAAATTATTTACACTCCGCATTGATGAAAAAGCAAGCAATTGATCCTACCTACATCATGATTGATAGGTGGGTATGTGAAGCAACATCTGGCTCCAGAGAGATCGGCTCGGGTTGTTATCTCTCCATGATAGCAATTGCATTAAACCCAAGATTGGAGACAAATTCGGCATTCTTCATGAAAGGGACCAATTTTAGAATTGAAGCTATGAGGCAAGGAAACTACATCGGAGGAGATGAGAAGAATGGCTACAAAATTGCAAATACAAATATTTATTTTCCCGATGCAAGATTGAAGTTATTTAGAAGAGGAAGAGTTGATTGGCGGGATGAGAAGATTTTGGTCAAGGCTAAAAAGAATAAAAGAGGGAAGCATATTGGAGAGTCGTTGGCTCCGGTTGAAGAAGAAGTGGGAGAGGAATTGCCACCGGGTAGTTCCTCTTATTGGACTACGGAATTTCAAAATGCACCAAGTGGAGAAGGACCTCCGGAAGGATTGGGGCAACAATGGGGACATGCACCAGCTCAAGCATGGGGGTATGGAGCGCCGGTGCCACCACCGATGTATCCACCGCCACCTACATATAGCAATTATGGCTACCCACCGCCGCCTAATCAAGGAGTGTTCCCGGATCCATCTTTTGGAGCTCAATTCGCACATCTCCAACAACCGGAAAGAAGCACAAGGATGATTGGAGCCTACGCCGATAGAAACTTGGAGGACATTAATGTCATCCAGAGGCATACGGACCGACTAGAAGATGGAACCGCGGGGATTGCATATCAAATGGGACTTCTAGCATTGGCGCCACCGGAACATTTTGATGGAGGAGCTTCTCAAGTGTATTATGACCAAGGGTATAACGTAAGACAGCCGCCAAGCCAAGAGGAGTGACCGACAAGGACCAAGAATAAATTGCTCGCACATGTGGTTTGAGTTTTTCTCCTTTCTTTTATTTATTTTTCAGCGTGTGTGCAAGCTTGTGTGCGTAGCAATTTTCTATTTTTATTTATTTTCAGCATGTGTGTTAGTGCGTCATTTTGTTTATCACCACCATGATCACTATATATATCACCGATGCTTTCATGACATGATTATTAGTGATGATAGAAAGTTTATGCCATGTTGAAATATGATGATCGTTGCCGCTTTGTCTATTTTTGCGCTTGGCTCATGCATGATTGAACTAATGCTCTCCCTAGCATGATCTGAAATTTATCTAAATACCGGCTCAATCTTTTGTGGAGGTTATGATAGTTGTAGACCCATATTTATTATCCTTGTTCTCTCTTTTAAACTTGTCAAGGGATGTTTAATTGCTGAATTTAATTAAAGCTAGCCTTGTCATTAATACCTTTTGCAATTGCTCCACCTATCCAAAGCCTCAATGACATATCATGTTGAACCGTAGTTTAAGATTTATTTTCAAGTGAATTAATTCAAGATTTATCTTCTCTGGTACGAGACTAAGAAGCTGACCATTCCGTTTTGCGTACCTTCTTTTTGCTAGCCTATCTATCCATGCATTGTGAGTTTCTACACCGAAAACTTCACAAACTTCGTTGGATATCCACCCTAAACCCAAATTATCTTTTTGTGAAATACCTCCTTGACCACAACCCAATTTGAGTATGGATCATTATCTTGAGGAAACTCCGAAGAATCAAGAGCTTGATACAAGGAACATCTATTTGGGAGGCATCAAAGAGTGCGTACAAGAAAAATTAGAAGAAACGGAGGTCCACAATGAGTGGGCTGGCTGGTCTCACACCATGAGCCGACCGACCTACTCCTTATCCTCCTTCAATGGCTTCGATATTCGACGAGAAGATACTCCCTGAAGATTCAAACCATTTTCCAAAAGATTGAGATGGATACTTACTCTAGCATTAGCCACCACTTCTATGCTCAAGGATGAGCAATCGTTTAAGCATGGGGGGAGGCTGAGTAAGTATTAATGTTGCTAGAAGTTCTAGGGAGCATAAAGAAAAAATAAAAGAAAAGAAAAAATATGTGTTGAAAAAGGAAGAAAAGAAAAGAAAAAAGTGTGAAAATAAATGCTCCTTAGTTATTTTTGCTTCATTAAATTCCATAATGCCTTAAAGATTATTCCATACTCAAATATTCCAACCATGTGCAATCTGATAATGAGGACTTCATTTGTGCTTTGGGATCAACCTTTGCCATTTGCACATGTCCACTATCTAAAAAGCGTGTGTTCCATTTTCCCCCTCTCCACAAAATCGATTATTTTCTGGATCTTTTTGATGAGTCTCGGTAAACCCGTGAGAAGTATTTCTTGTTTTGATAATACCTTGATTATAATATCTTTTGTTAGGACTAACCTTTCCCATGGCTCCAGATAAAGCCCTACACATACATGAGAGAAAGGAAGGTAAAGAGAGTTCTAGCAAAGTTCGAGAGAAAAGATGAGCTGAGAGTTTCCATGAGCAATTGCAATGAGGTTTAAATTACTGACTTTGGTTTAGCAATACTTTTGAAACTTACTTCTTAATTCCTAATACTTGTTTAAATTAGAGAGCATGTGTTTAAAATCTTTGTGGAGAACACTTAATTCATATCTACCCTCCATACTAGAAAGAGTTGGTTACAACTTGAAGAGTTAAATACAAAATATTTTGAGGGCATTATGTTTTCTCGTGTATGATCAAATGCAGGGTTTGGACAACGAAAGGCAATGCTGACTTTTATTGAAGACCTACTCGAATTCTTATTGAAGACTTACTCGAGGATGAGCAAGGTTTAAGCATGGGGGGATTGTTGACACACCTTAGCGACACACTTTTACCCTTGTTTATCTTCAATAATGGCATAAATTTGATATCTAAACTAATGATCATACTCTATAACCGGGACGTTTTCACATATGCATGTGTTTTTGGAGGAATTCTGTTTACGCAGGTTTTTGGGCTAAAATGGAGTACATATGGACAAGGCTTGTGACCAAGGACGACACGGTGAAAGATGAAGGCCAGCTGCCCGAAGAAGAGGCCAAGCCGAATGGCCCCACATGGCCTAGGCCGGCTGGCCTAGGTTGTTTCAAGCCCCGTTCGTGCTCAACTTTGGTGAACCGACCTCCAAGAGTATTTGAAAGGCAAGTGCTTCAAGATAAGGTCAAGAAACTTCGGGGTCAAGGCAACTCAATTGGAGAATTTGGAAGTTTATCACTTCCCATTCTTATCTCAAAGATATCCCGAAGCAAACAACGTCCAAAGGCCCACATGCATAGGTGGAACAACTATTGAAGCTTCCAGAAGACTTGGAGAGAAAGATGAAGACGAGGCGGCCGAGGAACAGGCTAGGCCGGCCGGCCTGAATCCCCCTGGGCCGGCTGGCCCAGGCCTTTCCTGTGGCGGCTTGCCTCCCCCTTCGACCTAGGATTTCCTCAGGGTATAAATACCCCATGTGCCTTTAAGCCAAGCATCAATTAATTCGTCATTCGCCGCCGAGGAGCAGAGGAGCTAGTAGAACACCTTTCGGAGAGCTGAGGGTCGTGTTAGTTGTCTAGGGTTCTTCCCTAGCCAACGTGGGAACCCTGCGAGGAAGACCACGTCGGAGTTCTGTAGCTAGGATCATCAAGATCAAGGTAGGATCCCGGTGGTGATCTTGTGATGTACTTACATTCATGGTGAAGTTATATGTGTTTTCGAATCTTTAGCGATCATGTGCCTCTCTTTATGATTTTGTTCTTGCTTGGGTTTGCTTCTTCTTCAATCTATTCTCGAGATAGATTTCTAGGGGTGTTCTTGTAGCCAGGGTGGCTAGGGGTTCATACCGGATCTACCAAGTGGTTCGACACGTTCACTTGTGAACGTGCCTTTAAGTTACCCATGCCGAAAGGGAGCATCGTGACAGGGTGTGATCCCGTGTAAGGTGGGGCTTTCAGGAATTTGACCGAAGGTCGTGATTTAAAGATGCTTTTTGTTGAGATTCACATCTATCTTACTTCACTCTATTTGGCTCAGAGCTACAACATATGCATGATCTAGACGATCTAGATTGGTTATCTCTAACTTTCTCTTGCTACCTCCGGTGTTTGGTGTTTAGTAGATTAGATCTATTTTGCAACCCCTCTTTCAAGATCAAAGGATTTCTATGCTAGTTAGATTGCTTCTTGTATCTTTAGTTCCACGGATTGATAAACCTTGGGGGAGTACTCTAAGGGAAGAGCTACAACTGATCCGTGCGCTTGCGGTTCACGATTGGCATGCCTAAGGGCCGTCAACAAGCTTTTCTGGCGCCGTTGCCGGGGAACTATCGATTAAGATCCGATTTGACTAGCATTCGTAAATATTTCTTTTTCTTGATTTTCTTTTGATTTCTCTCTTTTTAGATCTCTTATTTTCTCTCTTATCAAAAATAGATCTAATCCACAAAAACAAAAATCAATCTAATCTAGTTCTTATTTTATTTTTACTTTTATTTTATCTTCTTCTTTTAGATCTTATATATATATATATATTTTGTTTTTCACTAACCCTAACAGGAGATGGATGGCTACCTCTCCAACAAACCAAAAAATTTTGTGGATGATCCAGAAAAACTTTACAGGCAAAGGAGACGCGAAGCACAAGCTAAGAAGCTAGAACTAATAGATCCGAAAGGCAAGATCGCAAGTTCATCATCTACTCCCACCACCAAGTCCAAGGAAGCCGCCACCGCAACCCGAGATGGCGGAACGTACTATCGAAGAGTTATGCATCCTGGACATCAAGGATTTGCCTATCCAAGAACTCGGTGATGTCAGAGGACCGTTCGAGATCAAGATTTCAACCATTCGTAGGGTGCAAAGCTCGCCCTTTACCGGAATAGAAGATGCCAACCTTCACCTTCAAGCATTCATCCAACTATGCCGCACCTTCGGCATGCAAGGAGTTACTCAAGATCAAGTGAGAGCGAGACTCTTCCCGTTCTCTCTACTTGGGAGAGCACTTCAATGCCGGCTTGAGGACGTGATCGAAGTTGCCCACGCTGTCCCCCGTGCAGACCCAGGAGCCGAAGACGAAGATGGTGCCCTTCTCAAACTCCATGTCGCTATCGCAGGAGATGATGACTGGTGCCATCGAGTTTGCTTGACGATTCTTGACGAGAGCCCCTACCTGGCGCGCCAGCTGTCGGTTTTTTATACCGGCTAGCCTACTATAGGGGGTCCCTGAGTAGTCGAATTGTTCGCAAGGGTCTCGCCAGAACCAGAAGCACGATGGTGAACACAAGACAATTTAGACAGGTTCAGGCCGCCTCGAAAGAGAGTGTAATACCCTATGTCCTGTATGGTGGATTGCTTCATATTTATGGTTATGATTTTATAAGGGGTCCCTGCCTCACCTTATATACTCGGGAGACAGAGTCGACGAGGCTAATAATACAGATTACTAGTCGGATACTAAACATAGAGTCCTAACATGAATAGGCCGGGTTGTTTCCTAGTAGCTGACTAGTTTCCTTAACCTGTACGTCTCTTCCTCGTATCTGTCAGAGTTGGCAGCCCAATCTCCTCGTGGGCCTACAACCCATAAGGACTCCCATGGATCTTGGTCAGTCAATAGGGGTGATGGAAGGGGAAAAAAGGGGGTGGAAGAACATCATATGAGGTGGGGCCGGGTGATAGGGGTGCTGAAACTGAACGGGGTCTATTCAAGTCCTTTTCAATTTGGGTGTCCACAGTACACTAGAATCAAAGACATGAATCAGCCGCATGTTGATTCCAGGTAGTAGCTTGAGCTTCAATATTTGTAGAACTTATTTAGACAAACTGCAATGATATATAAACAAACTTATTATTTGTGGAGGCTGGTGAGGCAAGACGATAGTGACAGTTTCATCATATATAAGCAGTTTCATCCATTGGCACAATTACTTAGTTCACAGTTTTGAGAACAGTGTGATGAAACTGTGGCACTGAGACTGGACTTAAGGCTCAATGTTGTTACCCGTATAGTACCCTTCGTCGAAAATCTAGGGCGATAGATTTAAGCCATTTTCCCTGCGGATAAACAAATAACGATACTCTGGAATACTCCCGAGTGAAATGCTACAACATACTTTTATGCGCTTGCAGAATCTCTATAACGTTTAGATTTATAATAAGGCATCTTTAGTGCCATCACTAATCTAGTGGTGACGCTAAGAAATGCCAACAAGCATTTCTGGTGCCGTTGCCAGGGAAAGCAATGGTTAAATAGCCTTGATCATCCATGTATTTAATGCAGCATGATTAATTGCCAGTAATTTAGCAGGTTTACCCTTTTGCTCTGTTTCTCTGTGACATGAAACAGGGTAGTGTATGACTGGTTTTCAATTACCATCCAACTACGTCAAGAACCCGAATACCATAGGAAGGAGGGTACGTTCTCGTGTCGTAATCCCTCAGGTATTCTTGTCGAAGACCGAGCTAGTCATCGGAGAATCATCGAACCAAAGAGAACAGCGCGTTCCCGTAGCACCCCAACCGGAAGAAGACATGGCCGATAGGACAATCCGTGACTACTCCGCCCCGTCCGCCGCCCAGATCCCAACGGGTCCGGAAGTGGCTATGGAGGATCATGCCTTCGAGCTCAAGGCCCCGCGGATTAACATGGTGCAGGCCAATCCCTTCTGTGGGAAGGCAAATGAAGATGCTAGTGCCCACCTACAACACTTCCTGGAGGTGTGCAGCACCATCACCATCCGGGGAGTCGATCAAGAGGCAATCAGGCTCCGTTTGTTCACGTTCTCACTGTTGGGAGGAGCCAAACAAAGGTTCTACTCCAACCGTGATGCGGTGAACACGTGGACCAAGTGCTCTAATGCATTTTGGCCAAGTTCATCCCCATTGGCAAAACCAATGCCCTTAGATGAAGGATCTCCAGCTTTCAACAAGAGTCCAGAGAGACCGTATCGGAGGCGTGAGATTGTTTCCAGGACTATGTCCCGGCATACCCACACCATGGTATGCAAGAATGGCTCCTGCTCCAGAATTTCTACCATGGGCTATCCCAGACAGCCCGTGAACATATGGACGCTGCTGATAGAGAGGCATTCCTTTCCTTGACTGTGGCCACCGCCAAGCTGCTCATTGAGAAGATGGTGTCAAACCAGGCTTGGAATGACGACAGCCTTCAGGGGCGCAAGCGCGGTATGCACACCGTAAAGGAGGTGGACATGCTGGCCACCAAGACGGACCTCATCATGAAACACCTTGATGACCGCACCAAGGATGGGGCCGACAATGAAGGGCCACTGGATTCACACATGAAGTTTGAAGTCTGTGGAGAAACCAGCCACTCGGGGAACAACTGCCCCGAGATGCAAGAGGAGGTACAGTTCGTAAATAGCAACAATGGGTACCGGCCGCAAGGGAACTGGAATTAGCAACGCCCATTCTACCAGGGAGATAATAACAACAACTTCTTTTCTAACCAGCCCTCTGGTCCTTGGTCAGGCCAAGATCAACGAATCTATTTCTAAAAGGCTTGCTGCTAATGATAAGGCTCTAGAGGGCATAAACTCTAAGATAAAAAGTTTGTCCTCCACCTTCCAAAGCCAGCTGAGCTTTAACAAAATGCTAGAAACCCAGTTAGCTCAGCTAGCCGCCGTTGTTCCTTCTGGAGACAAGGGATGAATTCTTAGGCAACCGGATTCTTCTTTTGAGAATGTAAAGGCTGTTTCTACGAGGAGCAATAAGGCTACTCGGCATCCAGTCCCACCTAACCATGCAGGAAGGACAGTAGAGCCATGGATGAAGATTCCAGCAGAGGAAGAAGAGCCTGAAGCCGAGCTAGCACCAGCAAGAAGGACTACGCCCCACGAGTTCTATGACACCAACATCCTTCCTTTCCCTCAATGCCAAAAGAAGCCATCGGCAGACGAACAATTCGTCAGGTTCGTGGAGGTCATCCAGAAGTTAAATATACATGTGCCACTGTTGGATGCTATGCATGTGCCGTCCTACACCAAGTACTTGAAGGACATATATCCGCTCCCAAGTATAGAGGTCGTAAAGTTAACTGACGAGTGCAGTGCAGCCATCTTGAACAAGGTCCCGGAAAAGAAGAAGGACCGAGGGTGTCCTACCATTACTTGCAATATCGGGACCTAGCGCTTCGAGCACGCACTCTGTGACTTTGGGGCAAGCATCAGCGTCATGCCCAAGGTAGTCTTTGACCGCCTTAATTATACTACCTTCTCCCCGACTCCCATGAGATTGCAGTTGGCCGACTCTACGGTCCGCTACCTGGAGGCGATAGCCGAGGACATCCCGGTGCACATCCAGGATTGCTTCATCCCTGTCGACTTCGTGGTGCTGGACATGGATGTGAGCAATGACTTGTCGCGCATCCTAGGGAGACCCTTCTTGAGCACCGTAGACGCTCACATTAATGTGGATGCTGGAGAAATCCAGCTCCACATTAATGGAAAGAAGGAGAAGTTTGACTTCAGGCCAAAAGTGGAGAGTTGCTCCATGATCAAAATCAAGTATGGGAGGAATAGCCAGAATGTCAAGGAGGTAGAAGTCATGCCTCCAGAAAAGGACAGCTTGATAAAATTCATGGAGAAGTTCTGGGAGAAGGAATTCCCCATCCGGCGTCACGCAAAGAACAAGAAGCCTATACGAGGTGCGAAAGTGTTGACGATCCTTAAGTACCACTTTTGACCATCAATTCCTATAGAAAATGGATCAAATATAAACACCAAACATAGTGATAGGGTTTAATACTAATGAATTCCACGAGTGTTGGTGTTTTGACTTGTCTTGCAGGAAATGCCAAAATGACACTACGACTTTGAGATGAATCCAAATATATCATTATCATAAATTATCTTGAATGCCCAATTGGAGTTCACCTTTGCGAAGAGCTCGTCGAGACGATTGAAATAGATATAATATTCATATATTTTGGAACTTGGGAGAAAAGATGTGAAAGGAAAATAATAAAAGGGGACGCTGACGTTAGCATGACATCAGTGCCCCCCCAGTCAACCCAGCAGACCCCAACAGGCAGGGCCCACTCGCTAGCCCGCTCCAACCGCGCGGACGCAGGAGCGTGGCCTGGCCGAGCAGGCCCACATAGCGAGGCGGCCAGTCGGCCCAGCCGGGCGCAGGCCCAGCCAACGGACCGACAGAGGGCGCTCCGCGGTCGCGTGCGTGAGCGGCTCGGCCGGCCACGTGTCGCTGGGCGGATGGCTACGCAAGGATAGGAGGGGGGCGCTGGTTTGGCGGTTTTGCGTGGGGAATCAGCCAGTTTTCCTTCTGATGGCGGTTTTCCTCCGGTTTTTCACCACCGCCGTGCGCAGAAGGGAGAGGAAGCCGGTTTTGCACGGGTTTTCTCCCCACCGACGTACAGAAAGCAGATAGGGCACGATTTATGGCCGGTTTTCTACCATGGGATCCGATTCTTTGCCGGTTTTGTGCCCTGGAAGGCTCGTAGGATGGTGGTGGGCGTGTGTCTCACGGCCCAACTGACGTCGGGGAGTCGGTTCCTGGCCAGATGGCAGCAAGAGAGAAAGAGAAGGGAGAATATTCCCTAGTATCAAGGGAGGATCTCCACATCCCCAAGTCACCTTCTCCACTATAAATAGAAGGCTCCATCCTCTCATTCAACACACAAAGGATGTGAAGCAAAGCTCAAGGCAAATATCCAATGTAGTGTTAGAATAGGTGAGAGGTGAGGTGAGAGTCCGGGAGAAGCCGGGGATGTCGGCTCCTCTCCTCTTCTTGTACCTCGATAGATGCGGCTCAGGTTCGAGTAACATCTGGTATTTTCTTTGTATTTCTGGATTAATATTTAATTAAGTTCAAGCTTTACTTTAATTACTTGTGGGCTCCTCGCTGTGATAAGTGTCTTAGTACATGCAAAGCTAAGATAGTATTTAATTGAGTAGATGGATGTCGAGTCTGTTGAATACCTTGGAGTGCGCCTAGTGCCACGGATTTGTAGTGGTAGCCCCAGGTGGCGACAGTCCTGACGGCCTACATAGTCCACCACATGAGAAGCACAAGAGAGTAGTAGGATCATTGCTTGGCTTGCCTCGTCCCCTTCTCATCCTTGTCTGGGCTAGGACGGTTGGGCGTCCCAAAGCAAGTAATATAGTAAACAACTTGAGCTATCCTTTGATTATCCAGAATTACCTAGAAATAACTCTTTCTACCTTCTACACATTTATCACTTCTTTTGTCCTTGGTCGTTCTTAACTCGTCACTAGTACACACACGTTCCCTGTAGATTCGATACCCTGGAATACTCTCGGGTGAAAGCTACATCGGTATCCGTACTCTTGCGGATTTATCTGTGATCGTTAAAAATACCAACAAGCTTTCTGGCGTCGTTGCCGGGAAACGGTTGTTGTACTAGTGTCAAACGAGTTCGCCCATGTATCCCCATTCATACCAGCACATCATTTCATTTATCTTTACCATTCATTTTTATCACTACCCATCCATCTTTCACAAAAACAAAACTAGCAAGAGCATGTTCTTTGGTTGAGTTGTCCCTCGGGTATTTTTGGTCACTACAGGTTGAAACTAAACAGAATGACGGGTGTACGATGCTTAAGAACATGAGAGCTACATCATTTGCAATACCTTGGTAAGTTTTGGTGATGGAACAAAATTCAATGGAGGCCGACACACACTTGATTTTGTTGTCCCGCGACACAAAAATCCAAATGTGGGGGAGGTTTGTACGTATCTCATGAAAAGTTCCATTAATGCCAAATTTTATGTATCTCATGAAAAGTTCCATTAATGCCAAATTTTATCTTTGGTTTATAAATGATGCTAGTTCATTATCCTTCCTTGCTATTAAAAAAATAAAAAAATCCCAAATGCCTGCCTGGAGGTAACCAGGCATTATCCCTTGCATTTCGAAACATTCATGTTGCACATCATATTTGTTTCGAAGCATTCATTTTGCACATCATTTGCAAGCAAACTCTTGTGCCTTCTTTTTGAATGGCTGGCTCCTCGACTTTGAACTGTATTCGGGTGCTGTGCCTAGTCAAGGTGGGTGGTGAAATCTTTCAGCACATATCTATTCGGGTTCCTAGTCCATCTTATTGCAGTCCCTACAGGGTCGGTTAATTGCCAAATGTGGTTGGTAGACCGATCAATAGGGTTAAATGGAACTGACTCCCACCACGTCATTTAGATCAAAAGGTTGATCAGTTTGTGCTTTGAGAAACGCCAGGCCTCGAGATTCTTACAAATTGCATATCATGTTTTGATTTTCCCTCAATTGGATTTCCAACCACACATCATATTTGTTTTGTTCATGCATTTTAAAATAGTTGACATATTTATTTCCCAACCATGATTGCATTTAAAAAAAACAAAAAAAACTTTAGCCGGCGAGTCTCAGTGGGATTAAGACATCCGGGGGTACATGCCATTGCGGCATTGCACCTCGGTAGTCCCCATATGCCTCCTGGTTTCACCTTGCCTTGCATCCTTGGTCCTTGTGCGTGCTTTCATGAGAAAAGGTGCTTGTTGCGTGCTCTTTTTTTGCATATGTGTCAGTTACTTGTTGGGGGCATCCCAAACATTTAGCGCACACATGCTTTCCACGCGCAACCACGTCACCATAATAATGTCAACAAGGGAAAGGAGCTATCGTGATGGCAATTTTAAACTTGTCGTCGTCCAACGCCAACGGTAAGTACACTAAGGTAAGTGTCACGTCTTGCTTTTGACTTTAAACAAAGCCCTTCCGGGAGGTAACCCGAAGTTCACCATTTATACACCAACTCATGTTCATCTCCATTTGGAAATGCTTGATCATGTTCTCATGCCTCCTTTATCTATGCTCGGTTGTTCTGGTTTGAATGTACCCCTAGGATGCATTCAGAGGCTTTTTAAATTAAGCGTGGTGCTTAGGTTAAAAAGTTTTCATTAATCAAATTAGACATGGTGGCTAGTTTGATTAATGAACCTTGGAGTAATGCTTGTATAGATATTGGTTGTATATGTGAACTAACCCCTGCAGGAAAAATTTTCAAATTCAAGCGGGTAAGTCATCAAGCTTTATTCAAATTGGAGACAAAGCAAGGCATTGGATACACTGCAACAAATTCTGCACAACATGCAAGGAGGTACATCACCTTTCAAAGGTTCACTGTGAGTATATTGCAAAACCCCCCTGTGATCATGTTGATGCAATTCAGCCTTGTTTGAGTTGTGCTTAAAATAAAATGGTGAAAATAAAATTTGGAAAAAAGAAGAGAACATTTGAAAATAAATATCAAAAAAATAATGGCAAATAGGATCTACACTTAATATGTTAAAGACCAATCTGTTTTTAAGTGTGGATGTGAACAACTAACCCTGTGGCAATAATGATATCTACTCAAATGGCCCTTCGGGTACTTGTTGTCCACTAACTTTTTGCAGGGATGAAGTAATAACTAAAGGATGGCGAGCGTAACTTCAACATTTCAACATCCTTACTTACATGGAAGAAATTTGCACAATGAAGCAAGATGAACAATGGACAAATCTTTTGGCACTCTTAAGCTCAAATCTTGTATTGACTTGCAAGATCAAAGCTTGGAGGAATTTCGCCAAGGAAGTATCCAACATATTTTGTGCAACTACTTTCCCTTAATCTCCCTGCTAAGTTACCTTACAAGATTTGTTTGCCATGAAAAAAAATAATAAATCCATAAAAATTTACATAACTTGAAAACACCCAAGAAAAAAAAAATGAATTTCAATAAAGATCAGACTCCCTGGTTCGTAAGGCCAGTTGAGTCGTTGTTTTGTTTCCACTTTGTTTTGAATAATCGCAAGTACAAGATCAAGTGTGGGGGTCTCTCGGCTTCTAGACGTGCACACGTTCAAGACCTCCCACAACTAAACCATGCAACATCGCATGGACCGACAAGAAAAAAAATCACAACGGTCGGGCACTAGAGGCGTTCGAACGAATTCCTTGTCAACTGAAGTCTCCTCTGGCACATCACGTCTCCCATTTCGTCCAATACGATGGTTTGCATTACAATCCCTCACTCTCTCTCTCTCATTTATGAGTTTAAAATAATCTTAAGATGATCTTTGAAATTAAACTCAATTGAAACTTGATGCTCCTTTGGCCTATATATTCATCCTTGATTGGCTTGCATATTCTTTATTCCTTGCACATTGGCCTGTCGCTTGTGAACATATATCTTTAGGAAAACATGCTATCTAAATAGTTGATGAATGAGATATGGCATGATAAGAGGAATCTTGCTCTTTCTGTATAAAGTACTTGGGATGTTTTTCTTGCAAAAGTTTTAAAACCTTTATCCTTACAAAGCTCCTCAAGTGATGCCTTATTCCTACCAAAGCCATATGTTGTTTACACTAAAAACCTTATACATATGCTGCTTGTTATTGCATTGAGCTTTGTCAAATTGTTGTGACCCTTGTAAGATGCTCTTCATGCTTTATTGATCAAGATCACGTACACTCCACATACATATGCTAAACTTCTACACTGGGAGTTAGCAATATCCATTCTTCCACCAAATAAATGCTCCATATGTTAATTGAATCCCTCTCCAAATATCCTTTGCAAAAGAGACATGGGCTATAGAAAAACATTTTGGACACATGAAGGTCCAAGAAAAAAAAGAAGAAAAAATATACATGCTCATAAAAGCATTGAGCATAAAAAAAGAAAAAAAGAGATAGCCAGGTTCTCAAAATAAATTCAAAGGAGAGAGATCATAAAAAAGGGGGTTCTCACACCTTTCCCTTCATCACACACATGCACATTTTGGTCGGATTGTATGACTTGTTTTCTTCTTGGATCCGGTTTTTGACTTTGCAATACATGTGATGCAAGTGTGCCTTATCTTTACTCCTACCTATAGCTCCACATAAGCCTTTTTAGAAGTAGGATGAAGAAAGGCAAAGAAATGCCTTGGTGAGGAATCATACACATTGAGCGATTCAAAAGAATCAATTGAGGAGTTAGGTAAGGTTTTTGTTTTGAAAAATTATCAAAAAAACCCAAGTACTTACCAGAAGAGTGGAGATGAATCAAATCAAGGCCGTTCCATTTCTCAACCATCCAAGATGACATGATAGACACCTCAAAATTCGCAAGTATAGTATGTCTTGGAATAACTTATATGCTCGCATCATATCAAGGAGTTACCTTGTTCCACCTTAGTCATTAAACTTTACTCAAGGACGAGCAAAGGCTAAGTGTGGGGGGAGCTTGTTGATGGTCCTTAAGTACCACTTTTGACCGTCAATTCCTGCAGAAAATGGATGGAATATAAACACCAAACATAGTGATAGGGTTTAATACTAATGAATTCCACGAGTGTTGGTGTTTTGACTTGTCTTGCAGGAAATGCCCAAAATGACACCACGACTTTGAGATGAATTCAAATATATTATTATCACAATTATCTCGAATGCCCAATTGGAGTTCACCTTTCCGAAGAGCTCGTCGAGACGATCGAAATGGATATAATATTCATGTATTTTGGAACTTGGGAGAAAAAGATGTGAAAAGAAAATAATAAAAGGGGACGCTGACGTTAACATGACGTCAGCGCCCCCACAGTCAACCCAGCAGACCCCACCAGGCGGGCCCCACTCGCCAGCCCGCTCCAACCACGCCGACGCGGGAGCGTGGCCTGGCCGAGTAGGCCCACGCAGCGAGGCGGCCAGTCGGCCCAGCCGGGCGCAGGCCCAGCCAACGGACCGACGGAGGATGCTCCGCGGTCGCGTGCGTCAGCGGCTCGACCGGCCACATGTCGCTGGGCGGATGGCTACGCAGGGATAGGAGGGGGGCGCTGGTTTGGCGGTTTTGCATGGGGAGCCAGCCGGTTTTCCTTCTGATGGTGGTTTTCCTCTGGTTTTTCCCCACCATCGTGTGCAGAAGGGAGAGGGAGCCGGTTTTGCACAGGTTTTCTCCCCACCGACGTATAGGAAGCAGATAGGGCATGGTTTATGGCCGGTTTTCTACCATGGGATCCGGTTCTTGACCAGTTTTGTGCCATGGAAGGCTCGTAGGATGGTGGTGGGCGTGGGTTTCACGGCCTAACCGACATCGGGGAGTCGGTTCCTGGACAGATGGCAGCAAGAGAGAAAGAGAAGGGAGAATATTCCCTAGTATCAAGGGAGGATCTCCACATCCCCAAGTCATCTTCTCCACTATAAATAGAAGGCTCCATCCTCTCATTCAACACACAAGGAAGTGAAGCAAAACTCAAGGCAAATATCCAATGTAGTGTTAGAATAGGTGAGAGATGAGGTGAGAGTCCGGGAGAAGCCGGGGATGTCAGCTCCTCTCCTCTTCTTGTACCTCGGCGGATGCGGCTCAGGTTCGAGTAACATCTGGTATTTTCTTTGTATTTTTGGATTAATATTTAATTAAGTTCAAGCTTTACTTTATTTACTTGTGGGCTCCTCGCTGTGATAAGTGTCTTAGTACTTTCAAAGCTAAGATAGTATTTAATTGAGTAGATGGATGTCTAGTCTGTTGAATACCTTGGAGTGCGCCTAGTGCCATGGATTTGTAGTGGTTGCCCCAGGTGGTGACAGCCCTGACGGCCTACGTAGTCCACCACGTGAGAAGCACTAAAGAGTAGTAGGACCATTGCTTGGCTTGCCTAGTCCCCTTCTCATCCCTGTTTGGGTTTGGACGGTTGGGCGTCCCGAAGCAAGTAATACAGTAAACAACTTGAGCTATCCTTTGATCATCCAGAATTACCTAGAAATAACTCTCTCTACCTTCTACACATTTATCACTTCTTTTGTCCTTGGTCGTTCTTAACTCGTCACTAGTACACACATGTTCCCTGTGGATTCGATACCCTGGAATACTCTCTGGTGAAAGCTACATCGATATCCGTATGCCTGCGAATTTATCTGTGATCGCTGAAAATACCAACAGAAAGCACAGGCAAAGAAGGCACCGGATCAAGCTGCCGACCGCCAGAAGAAGGTAAAACAGGTATGGCAGGTTAAGTCATCTGTATCCTCATCTCCAGGGTCAAATGCTGCTTCTTCAAGCTAATCCAACAAAGGAGACGTCATCACTCGACGACGTAAAATACGAGTCATGCGCTGACAGGTTCATCGGTATCAACAAAATAGCTTGGGGAAAGACCCCCAATCAGGTAAGTTCAGGTAAGCAAATTTTGAATAAAGTTTTCTTTCAAAATAAAGTTAGTGAATGAGAGCTATCTAGGTTAGTCCCTTAATGTCATAAGTTTTTGCTGAAGTCTTTATCTTGGATATGATGAATAGTTGCTCTTATTCCTTTCTTGTACCTATGTTTCAACCAACTATTCTCCTAAGCTTTGAGTTTGCTGGTTGAGCATGATTTTCTCTGTTATCTTGTGTGTCTGTGGGTAGCATATGCAAGCTCTAGTCTAGGTTGTTGTTGGCTATGATATGATAAGAATCAAGTTACCTTAAGTTCATATCAAGCAAGACTTGATAACCGGAGTTTTCTTTTAAAAAGAATAAAATAAAGAGTTCCTTATGGTGATTCAAATTCCTACCAAAGCTCATACTGTTTAAACCCCTACAAAAGCTACTTGCTGTTGCATTGAGTTTTGTCAAGATCATTGTGATTCTTAGAGACTTATTTCATGCTTTTAAAATCAAGGTCATGCACATGCCACCATATACATGTTACACTTCTACTCTGGAAGTAAGCATGACACTCATCCATCCACCAAATAAAAGCTCCACAGAAAGTATGGTACTCTTCCCCAACTTTATTGCAAAAAAGAGACATGGGTTGATGAAAAAAAAGAAAAAAATGGACACATGAAGGTCCAAATATGTAAAAAAAGAGAGAAGAGAGCACATGAAGGCTCTCCGTTCAAAAAAATAGCCATGCCTCTAAAAGTGACTCTACTTAGGGAAGAGGAACCTGTAAAAAGGAGCTATCATTTATCATGCCATCCACACACGTGCACATCTCGGTTTGAGAGTATGACTTACTTCTTTTTGAATTCTGGTTTTGACTTCACAATATGTGCACTGCAAGTAAGCCACAAAACTCTCCTAGCAAAAACTCCACCTCAATGAGTGAAATGAGAGTTGAGAGAGGATCTCGGTAAGGAGATACACCTTGAGTGACTTGAGAGTACCACTTATGGAACTCTGCCTTTTTGAAAAAAATTCAAAACCTCCAGTTTGATTATCAAACTAGGTAGAAGGCAAGGTGCTTGGTCTAAGTTATTCTGGCTACCAACCGCTCAAGACAAGGAGAAGCCACATAAAAGGCCAAGGTAATAAGGGAAGTTTATTTTACCAGCTTATTCAATTCTTGATAGAATATCTTGCTAAACCACTGGTACTTTTGAGGAGTAATGAGAATGCTACTCCTGATCCACTGAGCCTAAAGTTTTAGTCTTTGCTCGGGACGAGCAAAGGGCTAAGCTTGGGGGAGTTGTTGACGGTCCTTATAACGGAAATCTGACCGTCAATAAGCACAGAAAGCTAACAAAGATAAAGCATAACTTAGACATTTGTATTCAAATAATGTTGTAGCATGCAGATATAGAATATATTTGAGTACAAGGACCTTGGCGCAAAAGATGGACGAAAACGGGCTCAGACCCAGGTCGGCCGACCTGGCTAGGTCAGGCGACCTGGCCTGAACCCCATTCGATCCAATCTTCCACACAGGTCAAGAAGAACACCAAGAGATGATCATGGATGCTGAATCATGGTCGGTTGAAGTCAAGGGTGAGGGATGAGCCACGTTTCACTCTCATGGATTGAAGGGCCCACACCTCAACTCAAATGCACGAAAAACAAGTATACCCACCAGGAACCGTCATAAGGACCCACGTGGCAGTCAACAAGAGAAGAGCAGGGCCGAAAGGCGGTGGAGCCAGGTCGGCCGACTTGGCCCTATGCTCGTTTCGCCCTTCCCTTGACCAGTACCTGTAAACCGCCATCAGGAGTACATCTCGACCGTGCAATGCTCATGGCGGTGCATCCAAGGGTCGGTCGACGTGCCCACTTCGACCGACCTGGGCCCACTACCAAACTGCCACAACCGCCTCTGGCCGGCTCTCCACCGCCTATGGATGCTATAAATACCTGCAAAAAGCGCCGTACTCAACACACCCCAGAAGAAGAGCTCTCTTTTGCTACAAGCTTAGTCTTAGTCTTAGTAGTGATAGTTCTAGTAGTTGAGCTTCCGAAGGAGTCTTGGTAAGTTCTAGAGTTCAGTTTTTGTATCTCTTTACTTACTTGTAATACTTCGAGCTTAATGAAAGTATCTTCATTCTTATGTTGTATGCCTCAAATGTACTCTATTTACTTAGTATATACTACTTATGTCTTGTACCTTGTCCAAGTTGACATATGCTATGACATTGGCTCAATGTGCCTTATGGTTGCTCTATTTATTAATGTGATAGATAGAGTTGTATTTCATATTGTAAACATGGTGTTTGGAATACGTAATACTATTGAGGGTATCGCTACCCCATGGATTAGTAGAGGTAGACGGCAGGTGGTGACAGCCCTGTCCGTCCTTTGTAATCCTCTACGTTCGGGAGATGATATTAGGCCTTCATGATAAGACGTCCTCCTGTCGTCCCTTGATGAGGAAACCACTGGACACCTCGATATGTCCTCTTGCATATGTCCCTTGTATGAGTTTGCATAGGATAATGCTGTATATCCAAGTTCCATTTGTATGATGCTAATGAACCCTTTACGATCTTTACTAATGTTCTATTACTAACTAAGACTACTTAATGATGAGCAATGAACTTCTGTGTGTCACATAACCCCTACACTTTCATATAATTTACCCCTGTCTAGATTATGGTAGATTAATGATGTTGTAAATAAATACATTGGATGACACCTCTCTTTAACTAAGCACTTTCCCTGCGGATAAACAAATAATAATACTCTGGAATACTCCCAGGTGAAATACTACAATATACTTCTGTGCACTTGCAGAATCTTTGTAACGTTTAGATTTACAATAAGCCATCTTTAGTGCCATCACTAATCTAGTGGCGACGCTAAGAAATGCCAATAGCGTCGAGCCGTGGCTAAGCCCCTCTTTCTCTGGGTCTTGGATTGATTGGATTTTGGCGCGACCGATGGTTCAGAGACTGATTCGGACTTCCTAGTCCATTTTAAAAAATTCTCAATCCGAGTTGATTTTGAACTGAGAATTGAAGTTCCCCGAGTCCGAGTTGGTGTCGGGCTCGGGGGCGCGATCTCGTCGAGCTTGTCCGCGAGTTGCTCCGAAGTCGCCGGCTTGAGGACGCGATCGAAGTTGCCCGCGCCGTCCGCCGTGCAGACCTAGGAGCCGAAGACGAAGATGGTGCCCTTCTTGAACTCCATGTCGCCGTCGCCTCACCTTATATACTCGGGAGACAGGGCCTACAAGGCTAATAATACAGATTCCTAGTCGGATACTAAATATAGAGTCCTAACATGAATAGGCCGGGTTGTTTCCTAGTAGCCGACTAGTTTCCTTAACTTGTACGTCTCTTCCTCGTATCTGTCAGAGTTGGCAGCCCAATCTCCTCATGGGCCTACAATCCATAAGGACTCCTATGGATCTTGGTCAGTCAATAGGGGTGATGGAAGGGGACAAAACGAGGGCGGAAGAATATCATATGAGGTGGGGGCGGGAGATAGGGGTGCTGAAACTGAACGGGGTCTATTCAAGTCCTTTTTAATTTGGGTGTCCACAGTACACTAGAATCAAAGACATGAATCAGCCGCACGTTGATTCCAGGTAGTAGCTTGAGCTTCAATATTTGTAGAACTTATTTAGACGAACTGCAATGATATATAAACAAACTTATTATTTGTGAAGGGGGGTGAGGCAAGACGATAGTGACAGTTTCATCATATATAAGAAGTTTCATCAACTGGCACAATTACTTAGTTCAAAGTTTTGAGACCGGTGTGATGAAACTGTGGCGCACTGAGACCAGACTTAAGGCTCAATGTTGTTACCCGTAGAGTACCCTTCGTCGAAAATCTAGGGAGATAGTTTTAAGCCTTTTTTTACATCTAGTCGACGTAATTAGAGCTAGGGGTGGGCATTCCATGAAAACTGACAGTTTGGTTCAGTGCTTTTGGTGTTTGAAAAATTCGGTGTCTAGAAATGAAGAACCGATCGGTGTATGAGAAAAACAAAAAAGACCAATTCGGTGTCTGTAGGTTCGGTTCGATGTTCGGTTTCAACCAAAGAAAACCAAGCTCTATCATAGCACAAGCACAAAGATGAAAAAAGAGGAGAAATTCATGCACAGAGCTGTAATTTCCTCCATCTCATGGACGGTGCCACAAACTTGGTACCTTACCTCCATCACTTAAGCCTTGTTGACACCAGATTTTGACTCGGCTGAGATTGTGCATGACAAAGCTAAGGCTGGGGGCCGAGTCTGATTCTGAGTTGATCTCCGATTCCGATCGGAGTTCGTCCGATTGAGTCTTGATCGGATACGGGACTAAGGAGGCTAGAGCGCGTACGACTGTCAGGGAAAGGATGCGTCTAGAAGCTTCTTCATGGCCTGATTGCACGACAGTTGTAATAGTTTTGGTAGTTTAGATTAGTTTACTTTAAATAAATTAGACATATTGTCATAGCCGACAAGGATTATTTAGATTTCAAGGGTATAAATATAAACCCTGCGCCATTGTAAAAGACGTTCACACAACCATTCAATACAACACAACTTTCGGCCCTCATGCCAACAACCCTTTTCGTCGAGTTCTTCAGCAAGCAGGGCTGCATCATCTTGACCTCCGGTTTGTCTGTAAGTGCGACACCTATCGAATTATTTTAGGCTTTAGATTGAGGCGTATCGCCCTTCTTCGTCTATATAATTCACCAATTTATTGAGTTGCTCTAGGCTTTAGATTGAGGCGTATCGCCCTTCTTCATTTAGATCGCTCACCTTTTACCGTATCTTGTTGATTTTATCTTATCGGCTTACATCTATTTGAAAGATCTATTCTACTTTATTGCAATTCAAGTTTCATAATAGATCTATTTACATCATTCATATAGCTGATTTAGATTCAATAAGCAAGTTACAAATAAATCTGTTTAAGTGAGTTTTTTTTTGATATACATCGATCTATCAAAGTAAGCAAGCTAATCAGTGCCCTGCTAGCAACGCTGTCTCGAAACCGATCCGATTGTTAGTGACACGAGATCTAGTTTGTTTACTACCTTTGAAAAGATGCATATTAAAGAATGAGTTTATATTAGATTTATCTCCGATTCGGCTTCCATAGTCGATGGTTTATCTCAAATACATGCCATATTATCACGAATTGGACTCAAAGCTGATGGTTCATGCTCTTGAATCGGACTCTTCTTTATGTTGATCCGATTTTCTGGAACGAATCGGGGCTTTGGCCGATGAGTTCCTTGTGGTTTACTGATTAAACTCTACCTTGTCAATTTTAGCTCAAATTGACTGGCACGCCACGAACCTCAAGATTTTGGACCTGCACTGAAGTCAAGCAAACCTTCCAGGCCACGGTGTTAATTTCTAAGAGTCAACGCCTGACTTTTTGGACGTCAATACATTTTGGCATGCGCGGTGGGACAAGAAGCTTCTGCGATGGCACCTGGAGACAAAGCCGGTGAGATCCCTACGGTCATGATGGAAGACCTCAGTGACGAGCAGAAGAAACTTGTGGAAGCGCAAATTGAAGAATTCAAGAATTTGTGCCTAGACTCATTCAGCAAGACTCGCAACGCCGTGATCAAGGAAAATCAGTTTCCTCTCCCCAAGGAAGCGTTTGATCGGGTTACGGTGGTGGGATTGATCGCCAAGTTGCTGGATGGAGCTATATTGAAGGATGTCTAGAAAGGACCTGCTTATTTCGATACCAGCGCTTCTTCAGCAATTAAAGACCATAAGGAAAAGATTGTGCAGATCAGTTCATCTACATCACCAGAAACACATCCTGAGTGTTATGAAACTTCCAAAGCAAAAAAGGCAAAAGCTAAGGTGGCGGATGGGACTGAAGAAGAAGAAGGAGAAGAAGAAATAGGAGACAAGAATTCTGGCGCAGCTCAACACATTGATCAGTTTGGCAGCCGTATTCCTGTAGTTGATGGCAAGATGGTGTACCATTCTTACTTCAACACCGAAAACCCACCAAGGAACAGAGGAGCTAACTATCGGGAGCCGTCAATTAGACCTGCTGAAACACCAGTCATAATGACATCAACTCGTGCTCCGATCAGTTAGGAAAATTATGCTCAGGAAGATTGGACAGATAAGATTGCTGATGTCATAAAGAATCAGTTTGGTTTGAAGCCAAAGGGGCAATCCTATCTGTATCGGAAGCCGTATCCGGACTGGTTTGACACACTGCCAATGCCACCTCGATTCAGGATTCTTGATTTTTATAAGTTTTCTGGACAAGGGGATGTTACTACCATTGAGCATATCAGTCGCTACACAATTCAATGTGGTGAAGTAGCATCAATTGATCCATTAAAAGTGAAGCTTTTCCCTATGTCACTTTCTGGTTCGGCCTTTTCCTGGTTTTCTTCATTGCCACCAAATTCCATCAGCAATTGGGCCGATCTAGAAAAGCAATTTCATGCCTATTTCTTCATGGAGTGCAAGAGACAAGACTGTCCGATTTGACTGCTCTCCGACAGCGAAACGGGAAATCAGTTAGTGAATTTGTCCAAAGATTCAAAGATGTTCGTAGCCGATGCTATTCATTGAACTTATTGGAGGGACAACTGGTCGATTTGGTTTTCAAGGATTGTTGCCTCAAGTCAGAGATTGGTATACAAGTCAAGATTTTGAAGGCTTGGGACACATGATTCAAAAACTCTCTCAGCATGAAGGACGTGGTAACGATTATCTAAGGGAGAAATATCAGAGGAAAATTGCTAACATTGAATATGACTCCGATGGGGATGAAGCTGAAGTCAATCTGGCTGAGTGGACCAAGAACAAGAATTCTGTTGCCTGCCCGTGGGTGAAGGTCGAGCCAGAGAGTTACAGTTTCGATATTACTAAAGCCGATAAAATATTTAATTTATTGTTAGCAGAGAAACAAATCAGGCTTTCCCCGAATCATACAATTCCTTCTGCTGAAAAATTAAAGAAAAAGAAATATTGCAAGTGGCACAATTCAGTATCTCATCATACCAATGATTGCAAAGTTTTTCGCAATGAGATTCAATCGGCAATCGAGAAGGGAATTATTAAAGTCGAAACTGGTAAGAAGTCGATGAAGCTTGATGGACACCCATTCCCTCAAAATATGGTTGAAATCGGAGCACCCGATAGGAAATTGAAAGCTAAAATCCTCACATCGGACCATGCAAAGAGATCAGGAGCTGTTGATCCAGATTGTCAAGTATCGGCTGATGATGTGCAAAATTGGAATCATCAGCATTATCGGGAAAACCATCAACGCAGGGATAAACCTAGGGTTACATCTAGGCAGCTCATTGACAAGTATGTGCGCCAGCAAGAGAGGGATCGGAGTCCGCCGACAAGAAGATTTGATAATGAAGATCATTGGGGGTGTCCGTTCTTTAGGTTTTGCTGGAATGAAAAGTTGAGGCTCACATCAATTTATGATTGTCCAGAATGCATTGACCAGTATGAAAGCTATAGAGATTCAAAAAGGCAACGTCATTCTGTACATGACCGATTGGATTTTGGGCGCCGATGCAGCTGGCATGATGAGATAGCTTATCAACAGGAGCGTGAAGATTGGCGTGAATATCACGATCAGTGTGAGTACGAAAATCGGTGCTATGACCGATGGGAAGATGATCGCCGAAGGTATAATGATCGCCAAAAATATAAAGGAGACTGTCTTTCTGTGTATGATCGTTTGGTGTACAGGAAAAAGGAAAATGTTCAAGAGCCACACGATGTACAGGAATCAGAGAAAAATCTGGAGGTCAAATCAGGTTCGCATCCAAAGGTCAATCCACAATGGTGTCCTGAAGCTTTGACCAAGACACAGAAGAGAAGGGTTCAGCGTCTCCGATTTAAGGAATTGCTCAAGGAAAAGTGTCAAGGAGATGATAATTCCAAAATCTGGAAAGCTAAGCCTAAACGTGATGATGAAGGACCATCGGCATCAGTGAATATGGTATTTGTGCCGCCAGCTGAGTATAATGTGAGTTCAACCGATGATGAAGCCGATGATGTTGAAGAAGCTATGGCACAGTTGGTTTTGCAACCTCAACAAGCTGTATTTGAAAAGCCAGTTGATGAAAAATATCGGCATTTGAGGCCTTTATATGTTAAAGGGTACGTTGATGGCAAGCCGATGACTAAAATACTTGTTGATGGGGGAGCTGCTGTGAATTTGATGCCATACACTACATATTAGAAGCGTGGCAAAGGCCTAGATGATTTGATCAAGACCGATATGATGCTCAAAGATTTTGGTGGGAATCCATCGCCGACTCGGGGGGCATTAAATGTTGAATTGACGATCGGGAACAAGACATTGCCTACTACATTCTTCGTCATCGACAATAAAGGGTCTTATAGTTTGCTCCTGGGGCGTGATTGGATTCATGCTAATTGCTGTGTGCCATCTACCATGCATCAATATCTTATCCAATGGCATGGAGATCACATTGAGACTGTCCATGCCGATGAATCGGTTAGCGTCGCTACGGCCGATTTGACAGTTTGGGAGTTTGAAGGAATAGAGTGCTTATCGGGCAAGGTTTGGGAAGGCAGCTTTATACAATTGTCCGATGAAGCCGATCCAAGCAATCAGCTCTGAAAGTTTGTATTAATGGAGGAGTTTATTGAAGATGAAGGTAAACTTGGCCAAAGGTTTATGTCGGCCAATGAGTTAGAAGAGGTAGATATAGGATTAGGAGATAGACCTCGGCCGACATATGTAAGTGCAAAATTGGATCCTGAGTTTAAACAAGAGTTAATAAAGTTATTAAAAGAGTATCGTGGTTGTTTTGCTTGGGAATATTATGAAATGCCAGATTTAAGCCGATCTATTGTTGAACATCGGCTCCCGATCAAACCAGGGTATCGGCCTTTTAAACAAGTGCCAAGATGATTTAAACCTGAGTTAGATAAAGAAATAAAAGCCAAAATAACTCGATTGTATGAAGCTAAATTTATTCAACCTTGCCGATATGCTGAATGGATATATAATATCGTTCCTTTTTTCAAGAAGAATGCGAAATTGCGAGTTTGTGTGGATTTCAGGAATCTTAACAAGGCGACTCTGATGGACGGGTATCCGATGCCGATCGCCGATATGTTGGTTGATGCAGCTTCAGGACATAAGGTGATTAGTTTTATGGATGGTAATGCTGGGTATAATCAAATTTTTATGGCAGAAGAAGATATTCCTAAGACTGCGTTCCGATGTCCTGGTGCACTTGGATTATATGAGTGGGTCGTAATGACTTTCGGTTTGAAAAATGCTGGCGCCACATATCAAAGGGCTATGAATTATATATTTCATAAATTGATCGGCAGGATTGTTGAAATTTACATTGACGATGTGGTGGTGAAGTCCGATGCATACAAGCAGCATCTGGCCGATTTACGAGAAACTCTTGAATACACAAGAAAGCACGGTTTAAAGATGAATCCTAACAAATGTGCATTTAGAGTATCGGCTGGACAATTTTTGGGTTTCATGGTTCATGAAAAAGGCATTAAAGTCGGACAGAAGAGCATGAAGGCTATCAGAGATGCAAAGCCTCCCATCGATAAGACAAGTCTCCAGTCATTGATCGGTAAGATTAATTTTGTTAGAAGATTTATTTCAAATTTGTCTGGAAGAATTCATCCTTTTCCCCCACTGCTAAAATTAAAAGCCGATGAAGAATTCGTATGGGGAGAGGAGCAGCAGAAAGCATTTGAGGAAATAAAGCAATATATGATGACGCCGCCAGTTTTAATTCCACCTCAGAGGGATAAGCCATTCCGATAATATTTGTCGACCGATGAGTTGTCAATTGGGTTTGTTCTTATACAAGAATTTGAAGGAAAAGAAAGAGTGGTTTATTATTTGAGTCGGAAATTGATTGATACGGAAACGAGGTATTTACCGATTGAAAAATTATGTTTATGCCTATATTTCTCGTGTACTAAGTTGAGACATTATTTATTATCTTCTGAGTGCACGATCGTTTGCAAGACCAATGTGGTTAAGTATATGTTGTCCATGCCAATGTTAAAAGGAAGAATCGGAAAGTGGACATTGGCATTCTCGGAGTTTGATTTGAAATACGAATCGGCTAAAGCGACCAAAGGGCAAGTAATGGCTTATTTTGTAACACAACACATCGGAGATGAAGTTAAAATGGTTGAGCTGATGCCTTGGACGTTGTTCTTTGATGGGTCTTCATGTGGTCAAGGATGTGGCATCGGAATCGTTATTGTTTCACCTCAGGGGGCAAATTTTGAATTCAGCTATCCGATGGATCCAAGTTTTACAAATAAACGGGTTGAGTATGAAGCATTACTTAAAGGATTGAAATTATTATTGGAAATCAGAGCTGAAGCTGTTGAGATTTTTGGAGACTCCCAGTTGGTGATTTATCAACTAATCGGTAAATATGAATGCAAGGATGATATTCTAATTCATTATTTTGAGGAATGGCAATTATTGTTAAAGGAATTTGTGATGGTTAATATTGAACATATCCCCAAGGCTCGGAATCAAGAGGCTAACAATTTGGCACAAGCTGCTTCTGGTTATCGGCGTTTTCATGAGATTATGATGATAGAACCAGGAATCGGAGATTGGAGGTATGAAATTGTAAATTATCTTAAGGATCCGTCACAAAGGTTTCTAGAAAATTAAGATTCATGGCTGTTAAATATGTGTTGCTCGATAATCAATTTTATTATAAGACGATTGATGGTGTGTTGCTCCGATGTTTGAGTAAATCGGAATCCAAGGACATGATGGATGAGGTGCACGAAGGAGTTTGTGGTGCGCATCAATCGGCTTTTAAGATAAAATGGATAATCAGAAAGACGGGTTGTTTTTGGCCAACGATTTTGAAAGATTGTTTTGAATATTATAAAGGTTGCCAATAATGCCAGAAGTTTGAAAATGTACAAAAGGTGCCTGCGTCATCCATGAATCCGATTATCAAACCATGGCCTTTTCGAGGATGGGGAATTGATTTGATGGGACAAATTTATCCATCATCGAGTAAGGGACATAAATTTATATTGGTAGCAACTGATTATTTCACTAAATGGGTTGAGGCGATTCCTCTGAAGGTTGCTGACTCCAAAAATATGGTGGAATTCGTCAAGGAACATATTATATATCAGTTCGGTATTCCTCAAACTATCACGACCGATCAGGGGACCATGTTTATGTCTAACGAATTTCAAGATTTTGCTACCAGTATGGGTATTAAGTTGTTAAATTCTTCTCCTTATTATGCGCAAGCCAATGGTCAAGCAGAGGCATCAAATAAAAGTATTATTGAAATTATCAAACGCAAGATTGATAAACAACCAAGGCGATGGCATCTAACGTTGACCGAATCATTATGGGCATATCGGATGGCGTTTCATGGTTCTACTAAGTTGTCCCCATATCATTTGGTTTATGGACATGAGGCTGTTTTGCCTTGGGAGATCAAAATCGGATCGAGGCGTATATCGGAACAAGGAAACTTGACTGCCGATGAGTATAAAAGTTTGATGAATTTTGAATTGGATGATTTAGCTAAAACTCGCTTGAGAGCTTTGGAAAATATTGAAAATAATAAGGCGCGTGTTGCCAAATATTATGATAAAAAGGTTAAGCCAAAAGAATTCATCGAAGGGGAATTGGTTTGGAAGCTGGTTTTGCCGATAGGGACTAAAAGTTCTAAGTTTGAAAAATGGTCGCCTAATTGGGAAGGTCCCTATCGTGTGAATCGATGCGTCCTTGGAAAATGCATATATTTTAGAAACATTGGAAGGAGAAGAGTTTTCGAAAGTGCTTAATGGAAAATATTTGAAGAAATACTACCCAAGTGTTTGGGTCGATTCTTAAAGCCGATACTCTAAATGTTGTCGACTGAGATAGCCGATACGATACGTATCGCCTTAAGGGCAAAAATATTTACAAAATAGGTGTTCATCGACGACTAGTATCGTCGGATCCAACTAATTTGTCGATGATCGATGTCATTGGAGCAGTATAGCCAGAAGTTTTAAATATTACAAGTACTTGCGGATCATTTCGATCGCACCTAAACGAATGTTGTCGATCTTTTGGATTTCTTCCAGATCTTCGACATCGGAGCCGAGTATATTCTTGATACTTTTGTGGACTTGGCGGACCTCATCCAAGCGTTTCTTCAGGTTCTCCCGCGTCGATGCGATAGATGCTGGGATTTGATTCAGCTGATTTTGGGTCTCCGATATTTTCTTGCGGATTTCTTCAAGCCTCTTGAGCAGCTCAATTTCGATGTCTTGGAGCTCCTTGATCCGATTCTCCAGATGCTTCGGCCTGGCTTCCAAGGTCTTGATTTGGGCCTGCATAACTTTTAGTTCTTCTCTGCCATCATCGTGTTTCTTGGCTAAGTCCTGCTGAGCCAGTCGCTCCGATATCCTCTGACGAGCTGCAGAAACTTGAGGCTGGTGCCCTTCAATGAAAGCCGCAGGGATGATTGCACTTTCTAGCTCCGATGGCAGTTGACCCTTCAATCCTTTGAAGATTTGACGAATCGGTTCTGCATCTTCAACGAGGACGGCAGTGCTTTTGCTCAGATGAGTCAGCAACTCTTGAAGTCTTGCCTTGACCTCATCGGAGACAGTGTTGGAGGATTGCGCAGAGTTGACTTCTTCGTCTCCGATTGCGGCGTCCAAGTCGAGTGATGCAAAACTCATGGCCGGGGAATCTTGTGCCTGAAACAAAAATTAATGGACAAGTGTTATTTAAATAATAAATTGACACAAGAGATCAGTCGGTACCAATTTAAAAAGTCCTTCGCGGACATAATCGGGTACTTTTGCTGTTATTGGAGCCTGGAGAGTGGATGGCTCATTGAGGGGCGTCTCTTGGGTAGGTGCAATCGGAGGGGTTGCGGGCTGTTGAGATTGTTGCTGTATAATGTTTGCCACCGATTGAACATTTTCGGCCGGTTCTTCTACGATTGGCTGGAGAATGATCTGAAAGTATAAGAAAAAGTCGGTTGAAATTGAAATCTGAATGTCAAGTTTGAAAGTATTTGAAAAGATTACCTGTTGGGCCAATTCCGTTTGAATATCCTGAGCTGGAGCCGGTTGAGGATTGGGCAGTATGATATTTGTTTGCTGAAGAAAGAATTGTTATTACAGGTTTATCTCAGGAAATATAAGAAAGATAGAATCAGATTGTTACCGCTACTGCATCGAGGAGCATCTTGGCGCCCTGGGCGGCTTTTTCTGCAGTTTCCTCGGCAGCACGAGAGGTAGATTGGCCGAGAATTTTTCCAGTGGGCTATATAAAAAAGTTATTTGCATGGTTTTCAATCGAAAGGGAAAATCGGAAGCATGAGAAAATTGTACCGGAGCATGGCCTTTCTTCAGTTTCTTTGGCACGGTTACCCTAGTAGGAAGGGTTTTCCTTTTGCCTCTTCCGTCCATGAGGTCTGTGAGAGATGGTGCAGAGGAGCCGATTCTTGGATTTAAAGTCCTGACAGCGTATCGAATCGGTTTCCCACTGTTGCTCACCACTGGCACGTTCTCTTCAATTGGCTGTCAAAGGACTAAGATACAGATTATGGGGAGATTATTTAAATAAAAGATGAATAATAAAGAGAATATTTCAAGCAAGAAAGCTTACAGGATTTTCTAAGGCCTCGAAATCGGAGTCTACCATGTCCTGAAGAGTCTGGATTGAAAGCTGGTGCATAGCCATTCAGGGATTTCAAAATCGGCTTGAGGGGCAAGTGCCATGATCCAATCCATCTCCAGGTCAGTTGACACCAATTCACGGTGTTTGATCTTATCGGCAAAATAGAGGCCCAATCGGGAGTTGGCCGAATCCCAGCTGACGAGCTGCCGCCGATGGGTTGTAGAATTCGTAGGATGAATTCTTGCGGCCATATGCGATGTTGCTGCCAAGGATGGCAGGTGTGATGAAAGACTTGAGAATCGGTAGGATCGTTGCAAGCTCGTTTTGAATGTTGAACAAAGGCAGTTCATAATCAAGATCAGGATCGGCATCTGCGAAATAGTGGAGGTGCTCCGATGCAATCCCGTGATAGAAGCTTTCGAAGAAGCTAGCCATGTTCTTTGAGTCTAGCCTTGATCCAGGGCAAGCCGATGCTGCTTCCCTAAACGACATGCATCGGCGAGCAGTTGCATCTTCTTCTTCTGTATGATAATTTGGAAATTGGCAATTCTTGAAGTCAAATTGGAGAGCAGACCAGAATTGAGTGTGCAACCAGAGCTGGATAAACCACCAGGGACCTCCGATGTGCCCGACTGCCTGGCCTTCTGAAAGCTTGGCCGATACTTGGTGGAGCAGATGATAAACTGCGCCGAGAAGGAGACGGCCGAGTGGCACCGATCCCCCATGAGACAATGTTTCTGCCATTGATTGCATATTGGTTGTGGCTCCAAGTGTTGATCCGCAGAACACAAATCGTTCTAACCACATGTTAAGAAAAGATGCGTGTTCTCTTTCTCCGACTGAGCCAGTCTTGTGGTGATCGGTGACATATTTTTTCCAGCCCTTGGAGCCCGTGCCAACTAGTTTGTATTCCAAATTGCTGAGGAATTTTCTTGGGTTAGTGTTATCTGTGGTGTTGAGGCCGATCAGCATGTGCACGTCCATCAGTGTTGGTGTCATCGGGTCGTGGCCAAACAGATAAGCATTGAGGGCATCGGACCAGAAGAGGGAGCTGGAGGCTAGCAAATTTTCATCCTTAGCCATGTCAGCGAGGGATAGAGTGAGGCATTGACTTATATCTTTTTCGTCCAAGAAAGAGGACTTGACTGCGCGAATTCTGAGAAACCAATTTCTCCATCCTGGGACGATGCTGGGCCATGATCGGAAGGAGCCTGACCAATCGGATACTTGTAGGTCCGATCCTTTAAATGGGAGTCTCTCCGATTCCATATTTTATCAGATCTGTTGGATCGGGGTCGCCCATCGGACCAAGATAGTACCCGGCGTCAACATGGGAGACGAGAATGACTAAGTTATTCTTAAGATGCTAAATTCAGAAGAAATAAAATAATAAATATAGATGCGGAGGCTCACAAGTGATTCTGGGAGAGGAATGCAGGGATTAAAGTTGAGCATTTTGAGCATTTTTACCTCAGGCACTTGTGTGTTGTCGGCTTTGTCAGCAGGAGCCGCCATTCAAAGAAGATTGGATCTACAATGAACAGTAATGCAGATGAGAAGTTTGAGAAATCGTCAAAGGGGATGCAGTAAAACCCAGATGCATGATATGAATCATATGCGGGGGAGTTACTTACTTGATTCGTGGTGAGATATCGAGGTTTGAAGATCAGATGTTCGCCGGGCGAAAGCTTTGCAGAGATGGCAATGGTGGAGCGTGCAAGCGCGAAAGCAGATGCGAGCCGGAGGAAGGAGACGACAGTTCGGTTCAATATTTATAGGGCTTATGGGAGAAGGAACCGCCCGAGGGCTGAGGCGCCGAATCCGCACGAGAATCGAGGGTTGTAACAGTGAAGGATGCGGGTTTCCATATGCTGTTTGCTGCCAGCGTCATCATTGCTTGGAAGAATTTTGGAACAAAATAATATTTTATCTCAAAATTGGGGGGCATGTGTTGACACCAAATTTTGACTCGGCTAAGATTGTGCATGACAGAGCTAAGGCTGGGGGCCGAGTCCGATTCTGAGTGGATTTCCGATTCCGATCGGAGTTCGTCCGATTGAGTCCTGATCGGATACGGGACTAAGGAGGCCGGAGCGCGTACGACTGTCAGGAAAAGGATGCGTCTGGAAGCTTCTTCACGGCCTGATTACACGGCAGTTGTAATAGTTTTGGTAGTTTAGATTAGTTTACTTTAAATAAATTAGAGATATTGTCGTAGCCGACAAGGATTAGTTAGATTTCAAGGGTATACATATAAACCCTACGCCATTGTAAAAGACGTTCACACAACCATTCAATACGACACAACTTTCAGCCCTCGTGCCAACAACCCTTTTCGTCGAGTTCTTAAGCAAGCAGGGCTGCATCATGTTGACCTCCGGTTTATCTGTAAGTGCGACACCTATCGAATAGGCTTTAGATTGAGGCGTATCGCCCTTCTTCGTCTATATAATTCACCAATTTATCGAATTGCTCTAGGCTTTAGATTGAGCCGTATCGCCCTTCTTCGTTTAGATCGCTCACCTTTTACCGTATCTTGTTGATTTTATCTTATCGGCTTACATCTATTTGAAAGATCTATTCTGCTTTATTGCAATTCAAGTTTCATACTAGATCTATTTACATCGTTCATATAGCTGATTTAGATTCAATAAGCAAGGTACAAATAAATCTGTTTAAGCGAGTTTTTTTTATATACATCAATCTATCAGAGTAAGCAAGCTAATCGGTGCCCTGCTAGCAACGCTGTCTCGAAACCGATCCGATTGTTAGTGACACGAGATCTAGTTTGTTTACTACCTTTGGAAAGATGCATATTAAAGAATGAGTTTACATTAGATTTATCTCCGATTCGGCTTCCATAGTCGATGGTTTATCTTAAATACATGCCATATTATCACGAATCGGACTCAAAGCCGATGGTTCATGCTCTCGAATCGGACTCCTCTTTATGTTGATCCGATTTTCTGGAACGAACCGGGGCTTTGGCCGATGAGTTTCTTGTGGTTTACTGATATCAATTTCAGGTCAAATTGACTGGCAAGCCACGAGCCTCAAGATTTTGGACCTGCACTGAAGTCAAGCAAACCTTCCAGGCTACAGTGTTAATTTCCGAGAGTCAACGTCTGACTTTTTGGACGTCAACAAGCCTAATCAGGGAGCCTTGTGTCCTTGAGGAGCTGCGCCAGCTCGCCGATGGTGGGCGCGGACGGGTGGGCGGGCACTTTGTCTTGCTTCTGCTAGGCCCGGTACCATCCCTTAACCCAATCAGAGAGCCCGTGCTCTCTAGGGGCTGGGGCTACACCATGCTCACCGTCGGTAGCCACAGATGGGCAGACGACCACTTCGTCTTGCTTCTGCTGGGCGTCGATCGCAACTAGTCACCGCCGTCGCGCGCGACCAAACAGCAAGGGTAGGTCGTAGGGATAAGGTTTGGTCAGGTGAGCTGGGAGTGGTTGGGAGGCCGGGTGCGATGCGTATGCTATGCTGGCTCGAGTGGGCCGACTAACAGTGCGTGGTGGGCTGCGGATTGCGGGCCGTGGAATGGCGCGATGTGAGGTGTAGTGGGCTGCAAGCTGTGGACGCGAGGACGTTCGGTGTCATCGGTGCTTCAGTTTTCTAGCCTAGAAAACCGACCGCGCCACCATACACCGATCTGGCCAAAAACAGGAACCGAAGCCGAACCGAAAAACCGAACAAACCGACAATTCGGTTCGGTTCGACTCGGTTCGGTAATCGCTTTTCGAGGAACAAATGGCCATCCCTAATTAGAGCTCTAAAAAAAGACATAACTAGAGCTCTAAAAAAGACATAACTAGAGCTAGCAAAGCCATAAGCTAAGAACGGAAAAAAGAGATTGCAGCAAGTGACCAGGAAGGGCGAGTCAGAGCGGTCAAGTACAACAACATCGACTCATCGAGACCGAGACGGAACGGAGAACGCAGCACCAAGCCCCAACCCAACAGCAGCTAGCAACCTCGCACCACCACCACCTCCTCCGTCGCAGCAGCAGGCCTACAGCCGCCGGCGCCGGTTCCGGCGCGGACCAACCGGGCCCTCGCCTTCTCGAACCGAAAGCCGGAAGCGGAGCGTCGGGCGAGAGCCCTCCTCGGCGGCGCCCCGCGACAGCTGCAGCAGCGCGTGGAGCCGGAGCAGCAGCAGCAGGCCCGGATCGCTACCGCCAACCACTGCCTCGCCCGTGCACAGCTGAAGCAAAGGTGAGAGCTCCCCGCCCCCGTCGCAATCATCACCGCTTCGATCCGCCCCGAGAAGCGGCGCGGCCGCTGCCGGCAATGGCGGACCGGCGGCCAATGACGGCTGCGCCACTCACCGGCGCGGTGTCGGCCTCACTATTCGGGTGCCGGGGAGCTCGAATTCGGATGCAAAAGCTTCGGTTTGGGATCGAATTGGGGGTTGACCCGGATTAGATCAGAGGAGGCGAGCCGGGATTGGGGAGTTTGAGCTCCGCCCCGTTGTCCTGGCAAGGTTTGGTGTTGCGGTGGAAGCTATGATATGGTTCCTTTATTTCCCTCTGTTTCGTCGACGGGTCCTTGCTGTGCGCGTAGATTGAGCTTGGAAGTTTGAATTTGGTGTGAAACCCTAGTGTCTGTTGTCTCCTTGATTCAGGTGATTTTGATTGGATCAGCTCAGCTTGTTTTGTTGGAATTAGAGATATGATTTAAATTTTCAGCACTGTGCTGTCCAAAATCGGTCACTCTACAGCTTGCAGTTTGGGTTCTCTTTTTTGTGGGTATTTGGAGGGTTCTTTTTCCCCCTTTTGAACTTCGATGATTTTGTAGGATCAGACTTGCATAGGCTTGCCTCTTGCAACATATCCCCTCAGCTTTTTGGTTTGTAGATTGTGGATTGAAATGTTCTTGGTTATCTTACTTGTATATAGTTGGTCTTGTTTATCCCATGAAAGCTAAGCTTACAAGTTTGAATTTTGTGCAGTTGTAAATAAAAGCAGCTTTGGTCAGTTCTGAGAAGCATGGGTTATTAGTTCAGTTTCAGAGTTGCTCTCCTTTTAGTTTAGAGTTGACCTGGGCATTCCATTTTAATGAAACTGGTAGTGGGAGTTTGTTTGCATGTGATTTGTTGTCTAGATGGGTTTCATCGAATTCTTTCGAGCCTTTGTTTCCTGTAGTTTCTATTATTTGATGTTTTTTGTCTGTTTGAAGCTCTTGCTCCCTCTATTTAAAAAAAATTGAATGACATGTATTTATGTTTTTAAAACCTGAGTAGTATTTTGTAATGGAGTTTCTCTGCTGATCTCTTTTTGTCAAAAACTATGTCTTTCACTGAGTGCAAATTTCATATTGTGTAAGGATTAAGGAACATGCTGCATGAACTTGTCTGTTCCCCTGTTCAAACTGAAGATTACATGAAAATGTGCCACCAGTTCTGACGTCGTTTGATCTCCAAGCATGTCAATACCCTTGTGTTTGATAGCATATCATTGGTTTAGTGGGTGTTTTAGATCGTACCAATGGGCCACAAACAACCAAACCTTTTAATATCCTGCATAATTTGCCAAACTAGCTTTGGGTGTTGCCAAATAATGCGACACAGTAGGGCTCCAATATGTACTGTTCAAAGTGATTGTTATCTACATTTGCGCAAGCTATGTTGCATGTATTGGATTGCAAAAGTTTGTATCACTACAGCTTTTTCGAATTTATGGAAAGTTATTGGGATAGGGGGTGCGCTAATCCTAATCCTGCAGCGCTTCCTATCGATGGTTATTTGACCGATGCTCACATCATATCTCAATTCCAATTCCATCCTCCAAACCATAGCCAAACACATCTTTAGTTTTTTTATTAGTTGGAGAGACTGATTAATTGTTCTTGGGTAAGCCATTTGCTGCAGGTGGCCTGTTTTTTTTCCATACTTTGTTGTTACTTTACACTGGTTATATTGATGAATCCGATATTTGTTCATTGCAGTGACTTTTCAAGTTTGACTGGGCATTTTCGTGGGAATCTACTTTGTGGTTCAGCTGTATTTATATGGAACCTCTTTCCTGAGAAATGCCGTCTTCTACATCACCATCAGTACAACCAGCACCAAGCAATCAACCATTACCACCATCTGCAGTAGGAAAGAGTACTCGTATCGATGTTCGCGAGATCAAGTCGAAGATTTTTAATAGGATTGGGCCTGAACAAGCAAGGAAGTACTTTCAGCACCTGGAGAGGTTCTTATCTTCAAGATTGAGCAGGAATGAATTTGAAAAGCTGTGTCTTCTTGCACTTGGCCATGATAATCTCCCATTGCATAACCATCTAATCCGTTCTATCCTACATAATGCCAGTAGAGCATGTGGCCCACCTGTAATTAATGACTCTAAGTTGGTCAGAGGTGCCACCAGTTCAGGCCATGCATTTGTTCCTTCTGTCGGGGAGAATGGTGGCGCTTTGAACCAGAGTGTAAAAGAGAAGAAACCATCAAGCAGAAGGGAAAATGCATTAACCCAGAAGGCATCATCAAATCATTCTGAGACTATTATTCAAGAGAATGGTGTTCATCATTTGAGTGGTCTGAAGAAATGTACACAATTTCAAAAAAATGACCATGTGGAATTGCTTATCAAGCGACCACGTGTGGAGAAGGAACCATTCAGTTTACACTCCCTGCACAGCAATGGATCTGCTCTGCCTTCAGGAGAAAACCTGGGACAAGAAATTATACACCAATCCCAAGGTCCAGTTCAAGCTCCACATTGCATTCAGTTACGTCCTGGTAGTTTTAGTGGGGCCCAAAAATATTTATCCATTGCTTCTGTCAGTTCAAAGGACACCTCTGATACTTGTATTGAATTTGGAGAACTATGTGATACTTTGACAGCGAAGAAGAGGATGGACAAAATAGCAGAATCAGAAGGGTTGGAAGGCGTTTCAATAGAGTGTGCCAATTCATTGAATAATGGTATAGATGTTTTCATTAAGCAGTTGATTGGATCTTGCATTGAATTAGTGACAGCAAGGTCTCAACTTGGCCAACTAAGAAATGAGGCATTGAAGCAGCAGCTGCGCCGAAAGCTAATGAATGGTGTATCACTTCAAAATCATATTCCTGGGCAGGGTGGTATTGTATCTCCAGAGACAAATTTCATCTCCATGCAGGACTTAAAGGCTGTGATGGAGTTAAACCCTTGTTTGCTTGGGGTTAATGCATCTCTGCTACTTGAAAAGATTGATTCGTACGACTAGTTGGATGGAGCAAGTTGGATTCATCTCCTCACTAGATTCTACGATCTTGTTGCTGTGTCTGCTTCATGGCTGTTGTATTCAGGCCATAGTTTACAGATGGTGGTGGAAAAGGCTGGTGAATACTGGTATCCTGATTATTTTTCATCTCAGCTCAGCATAGGCAAAGATATGCTTATCTACTAGTTGCTGTATTTAGAACTCATTCATTAAATGCATCTAAGCACCACTATCGCAAAAGTGCTTCAGAGAGAACTATGGTGCTGGACTTCAAGCAAATTGAGGAGCCATATCACAGATTTGAGCTGTAAGTTTATCGACTAATATGTGCTTGTGCATTTCAACTTTTACATTTGTAGCATAGATATAGCAGTTCCTAGTGATCTATTTGCACTCAGTTTTGTTTCAATGTTACTAGAAATAGAATTATTTATCAGGCATATGTTGGAAACACTTTTAGTGTTTTCATCAGAACTGGTGGAAACAAGGACTAAACTGACATGTGTCAAATAATTAAGATACAACAGTTGTTTCTGAAAGATAAACAGTGTAAACATCGTTTTGTTAGGTAGTTCCTTGTATATTGGGCTCTTGGCGCCTACATGCCAATATCATCTTTCTTCCATCATTTGTGTTGTGGTATTTTATATTTAGCACACAGTCTCCATATGATGTTTCTGAGACAAAGTAGTCGTTTGGTATCAATTATACTTTCTTCTTCTCTAGAGTCATGCTGTAGTCATTCTGGCATGTGTCTTGCATCATTTGCAGTTGGCATGAGGATATGTTCCTTACTAAGGTGAAGTTGTGCCTAAGTGGCCTTTATTCTTTAGGAGCACTTACCAACTGGCTTCCATCAGAATGGGATAGAAGCCAGCGCCAGTTTCAGAGGGTTTTCATTCAAAAGTTTCAAGTTTGTGGGAGGTTTTATCCAGGTTACCTAAAAGTTTCATCCAAGTCTTAGTTTTGGGGATTTTTATTTTCTTTTTTTTGGTAGTTTTGAGAAGCTTCAGCCCTAAGGTTAAGAGATCCTGTTTTCTTCACCTATCATAAAAGAAGCAAATTAATGGACACCATTTAAGGATGTAGAAGCTGTTAATATATTGGCATCCAAAAATGAGGGAAGGGTAAAAATTTCTGTGGAATAGGAGGGATCCTCTTGAAAAGGGCATAATATAGATCTAAATAGCTGAAATGTGTCTTAACATTTGATAAATCAGTATATTTGTTGTTGTGCTGTAATAATGTCAACTAAAACCCCATTTGTCAATGCAATCTAGTATCTTCAATCCTATCACTTTGGGGGTGCAATGTGCATGCTGTCAAATGCACTTAATAGGTATAGAGATTAGGGGCCAAATGTTGTCATGTGTTACTATTGCATATCTACATGAGTATCCATTATAGCACCCACGCTGTTTTTGCAAGAGCTACACATTGTTAGTTGAAAATTAAAGATTTGTAAGTTAGCTCCTTTGTTTGTTTGAAACGTCTTTTTTTATATATATTCTACATATTAGGCTTATGTTTCTTATGTCTAGAAATCGTTTCTTGCATGTCAGGTTGGATCGTCCCTATAAGAGACAAGTTTCATATCCATTTTGAATGTCTCAACAGTAATGAGTTGGTCTTATGCTTTCGTAATGTCTTTTAGCAAATTCGATATCTCCTTTACATAATAACCAAAACCATTCAAGCCATGTTGTCTGGCCTCTATCTGGTAGTTATATCAGGCCACATGTGTTGACAACATCTGCAAATAAAAAGTACAGAGTTGTTTTTACCATACATCACTAGATTTCTGCCATGATTTGATACATCTGGAGATCTTAACACAATGTGATAGGCCTTGCGGTCTGGAAGTTTTGATGACTATCCAGGACTCCAGGTTAAACTATATCCACGATCATTCTGAGGAACTTATCATCGGTAGAACTTGTCTGAAGTTTACATTGCATAATGTTTCTGTGATGACTTATTGATCATTGGTAGAAGAAATCAAAGTTTGGTAGGTAGATTAGAAATAGATCTAGAGCGAGCGAAAGATCTCTATCAGTATGATTGAAATACATCTCAGTATATAGATGTGCTAACAATTATAGTTAGTCGATCTGAACAATTCATTCCTGGCTAATGGAGATACCAACAATCTCATATATTTTGAGTTAACAGCTGCCGTTAATCCTTGTCATTGGGCCTTTGTGCATTTATATTGCATACACTTAGTGTCGCAACGACATTTTAATGCTTAGGTTACTACCACACACAAAACTGACAAGGACATTTTGTTGCTTAGTTCAATGATTTATTGTTATGGCAGAATGCATGTTAGTAAACTGAATTGCTAATCCTGTACGTTCAGTATCTTGATGATATGCAAATGGTTGATACAAAAAAGGTAGTTCTGGGCCTAAGTCTTTCTCGAAGGATAGACTAATAGAAGGGGACTATTTTTGAAAGTTTCTCCTTCCATGTTCATAGAATTGCTATTTCTTTTTTCATGCCTATCTTTATTACCCTTTTCTTCTTCTATTGGGATGAAAAATGAGTGGCAGAATTTTTATTTTAAGTATTACCACTTGAGTAAAATATACCCGATGTTAAAGTTATTTTGTGCATGATTTGTTTAAAGCTCATTTGTGAGGACATTTATAGGGTATGTTATATTGAGTCCTTTTATGCATGCTCTCAGCTTGCTTCATGTTATGTACAATATACCTGAGTATTGTTGTATTATTTGGTACTCATGAAGCTTGATATGTTTGTCAATAATCTGTCAAGCTTCCAGGGGTTGTATGCTGATGATAGCAATCTGTAAACGGTTATCTCCAGGATTGAGAGTCATGGCCTACCAACTCATCTGCAGCCTGCAGATAACATCTGCAAGTGATACGAAGATAGGTAGTGCGAAATGAAAGCCCGGTGGCTGTTTCTTCACTCTGTTTGCCTCTGTTGGGAAACAACTTGGTAGGCTTGTTATCTCATGACAGAAATTCGAGATTTTGGTATATTAGGTTCCCTGAACTGACAGATAGTTGAAATTTTGCATAATGCAGTTCATAATCAGGGTTTATTGGCAAACTTTCCTGGCTTCAGGCATTCACTTATGGAAGTGCAATAATGCAACAAGCCACTTTGCTGCTTTATCCATGTTGACTAATGTGTAAGCATCCATAGTTTCGTACAATGAAATCAAAGTTTTACGTGTGTGAAAACCACTCATATGCAGTGTTGGTTTTCCCCACATTGCACATGTACTTTTTTCAGTATATTCTTTGTGCCAAGTTCTATGATGGTGCATTTTCATTCTATTGACTGCTTGGTGATAAATGCAATAAAACTCTTCTGATTCTTATCAATATCCACTGTTTGATTATAATACAATGAAATATATGCTACTAAATACCATAAAATGGGGTGAATTAATTTTGTGGAAATTAAAATCTATTGAAACCTAATTACCTCATATGTCTAAATCTTTGTTTTTGCGATCAAGAGCTCCTCTGTTACTCAATCATCGTGTTACATTCTTCTTGCAACACATGCAACAAGAAGTCTAGGTGCAGCGATTCCCACAAGACACTATGGCCGCGTTTGGTTAGGGGTGTAAAAAATTTGCCGCGTAATAAATGCAGCTTTGACCACTAATTAGAGGTATTAAATAAAATCAGTTTATAAAACTACCTCCACAACCCCCGTGTAAATCGCGAGACGAATCTAATGAGGGCTTTGACCGCACGATTAGAGGATGAGTACTGTAGCAAATTATGGATTAATTAGGCTCGTTAGATTCGTCTCGAAAAGTTGCACTCATGTGTGAAAAGGTTTTGTAAATAGATTTCATTTAGTACTTCATGTATGCAAGATTCCTTAGGGGGAAATTTTTTCCTGTAGAAACCAAACGCGGCCTATATCTACCTGTCAAGGCCACCTTGGCACAACAATGAGCCGCCAGGTTTGCCTTGTGACTGACATCCACAATATTAAAAGAGGAAAAAGAGTTACTAAGCTCTTGAATATAAGCGATGATCGTCATGATCTTTGACCTCTGCAAAAGCCTAGAGCGCCAAAGATCAACGAGCTGCTTGGAATAACTCCCCCCACTGTCCCATGCAATGGCACCACATGCCCTCGTGCTATCCTCAGAGAAAGCGGCATCCTCATTCAGCTTTATATGGCCTTCTTGTAGTTGTTGCCACTTTACGTACCAGTTTTGTACTCTCTTTCTGGTTGTCCTCCCAGACAGCGCTAGAAACTCAGTGGTTTATGATCTGGTCTAGGGCCTTGTAGATTGGGAATAGCTTCTTGCCATGACGCCGGTCATTTCTTGAACACCAGAGCGACCACATACCACAAAGGATAATAGCAGCCCTCTCGACAAAGCAGAAATTAGGATCAATCAGATTGATCGCCCATGTAGCAGGGTGGAGCTGAGTAGCTTAACTTGCCTAGTCTCCTTCAGTAGTTCCCAGAATTGTGCTACTTGTGTACGTTTAATCAGTGTATGGAATGCCTAAATCTTAATAGTTGTGACTATACTAAACAAGTGTGACTATATTTAGCCGACCAAAAGATTTTGCAACCTAGTTTCAACCCTATTCTAGCATGGAAATTCTAGGATTGTAAATATGGAAAGTAAATTGCCATCAGGAAAGGAGAGTTAGAATTTTTTTTTTGAAAAAGTAGCAGGAGCACTGCTATGTCATTTAAGAGGAAGCAAGCGAATTCTTACAAAGTCGATATTACATATAAAAAGCAAACACCTCAACTCAAAGAAAGACAATAACATTGAAAACAAAAGGAACTCAAATCAGGGGGGCTCCGGCGCCCCACAGGCAGCTGTCCGAAGCTGCGTCTCCTCTTTGATCAGTTGCACCACTCTCTCAGGTGAAGCCGAAGTCCTCTTAAACACCCGTCTATTTCTCTCTTTCCAGATGTTCCAAGCGGTGTAGATGAGATAGGCTGCACGTGTACGTCTTTCTTTAGCAGATGAACCCTGGATGGAAACATTCCACCACTCCTCTAACCCGACTGCTTTTGACAGCACCTCCACCAGACCCTTCGACCAGTTAGCTATAAGTGTCCATACTTGTTACGCAAAAACACAGTGAAGGCATAGGTGCTCTGCCATCTCCAGAGCCTGATCACACAGGTTACAGATTGGGTCACAAGGCCAATTTCGTATCATCAACTTGTCCGCAGTTAGTATCTTCCTTTGCACCAATAGCCAGGCGAAAAGACGATGCTTCCCTTCCACCTGAGCTTTCCAGATTGCAATGTTGTTGAATGTGCAAAAGGAGCCCTTAAACCGAACTTCATAAGCCGACTTGGCTGTATAAACGCCATCATTTGTCCATCTCCACGTGATTTCATCAGGCCTGTCCGTCAATCGCACTTCCTGCACCTTGGAGCAAAGTGAAACAAACTCTGCCATCTCTGTCACGTTGGTCATTCTCCAAAGGCCTCGCATCCAGTTTTGGTTCTCCAAATCATCTCTTACTTTCAAGTGTTTACGCCAAGCCAACTTGTACAGGTTCGGGGCCAAGTCTCTCGGTGCAAATCCATGTAGCCAAGTTGATTCCCAGAATTCAGCTTTCCTGCCATCTCCTAGTGTTACAGAAGTACTAAGTTTGAACAGCTGCTTATCAAGTTCAGAGCAAGGCACCTCCTGTCACACCCACGGCCCATCAGGGTCAACCCATTGAAACCAGAGCCAACGAAGTCTGAGTGCACGGCTGAACAATTGCAAATCAAGGACTCCCAAACCCCCTAACTTCTTTGGCCTTTTAACATTTTCCCAACGCACAAGACTATGTCCTCCATTTGCATCTTCAGAACCTTTCCACAAGAACCCCCTTCGTATCTTGTCAAGCCGCTTGATCATCCATTTTTTTGGTGCAAAAACCGTGAGAAAGTAGGATGGCATTGAAGAGAGTACCGAGTTGAGTAATTTTAACCTCCCAGCTCTGTTTAAAAAATGACCTTTCCATGCTGGCAATCTATTGGACACCTTGTCAATAAGTGGCTGCACATCAACTCTTCTTAGCTGTCGGGTATGTAGTGGCAATCCCAAATATATGCAGGGGAAGCTTTGAACTGAACAGGGAAAGTGCTTCATCACTTCTTCCAAATTAATCCCATCACACCTAATAGGGTAACCTGCACACTTGTTTCTATTAATCAACAGACCGGAGGCCTCCCCAAAGATGTCCAGTAATTGTGCCGTCACCTGCACCTCTTCTTTTGTGGGATTGAGAAAGACCGCTGCGTCATCGGCAAAGAGGCTGACTCTCGACTTTGCAGTTGTATCTCCCAATGGTGACAGCAACCCTTCTCGAACAGCCAACTCAAACAAGCATTGAAGGGGCTCCATCGCAAGAATGAAGAGCATTGGTGATAAAGGATCACCTTGGCGCAACCCCTTGTAGTGATTAAAGAGTTAGAATGTGTAAGACACCAAATTTTGACTCGGCTGGCGGAGTAAAATATTGAGCATAACTAGATCTGGTAATGACAATGTGAAGAGTAGAGCCGATTCTATTGATGGTCAAAGCCGATCCGATTGATGTCCAAAAGCTGGTTTTGATTAATGACCAAGGGTTCGTTCCAAGACCGAGGCCGATTCTGATTGATAATTAATGACGAATCTGATTCCTACTTAAAAGTGATCCGATTTCCGATCGGACCAATCCAATTGAGTCCTGAGTACATGGCGATGAGTTCGGATCGGATACGACAACATCTACGTGGCAAGGCCGAAGCTGACACGACTACAAGATGAAGCGTGCGTCTAGAAGCTTCTCTAGGGCTTGATTTGTGGCAATTGTAACTCTTTTGGTAGTTTAGATTTAGATTACTTTAAATAAAGTTAGATATATTGTCGTATTCGACTATGTTTGTTTAGATTTCTAGGGTATAAATATAAACCCTGCGCCGTTGTAAAATACGTTCAACACCATCTCAATACAAGCTACTTTTTGGCCCCGCGGCAACTCTGGTTCTTTTCGTCGAGTTCTTCAGCGAGCAGGGTTGCGTCATCTTGATCTCCGGTTTGCCTGTAAGCACGACACCTATCGAATTACTCTAGGCTTCAGATTGAGGCGTATCGCCCTTCTTCGTCTACACAATTCACCAATTTGTCGAGTTGTTCTAAGCTTTAGATTGAAGTGTATTGCTCTTCTTTGTTTAGATCACTCCCCCTTACCTGGCTCTCGTTATTTTATCTCATCGGATTGTATTGTTCAGATCTATCTACTTTTGTTACTCGTTGTTTATCATGCAAATTGCAATAGATATATTTATTTTCGTGATTAGAAAGCTGGTTTAGATTTAATTCTTGAGTCACAAATAAGTTGAGTTTAAACAAGTTCTTTAGAACACATAGATCTATCGGCTTAGTAGACTAAATCGGTGCCCTGCTAGCAACGTTGTCTTGGTTAGGTCTGATCCGATTGTTAGTGACATTGATCCTAGTTTATTTAAGTTCTTTAGAAATGTGTGCAATAAGGAGCCTGATTAAACTTGATATTTACCAAATTGGCTTGTATACTCGATGGCTTATTTTACTACATGTTACATCATCATGATTCGGACTCATGGCTGATAGTTCGTACTTGCATCGGACTTCTCTTCATGTTGATCCGATTTCGGGATCAAATCAGAGCCTTGGCCGATGAGTTCCATTAAAGATACTGATTAAACTTTACCTTGTCAATTTCAGGTCAAATTGACTGGGACGTCACGAACCTCAAGATTTTGGACTTGCACTTGTTGACGGTCCTTATAACATAAAATCCGACCGTCAATAGGCTCAGAAACCAATAAAGATCAAAACATAACTTAGGCATTTGTATTCAAATAAGGTTGTACCATACATATCTGGAATATATTTGAGTACAGGGACTACAGTGCAAAAGATGGACGAAACTGGGCACAGGCCCTGGTCGGCCGACCTGGCTAGGTCGGGCGACCTGGACTGAACCCCGATGGAGCCCATTTCCTACACAGGTCAAGAAGCACACTAAGGAAGGATCGTGAACGTTGATTCATGGTCGGTGGAGGTTAATGGTGAAAGATGAGCCACATGTCCATCCCATGGATTGAAGGGCCCACAACCAGAGTTAAGTGTACCCAAATCGACAGAACCCACCTGGAACCGACCTCAGGACCCACATATCAGTCTCCCAGAGGAAGATGGGCCCTAAAGGCGGTTATAGGAGGTCGGCCGACCAAGCCAGGTCGGCCGATCTCCGCGTGCGCCCGACTCGGCCCTCCTTTGACCTGCAACTGTAAACCGCCATGGAGATTGCATCTGAGCCGTGAAGTGCTGAAGACGGTGGATCCAAGGGTCGGCCGACCTGGTGGATTCGGCCGACCTAGGCCTACCTCCCAACTGCCTCAACCGCCTCTGACCGGCTCCAACCGCCTTTGTGATGCTATAAATACCTGCAAAGGGCGCCGTACTCAACACACACCAGAAGAAGAGCTCTCCTTTGCTACAAGCTTAGTCTTAGTCTTAGTAGTGATAGTCATAGTGTTAGATCTTCTGAAGGGCTTCCGGAGGAGTCTTGTTGAGTTCTAGAGTCCAGTTCTTGTATTCTCTTACTTACTTGTAGTACTCTGAGCTTAATGGAAATACCTTCATACTTATGTTGTATGCCTCAGTTATACCTTATCCACTTAGCATATACTACTTATGTCTTGCACCTTATTCAAGTGAATGTATGCTATGACATTGGCTCAATGTGCCTCTTGGTTGCTCTATTTATTAACATGATAGATAGAGTTGTATTACATATTGCAAGCATGGTGTTTGGGATATGGAATACTGTTGAGGGTACCGCTGCCCCACGGATTAGAAGAGGTAGGCGGCAGGTGGTGACAACCCTGTCCGTCCTTTGTAATCCTCCACGTTCGAGTGGGGTATTAGGCCTTTATGATAAGACGTCCTACTGTCGTCCCTTGATGAGGGAACCACTGGATACCTCGATATGTCCTCTTGCATATGATCATTGAATGAGCTTTTATAGGGTATTGTAGTATATCCAAGTCCCATATGTATGATGCTAACGAACCCTTATTAATCTTTACTATTGTACTATTACTAACTAAGACTACCATACTGATGAGCAATGAACTTCTGTGTGTCAACCTACCCATTCACTTCTATATCATTTACCTCTGCTTAGATTATGGTATATTAATATTGTTGTAAGCAAAAGCATTGGATGTCACATCTCTCTTTTAACTAAACGCTTTTCCTGCGGATAAACAAATAACGATACTTTGGAATACTCCCGGGTGAAATGCTACAACGTACTTCTATGCGCTTGCAGAATATCTGTAACATCTAGATTTACGATGAAGTATCTCCAATACCATCACTACTCTAAGTGGTGATGCTAAGAAATACCAACAAGCATTTCTGGCGCCGTTGCCGGGGAAAGCAGTGGTTAAAGAGATTTGATCATCCATGCATTTAGTGCAACAAGATTAATTGCCAGTAATCTAGCAGGTTTACCCTTTTTGCTCTGTTTCTCTGTGATGTGAAACAGGGTAGTGCATGACTGGTTTCCAATTACCATCCAACTACGTCGAGAACCCGAATACCATAGGAAGGAGGGTACGTTCTCGTGTCGTAATCCCTCAGGTGTTCTTGTCGGAAACCGAACCAGTCATCGGAGAATCCTCCAACCAAGGAGAACAACCCGTTCCCGTAGCACCCCAATCGGAAGAAGCCATGGCCGACAGGACCATCCGTGATTACTCCGCCCCGTCCGCTGCCCAGATCTCTACGGGTCCAGCAGTGGAAGTGGGGGATCATGCTTTTGAGCTGAAGGCCCCGCTAATCAACATGGTGCAGGCTAGCCCCTTCTATGGGAAAGCCAATGAGGACGCCAGTGCTCACCTGCAGCATTTCCTGGAGGTATGCAGAACCATCACCATCCGAGGAGTGGATCAAAAGGCCATCAGGCTCCGCTTATTCCCATTCTCACTGTTGGGAAGAGCCAAACAATGGTTCTATTCCAACCGTGAGGCGGTAAACACGTGGACCAAGTGCTCCAACGCCTTCTTGGCAAAGTTCTTCTCCATCGGGAAAACCAATGCCCTTCGGGAAAGAATTTTCAGCTTCCAGCAAGAATCCGAAGAAACAGTCCCGGAGGCGTGGGATCGCTTCCAGGACTACATTCTGGCATGCCCCCACCATGGCATGCAAGAGTGGCTCCTGCTTCAAAACTTCTACCATGGGCTGTCCCAGACAGCCCGTGAACACATGGATGCTGCTGCTGGAGGGGCATTCCTCTCCTTGACCGTGGCCGCCGCTAAGCTTCTCATCGAGAAGATGGTGTCAAACCAATCCTGGAATGACGACCGTCTTCAGGGACGCAAACGCGGTATGCACACCGTAAAGGAGGTGGACATGCTGGCCGCCAAGATGGATCTTATTATGAAGCGCCTTGATGACCGCACCAAGGATGGAGGCACCGACAACGAAGGGCCACTGGACTCACACATGACGTGTGAAGTCTGTGGAGAAACTGGCCACTCGGGGAACAACTGCCCCGAGACACAAGAGGAGGTACAGTTCGTGAACGGCAACAACGGGTACCGGCCTCAAGGGAATTGAAACCAGCAACGCCCATTCTACCAGGGAGGTAACAATAATAATTCTTTCTCTAACCAACCTTCCCTTAAAGATCTTGTCCTTGGTCAGGCCAAGATTAATGAATCTATTTCAAAAAGGCTTGCTGCTAATGATAAGGCTCTGGAGGGCATAAATTCTAAAATAGAAAGTTTGTCCTCCACCTTCCAGAGCCAGCTGAGTTTTAACAAAATGCTAGAAACCCAATTAGCTCAGCTAGCTGCCGCTGTTCCATCTGGTGATAAGGGAAGAATTCCCGGGCAACCGGATTTGTCTTTTGAGAATGTTAAGGCTGTGTCCAGGAGGAGCGGCAAGGCTACTCAGGACCCAGTTCCCCCTAACCATGCAGGAAAGACAATAGCACCGAGAAAGGAGATTCCCGCAATGGAAGAAGAGCCTGAAGCCGAGCTAACACCAGCCGGACCGACTGCGCCACATGAGTTCTACGACAGCAACGTCTTGCCGTTCCCTCAACGTCAAAAGAAACCATCCGCAGACGAGCAATTCGCCAGGTTCGTAGAAGTTATACAAAAATTAAATATACATGTGCCATTGCTGGATGCTATGCAGGTACCGACCTATGCAAAGTACTTGAGGGATATTCTCAACAACAAACGGCCACTCCCGAGTACCGAGGTCGTAAAGTTGACTGAGGAGTGCAGTGCAGCCATCCTGAACAGGGTCCCGGAGAAGAAAAAGGGCCCAGGATGCCCCACCATCACGTGTACAATCGGGACACAGCACTTTGATCATGCACTCTGTGATCTGGGGGCAAGTGTTAGCGTAATGCCAAAGGTAGTTTTTGACCGCCTAAACTATACTACCTTGTCTCCTACTCCCATGAGATTGCAGCTGGCCGATTCCACGGTTCGCTACCCGGAGGGGATAGCTGAGGACATTCCGGTGCGCATCCGGGATTGCTTCGTCCCTGTCGACTTTGTGGTGTTGGACATGGATGTGGGCAACGACTCGTCGCTCATTCTAGGGCGACCCTTCTTAAGTACAGCAGATGCTCACATCAATGTGGGTGCTGGAGAGATTCAGCTCCATATTAATGGAAAGAAGGAGAAGTTTGAGTTCAGGCCAAAGGTGGAGCAGTGCTCCATGATCAAAATCAAGTATGGGAGAAACAGTCAGAACATCAAAGAGGTGGAGGTGATGCCTCCAGAGAAAGACAGTCTGATTAAGTTCATGCAGAAGTTCTGGGAGAAGGATTTCCCCATCCGGTATTATGCAAAGCACAACAAGAAGTCTACACGAGGTGCAAAAGCACAGACAAAGAAAACACCGGAACAGGCTGTCGACCGCCAGAAAAAGGGAAAACAGGTATGGCGGGTTAAATCATCTGTATCCTCATCTCCAGGGTCAGATGCTGCTTCGTCAAGTTGAATCCTACAAAGGAGACGTCTTCGCTCGACGACGTAAAACACGAGTCCCGCGCCGACAGGTACATCGGTGTCAACAGACTAGCTTGGGGGAGGACCCTCACTCAGGTAAGTTCAGGTAAGTACTGTTGAATAAAGTTTTTCGTGAGAGCTATCCATGATAATCCCTTAAATGTTTTAAGTCCATGCTTAAATCTTTTCTTTTGGATATGATAAAAAGTTGCTCTTATTTCTCTCTTGTACCTATGTTTCAACCTGTTATTCTCTTAAGCTTTTGAGTTTGCTGGTTGAGCATGATCTTTTCTGTTATCTTGTCTATCTGTGGATAGCATATGCAAGCTCTAGTCTAGGTTGTTGTTGGCTATGATATGATAAGACTTGAGTTGCCCTAAGATCTTACTAAGCTGGACTTGATAACCGGAGTTTTCTCTTTTAAAATAAAACAAAGAGTTCCTTATGGTGATTAAATTCCCTACCAAAGCTCATAATGTTTTAAACCCCTACATAAGCAACTTGCTTTGCAATGAGTTTTGTCAAGGTCACTGTGATTCTTAGAGATTTACTTCATGCTTTTAAAACCAAGATCACGTACACACCACCATACACATGTTATACTTCTATTCTGGAAGTAAACATAACACCCATCCATCCACAAAATAAAAGCTCTACATAAGGTTTGATACTCTTCCCTAACTTTATTGCAAAAAGAGACATGGGGCTGAAAAAAAAAGAGATAAAAAAGAGAGAGCAAATAAAGGCTCTAGGTTCAAACAGTAAAGCCATGTCTCTAAAAGCAACTCTTTAAGGGAAGAGGAGCCTTTAAAAAAAAGAGAAGAGAGCTATCATTCACCATGCCACATACACACGTGCACATCTTGGTTTGAAGGTATGATTTATTTCTCCTTGAATCCTGATTTTGACTTTACAATATGTGCATTACAAGTATGCTATATAGCTCTCCTAGCACAAACTCCACTTCAATGAGTGACAAGAGAGTTGAGAGAGGAAAAGGGTAAGGAAATATGCCATGAGTGACTCGAGAGTACCACCTAAGGAACTCCACCTTTTGAAAAATCCCAAAACCTCCGGTTTGATTGTCAAGCAAGGTAGAAGGCAAGGTGCTTGGTCTAAGTCGTTCTAGCCATCAACCGCCCAAGACAAGGAGAAGCTACAAGCCCCATGAAAGGCCAAGGTAATAAGGGAAGTTTATTTTACCAGCTTATTCAATTCTTGGTAGAATATCTTGCTGAACCACTGGTACTTTTGAGGAGTAATGAGGAAGCAACTCCTGATCCACTGAGCCTAAAAGTTCTAGTCTTTGCTCGGGACGAGCAAAGGTTAAGCTTGGGGGAGTTGTTGACGGTCCTTATAACATAAAATCCGACCGTCAATAGGCCATTACTTAGGCATTTGTATTCAAATAAGGTTGTACCATACATATCTGGAATATATTTGAGTACAGGGACTACGGTGCAAAAGATGGACGAAACTGGGCACAGGCCCTGGTCGGCCGACCTGGCTAGGTCGGGCGACCTGGACTGAACCCCGATGGAGCCCATTTCCTACACAGGTCAAGAAGCACACTAAGGAAGGATCGTGAACGTTGATTCATGGTCGGTGGAGGTTAATGGTGAAAGATGAGCCACATGTCCATCCCATGGATTGAAGGGCCCACAACCAGAGTTAAGTGTACCCAAATCGACAGAACCCACCTGGAACTGACCTCAGGACCCACATATCAGTCTCCCAGAGGAAGATGGGCCCTAAAGGCGGTTATAGGAGGTCGGCCGACCAAGCCAGGTCGGCCGATCTCCGCGTGCGCCCGACTCGGCCCTCCTTTGACCTGCAACTGTAAACCGCCATGGAGATTGCATCTGAGCCGTGAAGTGCTGAAGACGGTGGATCCAAGGGTCGGCCGACCTGGTGGATTCGGCCGACCTAGGCCTACCTCCCAACTACCTCAACCGCCTCTGACCGGCTCCAACCGCCTTTGTGATGCTATAAATACCTGCAAAGGGCGCCGTACTCAACACACACCAGAAGAAGAGCTCTCCTTTGCTACAAGCTTAGTCTTAGTCTTAGTAGTCTTAGTCATAGTGTTAGATCTTCTGAAGGGCTTCCGGAGGAGTCTTGGTAAGTTCTAGAGTTCAGTTCTTGTATTCTCTTACTTACTTGTAGTACTCTGAGCTTAATGGAAATACCTTCATACTTATGTTGTATGCCTCAGTTATACCTTATCCACTTAGCATATACTACTTATGTCTTGCACCTTATTCAAGTGAATGTATGTTATGACATTGGCTCAATGTGCCTCTTGGTTGCTCTATTTATTAACATGATAGATAGAGTTGTATTACATATTGCAAGCATGGTGTTTGGGATATGGAATACTATTGAGGGTACCGCTGCCCCACGGATTAGAAGAGGTAGGCGGCAGGTGGTGACAGCCCTGTCCGTCCATTGTAATCCTCCACGTTCGGGAGTGGGTATTAGGCCTTTATGATAAGACGTCCTACTGTCGTCCCTTGATGAGGGAACCACTGGATACCTCGATGTGTCCTCTTGCATATGATCATTGAATGAGCTTGTATAGGGTATTGTAGTATATCCAAGTCCCATATGTATGATGCTAACGAACCCTTATTAATCTTCACTAGTGTACTATGCTAACTAAGACTACCATAATAATGAGCAATGAACTTCTGTGTGTCAACCTACCCATTCACTTCTATATCATTTACCCCTGCTTAGATTATGGTATATTAATATTGTTGTAAGCAAAAGCATTGGATGGCACATCTCTCTTTTAACTAAATGCTTTCCCTGCGGATAAACAAATAACGATACTCTGGAATACTCCTGGGTGAAATGCTACAACGTACTTCTGGCGCTTGCAGAATATCTGTAACGTCTAGATTGACGATGAAGTATCTCCAGTACCATCACTACTCTAAGTGGTGATGCTAAGAAATACCAACAGCACTGAAGTCAAGCAAATCTTCCAGGCCACAGTGTTGTTTTTTGATAAGATCATCACCTAATTTTTTGGTGTCAACACATTATGACATGCCCAGTGGAACAGAAGCAAGTTTCTGAGATGACGAAGCCTGTGAAAATGACTGATATCGATCCGATTACCATGGACAACCTCAGTGAGGAGCAGAGAAAACTGGTGGAAGCACAACTTGAAGAATTCAAGAATTTGTGCCTAGACACATACGACAGGATGCGTAACACAGTGATCAAGAAGAATCAATTCCTAGTGCCCAAGGAATAGATTGAAAGGATCATAGCCGACGAGAGACAATTCTTCCAAGAATATGTCGATACTGTGATGACTCATGCCATGATCAACCAACCTGGTATATTGGTAAATACAGTGGTGGGATTTATCGCTAAATTGCTGGATGGAACAGTACTAAAAGATTGCCAGAAATGACCTGCTTATTTTGATACAGGTGCTACTTCAGTGAAGGACATTAAGAAAAAGATTGCACATATTGCTTCAATAACTTCGCCCAGTTCAAATCCTGATTACTATAAAACTCCTAAGAATAAGAAATCCAAAGCTAGGTTGGAAGAGGAAGAGGAGGAGGAGGAGCAGGACGTGACTAGTCCGTCTCATACTATCAATCAGCACGGTAATCGGATTCCTGTAATCAATGAGAAGATGGTCTATCCTTCGTTCTTTGCTACCAAGTTCCCACAAAAGCAGAAGATGATTGATTACCAGGAGCAGTCAGGTCGCCCTACAGAGCAGCAGATGGCATCACCGCCACCTCGCATTCAGTGTAATCAAGGCAGCTACACTCAGGAACATTGGGCAGATAAAATTGCCAAGGTGATGAAGAATCAGTTCTATTTAAAGCCAAAGGGACAATCTTATTTGTATCGAAAGCCGTATCTGGATTGTTTGAGACCGTGCCAGGATTCTAGATATCGACAAGTTTTCTAGATAGGGAGATGTTACTACTATTGAACTGTTGGTATTTCTTACATTCACGAATAAGATCTGCAAGCGCACGGAATTACCGTTGTAGCATTTCACCCGTGAGTATTCGGGTATCATATTTTCTCTGGGAACAGATGTGCAACGATCAACTAGCTAGTCACCCCATGAAGGCAAAAGGTTAACTGGCCTGGGTAGAGGGGTTGTCTGCGGATAGAGAACTAGGAAAGGCTATGCTTGGTTACTAAGTGCTTGCTTCGGGAACTGGTTTACCCCTGGTCTGCCAGGCATCTCCAGCCAACAGCTCTACGCCGTACGCGAATAGACAGGAGTACAAAGGACGGACAGGGCTATCACCACCTGCCGCCTACCTCTCAATACTGTGGGGCACGAGGCAAACAAAGGTAACCTCTAGGCTAGACACCATGCCTATGGTATGGATTACTACTCTAGCGTTGATCTCTACTAGAGCATCCGTCACGAGGACAGACGATGAACCCGCAAGCAATTAATAACGAAAGTATAACTTATTAGGAAAATGGACCTACTAAGAGGCCATTTGTGATTTTGGTGATTGCATGCAACACAACCCATGTGGATTAACAAGTTTGCTAGTATACAAGGACATAGTCGCATGGATGTAAGGTGATGGACTTGGATGATCAAACACCTTAAACAAGGTCATGAATACATGATCAAGACATTAGAAGACTTTAAAAGAAACCCAAGATATCATACAAGACAAGCCCAAAGAAGAAACCGCAAAGAAAATGAAGTAAAATAAAAAAATAGGAGCACAGACTATTGCAATGCTACCCAGTCATAAGCACAACAATAGTCGGTCCTACTGACATAGTGACGACAGACTATTGCGGTCCTACCAATGCTGATTGGAGCAAGTTGCAGTCCTTCATTGAAAAATACCAAAACCTACTGCAATGACAGACTATTACGGTGCTGCGATCACCGATTGTTGCTGTGGGGCACAGCAATAGTAGGTGGTGCTGAAGAAGTTGAAGATTCGGCTCTGGAATGACAGACTATTATGGTGGTGCACCTATTTGGGCACCGCAATAGTCGGTCCTACGCAGAAAAGCACCAACGGCTATCTAACAGCTAGTTCTTCATGTTGGGGCTATAAAAAACCCTCCACCCGGCCATTTGAAGTGTGTTAGAGCTTGGGAAAGCTATTGGGTGTTGAAGTTCACCAATTCATGTGCTCTATCCACCAAAGTGCTTAAGAGAAGATTAGGCAATTAGCAACAAGGCTTAGGCTTTGATTAGTGCTAGTTTAGGCTGCTTAGTACTTCGCTTTAGGTTTTAGTCTAGAGTTTAGTGAGGTTTGCATACCTCTTTGCTATCGGTGCTTGCACGCACCAAGTGTTATAAATCCGGGGTATTGTAGTCTTGCGAGACCCTCCGACAAAGCTTTGTGGAGAGGCCGCCGGTGGTTGTGCAAGGGAGGAGAGGCCCTTGGAGGTTTGCCAAAGCTCTACCATAGTGAAGACGGCGGAGGTCACCAGCGAGAGGCCAAGCGGAGACCCACTCGTGTTGTGGGTAGTCCCGTTGGCTATCACGGAGTTTCCCACCACCAGAGCATTTCCCTAAGGAAGGGGCATTTCCCAAGAAGGGGCCCAATGAGGACTAGGGGGAAGTTAGCTAACTTTCCGATAGCTTGGGAAAAATCGCCGTGCCGAGAGTTTGCGTTCTCTATCATTTAAACTTCCGCATTTACATTGTACCCTTTACATTTCGCATTTACCTTTCCTAGAATTGCCTTGTGTAGTTGTTAGGATTAGAACCTAGGGTGCAAAACTCTTTTACGGTAGAGATAGAAACACATAGAAAAACCAAGTGCACATCTAGATAGAAATTGGAATAGGTTTTTATATGTGTTTGGAGCCTTAGTTTTTAGGACACCTAATTCACTCCCCTCTTAGGGTGTCACGGTCCCATCAATTGGTATTAGAGCCTCGTGCTCTTATTTGGACCATTGGCTTCACTGCCAAAGAGCAAAATGACATCCGAGGAGGTTAGGAGTGATATTGGTAGGCCTCCACACTTCGACGACACGAACTACCCCTATTGGCATATTCGTATGTCATGTTTTCTTAAAGCTAGAGGCTTAGGTGTTTGGAGAGTAACGAATGAAGGGATGGAACCCCTAGCTCGGATGAAAAAACCCACCAAGGCCGATAGAGATGAGATGCACCTCAATGCTATTGCTCGGAATTTAATCTTTGAATCTCTTAGCATTAATGTGTTTAATAGGATCTATCATCTTAAAGATGCACACGAAATTTGGACCACGCTCAAAGAGCTCCACGACGGCACGAGTGACGTTAAGGAGCAAAAATATATGTTGGTCAAGCAAGCTTTCGATTCCTTTAAGATGTTGCCAAATGAGTTAGCTAATGACATGTATTCACGTTTAAATGTTATTGTCAATGAGCTAAATTCTATAGGCTTGACCAAGCTAAGTGATGCGGGCATCTCAAGAAAGATCATCCATGTTCTTCCCAAAGAGAAGTATGCTGCCATTGTTACCTACTTCCATTGCACGACCAAGGTGGATGAGTTGAAGCCCACAAAGGTTTTTGGTAAGATCCATTGCTCATGAGCACTCAATGAAGATCAGCAAAGATCCTTCTCCATCAAAAGAAGATGCAAGAACATCAAGCAAAGAAAAGATGGAGAAGAAAGAGGACAAGGAATAATCTTCAAAATCCAAGATGAAAGCTCAAGTGCAAGAATCAAGCTCAAGCTCAAGTGAAGCTCAAGTGAAGAGGGAAGTGATGATGATGATGATGATGGTGATGAAGAAGATGATAATCAATCAAGTGACTCCTCCTATAATAGTGAAGAAATCAACAAGCTTATCAAGAAAGTCACCAAGATGCTCAAGAAGATCAATGCCAAAGGTTACCCTAGTACCATGGAGCATTTGGATAGCTAAAACCATAGGATGATGGACAAAAAGAAAATTGCTTGCCTTGGTTCTGGTGAAGGAGGACATCGCATTGAGTGTTGTCAAGCATGAAAGCAAGACGCAAGCGTATGAAGGAAGAAAGAAGGAAGAGGAAGGAAGCAAGCAAGAAGGCCTTCAAAAGCATTTCCAAGGGTGGGTTTCATTGGTCAAGCTCAAGTGACGAAGAAACCCACCACAAGCAAAAGACCTTGCTGCCATCATCAAGATCATCGCACATTTGCCTAATGGCCAAAGGTATGAGTGATAGCGATGTAACTGATGATGACTCATTCCCTTCAATTGAAGAGCTTGCTAATCTTGTTTGAAATCAAGAGGTAATAATAAGGAAACATAATTTGCAAAACAAGGAACACAAGCAAAAGCTAGTTAGCTCATCATCCAATTATAAAGAATTGGAAGAAAATTTGATATGATCATTGAAGAAAAATGATGATTTAACTAGTAAAATTGAGTTGCTTAAATCAACTAAATTTACCTCCACCAAAGCATCCACATATCTATTTGATACTAAATCTAAAAAGAATGCTTCTATTTCTTGCATTGATTTAAATGTTAAATCTTGCTCACCATCTTGCAATGAGAATTTTATAGAAACTCTTGATGATCTCATTGCTAAAGAAAATGAAGAGCTTAAGCAAGAAGTAGAGAAGCTCTCAAAGGACTTGAAGAAGCTTAAGGGAAAGGACAAGGAGTGCAGGGCACAACCTTCTCAAGATAACCGTCCCAAGATGGTGAAGAAGCTTGAGAAGGGAGTGATTGTGACTTGCTACTCTTGCCATCGAGAAGGCCACAAGTCCTATGAGTGCAAGAACAAGAAAGGGGAAGAGAAGAAAAAGAAAATCATCTCCAAAACCAAAGCATACTTGAAGGTTGACAAGAAGAAGAGCACACCATACCTCCTCAAGAAGAAAGATAACAAGGTGGTGGCTCACTTGATCAACAAGCAAGTGAAGGGGTGGAACCAACCTATTTGGGTCCCAAAGGAAATCATCTCAATCATGAAGGGCACCAAAAAGGTTTGGGTTCCAAAGGCGACTCAGAGTCCATGGGACTCGGGAAGATTTGGAGACTTGGCCACAAAAGAAAAGCAATTCAAGCAAAAGGGCCAAGTTGATCAAGATTCATATTCTACACCAAAATCCTCCATTGGTAACATAGGTAACTAGAGTTAAATTCATGCAAATTCAATTAGCATCTACTTCCTATGCTGGTCTAGGAATGCATATGCATACTTCAAATCTTTTGCATTGCCTAGAGTAGTTATTTCATATGGTAGGTTGCTTGTGTCCCATTCTAACCTATGAGCAACCTACATGGTTTATTAGTTGTAGGAGAATGGCACCTAGAGCTTATTTCTTATCCTTTGTACCGAAATGCAAGTCATAAGCTATCTTCCCTAATGTCGTTATTGCTCTCACAAGTAATTCAATTACTTGTATGCACAAATTTAATTAGGGGGAGCTATCTTATGGGTTGTGATTTTGAGACTAACATTGTTTGCAAGTTTATCATGTGTGTAGTCTCACAAGAATCCCCGGAGTTCTAATGAAGAAAATATGCTTTAATTTGATATCATTTGATTTCAAGCGGTATCAACCGGCAATTGTTATTTCTTGAGTTTCTTTTGTACCATGCCTTTCAATTCATTCATAGCTATATCCATGCATATATAATATAGAGTAAACTCCTCATCTTATCTTAATTTACTAGTTGTGCATATGCTTCGCCTTCCACTATATGTATGCACACACCTAGGGGGAGCTTAGTCTATGTTATGTGAGTTTCATGGATCATGATCCAAGATGCCTTCCACATCCAAAGGATCATGATTTGTGAAACTCTCCCTTGTGCTTTCATTGTCTTCCTGTTTGGTGTTTGATTCCAATGGGGGAGAATTTGAGCGACCAAAGCAAGTATACCTTAAGGGGGAGCCGCTCTTAAGGAGGAGCAAGCAAGGTCAAGAACTCCAAGTATGGGGGAGATTGAAGATTTCAAGCTTGGGGGAGTTTGCACAGAATTTGGTCCAAAGGGAGAAGTGACATTGGAGTATGGGGGAGCCTTATGTCCACTATGACCACAACAAGGGGGATTTGGTGATTTTTATTCAATTGGTAAGGGCAAGGTATGATGCTCTTAAATATTTAGTTTCATTTGGTATCTTTGCATATTTCAATTAGCATGTGATCTTGCTCTTGCATTGCATCCAAGCAAGTAGTCGTTAGTTAAATTTCATATTTTAGCTTGCTTTGGTTGTGTTGTCATCACTCACCAAAAAGGGGGAGATTGTTCGGAAAATGGACCTACTAATAGGCCATTTGTGATTTTGGTGATTGCATGCAACACAACCCATCGGGAGTTCAACCTCCGCTTCCGATTTCTACGCTCCAAGCCATCTAGTGCCTGCACGTTTGATCCACTTCGGGGATCTCGTGTTTGAGCACCAAGGCGATTACGAGCTCAAGTTAACTGGGATCTATGATCCCGATCTCACATGTGCTGGTCGGGAAGTTTTCACCACCTTCATGGAGCCAATTCCCGAAGATATTGCTGATCGCGCTGCACAGCTGGATCTCGACAACATCGGGTCAAGCAATGGGTCTGAACAACCTGATGACCGTCACATCGACGTGGTTACTTGCAGCGGAGAAAAGACTGTGGCGAGTCCTTTAGCTCGTGCAGGCCTCCAACTCCTCGCCTCAGTAACGCACCGACCATCTAGACAGCCAAGACCCGCACGGTGCAAGCTCCGTCTTCGCTAGCTCCCCAAAATCTCAATGCTGATTTCCGAGGAGTCGAACAGGACAACTTGCAGATCTGAACTATCCTGGAAACAATGGAAGCTATGGCCCAAGGAACCCCAATGGCCACCATTGCCAAGAAAGCTCAGGAGGCTGCAGATAAGGTGAAGGAGCGGCTAGAAGCCGCCGTCATAGCACCAGCTCCATCAAACGGACGTGCCGAGCCCCAACCGGTTCGATCTCAATCTGCCAATGGACATCCACATTACCTTCCCCAAGAAGGACGCGACATGAGGCCGCAGGAATCGTGACGCTCGAGAAACTCTCAACTACAACATGGACTACCGAGCCCGCGAGGACTACTATCGGTCTCATCCAAATTCCCAACCACATGACTCTCGACCAAGCACTGGGGGATGCCTCGCATACTCACCAGGCTTGCGGAAGGTCAGGTGGCCCGAAAAGTTCTGTCCTACTAATATTGAAAAGTATGATGGAACAACCAACCATCGCTAGTGGATCCAGATCTATTCTACTATCATAGATGCCATAGGGGGTGACGATTACGTCAAAGCCAACAACTTGCCAACAGCCCTGCAGGGATCAGCCCAAACATGGCTCGTGAACCTGCTCGAGGCTGGCATCAAGTCATGGACTCACCATCAGGAGATATTCGGGGCCAATTTTCAAGGCACCTACAAACGCGCCGGACATGAGGGAGATCTGCTCAACTGTGTGCAGAAACCCGGAGAATCCCTTTGGGATTACATCCGCCGATTCAGCGACACCCGTAACACCATCTGAGATATGGTGGAAGATCGGGTAATTGTAGCCTTTAATCAGGGATGAAGAGACGAGCGAACGGTGGAAGAACTTGCCAAGAAAAACCCGAAGACGGTGGCAGAGCTCTACAAGATCCTCGACGCGACCGCCAAGATGGCCGATGCCTGAGCAAGGGTACAATCAAAGCCCGAATAGAACAAGCCGTCCAGGGAAGGCAAGAAGAAAGACAAGCACAAAAACAAGAAGCACAAGACCGAGGACCAGGAGGTCCTGGCCGTGGATAAGAATCCCCCATACCATCGCCAAGGCAAACCTAAAGACCTCGAGGTGTACTACCCAATTCACCGTTCAACAAAACACAGTTTTGCAGATTGTTTGGTGTACAAGAAACAAAGGCAGGAAGAGGAGAGTTAGAAGCAAGGGAGTCCACGAGACCAGAACCCCCGGCATACTCGACAAGCGAACTATGTTGATGATGGCGATGAGCCACAACTCCCTAAAAATCAGGAGATCGCCACTATATTCGGTGGTTGCACAAATCAAACCTCCAAATCCCAGCTGAAACTGGTCGAGAGGCAGATTGCGAGCACCGAACCCTGCAAACAGCTGTTGAGGTGGTCTAACGTCCCGATCACTTTCGATCAAAGGGATCACCCAAAAACGCTGTACGACGGGCCTCTGCTACCACTATGCATCAAGCCTTAGATCAGCTCACGCAAGGTAGGACGAACCTTAATTGATAGTAGAAGCGCCCTCAACCTACTATTTGCCAATGCCTACGACGAGATCGGTATCCCGAGGAGGTCGTTGGCACTGGTGGACAAACCCTTCTACAGGGTGATACCGGGCATTCAAGCTGTCCCATTGGGGAGGATCGAGCTGCAGGTGACCCTCATGGAAGGGAAAAACATACAATCAAAGTTCTTCACCTTTGAGGCAGCAGACTTTATGCCAGCTTACAACTGCATCTTGGGCAGACCGTTCCTGAAGAAATTCATGGCGGTCGCACACTTCACATACTCCATGATCAAGATCCCAGGGCCGTTGGGCCCAATCACTGTTTGTGGTGTTTGGAAGGGTGCAATTCAATGCGATCTAAAAACCCTGAACATGATCAAAGGGGACGAACAGGGCATAGCCAAGGCTGCCGAGCCAGCAAAAATGAAGCCCAAGCAGCAACCCAACATGGCCAAGCAAGGCATAGACCCTGAAACATCCCGAGCTGCAGAGGCCCGAATAGGGGCAAATGCATAGCCCGTGCTAACGATAGACAAAGCTGCTAAGACAGTCCCGACCACGGTGGGCCTGGCTCCGGGAAACCAGGGGACGCCACCTCCGGCCACAGGCGATTCACCAGTTGAAGCCTCCCCGATCATGGCTCCTCAAAAGCGTGTCGAGCTAGGAACAAAAGCGGTAGCGCTTGAGCCCACAGACCCAACCAAGACCACAAATGTGGGAACTAGTCTGGGTGAGAAATAGGAACTCGAGCTCATTACTTTCCTCCGGGCAAATGCTGATGTGTTCGCTTGGGAACCATCTGATATGCCCGGGATCCCCAGGTAGGTAATAGAGCACAAGCTTGGCATATGAACTGGCGTCCGACCAGTCAAGCAAAAGCAAAGAAGATACACCCTGGAGAAACGAGACGCCATGAATGAAGAAATAAACTGACTGCTTAAAGCCGGCTTCGTTCGAGTAGTCCCTTTTCCAGAATGGCTGGCAGACCCAATCATGGTAAAGAAACCCAACGGAACGTGGCGGATGTGCATGGACTACACCAACTAGAATAAAACATTCCCTAAGGATGAATATCCATTGCCTAGGATAGATCAAATTGTAGATTCAACCTCTAGATTCAAGATTCTTTGTTTTCTAGATGCCTATTCGGGGTATCACCAAATCAGCATGTGCATTGACCATGAGGAGAAAACTGCATTTGTAACTCCCTTCGGTGTTTATTGCTATATAAAAATGCCTTTCGGTCTGTAAAACGCAGGCTGTACATATCAAAAGTGTGTTCACATTGTTCTCGAAGGCCAAATCGGCCGAAATGTGGAAGCTCACATAGATGATATCATTGTGAAAAGTAAGTTAAAGGGTGACCTGATCGCTTATTTAACTGAAACATTCAACAACTTGCGCAAAAATAGGATGACGCTCAACCCCGCAAAATGCACCTTCAATGTGTCATCGGGTAAGCTCCTTGGTTATCTCATATCTCAACGGGGTATAAAGGCAAATCTGCACAAGATTAAGGCTATTGATGACATGAAAGCGCCACGTAGCCACCACGAGGTCTAGAAGCTAGCAGGAATGATGGCGTCCCTAAGTTGATTCGTATCCAAGTCAGGCGAACAAGGTATGCCATTTTATAAGTTGTTACGTAAAACTGATCGTTTTGAGTGGTCAGCAGAAGCAGAAGAGGCGTTCCAGGTGTTCAAACAATACCTACGGAAAATGCCCATACTGGTCCCGCCGCAGCCCAAAGAAGAGATGTTGTTATACGTAGCAGCAACACCGACTGTTGTCAGTACTGTTCTGGTGGTCGAACGACCTACAGAAAAATCGACAACACAACACCTTGTTTACTTCGTAAGTGAGGTGCTGCACGATGCAAAGACAAGGATCCCTCAGATTCAAAAATTATTATATGCAATACTGATGATTTCCAGGACACTCAAGCACTATTTTCTAAGCCACAAGATCAAAGTTGTGTCGACCTACCCTCTAGGCACCGTTTTGCATAATCGAGATGCTGTGGGTAGAATTGCGCAATGGTCTGTGGAGCTGGGGGCCTATGACGTAGAATTCATACCCAGAACTGCTATCAAGTCATAGGCTCTGACAGATTTTATTGTAGAGTGGACAAATCCCGAACCCGAAGAAAGTGCCCAAAAACCCGAACACTGGACAATGTTCTATGATGGAGCGTTTTGCAAAGCAGGCATGGGGCCTGGGGTAGTCCTTATTTCTCCACACGATGACATCATCAGGTACGCTTTACAGATTAATTTTGTTGACCCTACTCCTACTAACAATGTTGCCGAGTATGAAGGGCTCTTGACAGGACTTCGCATAGCTGCCTCTCTGGGCATCAAAAGGCTGTTCGTACTAACAAGTCATGAAAGAGTACAGTGTGTGAAGCGATATCATGGCCAAATATTTGGAAGCATACAAGAGGATGGAAAGCAAATTCGATGGGCTTGAAGTGCAACACGTCAAACGAGAGTACAATGGCGACGCAGATAAACTTGCAAAAGCAGCTATCGAACGCACACAGCTTCCAGGTAATGTGTTACTTGAAGTTCTCACTAAACCATTTGTGTGAACCGAAAAACTGTGTCTGATAAAGACACAGTCTCAACAACCAACGAATCCATCAAGGAGTCTATGTTGATCGATACGGCTCGGGTTGCCGCTCTAGTTGGAAACGAGGAGAATTGGATGGAACCAATCTGGGCATACCTCACAAACCAAGCTGTACCCAACGATGATGCGGCACTAGAGAGAATCCATCGTAAAGCCAAAAATTATCAATTGGTTGATGGACGACTACATAAAAGTAGCGCGTAATGGAATGCTCCTCAAATGCAACACACGGGCCGAGGGCATTAGTGTGCTCCACGATATTCATCGAGGAATTTGTGGATCTCACGCTTCTCCCCGATATCTAGTGGGGAAAGCATTCTGACAGAGCTTCTACTGGCCTACAGCTCTTCAAGACGCAAGCGAGTTAGTTAAAAAGTGCGAAGCATGCCAATTCTTTGCATGAAAAACAACTAAACCTACGCAAGCCTTAAACACAATTCCCTTGTCGTGGCCCTTTGCCACATGGAGAATGGATATCCTCGGTCCTTTTCCAAGGGCCATCGGGGGTTATAAGTTTCTGTTTGTCGGCATCGATACATTCACAAAATGGGTTGAAGCTGAACCAGTTCCAAAAATAACAAAAGAGGCAGATGTCAAGTTCCTACGGAGCATTATCGTTCGATTCGGTGTCCCAAACAGGATAATCTCTGACAATGGAACACAGTTTACCAGTAAAAAGTTTTCTGATTTTTGCTATGATCATGGGATAAAACACGATCGATCATCGGTAAATCTCCCGAAGACGAATGGGAAAAAGTAGAGCGTGCTAATGGCATCGTACTCCAGGGCATCAAGAAGAGGATTTTTAACAGGTTGCAAGCTTATGACAAACGATGGATTCACGAAGTCCCAATAGTTTTGTGGTCAATAAGAACCACAATGAACCGAGCAACATGAGAAACACCTTTCTTTGGTGTATGGTGCTGAGGCGATTTTACCAACCGATATCTGACTACAAGCCTCACGCGTGGCAATGTTTTCGGAGACTGAAGAGCTTAATCGAAGAACCGACAAGTTGCTCCTCCTTGAGGAGGCTCGCGACGCTGCTGCTTTCAGAGTAGCACAATACCAACAGAAGCTATGGCAATACTACGATGCTAATGTTCGCAAGAGAAGCCTGTGCATTGGAGACATGGTGCACAAACTAGATCAAAGCAGTAAGGACAAGACAAAATTGTCCTCTCCATGGTAAGGACCATACATAGTTGTGGACATCGCGCGACCAGGAGCTTACAGACTCGCGGAAATTGATGGAGACGTACTGCCGAACACTTGGAATATGGGTCAACTAAGAAGATTCTACGCCTAAGCTAAGGTAATCGAATGAGTTCAAGCCTGTCCAATAATTTGGCAGGAATCGTCACCGTCAGTGCTAGCTTCAACAACAATAAAAAAGATAAGTTCTACACACTTTACTCGCCCTCGCGACTATGCTCGAGGGCTGGGTTTCCCTTTTCTATTTAGTTTCTACTCTTTGTTATCACACTACATATACTAATAAAGAGCTGGGGAGTACCATGCTGAAAATTTTTGGACCTATTCTATATACCCCAAGCGCAACGCTCGGGGGCTCCCCCTTTGTATTCGGGTCATTCTTATGAAAAAGTACTTCTTGAATCTTTTCTAGCATGTCTACATACTAAAAAAGAGCCCGGAGGCTACTATGGTACCATTACCTCATAAGGATTAAGCTTTTTAAATAAAACAGCAAAACTACGCTAAAAATACTAGACACAATGACTACAAGGGGTTAATGTTGGCATTTTATACGACCACAGAATAATCCGCAAGCGTACGGATACCGATGTAGCTTTCACCCGAGAGTATTCCAAGGTATTGAATCCGCAGGGAACATGTGTGCACTAGTGAAGAGTTAAGAACGACCAAGGACAAGAGAAGAAATACAAGTGTAGAGGATAGAGAGGGTAGCTCAGGGTTCTGGATAGCATAAGGGTAGATCAGACTCATATTACAGTGCTTGTTTCGGGACGGCCAACCGTCCTAGCCTCAGAAAGGGATGAGAAGGGGACTAGGCAAGCCAACCAATGGTCCTACTGTACTCTAGTGCTGCTCATGTGGTGGACTACGTAGGTCACCAGGGCTGTCACCATCTGGGGCTACCACTACAAATCCGTGGCACTAGGCGCACTCCAAGGTATTCGCAAGACTAAACACCACATCTATTCTATTGAACACTATCCTAGCTTCATGACGACTAGGACACTTATCACAGCAAGGAGCCCACAAGCAGAATATAATAAAGCTGAACTTTATTCAATAATAGTAATGCCAGATTTACCTAAGCAGACCCGGATGTATTCGAGGATAGCGCACCCGCCGAAGTACACGAAGAAGAGAGGAAGCCGACATCTCCAGCTTCTCCCAGACTCTCACCTCACCCCTCGCTATCTATTCTAAACACTACATTGGATCTGGCTTTAGAGATTTGCTTCACTTCTATGTGTTAAATGAGAGGATGGAGCCCTCTATTTATAGTGTGAAGGTGTCTTGGGGATATGAAGATACTTCCCTTGATCCTAGGGGGTACCCCTCCTCCCCTCGCTCCATCTATACGCAAACCGACCTCCAGGAGGCGGTGGGGACGCAAGACACACGCCAACCGATCTCCTGGGTCGGTGGAGGAGAAAACCATGCAAAACCATGAAGAATCGAAAGAAAACCGGCCAAAGGGAGTCAAAACCAGTAGAAACCCACACATGTATCTCTTCTATGTATGTCGATGGGAGAAAACCGCAGCAAAACCGCCAAAACCTGCCGACTCGGCTTTCCTGACCCACGCGAACCGCACCTCCTCCTGTCAATGCCTGCCACGTGGCCCGACCGGCCGCATCCCACGCGCAGGGCGTGTTGATGCTCGTTAGCGACACACTTTTAGTGTTATTTAAGTAGTGTTTTGGGACCAATTCATATACTAACCCGCCACTTGCCACTTGATATAACCCCATTTTCGCATATGCATGTATTTTTGGAGGATTTTGGTTTACGCAAGCTTTTGAGCTATAAATGAGCACCTTTGGACAAAGACCAAGATCATGCGTAGAGCGGAGGAATGAAGGCCATGTGACTCGGATTTTGTTCGCTCTCATCTATGGTGAACCAACCTCTAAGAATGTGGAAGGGCAAAGACTTGAAGATAAGGTCGGATGACTTCGGGATCAAGGCGAATCAGGCAGACATATAGAATGATATCAAGACCCAATCTTATCCCAAAGTAACCGACGTCAAATACCCACATGCATTGGCAAATCAACTCCTGGAGGATCTAGAAGCTTGAACGCGAAAGATGAGGCCGAGGGGCCACAGAAAGGCCCTAGGCCGGTCGGTCCAGAGAGGCCCAGGCCAGCCGACCTGGGTTGTTTCTGTGCCGTCTCGACCTCCCCTTTGAGCTAGGGTTTCCTCGAACTATTTATAGCCGCGATGCACGAGGGCTCGCACATCCATCCACCAGAAGTCAGCGAAACCTAGGGCATACACCAAAAGGAGACGACGGCCGCCGCAAGTCCTCGAAGTTGTCTAGGGATGGCTTAGGCCTACCCTAGCCACCATGGCCTCCCTGCGTAGTTGTGCCATGGTGGAGTTCATGAGCAAGTTGGAGTTATCAATGGCATGTATTCGGTGGTGATGATCCAAACGCATCTATTATATGAGTAATGTTCTTCATGTCATCCGATCTCTTAGCGACTTGATGCCTCCTTCTATGCTTTCTACCTATCATGAATATGATTGTTCCTTAGTCTAATCCTAGGTTAGACTATATAGCATGTTTTATGTAATCATGGTGATTAGATCTAGTATGTCGACCCTTCATGATATCTAGATACGTTCACTTGTGGACGTGCCCTTGTAACTAACCACGCCGATAGGGAGCATCGTGACAGGGTGTGATCTCGTGTAAGGTGGCGTTCTCGAGAGGTTGATAGTAGGTAAGAGTTTAAAGACGGCTTTAGATGAGATGCATGATGCGCTACTCTTATTTGTTAGAACTACAACTAGAAGACGATAGGCCCGTTTATCCTTTGGTTGCTCTATCTTTGCCTATGTTCTTGGGTACGATCAACCTACACACCACTCATATCTTTTAGTAGGTTTTATCCTTTATATGCAATCAACTCTTCATGCTAGGATTAGATTCGTTAGATTAGATGGGAAACCCTAGATAGTTCATTGTCGATCCAAGGATTGATAAACCTTGGATGAATACTCTAAGGTAAAAGCTACGATGATCCGTGCACTTGCGGTTCACAATTGGCATGTCTATGGACCGTCAATAGGGGCGCGCAGGCACCCTCACGAGTCCGTGCGTCGGCCTCTGGCGCAAAGCCGCATGGCCCACCCGGCTTCTTCTCCCACGCGGGCGAGCTCGCGGGCGCTGACGCCGCGGCCGCCACGTGTCGGGGCCGGGTGGGCCATGCAGCCCATGCGGTGTCACTTTCCGGCCTACCGGGCCGCGGCCCACCTGGGCTAGTGTGTGGGCCCCGCCTGGTGGTGACCTGTTGGGTCGCTGACGCCAGCGGCTAGAGGTGCTGACGTCATACCGACATCAGCACCTCATAATAAATTATAGTTTTCATATCTTTTTCTCCCGAGCTCCAAAATACATGAAATTATATCCATTTCGACTGTCTCGACGAGCTCTTCGTAATGGTGACCTCGAATTGGGCATTTGAGGAAATTTACGATCATGATATTTTTGGATCCTTCTCAACCCTGTAGTGTTATTTTGAGCATTTCCTGCAAGACAAGTCAAAACACCAACACTCGCGGAATTCATTAGTATAAAACCCTATCACTATATTTGGTGTTTATATTTGCTGTATTTTCTACAAGAATTGATGGCGAAAAGTGGTACTTAAGGACCGTCAACAAGCTCCCCCACACTTAGCCTTTACTCGTCCTCGAGTAAAGTTTAATGACTAAGGTGGAACAACATGAATCCTTTTGATATGATGCTAGCATATAAGTTATTCCAAGACATACTTGTACTTGTGAATTTTGAAGTGTCTATCATGTCATCTTGGATAGTTGAGAAATGGAACGGCCTTGATACAAGTCATTTCCACTCTTCTGTTAAGTAACTTGGGTTTTTGATAAATTTTCAAATAAAAAACATTACCTAGCTCCTCAATTGATTCTCTCAGATCACTCAGTGTGTATAATCCTTTCCAAGGCATTTCTTTGCCTTTCTTCATCCTACTTCTAAAAGGCTTATGTGGAGCTCAAGGTAGGAGTAAAGATAAAGTATACATGTATCACATATATTGCAAAGTCAAAAATCAGATCCAAGAAGAAAATAAGTCATACAATCTGATCAAGATGTGCATGTGTGTGAAAAAAATGGAAGGTGTATGAGAACTCCTTTTTGTATGATCTCTCTCCTTTGAATTTATTTTGAGAACATGGCTATCTCTCTTTTTTTTCTTTCTTTTTTTTCATGTTTAGTGCTTTTATGAGCATGTATTTTTTTCTTACTTTTTTTTCTTGGACCTTCATGTGTCCAAAATTATCTTTCTATAGCTCATGTCTCTTTTGCAAAGGATATTTGGAGAGAGATTCATAAAACATATGAAGCATTTATTTGGTGGATGAATGGATATTGCTAACTTCCAGTGTAGAAGTTTAGCATATATATGTGAAGTTTAGCACCTTACAAGGGTCACAACAATTTGACAAAGCTCAATGCAATAACAAGCATCATATGTATGGGGTTTTCAATGTGAGCAACATATGGCTTTGGTAGGAATGGAATATCATTGAGGAGCTTTGTAAAGCTATTAGTTTTAAACTTTTGCAAGAAAGACATCCCAAGTACTTCATACAGAAAGAGCAAGATTTCTCTTATCATACCATATCTCATTCATCAACCATTTAGATAGCATGCTTTCCTAAAGATGTATATTCACAAGCAACAGGCAAATGTGCAAGGAATAAACAATATGCAAGCCAATCAAGGAGGAGCACAGAAACCAGAGGAGCACAAGTTTCATTTGAGTTTAATTTTAATGATCATCTCAAGATTATGTTAAACTCATGAATGAGAGGGGGTGAGGGATTGGCATGCAAACCATCGCATTAGACGAAGTGGAAGACAAGGTGTGCCAGAGGGCCTTGGGTTGAAGGAATTCGTTCGAACCCCTCTGGTGCCGGAGGGCCTTCTCTGGAAAGCGCCCTTTCCGAAGGTGTACCCAAACAAAATCTCCTGGCTCAAATGTCACCTTCCTACGATTCTTGTTCGCCCATTCAGCATAGTACTTGGACTTCTTCTCGATTGCTTCCTTTGTCTTCTCATGTATCTTCTTTACATATGCAGCATGCTTAGAGGCATCCATGTTAATCCTTTCCTGCAATGGCAATGACAAAAGATCTATAGGAGCAAGTGGTTTGAATCCATAAACAACTTCAAATGGACACATATGAGTGGTAGAATGTACTGCCCTGTTATATGCAAACTCCACATGTGGCAAGCACTCTTCCCATTCCTTCAAGTTCTTCTTGATCATGGTACGCAGCAACATAGAAAGTGTTCTATTTACTTCCTCTGTTTGTCCATCCGTTTGTGGGTGGCAAGTGGTAGAAAACAGCAGCTTTGCTCCAAGTTTTGCCCATAATGTCTTCCAAAAGTAGCTCAAGAACTTCAAATCTCGATCTAAAACAATGGTCCTAGGCATCCCATGTAATCTCACAATTTCCCTGAAAAACAAAGAGGCTATGTGGGAAGCATCTTATCTTTTATGACAAGGTATAAAATGTGCCATTTTTGAGAATCTATCGACAACAACAAATACAGAATCGCTCCCCCTCTTATTCCTTGGCAAACCCAAAACAAAATCCATGCTAATGTTTTCCCAAGGAACATTAGGAATAGGCAATGGAGTATACAAACCATGGGGGTTCAGTTTTGGCTTAGCTTTGTGACATGTGACGCATCGCTGCACAAGTCTCTCAATGTCTCTCCTCATCTTGGGCCAATAGAAATGGTCGGCCAGTAGCTCGTATGTCTTCTTCCATCCAAAATGACCCATTAGTCCACCTGCATGTGCTTCCTGTAACAACAAGAGTCTAACCAAACAATTTGGCACACATATTTTGTTAGCTCTAAACAAAAATCCATCATGAATATGATATTTTTCCCATCCTTTTTCTGCTGTACATTTGGCGTATGGTTCTGAAAATTCATGATCAGTGGAATATAACTCTTTCAAGCTCTCTAGTCCCGGTACCTTTACCTCAAGTTGGTTCAACAAAATATTTCTTCGGGACTAAGCATCGGCAACAACGTTGTCCTTACCTTACTTGTACTTCACAACATATGGAAATGTTTCAATGAACTCAACCCATTTGGCATGTCGACGGTTCAGTTTGGCTTGGCCCTTCAAGTACTTCAAAGCTTCATGATCTGAATGAATAACAAATTCTTTTGGCCACAAATAATGTTGCCAAGTCTCAAGTACCCTTACCAAAGCATACAACTCCTTGTCATACACAGAGCAGTTCAGTTGTGCTCCTCCCAACTTCTCACTAAAATATGCAACGGGTTTTCCATCTTGCATGAGCACACGTCCAATTCCAATCCCACTTGCATCGCATTCAGCCTCAAAGGTTTTTATGAAATCCGGCAACACAAGTAGGGGTGCTTTCGTTAGACATTTCTTCAATTCTTGAAAAGCATTTTCTTCTTGCTCTTTCCATTCCAATGCAACACCTTTCTTTGTTAACTCATTTAATGGAGCAGTTATGGTGCTGAAATCTTTCACAAATCTCCTATAAAAACCAGCAAGGCCATAAAAACTTCGCACTTGGCTTACATTCTCTGGAGTTGGCCATTCCTTGATTGCTTTCACCTTGGTCTCATCAACTTGTATTCCCTGTCTAGTGTTGGGTTATTGACCGAAGCCAATGAACTCAGACAACAGCTAAAACAGAGGAACAGAGACAAGCAACAATATATTACTTATCAATAGTGTTCTCAGGAATCAGCCCTTTACACGTTGGCCCAGGATCCCCTTTTATAGGGAGGCCAAGGGGCACTTTTATATTCCTCATATGCCCCTAAAAACCAAACATCATCCTCTAGACTATACAACTTAGATGTTTCAGGGACATAATTGTACATTCGCAATCATCCGTGTGAATGCGTAGACTAGTTACACCGTGTTTGACTTGGTTTGGACTTGGTCTCCCTGGGCTTCGCCGGCGTGAGGGGAGGCGCAATCACCTTCATTACCTGCTTCTGCCAGCAGCCGAGGTGACCTTGCTCCACCGTATCCGAAGCTGTTAGCTCCACTCCAATCCTGCATTAAAGCCACAGACGAAGCAGACCAGAGCCCTGCCCATCACTTTTAGCACTCAACAATATCTCTGTTTTGCCAAAGCAACTGCAGAAGCCGTTCTGTGGTCGTATTTAACGTTTCACCCCTTCTCGAACACGAGGCCATTTTCGGGGTGACATGGGGAGACGAAGCCAAAGATGGTCTCTCCCTTTACAGACGAAGCCAGCATGTCTGTCATGTTGCTTGAAACTTATTTGAAGGTGTTTCTTGGCAGGCCAATCCCCCAACAGTAGCCCCTCGCGGACGAGGGCTTTCTTCGACAGGCCGAGTTCCACGAAACTTGGATTGCTTGCCTGTCCGAGAAACACCTCCTCTCGTTGGAGAAATACCCGAGTAATTATTTTGTTTTGATTCTTTACACTGGCTTCGACTGCCTTTTTTACCTACTAGGATTGGATTCGTTTGTTTTTAGCTCATTAGGACGGTTCAGTTTTTGAGGTAAGCAACGGTCGTATTTTTTACCGTTGATTTTATTTGGCTTCGTCGAATTTGAATTTCTGTGATGGTTCGTTTACCGAGACGGTTAACGGTCGGATTTTTCACCCACCTATAAATAGGACCAAAGGGGGGGAGGGTAACTTTACTTGCTTCGGTTTTAAGCTTTCTGTGATAGCTTGTTGCTGACGCTTTTTGCCTGCTTCACAAGTTTTAGCTTTTCAGCTCTCCCTTCATTTCAGTCACAAGTAAGTTGGCTTTCTAAGTTTCTTAGCTAATTTGCTTCGTTTGGTGTTCTATTTTGGTTTATTTGCTTCGTTTGCTTATCGCTATTTTTGCCTTTTGTAGCGGCTCGTACGAAGCAGACAGCTCGTTTGATTGGGGCTTCTGACTCTGAGGGGAGGGTTCTCATAGCCCTGCCAACATGACAGAGGACGAAGCTGCCGCTTTTGCTGCACACCTTGAGGGAGGTGATGACAATATGGAAGCTGAGCCAAAAGGCAAGGCCATCGCAGATGAGGGCGAGAATTCTGATGACGAAGATGACGGCGATGCTGAGTCCCTGGCTGATGAAGCCATTGAGGATGTTGAGGCGGATGTTTCAGACTTGGTTGATCCAAAAAAGCTCGCACCACTGTTTTCGGGAAGTCTTTCCTGAGTAATGCTTTGATTAAGTTTTATGAGGAGAAAGGCTACTTTCGTGCTGGTGATGGACGAGCTCCTGGTAACGAGGTTACTCCTGCCCCTCATCCTGACGAAGCTGTTGTGTTCCGGGATTTTTTTTACTGTGGGGCTTCGGATGCCTATTCACAACATTATTGCAGAGATGCTTGGGAGATTTGGGATTCAGCTTTACCATCTTACGCCCAACGGCATCACGCATCTGCTTCGTTTCTTTTGGGCAGTGAAGACCAACGGCTCCGATGTTGATGTCGATGGTTTCGTCCGCTACTTTGAGGACCATCGCCAAACGAAGGCCGTTGAGATTGATGGTATTGAGTATGAGCCTGATTATGGCAGCATCAGCTTCTGCGCTTGCCGTCGTCTTACTGACCTGAAGAAGGTAGAGCTTACCTTCAGTCAGAAGAATGCCTGGGACCGAAACTGGCATAAATACTGGCTGTACGTGAAGGTGCCTCCGTTGGAGAGAATTTTGGAGGATGGCACGAAACAAATAAGCTTTCCTTTGCATGGCCAAGTCCTTCCAAGTAACTTCATTTCTTGCCCTCCTTTCGATCCGAAGGCACCTAGCTACAGCCGTTGTGAATCAACTTTTTTCAAGGCAAGTCGTATCAGCAGCAGCCGTGACCTTATCGAGGAGGGCCTTGCCATGGGCGTGAATTTCCTTTCGGCCAGCTGGAAGCCGTTTGCAGTCGACGTGAGGTCGTACCGGGGGGTTTCCCATGTATGCTTCCCCCATTTTGGGGCAAAGAAGCCCCCGCATATGTCCGATTATGCCTTCGTTCAGTCCATCGAGTTGATGGCTGAAATAATTCTTGGAAAATATACATCGAAGGAGCATGATAGCTGCGTTGCTCTGTTGGGCGGTCATCGTTTCAACAGAGTCTTTGAGGAGATGAAGGTTAATTATCCCCAACGTGTGGCTCCTCCCAAGCCCGGCAAGAAGCTCACGGCTGTGGACCACCCTAGCGTGCAGCCGCCTCCGAAGTCGACCTGCGGCCGTGGAAGGAAGGGTCGTGGCTTAGGCCGTGGCGCTGGTGGTGGTTCTGATGAGGGCGGGGACGAAGGTGGTGGTAGCAACGCCATAGCCGCTTCTGGCCGTGGAGGCCAGGCCAGGACTCGTGGCTCTAAGGCTATGCCTACTAAGAAAAGGGGATCGATCACCGCGCTTGAGGCTTCAAAGCGACAGCGGTTGAGCGGGGCCTTGCCTGTTATGCCCATTTCTAGTGCGCCTCCGCCCCCGTTGGCTTCGTCTGCTCCTTCTACTGCTGATGTTGCTGTTCCGACTCCTGCTATTGTGACAGTTCCTTCTTCTGTTGCGCCTGCCACCCCTGCTGTTCCAGCTTCTACCACATTGGCGGTGCCTTCTTCTGGTCTTGCTGCGGCTTCGGCAGCTATAGACCTTAATTTTGGAGGTTAGTTTTTTGTGTTGTTTTTCGTCTCTAAGTTGTTTTTCATTTTTAAGTTGTGTTTGTTTTCTCCAGTGAAACTGCCTACTGGCCCTTTCCTTCGGGTTCGTATCCCGGGGTGCGTTGATGAAGAAGATGATGATGTCAGCTACAGCCGTCTTTTGAGGGAGGATGAGACTAATGATTTAGCTTCTGCAGACCTTGAAGTTTCATCGTCCCAAGTCATGCCTTCTTCTCTTGATGTTCTTGCTAAGGCGGCGGCTAAGTCTCCTCTTGAGACTGTTCGGGAGGATGTTGAGCATCTTAAGCCTGCTGCTGAAGCTGAGGATGTTGAGCATCTTAAGCCTGCTACTGAAGCTGGTGAGGGTTCGGGTGATGTGCATGCGGCTGCCGCCTCACCCATTGTTCCTGTTCATGGAGTGGAAGCTGAACCCTCTGGCCAGAGTTGCTTCCGGGCCTGTCCACGTGGAAGGTAATTACTTGTTTTACCTTCGTATTGGTTTTCTTAGTTTAAACTTCTGGCAAAAAAGCGCTAAGTGGTTATGTGATACGTTTTAGGCACCGCAAATGTTGGCGTTGATTCCTTTATTAATCGCCTTCGTCGAGATTGGCTTCGTTCTATGAACGATGTCCCTGATTTTTCTCCAGATGGTATTTTTTGCTCTCTTGTTTTTCCTCTGCCATTATCTTTTTGGCTTCGTTACTAATTATAATGTTTTTGTAGAGTTTGAGAATCGTGTGAAGAATTTTGACCTTGATGTCGTTGTTGGGTCGTGCATCACTGGCAACATGATGGTAATTGACGTTTCCTTCGACCTTGTGTTTATGTTTTATTTTTGGCTTTGATTGAGTTATTGCCTTTGTTCTCAGTCAATGATTTCGCTTCATGAGATCTGTGCGCGCCTTCCGGTTCGTCTCAATGATGTTGAGAGCGAGAGGGCCGAATTGGAGGCTTTGCGGAAGGAGCGTGAAAAATGGGCTTCTGAGCAAGGTAATGTTGCCAGATTGAAGGAGTCTCTCATGGCTGAGAAGGAACAGCTTCGTATTCAGCGTGAAAGTTCTCACACAGAGATTTCTTCGCTTAAGGACAAAGTGGCTTCTCTTGATGCTGAGCGAACTCGCAATATCGAGACCATCGAAGGGCTTCGTACCAAGATAGTTGAGGATGCCACTTTGGTCTATGATTTGAAGAATCAGATAAAAAGTTTGGAAGGTGCGAAGGAGAAGTTTTCTGCTGATGCTGAAAAGTATAAGAAAGACCTTCTTGTGGCAGTCGATATGAAGAACTCTCTGAGTGATGAAGCTAATAGGCTCAGGGCTACTGTTAAGAAGTTTCATACCGAGAAGGAGAAGATGGAAGAAGAGATCTATTGTCGTGGTTCGCGAGCTTATCGTGGATACGAATTGGCTCTCAAGCAGTATGGTGCGGAGCCGATTCCTTTTCCGAACGAAGACTTTAGCTTCGAGAAGCTTTTTGATTGGCTTCACGATGAGTTTAAGTTCCTTCCGGACATTCTGTCCAAGGTTGGAGATTACGCAGCTCGCACGTGCATAACCAACGCCTTCAAACTTCTTTCGGACCAAGGCTGTTCTCATTACAAGAATTTCTAGAGGAGGGAGTATCGTTTCCCTGCTGCCCTTAATCCAAATAAGGATGATTTATTCAGCGAAGCTGTTGTCGCTACTCGTGGGGTATTCTTGAGGAAGTTCTGGTCTGTTAGTGGTCAGAGTGCGTGCGTCGCGCAGCTCATGATCGACTTGCCAATGTTAGCTTTGTTTGCCATGGTTTTTATTTTTGCTTGTTTTTTCATCAACCCTTGACGTTATGTTCTTCTGATAGCTTATTTTGTCTCAGGCTAAGTAGCTATTTGCGATACAGATGCAGCAGAAGGCTAAAGCCGACGCTGCTGCCGCTGCCGCTGCTGTTGAGGCTTCCACCTCGAGGGCTGGAGCCGAAGCTGCTCAGGGTGGAGCTGGAGCTGGAGCATCCGATGCCGATCCGAAGGTTTAGCTTCGTCAGATCAATGACTATTGAGATTTTGTTGAGGGTTTTTAAACTTTGTAAATTTGTATATATTCAGATCCCTGATGAGGGAGGTGTTCTTGAACTTGCACCCTTGGCCATGCGGGATGGTCCCCTATGCGTGTCTGGCTTCGCATGGGAAGAATTTCAACGGCGTTATCCAAATTCGTGCCTTAGTGACTTTTGGGAGTTCTGCCATGAGTTCTATCATCATAGCGAGTTTGATGTTTTTGATTTTTTTACTTCGTTCATTGCTAAGCACTCAGAGTGCATCGAGCTTGCCAGGAGGAGGAATGCCGAAGCCATTCCTTCGCTTCCTGTGAAAATTGAACCGATGGACTTTAGCAATTGCCTTGGGGAATTTGCTTATGTTTTTAATGCTCCAAGGTTTAGGAGATCTAGCCAGTAATTCGATGGCTATGTCTTTGAGATGTTTTGATCATCTCTTTGTGAATAATCTGTTGTAATTGGCTTGAGATGGTGTATCCAGATTGTTGTATGAATGAATGGAAACTTGATTTACCTTCGTTTTCGAGAGAAACGCCTCCTCCCCCCGAAGCGAGTTTTTGTTCATTCATGCGTACTACTATTTGTTTTGCTTGGTATGAAGCCAACGCTTGAGATGTGATTAGTGATAGGCACGATGTGCTCTTTTGAATTCCCTTGGGAATGATTTTGTTTTTGGTTACGGTAGGCTCAGTCAGCCATTTTGTACAAAGTGATTGTTATTTGAGCCGAAGCCCCTTTTACTCCTTAGAGTAAGCATTTTGTGCAAAATAAATGTTTAAATGAGCCGAAGCCCCTTTTACTCCTTGGAGTAAGCAATTTTAAATCAAAGAGAAATGTTATGAGCCGAAGCCCCTTTTACTCCTTAGAGTAAGCGTTTTTAGATCTGAATTGGCCTTACCTTTTTGGTAGGGTCAATTTAGTTCTATTTTGTGTTATCGAATACCAGCGGTTTGGTCGAAGCCAATCGCTTTCGATGCAGTTTTTATGGGGAATATCTCGTTCATATATTCTGCACGAGTTACACTTAGCGCCGCCTCATTAAAAACCTCACCCCTTGGTCAGGGTTCCCCTGTGAGGAAAAGAGCACGGGCTTTTTTGAAAGAAAAATCTACTCTACTACTTGACTTCGTTTATAGCTTACGAAGCCAATTTTACAATTTTTTCACAGGTAATACCTTCGCAAGCTGTCCGCATTCCATGAATGCGGCAGCTCATTACCTTCTTCATCGCCTAAGCGAAATGATCCAAGCCTGTTGCTTTTGAGAACCAGGAATGGGTCTTTCCACTTGTTTTGTAGCTTTCCTGATGGCATGCTTGGATTTTTCCTTAGGACTCAGTCGCCTACTTTGATGTCTTTCCTTACCACCTTTTTATCCCGCCACTTCTTTGTTTCAGCTTGATATTTGGAGATGTTCTTGGCTGCCTGCAGCCTGTAGATTTCGATGAGGTCTTTGTCGATAGCTTCACTATCTTTTGGAGCTTCCTTTTGGGTGCGAAGCCCTTCATGGAGTATTTCCTCTGGACATACTGCCTCTTCACCATATAGCAGTTTAAAAGGAGTGAATTGGGTTGCCCTTGAAGTGGAAGTGTTATGAGCCCAAATCACCTTCGGTAGCTCTTCCACCCATTTGCCTTTTTTCTTACAGTTTGCTAGGCACTTTCTAATGGCTGAAAAGATTAAGCCATTTGCTCGTTCAACTGCCCCATTGGTTTGTGGATGATACACTGATGCAAATTTTGCCTTCGTTCCAATTGACATGCAATATTATCTGAATTCGTCACAATCGAACTGCTTCCCAATATCAACTATGATTTCTATTGGGACTCCGAATCTGCATACTATTTACTGCCAGAAAAACTTGATAACTGTTTTTGCTGTGATGTTAGCCAATGGCCTGGCTTCGATCCACTTGGTGAAATACTCTACTGCTACTATGGCATATTTGAGATTTCCTTGAGCTGTTGGAAGCGGGCCAACCAGATCTATGCCCCATCTCTGCAATGGCCAAGTTGGAGTTATCAATTGTGATTGCTCCGAAGGAGATTTTCGGGTTGTTGCACATTTTTGGCATTGATCGCAGGTCTTGACAGTGTTTGTTGCATCATTGATGATTGTAGGCTAATAGAATCCTTGTCTTATTGCCTTCCCCACAATTGCTCTGGCCCCAAAGTGAGCTCCGCATAAGCTGCTATGTATTTCTTGGATTAGCTCTTTGCCTTCGTTGTAAGATATGCAACGAAGCCAAGGGGCTACCACCCCCTTTTTTACAAGACATCATCAATTATTTGGTAGCACCTTGCTCTTTGCTGCATGGATTTTAGATCATCTTCATCAGTTGGCTCACAGAATCCCTGAAGGTAAGCCATTATTGGCGATCGCCAATCTTCTGAACTTATTGCGTTGATTAGCCTTGGCTGTTCATCTGTGTCCTTTATCGATGGTGTTGTTAGTGTTTGGAAAAATACATCTGGTGAAAGCTTGTCCCCTTTTGCAGCTGCCTTAGCCAGTGCATCTGCTTCTTCATTTTTTCCCCTTGGTATATATTCTACTATAAAGCCTTTGAATTTTTTCTCCATTGATCTCACTATACTTAGGTATTTGATGAGCTCGGGTTGCTTCGTGACACTCTCTTTTTCGATGTGGTCCGTTACCACCTTCGAATCTGTTTTCACAATGAATCGTTGAGCACCCAATGCCTTTGCTTTCCTGAGCCCCAATAATACGGCTTCGTACTCAGCAACGTTATTTGTGCTTCTGTCGCTGTTTCTGCAGAACTCTAAGTTTGCTGCCTATCTCATTTTTACGCCCGAAGGCGATTGCACAATTGCTGCGATGCCAGCACCTTTGTCTCCCCAAGCACCATCGCAGTGTATCAGCCTGCTTTCCTCTCTGGTTAGATTTCCGCCGAAGGCGATGTCCACTCTACTATGAAATCAGCCAAGACTTGGGATTTGATTGTTGTTCTTCGTTCAAAATCAACCTCATATTCCAACAGCTCTGCAGCCCATTTGCGTATCCTTACCGAAGCTTCTTTGTTGCTCAAGAGCTCTTTAATTGGTTGGTCTATTAGCACTTTGATGTTGTGCCCCTCAAAATAATGCCTCAACTTTCTGGATGCCATTACAACAGCGTAGATCATTTTCTCGATCTCTGTATAGAACAGCTTCGACCCGGCCAATGCCTCAGACACGTAATATACTGGCTGTTGTACCCTTCTTCCATCTATCAATTTTTCCGCTATGAGTGCAGCGCTGATGTTGGATTGCGAAGCTGCAATGTACAGTAGCAGAGATGCCCTCGGGTCAGGTACTGTCAGTTTGGTGAGCTGCATCATGTATTGCCTTAGCTCGTGGAATGCTTTTGACTGTTCTTCTCCCCATTCAAACTTTGATGCATTTCTAAGTGTTGCAAAGAAGGGTAAGCTTCGTTCAGCCGCCTTTGCGATGAATCTATTGAGTGCTGCAATTCTGCCTGATAGCTTCTGAACATCTCTTATGCATTTCGGCTCTTCCATGTCAAGGATTGCGTTTATCTTATCTGGATTGGCTTCGATCTCGTTTGCTGACACAAAGCAACCGAGTATCTTCCCTTTGGTTACCTCGAAGACACATTTCTCTGGGTTGAGCTTGAGGCCGGCTTGTCTCATTCGTGCGAAGGCGACTGCCAGATCTGAGATGTGATCTTTTCTTTTTGCACTTTTGACCAGGATGTCATCGACATATGCAAGTATAGTTTTGAACAATTCATCTTTGAATACTGTGCTTGACATGCGGCAAAAGGTGGTGCCTGCATTTCAAAGCCCCTCAGGCATCTGACGAAGCAAAATGTGCCAACTGGTGTAATGAAGCTGGTTTTTTTCTCATCCTCTTTTTTCATCCAGATTTGGTGATAGCCAGAGAAACAGTCTAAAAGTGACATCATCTCACTTGTTGCGGCTTGATCAACAATTTTGTCGATTCTTGGGAGTGGGAAATCATCTTTTGGGCAAGCTTTGTTGAGGTCAGTGAAATCAACGCACATTCTCCATTTGCCATTTTTCTTCTGCACTGGCACAGTATTAGCCAGCTAGGTTGTGTATTTCACTTCTCGTATGACATTGGCATCTAATAGCCTTTGCACTTTAGCTTTCACAGCGTTTACTTTTTCTTCGGACATCTTTCTTAGCTTCTGCTTCTTTGGCTTCATATCGGGGCTAATTGCCAGTTTGTGCTCAATTAGGCTTCTATCAACACCGGGCAAATCTTTGCTTGACCAAGCGAAGACATCTCTGTTATTTCTCAAGAACTCTATGAGTCTGTCCTCTTCGTCTAGCTCCAAATCCGAGCCTATAATCACTTTTCTGTCAAAGACGTCAGGCTGTAGCTGCACCTGCTTCGTCTCTGTTGCTTCTTGCATTCTCTTGCTATGTTTCTCGATGTTTGGCTTTTCTTCCGGGTAGCATGGTTCCTTTTCTTCAAGCAGATGCACATTTCTTTGGCCTGGTGTTTTGGCTCTCTCAATATTTCTGGCCTCCTTCTGATCACCAAACACAGTGATGACTCCTTTAGGGCCGGCATCTTCATGCACAAGAATGATTGCCTTATGATGATGTCGAAGGTGTTTATGACTCCCCTTCCGAAAATAACATTGTAATCGAAGATCATGTCTACAACATCAAAGGTGATGTATTCGGTTCTTGCATTGGATGTATCACCAAAGGATACTGGTAATGAGATTTTGCCCAGTGTTTGCGTGCGCTTCCCCCTGAAGCCAACCAGTGGAGTGTCTGATGGCTCCAGGTTGTCTGGGTTGATATTGGTCATGTTTCTTAATGTTTTTGCTAGGATGTCCGCGGAGCTTCCAGAGTCCACTAGCACTTTTCCAATTGTCCAGCCGGCAATATTGGCTTCTATTGACATTGCGTCATTGTGTGGGAAGTTATGTAGCTTCAAATCATCTTCGGTAAACGTGATTGGCATGTGGGACCACTCTGATTTCTTGTAGGGACCGTCAACTGAAATGTTGTTGACTTGGCGAAAGTAGCTTTTTCTTTGTTTTTTGGTTTCGAAGGCGAGTGATGATCCTCCAGTTATGGGTAGAATGAGCCCATAACTTGGGAGTGGGTTAGGTTGTTCTTGTGTTTGGGATTTTGGTTGTGGTGGTGGTGGTGGTGGCGGTAGCTCCTCAACCTTGATGTTTTGCGAAGCCACTTGCTGGGAAGTTTGAGGGTATAGATGTGAGTATATGGTTGGTGGGTAGTAGTGTTGAAAGGTTTGTGGCGAAGGCGAATACTGAGTCACCATCGCTGTTGTTGGGTGAACAACACTTGAGTTCAAGGATGGTCTCATCAATTTGTATTCCCTGTCTAGAAACAACAAAACCAAGAAACTCAACTTGATCTGTGCAAAAGGTGCACTTCTCAAGGTTAGCAAACAATTTCTCTTTTCTAAGTACATCCAAAACTTGTTGTATATGTTCAGCATGTTCCTCCAATGTCTTGCTGTAAATCAAGATGTCATCAAAGTAAACCACAACAACTTTCCAATAAAAGCTCTCAAGACATGATTCATCAATCTCATAAAAGTACTAGGAGCATTAGTCAAACCAAAAGGCATAACTAACCATTCATACAGCCCAAACTTTGTTTTGAAAGCAGTTTTCCATTCATCTCCAATTTTCATTCGAATTTGATGGTAACCACTACGCAATTCAATCTTAGAAAAAATCATAGAACCACTCAATTCATCAAGCATATCATCTAGCCTAGAAATAGGATGACGATAGCGAACAGTGATATTATTTATGGCTCTGCAATCTACGCACATTCTCCATGAAACATCTTTCTTTGGCACCAAAGTAACAGGGACAGCACAAGGACTTAAGCTTTCATGCACGTAACCTTTATCTAAAAGTGCTTGTACTTGCCTCTGAATTTCTTTTGTTTCTTCCGAATTGGTGCGGTATGGTGGACGATTGTGCAACGCAGCTCCAGGTATGAGATCAATTTGATGTTCAATGCCTCGCAATGGTGGCAGTCCAGCCGGTGTTTCCTCTGTAAAGACATCATTGTAGTCCTGCAAAAGATGTGAAATAATACTAGGAAGAGATGTTATGTCGTTAACTGAAAGCAATGTGTCTTTGTACACAAGTACAATGAGTGCTTGGTTCAGGTTATGTCTCACATCTCTCATTTCAGATTTTGTGGCTAACATGACCAGATTTTTATTCTCTCCTTTCTTTTTATCTCTCTAATTTGGCTTGTTGCTCTCACTCACCGATTTGTGGAGGGCACTCAAATTATTTTTCTCTCTTTCTTTCTCACTCTCAACCTTCATTTCAGAGCTCTTTTGCAAGTGTTCAGCTAGAATTTGTTGAGGTGTCATTGGCTTAAGTATCAAAATCTTCCCCTTCCACTTGATGGTGTACTGATTCGTGCGACCACAATGTAGAGATGGACGATCATATTGCCATGGCCTTCCCAACAGCAGATGGCACACGGTCATGGGCACCACATCACAATCTACAGTGTCAACATATTCACCAACTTTGAATGGAACTTTCACCCTATATCCAATCTTGATATCTCCAGCATCATTTAACCATTGTACATGATATGGGTGAGGGTGTCGCAGCAACTTCAAGCCAAGTTTATCAACCATCTGACGGCTAGCAAGATTGTGGCAGCTTCCACCATCAATGATCACCTTGCATACCTTGCCTTCAACCTTGGCTCTCGTTTGAAATAAATTATGCCGCTGTCCATTCTCAGCTTCCTTCATTTGCACACTCAAAATTTGAGTTACGACAAGAGCAGTACCTCTCTCAAATTCACATGTGGGCTGATCTTCATTTTCTATAGCATCCTCATATTGTCCTTCATCAGTAGCTTCATAGTCCTCCTCACTAGCAGATTCATACTCTCCTTGGTCATTAACAATGATAGTACGATTGTTTGGACATTCTCTAATAACATGACCACGACCTCCACACTTGAAGCATTGAATTCCACTACTCTTTGCTGTAGAAGCCATTGATGTAGATGACGATGTTACAGGTTTACTCCTCTCGCTAGTTGCAGCCAACTCTTTCCCACTAGAGTTACTCATAGCAGCAGTATGTAACCCGCCACTTGAGTTAGAATTTGAGCCTCGGTTTACATTGGTTCTTGGTGTAAACTTGCTTCCACTTGGGGCAGCTCTTGCACTGAATGAACCTCCTCTATTACTCCTCATTTCTTGCTGCAATTGGCACTCAGCTTTGCTTGATTGATGTACCAATTCAATAAGATTGCGGTATGGCTGAAATTCAACTATGCACTGAATATTGCGATGTAACCCAGACATGAATCTTGCAATTGATTGCTCTTCATCTTCAAACACATTAGCCCTGATCATTGCCTTCTCCATTGTTGGTATTACTTTCGGTCACAGATAAATCCACAAGCGCACGAATACCGTTGTAGCTTTCACCCAAAAGTATTCAGGGTATCGAATCCATAGGGATTGTGTGTACTAAATCTTCTAACGAGTTCGTCCAAGGACAATAAGAGAATGGATGGCGAGGGTAGAGAGGATTCCTATGGATAAGGACCTTGATGAAGGATAAGCTCAGTGTCTATAGTTTACTTACTTTGGGCACGGGGTATCCTAGGTCTCTAGGAAATTGCCGGTAAACAGCTCTATGCCATACTTGAACGTGGAGGATTACAAAGGACGGACAGGGCTGTCACCACCTGCCGCCTACCTCTACTAATCTGTGGGGCTACGAGGCAAACAAAGGTAACTTCTAGCCCAGACACCATGTCTACGCTATTAATTACAACTTTAGTCTTGTTCCTAGACCAAAGTATTCACTAAGCATTCACAAATGATTAATGAACGATGAATCCGTAAGCAACTATAGAAGAGAACTTACTTAATCAAGAGAACTTAATAACATAAGAGATCACGAACACTTACTAGAAGAAGGAAGCATCCGTCGAGGTACAAGATCGGGGAAGAGTGCCGATAGTTCCAGCACTTCTCTCGGACTATCCCTCACTCTCTCCCTATTCTCTAGATACTACACTGGAGTAGAGCTTCACCTTGGAGTGGAGCTTGTGGCTTCTCAATCTTGTGTGTGTTGAGAGTGAGGGGTAGGGGTCTATTTATAGTGTAGGGAGTGCCTTGGGAGAGTGGAGATCCTCCCTAAGTCCTAGGGAATATTCCCCACCCTATTCTCCCCTTGGGCCATCTGTCCCTTGAAACCGACGTCCGTGCGTTGGTGGCTCCATAAATCACGTGTGTTGGGGGATTGGCCAATCCAAGAAACGCCTTCACCCATGACTTTGTGTTTGAGCTCTTGGAGTTTACCTTCACTCATTGTATTTGAAAGTCTATTACCTTTGCCACACATGAATACCATGCCTGAGTTCGGTTTCTTTCTCCTTCGCTAAGAGACTGGGCACCGAGCTGCGATCCGTTGCTCCCGGTGTTAATGGATGTCTGGTACAGATGCGAAGGCGTCGTGAAATGATTCATTGCCTTCGCTACCTTGATCCATTGTGTGAGGATGCGAAGGCGATTCCCAGGTATCACTTGTGAATACTTGGTTCATCTTGTTATACAGGCTCAAGACAGGCTTGGATGATGGCGCGGCGGTCCTTTCTTCTCTAAGCAGGAGAAGGCGTCGCCCGGCTATGAAGGAGCTCTGGGTGGTGAAGGCAACAAGGGTCATAGGAGGCACGGTGAAGGCAGCGTGGACCAAGTCCAAACCGAGTCAAAGACGGAGTTACTGGTCTACGCATTCACATTGAGACGTGTAAATGTACCCTTATGCCCCTAGGAACCGCAGGTTGTATAGTCTAGAGGATGATGCCTGATTTTCAGGGGTATGAGGGGAATGAAAAATGTGCCTCTTGACCTCCCTATAAAAGAGGACCTCCCACCAACGTGTAAAGGGCTGATTCCCGAGAACACTGTTGATAAGCAATTTACTGTTGCTTGTCCCTGTTCTCTGTCTTGGCTGTTGATTGGGCTTATTGACTTCGGCTAGTAACCCAACAACTAGCGCCCACCGTTTGTGCTGTGCGCGAAGACAACCCACGAACACCACCATGCCACTAGCGAAAAGAGTTACCAGAAACCCCAAAAATACCACCGAAGACACAACCACCACCAGCGAAGCTGATGCTCAAGCCTTAATTCCACCAGCCACACTTCCACCCATAACCGAAGCCGTCACTGAGGAAACGGAAGTCGATGAAGACGCTCTCACCACCGAAGAAAGGTTGCGCAGGGTGGAGGACAGGCTCCGCCTTCGTCATCAGGAGCAGCAAAGAGAGCTTGAAGCTGCTCAACTTGAGCTGCAACAGCAAATGCAGGAAGAAGAAGAAGAATAACAACACCAGCTGCTGCAGGTCAGAAAGCAGTTGGAGAAGCTGAGGCAAGCGAAGCAAAGAAGACTGAACACCGCAAATCCTAGAGCTGCGAAGCTCCGAGAAGAACTTGAAAGAGCCAAGAAACAAGTTGCTGAACTCCAAGCAGAACTCAATGATCCAATTGCCTTCGCCAATACGGGACCAAATCGTATGTCCACATCTGAAACCGGATTCCAAGTGCTGAATACTTGTCCCATCGACCACAATTGCCCTCTCTCAGAAAATCTGCAATTGGCAAGATGGCCGCCTTCATACAAGCCTATCTCCCTACCAAGGTATAATGGCCTCACCGACCCCAAGCAATTTCTCATGAGCTATGAAGCTGCAATAGCTTCAGCAGGGGGAGATGACGTCGTATTGGCAAAGTCTTTTATCATCGTCTGCGATGGCACCGCAATGAACTGGTACACCAAGCTTCCAGGGTTATCCATCACCAGCTGGTATGATCTGAAAAGAGAGCTGATCAAGAATTTCAGCATAATGGGAGACCAAGCACTCTCATACGCAGAGCTAACCTTACACCAATAGCCGAAGGAATCTTTGGAGGACTACTTTCGCAGGTTTGTGGGACTGCGATCTCAGGCTCCTCATATTCCTGACGAAGCCGCCAAATTTGCAGCAATCCAGGGGCTTTGGCCAGGTCCCTTCACTCAGCACATTGCAAGGGAAACATCAGCAACCCTTGGAGATCTATATGAGGAGTTCAAGAAATATTGTCGATCCAACAATGACAACCGAATGCGAATTGCTAGAGAAGCTGTTTTGAGAAGCTAGTATGACTCCCAAAACAAGCAGCACCACTACAACCAAAACCACTACCAAAGTTACCCATCCCAAACCATCATGAGTGTGGAGAGCCTGCCTTCGCTCCCACAAAACAAACCAATCTACCCAGAAAACCAATACAAGAGCCAAAGAAATGAGCCTACCCAAAGGGGTGGAAGAACCGACAGAGGCCGAGGAAGAGGAAGGGTTCCACCTTCGGGACCAGAGCTGTTTTGCCAATATCATGGCAAAAATCACACCCATGGCACAGAGCAATGCTGAGACATCAAGAGAACCATTGACAAGTTGAAGGCAGACAAAATCTAAGCCACCCAAAAGAAGCCATCCTCGGCTTCACACCCAAACACCCAAATCCAAACACAAACCCAAGCTATCCAACCATACTGCCCAGTATATCCCTCCCTAACCTCAAACTTTGTCCATCCTACAACGGCGATGGCGACTCAATTTTTGCCTTCACCGCAAACATTCCAGCATTACTATCTTCAAACCCTGTACCCATAATTCTACCCTCAAAACAGCCAGCCTATCCCAAACAAAGACATCAAGGTAGAGGAATTGCCACCTCCACCCCCACCACCACAAAAATAACAAGACCAAACCACAGCAAATCCCTTGCCCAGTTATGGCCTCATTATGCCTATAACTGGAGGATCCTCACTCGCCTTCGAGACGAAGAAGCAGAGAAAGAGTTACTTTCGCCAAGTCAACAACATCTCAGTTGACGGTCCCTATAAGAAATCAGAATGGTCTCACATGCCAATTACCTTCACCGAGGAAGATCTCAAGCTCCACAACTTTCCACACAATGACGCAATGTCGATTGAGGCCAAAATTGCTGGCTGGACAATTGGGAAAGTGCTAGTGGACACAGGCAGTTCTGCAGACATTATCTTGGCGAAGACACTCAGGTCAATGACCAACATCAACCCAGACAATCTAGAGCCATCAGATACACCCTTGGTCGGCTTCGGGGGAAAGTGCACTGCAACATTGGGGAAAATTACATTGCCAGTATCTTTTGGCGACACATCAAATGCAAGAACTGAGTTCATCACCTTTGATGTCGTTGACATGTTCTTCGACTACAACGTTATCTTCGGCAGAGGAGTTATAAATGCCTTTGATATCATCATAAGGCAAGCTTTCTTGTGCATGAAAATGCCAGCTCTCAAAGGCATCATCACCGTCTTCGGTGATCAAACAGAGGCGAGAAGAATTGAATATGCCAACACCCCAGGCCAGAGAAAAGTACATGTACTAGAAGAAAGAGAACCTACCTACCCTGAGGAGAAGCCGATCACTGAGAAAGACAGCAAAGCTATGCAAGGTGCAACAGAAATGAAGGAAGTACAGTTGCAGCCTGATGTCTTCGACAGAAAAGTCATGATCGGTTCAGATCTCGAACCGGACGAAGAGGAAAGACTGATAGAGTTCTTGAGAAACAACAAAGATGTCTTCGCTTGGTCAAGCAAAGATTTATCAGGCGTTGACAGGAGCACAATTGAGCAAAAACTTGCAATTAGCCCTGAGATAAGGCTGAAGAAGCAGAAACTAAAGAAAATGTCCGAAGAAAAAGTGAATGCAGTTAAAGCCGAGGTGCAGAGGCTGCTGGACGCAAATGTTATACGCGAAGTCGAATATCCCAAGTGGTTAGCGAACACTGTGCCCGTCAAAAAGAAAAATGGCAAGTGGAGAATGTGCATTGACTTCACCGATCTCAACAAAGCATGTCCAAAAGATGACTTTCCACTCCCAAGAATTGACAAAATCATTGATCAAGCTGCTGCAAGTGAGATGATGTCCCTCCTAGATTGCTTCTCTGGTTACCATTAGATATGGATGAAGAAGGAAGACGAAGAAAAAACCAGCTTCATCACTCTTGTTGGCACATTTTGCTTCATCAGAATGCCCGAGGGGCTTCGCAATGCTGGTACCACCTTCTGCCGCATGTCCAGGACCGTATTCAAAGAAGAACTCTTCAAAACAATACTTGCATACGTCGATAACATTTTGGTCAAAAGTGTGAAAAGGCAAGATCACATCTCAGATCTGGCAGTCGCCTTCGCTCAAATGAGACAAGCTAGTCTCAAGCTCAACCCGGAGAAATGTGTCTTCGGAGTAACCAAGGGTAAGATACTTGGCTGTCTGGTGTCAGCAAATGAAATCGAAGCCAATCCAGACAAGATCAATGCAATCCTCAACATGGAAGAGCCCAAATGCATTAGAGATGTGCAAAAACTGTCTGGCAGAATTGCAGCACTTAACAGATTTATTGCAAAGGCAGCTGAGCGCAGTTTACCCTTCTTCGCAACTCTAAGAAATGCAACAAAATTTGAATAGGGAGAAGAGCAGTCGAAGGCATTTCATGAGCTAAGGCAATATCTGATGCAGCTCACAAAGCTGACAATTTCTGACCCGAAGGCACCCCTATTGATGTACATCGCAGCTTCGCAATCAGCTGTTAGTGCCGCACTTATTGCAGAAAAGCTAATTGAGGGCAGAAAGATACAGCAGCCAGTATATTATGTCTCTGAGGCATTGAATGGGTTGAAGCTATTCTACACTGAGATCGAGAAAATGATCTATGTTGTGGTGATGGCATCCAGAAAGCTAAGGCATTATTTCGAGGGGCACAACATCAAAGTGCTCACAGATCAACCACTAAAAGAGCTGCTGAGTAACAAAGAAGCTTGGGTAAGAATACGCAAATGGGCCACAGAGCTGTCTGAATATGTGGTCGATTTCGAGCGAAGAACAGCAGTGAAATCACAGGTCTTGGCTGATTTCATAGCCAAGTGGACATCGCCTTCGGCAGAAAGTCTGATCAGAGAAGAAAACTGGCTAATACATTGTGATGGTGCTTGGGGGGACAAAGGAGCTGGCATCACGGCGATTGTACAATCGCCTTCGGGCGTCAAAATGAGATATGCAGCGAATCTTGAGTTCTGCAAAAACAGCGACAGAAGTACAAACAATGTCGCTGAATACGAAGCTGTGCTATTGGGGCTCAGAAAAGCGAAGGCGCTGGGGGCTCAGCGCTTCATTGTGAAAACTGATTCGAAGGTGGTAGCAGATCATATCGAAAAAGAAAGTGTTGCAAAACAACTAGAGCTGATCAAGTGTCTGACTACAGTTCGAGCAATGGAGAAAAAATTCAAGGGTTTTACAGTAGAATACATCCCGAGGGCTAAAAATGAAGAAGCTGATGCATTGGCCAAAGCAGCAGCAAAGGGGGACAAACTGCCACCTGATGTCTTCTTCCAGACATTGACAACGCCTTTGATCAAAGATCTTGATGAGCAACCAAAATTGATCAATGCAATAAACTCAGAGGACTGGCGGTCATCCATAATGGCATATCTCAGAGGATACTATGAACCAATTGATGAAGACGACCTCAAAACCATGCAGCAGAGAGCAAGGTCGTATCAAATCATTGACAACATTCTATACAAGAAAGGAGTCGTGGCTCCTTGGCTTTGATGTGTGTCAATTAGCGAAGGCAGAGAGCTGATACAAGAGATACATAGTGGCTTATGCGGAGCTCACTTTGGAGCGAGGGCAATTGTGGGGAAGGCAATGAGACAAGGGTTCTATTGGCCTTCGATCATCAATGACGCAACCAACACAGTCAAGACTTGTGACGAATGTCAAAAGTGCGCAGCAACCAGAAAATCACCTTCGGAGCTATCACAGCTGATAATTCCAACCTGGCCGCTCCAGAGATGGGGCATCGATCTGGTAGGTCCTCTTCCAACAGCTCAAGGAAACCTGAAATATGCAATAGTTGCAGTGGAGTATTTCACCAAGTGGATTGAGGCAAGGCCATTAGCGAACATCACAGCGAAGACAGTCATCAAATTCTTCTGGCAGCAAATTGTTTGCAGATTTGGAGTCCCTAGGAAAATCACAGTGGATAATGAGAAACAGTTTGACTGCGATTAATTCAGGCAGTATTGCATATCCATAGGGACGAAGGCGAGATTCGCATCAGTATACCACCCCCAGTCCAATGGCGCTGTTGAAAGGGCAAATGGCATCATATTCACCGCCATCAGAAAATGCCTGGCAAATTATAAGAAAAAAGGCAAATGGGTGGAGGAAATGCCGAAGGTAATCTGGGCTCATAACACATCCACTTCAAGAGCAACCCAATTCACACCTTTCAAGTTGTTATATGGCGAAGAGGCAGTATGTCCGGAGGAGATCCTTCACAAGGGGCTTCACCCAAATATGCCTTTGGGGAAGCTGCAAAACAAATGGGAATGCCCATTTCTAGTCATTAAGAGCAATAGACTAGGATCATTTCACCTAGGTGATGGCGAAGGCAATGAGCTGCCGCATTCATGGAATGCGGATAGCTTACGAAGGTACTACCTGTGAACACCATGTAACAATTGGCTTCGTAATCTATAAACGAAGTCAATTGATAGAGTAGATTTTTATTTTTCCTTCAAAAAGCCCGTATTCTTTTCCTCACAGGGGAACCCTTACCAAGGGGTGAGATTTTTAACGAGGCGGTGCTAATTGTAACTTGTGCGAAATATATGAATGAGCTATTCCCCAAAAGAAGTTGCATCGAAAGCGATTGGCTTCGACCAAATCGCTGGTATTTGATAAACCAAATAGAACTAAATTGACCCTACCAAAGGTAAGGCCAATTTAGATCTAAAATGTTTACTCTAAGGAGTAAAAGGGGCTTCGGCTCAGATTGCATTTTATACACACAAAATGCTTACTCTAAGAAGTAAAAGGGGCTTCGGCTCAGGTTGTCTTTTATACATATAAAACGCTTATTGGGGAGTAAGAGTGGCTTCGGCTCATTCTGAACTCCCACGTGCAAAACGCTCTTTAGCTGAGAATTTGAACGAAAAGCCCAAACTCGCTTTGGGGGGAGGAGGAGGCGTTTCTCTCAAAGGAAAAGGCAAAACGAGTTCAATCTCTTTCGCTCAAACACGTTGCATACTGTACGATCAGATTTGCAAAGCACACGAAGATATTTTGTCTTCACATGAATAAACATAAACTGGCTTTGGGGGGAGGAGGCGTTTCTCTCAAAAGCAAAGACAAATCAAGTTCATATTCATTCATACAAAAGATGTTATTACAGCACTTCCTTACAATCGAGTATTTCTCAAAACATTTCAAACACATAACCATAAAACTGTTCGCCAGACCTCCTAAAGCAAGGGGCATTATAAATGCATGCAAAGTCTTTGACATCAGGACTAACTTCCAATGGCTCCGCCTTAGGAATGCCCAGAAAAACAGCTTCGGCATTCCTCTGCGCAGCGAGCTCGACTCGATCCAAGCCATGAGCAATAAATGAAGTGAAAAAAATCAAAAACACCGAACTTAGTGCGACGATAAAACTCGTGACAATACTCCAAAAAGTCACCATGACTAGAGTGCGGATAAAGTCGTCGAAACTCCTTCCACGCGAAGCCAGAAATACAAAGAGGCCCATCACGCATGGCCAATGGCGTAAGTTCAAGCATCTCATCACCCTGAATATACACAAATGTACAAGTTCAAAAGAACTGCCCGCTCCATAAAGCCCTACCTCTAATTACAATTTAAATGGTCCTTAGACCTGTGGATCGACTTAGGGGGGGGGCCTTGGCCACTTTGTCCTTGCGAAGAAGAAGAACCACCAGCTTCGCCGGCAGTAGCATCGGTAGCAGCAGAACTTGTTCCAGCACCGGCTTCGACAGCTTCCTTGATAGTAGCTTCCCTAGCAGCGGCTTCGGCTTCAGCTTTTTGTTTCTTCAGCTCCTTTGACTGAGAATACATAAGCTATCAAATAAAACAAGACAAAATTAAAAATAAAAAAATCAAGGTTGATCACAATGGTAACTAACAAAGTACCTTCGCAAGTCGGTCGCGGATAATATTCTGAGCCGCCTGACGTCCACTGGCAACCCAGAAATGCTTTAGGAAAAGCGCCTTCGCAAGCAACACATATTTTGGAAAATAATCAGCGTCGGCAGGATCCCTAGGCGCCGGATAAGGATAGCCTTTCCGAACTAAGGCATTATAATGATCGCAGCCATTGTCTGACAGAATCTTCATTAAATTGCAAGAACACAGGTTGATAGCGAAGTCACTGACCGACTCAATGACTGTGGGAAGCAAAGCAAATTCATGGTCAATCCAGCCAAAAAGTTTGTCCAAGCTATACTCCTTGGTGGGGAAGGGAACAGGCTCCGCTCCAAACTGTCGCAAGGGCTCCTTATACAAGCGATATAGCTTCAGACCGCATTCCCATGCAACATTGATCACATCTTCTTTTTCCTTGCGAAGGGAAAGGTTTGAAGTACGCAGCGACAAGGCCTCACGCTGAAAATCCTCGCTGCGAGACCGATATGACTTGGCATCGCGCGAAAGTTTTTCCTTCACCGCAGTGAGAGTGTTAACCTCACTCTTCAAAACATATATAATGTCAGTATCCTCGACAACTTTCTTGCGAAGGCCTTCCAGGACATTATCCTTGTCCACAATCTGCGCCTCTAAGGCAACAACCTTATCTTTCAGCGCATTGGCTTCGCCAGCTCGACTCTCAAGAGCAGCAACCTTATCTTTCAAAGACTGATTCTCCCTCGCAAGGGACTTGTGATCCTGGCGAAGAAGAGTTTTCTCATTCTCCAGATCTTGCTTGATCCTGTCAACAGTTGCTTGGATCTGGAGAAGCGCAGTTTTTTCCCTTCGCAACCTCACCAGCTCCTCGTGCTCAGCAGCAATCAAGTTGAGGTTCGGAACCTGAGCGTGCAATTCATTGATAGCTACAACAACCTGCGAGAGAAAACAATCTCCTCGATCAGTATTACGAGATCGACAACTCGAAGCCAGGTCAGTAATAAAATAGAAAGCGAAGGCATGGAATTCACACCTTTAATCCCGCAGCCAGAATGTTAGAACTGATACTCTCAGGATCCAAGGTTCGCACAAGACATTGATATTCTACAAAAAATAATGTCAGCATTATTATCTTCACAAAAAATAGCTAAACAAAAAAACTAGCTATAACCCTGATCAAATAAGACACCTTCTGATGTGGACATCGCTGCCATTGATACAACCACATCTATAGGACAACAAGCTTACATAACTAAAGAGCAAGCTTACATGCTTTATTCACAGGGACTTGGACCACTCTGAATGGAACGGGGTAGACCACCACATTTGGAGGTGAGTGGACCTTCCAGCACGAGTATCTTGGACCACTATGCTTGAAACGGAGTGGATCATTCCGTTTAGGTGCTCGGACCTGCAGAAAGCACCTGATTGATTTGGCCATAACTCTTCACTCCGGAAGGCGATTAAGGCACATGAGTACTCGTTGGAAAGATCTTGAAGTCTATTTTCAGATGGTTCAAACCTCACATACAGATTCGACCGGAGGTGGGAGAAATCAATAAAGGAACGATCGGACCTCATGGCTGAACACAACTTCACCTTTTGGGTAATTGGGCCTTGTTTCCAGTCAGGCCCATGAGGAGGGCGTCCTAGGGTTAGGAGAGCTCATCCTGGACTTCCTGGTTGTAGCCGTCATATAAATAGAAGTAGCAGCCACCATTTGAGACTTGGGTTTTGTTTAGATGAAAGTTTAGCTCTTGCTACTTCCCTGTAACTTGTGTGTGTCGATTAGACCATCTGATTACTTGTATCCAGAACCCCAAATTCGTGTGTATCAGATTCATCCATTGGGCAAGGTCTATGTGCTGTTTGCTTGTCCACTTGTTCTTGCTTGTTCTTCGATTTTCTTGCAGGTTCAAGGTTGTTCTTGGCACAGCAAGAACAGCACAAATCGGAGGCGGTGTAACTGTCGCTAAGGCGCAGCCCTTGTGGTGTTGTAGTCGGACAGCCAACGTCGAATCCACCCCAAATCGAAGTTATCCCCAACTCTCATCGAAGGATCAGGAACAAACCCTAGCGGGTTCCATCACCTTCCCAATCAAAGTCTTGAAGAGGCCCACCTTCGCGCATGCGAGCCGGCCCTTCTTCTTCGCCACCTACTAAGCAAAACTCTTTCGCATTAGCACCAAATAGCAGAATAACTAATGTCACTAGAGGAAAAAATCAGAGGCAATATAACAAGTACCTTCGGGAAAAGGAGGAACACTCACCCCCACATCAACATCCATGTCCGCACGAGAAGCAGTAGCCCTCTCAGCGGCCTCAGAAGTCTCAGCTTCGGCAACCTCCTTTCCCTTAGCTTGAGCATCCACTTCAACGGTTTCGGCAACATGGGCCAAAACTTCCAAAGAATCTGTAGAAGGGGGGAAGAAGCCAAAGCAGGTGATCGAGGACTAACTGGCCTAGTATCCATAGGGACTTCGGCGATGGGCTCCTCAGCTTCATCTTCAACATTAACTTCTTCAAGCACATGTTCGGTAATGGGAACATCCCAAATAGGGGTATCCTCAAACTGACTAATATCAATACCGTCATCGAAAGGATCAGGGAATCGGGCACTCCCAGATGTCTCAGGAACTCCTTCACAAGCAATGTCAATATCAACAAATGGATTCTGCGCTAGGTAGCTTCCTAGCAAAGGAAGACTTGTGCCCTGAAAGTAATTCCCAAAGAGAGCAATCTCACCTAAGAAGATATCGTCTCCACTTCGGGGAGCTGAGCTTATAAAACCAGTCACAGGCGAAGCCGGCAACCGTGCGGGAGCCGAAGCCGCTGGTGGCGCCCGAGGAGGTAGAGGCGGCCGACCACCACACAAAGCAGAGAAAACAGCTACAACCGTCGGACGACCACCATGCGAAGCCGAAGAAGCGGCCACAGCAGCTGGAGCCGCAACTGCTAATGGAACAGTAGCAATGGGCGGCTCTTGGCGACGTCTCTTCTCAGCAGCCTCATGAGAGCTGTTGCTGCCCCGCTTCGCTGGAGTAGTGGAAGAGGTCGCCTTCGCAACAGTTTTTTCGCCACGACCTTGGCCACGACCCCTACCTCTTCCAGTCCGACCACCTCCACGAGGAGCACGCAAAGGTGCAGATACATCCTCATCTTGCTCCTTTGCCTTCGCCTTCCCTTTCTTTTGTTTCTTCTCCTTCTTCTTCTCCTTAGTGGGGACGGGAACCTCACGAGCCCCATAAGCAACTTTCAACTCTTCAAAAACTCTGTTCAATCTTACATGAGCATAGTTGTCTTCGTTGATACGATGCTCCTTTGAGGTATATGGACCAAGAATATCTACGGTCTGCCGCTCCACTATGGCAACGAATTCCGCCGCTGACATGCCTTCGGGTAACTTCACCCCAAAATAAGGAAAAGCAACTTTAGTATGATCACCAAAAGCTTTCCACTCAACCTTATAAGGCACCCAGTCAGCAGACAAAAAATAAACCCCAGCAGCAAGATCAGCTGCAACACCTTCTTCGACAAGGTCTCGGCTGCAGAACGTCTGCGAAGCCGTTCGAAAGGCCTTCCAGCACTCGGTGAAGCCAGGGCTCTCCGCGTTAAAAACAGGGCAGGAAACAAACTTAAGCCAATCAATCTGGCTGTGGAGAGGATAAGAGACAGATTTTGTACCATCCTCCAGAATAGTTTCCTCCGAAGGTACCCTCACGTAAAACTAGTACTTCTGCCAGTCCTTAGTCCACTTGTTCCTCTGAGCGAAGGAAGTTTCCACCTTCGCAAAATGAAAACCCCGGTGGCGCCCAGTAAATGTCACACATCCAAAATCTGGAGTGAATAGTTCGCCTTCAACTTCAGATGATTTGCTCTGATTGTGCCCCTCATATAGCCGAAGGAACCCATCAACCGTAACCGCCGAGTCATGTGTCTTTGCAGCCCAGAAGAAGCGTAGCAGATGACTGATAGCATTGGGTGTTAGATGACGCAATTGCAGGCCATAAGGCGCAATTATCTTCGCAATGATGTTGTCAATGGGCATCTTAAGGCCCGCAATGAAAAAATCTGTGAGGACTACAGCTTCGTCTTCGCGAGGGTTAGGGGTAGTATCAGTGCCGGGAGCACGGCCCCAACCCTCAGGAAAATACCCCTTCTCTTCATAAAATCTGATATCATTTTGGCCAACCTTGGACTTGCCAAACACAAGTAGGTCTTCGCCCTCTTACTGGGATCCACTAGATCCTCCTCGTTGGCTTCGACATCTTCCAAATCTTCGTTTTCACCAGCTTCGTCATCTTCGGCGCGATCATCGCCAGACGTCTCCTCCACAGCCGGAGTTTCATCTTCTAGCTGTTGAGCAAACTGCTCGGCCTCATTATCATCCATCCCAGGACGGGGAGAGCAACCCGCTCGTCGTGCCTCGGGGCTGCCTTCGCCAGCCATGTCAATAAGCACAGCAGTCTGCCTGATGCGTGCCGCTGCAGGAATGACAATAACTGTTAATTCCCCAGCGAAGGAAATCAGTGAAAACAAAGTATCGAAATACAGCTAGAGAACCTTACTTACAAAAAAGAATGTATCACAAGGCAAAAGCCGACACGATAGCGAAAGTAGATGTCAAGCGAAGAAGCTTACGCAATCAGAAAACGATTGATAGCGAAAGCAAATAAAGGTAAAAAGGGGGGACCCCTTCCGTCCTATTTATAGGACAGTAAAAATACGACCGTTACTGTGGCTCAGAAATTGAAACGGCCCAGAAAATTCCAAAAAAAATACAAACAAAAATAAAAATAAATTGGAAAATGAAAATAAAATTGCAAAATGCGAAGCCAAACTCGGAGCGAAAGTAATCGACTCGGGACTTACTCCAACGGGAGGAGGCGTTTCTCTGGAGCAGATGAAGGCAATCCGGAATATTTCTAGGACATCGGCCTGTTGGAGAAAGCCCTCGTCCGTGAGGGGCTACTGTTGGGGGATTGGCCAGTCCAAGAAACGCCTTCACCCATGACTTTGTGTTTGAGCTCTTGGAGTTTACCTTCGCTTGTTGTATTTGAAAGTCTATTACCTTCGCCACATATGAATACCACGCCTGAGTTCGGTTTCTTTCTCCTTCGCTAAGAGACTGGGCACCGAGTGGCGATCCGTTGCTCCCGGTGTTAATGGATGTCTGGTACAGATGCGAAGGCGTCGTGAAGTGATTCATTGCCTTCGCTACCTTGATCCATTGTGTGAGGATGCGAAGGCGATTCCCAGGTATCACTTGTGAATACTTGGTTCATCTTGTTATACAGGCTCAAGACAGGCTTGGATGATGGCGCGGCGGTCCTTTCTTCTCTAAGCGGGAGAAGGCGTCGCCCGGCTATGAAGGAGCTCTGGGTGGTGAAGGCAACAAGGGTCATAGGAGGCACAGTGAAGGCAGCGTGGACCAAGTCCAAACTGAGTCAAAGACGGAGTTACTGGTCTACGCATTCACATTGAGATGTGTAAATGTACCCTTATGCCCCTGGGAACCGCAGGTTGTATAGTCTAGAGGATGATGCCTAATTTTCAGGGGTACGAGGGGAATGTAAAATGTGCCTCTTGACCTCCCTATAAAAGAGGACCTCCCACCAACGTGTAAAGGGCTGATTCCCGAGAACACTGTTGATAAGTAATTTACTGTTGCTTGTCCCTGTTCTCTGTCTTGGCTGTTGATTGGGCTTATTGGCTTCGGTTAGTAACCCAACAACGTGCGAAGGAATTTTCCCCCGCTTTTGTGCTTCTGCAGAAACATCCCGACCATCCAGCTTCTCGATCCACGTGAACTGCTTCTGGGCGAATGGGAACGAGCCACGTCACCTGGGACCTCCAGTCTTGTGCGCGGACGCAAGCGCTGGACTCCGTCTGGGCCAACGGCCAACGGCCACGTGGCCCTCCCGCGTCCCGCGCTCGCGGGCGGTCGCGTCTACGCGGTCCCGCGGGCTGCTTGGCGACCCACCATGCCTGGCTTGTGGGGCCCTCCATGCCGCGTACACAGCCAATGTCTGCCTGGTTCATGGGCCGGCCTGGCCTGTGGCCAGCCGCCACATCACCCAGGGGAGTTGACCGCACAAGGCCGGAGGGAGTGAGTGCTCCCGCGCCAGCACTCTGGGCGCCTATGCATCGGGGCCCCATGGCCGTTCCCACTATCGCGTGGTTGAGCGAGTCTGCAGCTGGGTTCTGCTCCCGTGTGTTGGTTGACATCGGGGGCGCTGATGTCATGCTGACATCAATGTCCCTGTTATTCCGTTCTCTCCTGTATTAATATCTTTTATATCTGAGCTCCAGTATAAATGAATGATATATCAATCTTGAATCCTTTTGACGAGTTCTTTGCACTGGTGTACTCCAATTAGGCATCTGAGATACTTTTATGACGTTGATATTTTTAGCTCCCATAGCGTCATTTCCTGCATAACACGGTAGAACACCAACACTTGTGGAATTCGTTAGTAATAAACCCTATCACTATGTTTGGTGTTTATATTTAATATATTTTCAGCAGGAGTTGACGGTCAAAAGTGATACTTAAGAACCGTCAACAAGCTCCCCCACACTTAGCCATTACTCGTCCTCGAGTAAAGCTTAAGGACTAAGGTGGAACAACATGATTCCAATTGATATGATGCAAGCATATAAGTTATTCCAAAACATACCCACACTTGTGAATTTTAAAGTGTCTATCATGCCATCTTGGGTGGTTGAAGAACGGAACGACCATGATTCAATTCATCTCAACTCTTCTGTTAAGTGACTTGGGTTTTTTTATAAGTTTTCAAAAGCATAACCTTACTTAGCTCCTCAAATAATTCTCTCAGATCGCTCAATGTGTATGATTCCTCACAAAGACATTTCTTTGCCTTCTTTCTCCCTACTTCTAGAAGACTTATGTGTAGCTCAAGGAGGAGTAAAGATAGGTCATACTTGCATCACACATATTGCAAAGTCAAAGAGTGGATCCAAGCAGAAAACTATTCGTACAATCTGATCAAGATGTGCATGTGTGTGGAAGATTGAAATGGTGACTCCTTTTTGTATGATCTCTCTCCTCTTGAATTTATTTTGAGAACATGGCTATACAAATATATTTTTCCCTTTTTTTCTTTGTCATGCTCATTGCTTTTGTGAGCATGTATATTTTTTTTCTTCTTCTTTTTTCTTTTTTTTGTGGATGAATGAAATGTATGCTGCTAACTTCCAGTGTAGAAGTTTAGCATGTGTATGTGGAGTGTACGTGATCTTGATCATGAAAGCGTGAAAAGCATCTTACAAGGGTCACAACAATTTGACAAAGCTCAATGCAATAAACAAGCAGCATATGTGTATGGGTTTTGCGATATGAACAACATATGGCTTTGGTAGGAATAAGGCATCACCGAGGAGCTTTGCAAGGCTATTGATTTTAAGGTTTTGCAAGAAAAACATCCCAAGTACTTTGTACAGAAAGAGCAAGATTTCTTTTATCATACCATATCTCATTAACCAAACACTTAGATAAACATGTTTCCTAAAGATATATGTTCACAAGAACCAGATGTATGTGCAAGGAATAAAGTATATGCAAGCCAATCAAGGATAGACATGTAAACCAAAGGAGCATCAAAGTTCATTTTATCATGAGTTAAATTTCAGAGATCATCTCAAGATAGAAAATATTTAAACTCATGAATCAGAGAGGGTGAGGGACAGGATGTGCAAACCATCGCTCTGGATGAAAATGTGGACGAGAGGTGCCAGAGGGCCTTCGGCCGACCCCCTCTGGGCCTCGGTTGCCTTGATCTTTCTTGAGCTGACCTGTGCGATGTTGTACAACCTGTCTGTGGGTAGTCTTGATAATGTGCACGTTCGAGAGACCCCCACACTTGATCTTGTACCTGCATTTATTCATCCATGGTGGAAACAAAACAAGGGCTCTTTGGTTTTAAAGACCAAGAGCCTTATTGAATTCAAAGTTTTCTTTTTATGTAATTTTTTAATGATTTTTTTATAGAGCAAGATGAAAGACAAACATCACCTGAAAACCAAGATAAAATTTTGTACAAAATGGAACTTGTTGTGAAATACTTACCGACCTCCCCCACACTTGGATTTTTATGTCGCGGGATAGCAAAAATCAAGTGTGTAGGCTCTCTTCGAAATTCGTTCCATGAACAAAACTTACTAAGGTGTTATCGCTGATGTAGCTCCATGTTCTTAAGCATAACCTGTTCATCGTTGTTCTTAATCTCCACCTGAAATAGTTAGCGACCAAGAATACCTGAAGAAAAGCTTATCCTAAAAACATGTTCTTGCTTTTATTTTAAAGGAAAAATAAATGATAATCCGGGCCATCTCCCGGCAGTGCTTTGTTTATGGTCCGAAACAAGACCATGGGGAATCCTCACATTGCAGCTATCATTGGCGACGTAGCTCCCAAGATTATCACCAATTGTTAATGTACCGTTGAAGTTCTAGCTGCAATGTTAGTGCCAAAGATGCAACACAAAATCTGCAATGCTTATGATAAATGAATGCATCCACAACCAACCTCCTAAACATTTTAGAAAGGAGGACCTTAAGGTGGTTGTAGCCCTCGCGCGTGCTTGTGGCACAAAGTGTGACTAACTCTGGAGATTCAATAAATGAGCATGACTCTTATGGGATTTCGAAAGAGAAGGTTTCATGCTCATTTATAGAATCCTTTCGCTCAGAATCCAGAGTCAATGCTTCAAGCGTGTCCATGGCCCTTGGGTTCTCCAACTCAAGAGGTTCATCATTGAAAATTGGAGTTGTTTCTCGGCCATTATCGTGAATAACTTCCTGAGGGCCTAAGGGACATGGCTTCTGCTTGATTGAAGATGATGAAGGTCGCTCGAGAAGAGAAGTAGGTTCAAATGGCGACACAAACATCACCTTCTCCAGCAAGTTATGCTTGGGAGATGACTTTGCCCTTGGAATTTCTGAGCAAGAGATAGGATTGGCAAAAGTAGTTTTCCCAAGCGTGTCATGAAGGCTCCCATGAGATACTTCTTTTTGGAGAAGCTTTTCTAGTGGGCGGCCTAGGAGGAGATCAAAATCGAGGGTATCGAAGATATGAAAGTCTAACTTTATCTCGATTTTGTCTAACGTGATCGCCATGGCACTCGCGACCCCCGACATTGAAGGATGTGTCTAAAAGGACAACTTTTGAGGAGCGTGTCGGATGGCCTTAGTGGAACATCTCCCAAGAGAGCGTACGCTAGGTGCCATGGCATGACATTGATCTCCATGATCAGGTTGAAATGGGCTTCTATGACAGTTCCCCTTATAGAACATGGAAGGATTATAGAAGGTGACTATTCCAAATTGCTTCGAAAAAGTGCCCCACTCCATCCGACCATTCCTCCTTTATGGCTTTCACGAGAAATGCTTCGTTGGGAGGATCGGAAGGATGAGAAAGAGGGAGTGTCGAAGCCTTCTTCTGCCACGAGTAGTCCGAGGTGTTTTCAGGGTTTTTATGTAGATCATCCTCAAGTTAAAAATTGAGTCCTGAAGGTTGAATTTCTTCTTACTTCAAGGATTTTGGTTCGGGAGTTGACTCTAAGGCTAGATCTTGCGAGGTGAATAGGTTTGGCTCGAATATGGCCATTCTAGGATCATCTTGCTCGGATCTTGTCTTAGAACTGTGCTGGGGTTCGTGTTGTTTTTCGGTGGAGGGAGTGTTTTCCCGAATCTTTTCTAAAAAGCGCTCCCTTCATCCAGGGTTATGTGTATAAACGAACCACCGGCGGCACCATCCAGAATGAAAGCAGCTTCCTTTTTTAGGCCCGATCGAAAATGTTACATGAGCATGAAGTCGGGTATGCCTAAGTCTGGGCCAAATTTAGTGAAACAAATCTTTCCCAAGCTGCACCTAGAGTTTCCTTCTCACCCTGCCGGAAGCAGACGACCTCCCTCCGAAGGGCACATATACGGTGAATGGGGAAGAAGTAAAGGCAAAACTTGTCCTGTAGTTTTCCCCAATTTCTGTTTACGTCCCTGGCGGTCTGGTAGTACCATTTTCTCGCCTTCTCCTCAAGAGAGAACATAAATAACTTCCATTTGATGGTCTCTTGTGTCATGCCTGAGATCCTCAGACATAGGCACAACAACTCGAATTCTCGCAGGTGATCATAAGGATTTTCATTATTGGCCCCTGAGAAGGATTTATTCCGAACCGTGGCTATAAAGCCGGGGCGGAGTTCAAAGCTAGATGTGTTGATTGGTTGATCAGAAGGCGATAGCTCAAAGAACACACGCCTTGGAGCAGAGAATTCTAGAATAGATAATTGCTCCATGGTAGAGGGGGTAACAGGTAAAAGAAAATAAAAGCAAAATAAAAAGATATGAGGACGAACAAGGTTTGAAGATCCGTTCCCCGGCAACGGCGCCAGAAAGCTTGTTGGTATTTTTTACGGTCGCAGATAAATCAGCAAGCGCACAGATACCATTGTAGCTTTCATCCGGAAGTATTCAGGGTATTGAATCCATAGGGAACATGTGTACTAATCTTCTAACGAGATCATCCAAGGACAACAAGAGAATGGATGGCGAGGGTAGAGAGAATTCCTATGGATAAGGACCTTGATGAAGGATAAGCTCAGCGTCTATAGTTTGCTTACTTTGGGCACCGAGGTATCCTAGGCCTCTAGGAAATTGCCGGCAAACAGCTCTACGCCATAGCCGAACGTGGAGGATTACGAAGGACGGACAGGGCTGTCACCACCTGCCGCCTACCTCTACTAATCCGTGGGGCTACGAGGCAAACAAAGGTAACTTCTAGCCCAGACACCACGTCTACGCTATTAATTACTACTTTAGTCTTGTTCCTAGACCAAAGTATTCACTAAGCATTCACAAATGATTAATGAACGATGAATCTGCAAGCAACTATAGAAGAGAACTTACTTATTCAAGAGAACTTAATACCATAAGAGGTCACGAACACTTACTAGAAGAAGGAAGCATCCGTCGAGGTACAAGATCGAGGAAGAGTGCCGATAGTTCCGGCACTTCCCCCAGACTACCCCTCACTCTCTTCCTATTCTCTAGATACTACACTGGAGTAGAGCTTCACCTTGGAGTGGAGCTTGTGGCTTCTCAATCTTGTGTGTGTTGAGAGTGAGGGGTAGGGGTCTATTTATAGTGTAGGGAGTGCCTTGGGAGAGTGGAGATCCTCCCTGAGTCCCAGAGAATATTTCCGTCCCTGTTCTCCCCTTGGGCCATCTGTCCCTTGAAATCGACGTTCGTACGTCGGTGGCGCCATAAATCACGCGCGAAGGAATTTTTCCCCGCGTTTGTGCTTCTGTAGAAACATCCCGGCCATCCAGCTTCTCGATGCACGTGAACTGCCTCTGGGCGAATGGAAACGAGCCACGTCGTCTGGGACCTCCAGTCTTGCGCGCGGACGCGAGCGCTGGACTCCGTCTGGGCCAACGGCCGTCGGCCATGTGGCCCTCCTACGTTCGGCACTCGCGGGCGGTCGTGTCTACGCGCTCTCGCGGGCTGCTCGGCCACCGCGCCTGGCTTGTGGGTCCCTCCGTGCCACGCACACAGGCAATATCCGCCTGGCTCGTGGGCCGGCCTAGCCTATGACCAGTCGCCACGTCACCCAGGGGAGTTGACCTCGCACAAGGCCGAAGGGAGTGAGTGCTCCCGCGCCAGAGCTCTGGACGCCTGTGCGTCGGGGCCCCCCTGACCGTTCCCACGCTCGCGTGGTCGAGAGAGTCTGCAGCTGGGTTCGGCTCCCATGTGCTGGTTGACATCGGGGGCGCTGACGTCAACGTCCCTGTTATTCCTTTCTCTCCTGTATTAATATCTTTTATATCTGAGCTCCAGTATAAATGAATGATATATCAATCTTGAATCCTTTTGACGAGTTCTTTGCACTGGTGTACTCTAATTAGGCATTTGGGATACATTTATGACGTTGATATTTTTAACTCCCATAGCGTTATTTCCTGCATAACACAGTAAAACACCAACACTTGTGGAATTCGTTAGTAATAAACCCTATCACTATGTTTGGTGTTTATATTTAATATATTTTCAGCAAGAGTTGACGGTCAAAAGTGGTACTTAAGAACCGTCAACATCCATCTCTTTGTAGTATTCATCTACAGAGAGATTACCTTGCTTCAAATTCTGCAGCTTGTCAAAAAGATCACGACGATAGTGTTTAGGCACAAATCTTTGTCTCATTTCTCTTTTCATTTCAGCCCATGTATGAACAGCACCTTGCCCAGCCTCTTCTCGTCAGTAAGGACTTGCTCCCACCAAATTAGAGCATAATCATCAAACTCAAGTGCAGCCATTGCCATCTTCTTCTATTCGGAGTAATTATGCAAGCAAAAAATCTTGTCAACCTTCAACTCCCACGTGAGATAAGTTTCAGGATCAGATCCTCCATTAAACTTGGGAATGGTAAATTTTAACTTGCCAAACCTCTCCTCATTGGGCTGGTTACATTCATATTTTCCTCGGTGACACCGGCCTCCATATTGGGGCTGTTCCACTTCTTCTTCTTCTTCTTCTTCAAAATCATTTTCAGATTCAGCATGGTGATTACCTCCACGTCCAAAACCTCTTCCTCTACAACGACCACCTCCATTACCTCCATTTCCATGCCCTGGTCCAGCAGGTCTTCTTGCATTTGCAGCAACTCGCTCTCTACGTTCTTGTTCCTCTCTTTCAAGTCGGGTAGCAGCTTCTTCATTAGTTTCATCAATTTCGTCTTCATGGACTCTTGCAGTTTTTGGAACACGAGGTAGATGTTGCAGCCTCTCCATAATTGCTTGAAGATCTTATGACAATCTATCTTGTTTCTCCTCCATACTTTGCCTCATCTCATTAAATTGTTGCATGGTAACACAATCATCAATTTCGGGCATTTCGGACATCTTCCTGTATGGTTAATGAGAACAAAATAGATAGTATATATGGAATGGAAATTATTTGGATCTCACAACCTCACCTTCTCTTACCAACCAAAGCTCTTATGAGTTCCCTGCAGATTACAGAAGTAATTCGTGTTGTGGCAAAAGAGTGATGGTTAAGCGAATACAGATCGGCGTTCAGTTTACGATGGCTTATTTGTGGAGCTTGGTAGGGTATGATTGACAAGGAGCAACCTGAAATCTAGTTGTTGTAAAGATAAGTAGCAACCCAAACTAGAGATCAAATGTCTAATGCTGATCACAAGATATTAAAAATGTAACCAAAGCAACACACGCGAAAACGAAATTTCAGATTTGATGTAAACAAGGAGTATGTTAGGGATGATTGATTTTAAGGGAATCACCTAGCAAAATTGCACCAAAAGGATGATAGCAAACTGGTTACACAACTTGATATGAATTAACACCACTTGTGCATACAACCAATCTGATCCTTCTTCTTTCTTTCCAACTTTCTCAACATTTTTTTACAACTTCTTTTCTCTTCTTTTTTTTTTACTGATTTTTTTAACAAAACTAAAGACAAGATCAGATATACACTTGCAGACTTTAAGAACAAAAACAAATGCAACCAGCAGCTACCTTGATAGGATAAAAGTTTACGCAAAGGATAGAATCGGTTTACAACATCTTTTTTTGGAAATTTTCAGAGATATATGAAAAGGCAGAAAAGGACACGCAAAGGATGATATGATTAGCAACTAAACAAAGATTCTAATGGACTGAAACTTAACCAAACTCACTAGACAAACAGATCGAAACAAAGGCTATAACAGAAGTTTTTTTATGGCTTTTCGGGATAGGACAAAGGCTCAAATATATGTAGCTAAGGGTAAAGAATCCTACCGTGGCAACGCAGGCTTTGATACCAAATGATGAGACTCGGTCCCGATCTCCATGGCGTAGGATCTTGGACAAGATAACTAGCTGAAGAACAGCCGAGATAAGTGCTGCAAGCATCGATAACTAGTGCAACCTGGCAAATAAAACTCGAAGCCAACCACCATCTTTAACCAGTAACCTCAATCGAGGATTCGCCCAACCACACTCTCAAAAAACTAACCAACACAACCTAGAATCAAATGGACCAGGAGCACCAATTGGGAGCCGATGACGCGGCCGCTTCCGTAATCCCTCAAGGAAATCACAAGAGCAAAGGGGTAAAGGTCACTCTCTGAAATTGTTAGCACACAACCGAACAATATGGGGTTGTATTCGATTATCAAAAGTCCTGCAATATCATAGATACATAGAGTATTTATACTAGAAACATCCCTTCTAGTTGGGTGTGAAATGGACTAGGAGTTTCTACAGATTGGCTAGCTGAAGAGTCATCCCGAGATGCAACTCCCGTTAGTTCTCGCGCGTCTCTTCAGCTTCTGGCAGTGCTCAATAAAATGACCATTACTCCTTATTGGGAAGTCCAATTGATGTGCCGTTTGTTGATTGGAAACTAAACTTAAAGCCCGTTCCAACCATGTATATCAAGACCCACGTCTCTCCCCGAAATGGTACAGACTTTGACGAGAAGTTGAAGCATCTGCAGCTGTCTTGGTGGCCTCCGTGTAACTCTCTGCTTCCTTGGCGTAACCGAGCGGAATTCCTTCTTGTGTAAACCTGAGTAGGAGTAGATTATATGACTTAGGTAGTATAACATTCTCATCAATATTGAAGTGTAACTTAGCGAGGAAAACATGCACCTCTTGTTGTAGCTTCTTAGCACGACTGCGTGTAACTGGCCCTTCATACACATGTGCTGGTGTATCTGATGGTTGGTGTTGTGTAACATGTGTTGCACTTGTGTCTTGCTGTGTAACTGGGTTTGGACTTTGTGTAACCTGTGGTGCAGCTGCTGTAGTAGGAGGCATAACCGGTGTAATTGATGGTTTCGGTGTAACCAAGGCGTCCGGGTTACTGTTGACATCCAAAAAGTCAGACGTTGACTCTCGAAAATTAACACTGTGGCCTGGAAGATTTGCTTGAACTTCAGTGCAGGTCCAAAATCTCGAGGTTCGTGGCGTGCTAGTCAATTTGTCCTGAAATTGACAAGGTAGAGTTTAATCAGTAAACCACAAGGAACTCATCGGCCAAAGCCCCGATTCGTTCCAGCAATCGGATCAACATAAGAAGGAGTCCGATTTGCGAGCATGAACCATCGGCCTTAAGTCCGATTCGTGATGATATGATGTATTAAAACAAACCATCGACTATAGAAGCCGAATCGGAGATAAACCTAACTTAAATTCATTCTTTAACATGCATCTTTCCACAGGTAATAAACAAACTTGATCTCGTGTCACTAACAATCGGATCGTTTTCGAGACAGCGTTGCTAGCAGGGCACCGATTAGCTTGCTTACTCCGATAGATCAATGTATATGAAAGAACTCGTTTGAACCAGGTTTATTTGTAACTTGCTTATTAAATCTAAATCAGCTATATAAACAATATGAACAGATCTATTGTAGAACTTGAATTACAATGAAACAGAATAGATCTTTCAAGCAGATGTAAGCCGATAAGACAAAAATAACAAGATACGGTAAAGGGGTGAGCGATCTAAACGAAGAAGAGTGATACGCTTCAATTTAAAGCCTAGAGCAACTAGATAAATTGGTGAATTATATAGACGAAGAAGGGCGATACACCTCAATCTAAAGCCTAAAATAACTCGATAGGTGTCGCACTTACAGACAAACCAGAGGTCAAGATGATGCAGCACTGCTTACTGAAGAACTCGACGAAAAGGGTTGTTGGCACGAGGGCCAAAAATTGTGTTTGTATTGATGGTTGTGTGAACGTTCTTTATAATGGCGCAGGGTTTATATTTATACCCTGGAAATCTAGCTAATCCTTCTCGGCTACGACAATATCTCTAATCTATTTAAAGCACATAACCTAAACTACCAAAATCATTACAACTGTCACACAATCAGGCCTTGAAGAAGCTTCCAAATACATCCCTTCCTTGAAAGTTGTACGCGCTCCAGCCTCCTTAGCCCCGTATTCGATCAGGACTCCATCGGACGAACTCCGATCGGAATCGTAGACCCTTAACTCAGAATCGGACTCGGCCTCCAGCCCTGGCTCTGCACAATATCCCTTTCATGTTAGCCGAGTCAAAATATGGTGTCAACATATGTCCCCCAATTTTGGGATAAAATATTATTTTATTCCAAAATTCTCCAAGCAATGATGACCCTGGCAGTGAACAGTATATGGAAATCTGTGTCCTCCCACTGTTGCAACCCTCAATTCTCGTGCGAGTGCGGCGCCTCGGTCTCCGGGCGGTTCCTTCCCCTATAAGCCCTATAAATACAAGATCGAACTGTCGTCTTCGTCTCCCTGCTCACATCCACTACCGTGCACGAATGCTCCGCCATTGTCATCCTCCAAGCTCTACGCACGGTGAACTCTGATCATCATTCTCCAACTTTCTGCCACGAACCTGGTAAGGAACTTCCTCGCATATGATTCCTATCACGCATCTGGGGTTTACTGCATTATTTTTGACAATCTCTCAAATCTTTCTTACTGCATCATTGTTCATTATAGATCCAATCTCCATCAATGGCGGTCCAAGCAACAAGGCCGACAACACACAAATCCCTGAGGTAAAATGCTCAAAATCTTAAACTCCTGCGTTCTACTTCCAGAATCACTTGCAAGTCACCACATCTGTATTTATCATTTTATTCCCTCTTGGATGTAACATCTTAAGAACAATATAGTCATCCTTGTCTCTCATGTCGACGCCGGATACTATCTTGGTCCGATGGGCGACCCTGATCCAACGGATTTGATTAATATGGAATCGAGAAGACTCCCATTCAAAAGATCGGACCTGCAAGTGTCCGATTGGGCAGGTTCCTTCCGATCATGGCCCAGTATCGTCCCAGGATGGAGAAATTGGTTTCTCAGAGTCCACACTGCCAAGTCATCTTTTTGGGATGAGAAAGATATCAGTCAATGCCTCACTCTATCTCTCGCCGATATGGCCAAGGACGAAAATCTGCTGGCCTCTACCTCCCTTGGTCCGATGCCCTGAACGCCTACCTATTTGGTCATGGACCGATGACACCAACGCTCATGGATGCGCATATGCTAATTGGCATCAATACCACTGATAACACCAATCCAAGGAAGTTCCTCTGCAATTTGGATTACAAGCTAGTCGGCACCGGGTCTAAGGGTTGGAAAAAATATATCACCGATCACCAGAAGACTGGCTCCGTCGGAGAAAGAAAACATGTAGCCTTTCTCAACATGTGGTTAGAACGATTCGTATTTTGTGGATCAACACTTGGAGCCACAACCAACATGCAATCAATTGCAGAAACATTAGCTCATGGTGGATCGGTCCCCCTTGGCCGTCTTGTCCTTGGTGCAGTCTATCATCTCTTGCATCAAGCATCGGCCAGACTATTGGCAGGTCAAGCAGTCGGTCATATCGGAGGCCCCTGGTGGTTTATTTAGCTCTGGCTCAACACCCAATTCCGATCCGCCCTGCGCTACGAATTCAAGGATCATCAATTCCCAACTCTTCACACTGAAGAAGAAGATGCAGTCGTTCACTGATGTATGTTCTTTGGAGAAGCAGCAGCAGTCTGCCCTGGATCAAAACTTAGTTCTGGCAACATGGCTAGTTTTTTTTCGAAAGCTTCTATCTTTGAATCGCATCGGACCACCTCCTCTACTTTGCTTATGCCGATCCCAAGCGCAATTATGAGCTGCCATTGTTCAATATTCAAAATGAGCTCGAAACGATCCTGCCAGTGCTCAAATCCTTCATTAGTTTTGCCATCCTTGACAGCAACATTGCACATGGCCGTAAGAATTCATCTTACGAATTCTACAATCCATCAGTAGCGGCCGTCAGCTGGGATTTGGTCAGATCCCGATCGGCCTCTTTTTTGCAGACAAGATCAAACACCGTGAATCGATGTCAACAGATTTGGAGATGGATCGGATCGTGGCACTTGCCCCCCAGGCCGATTTTGAAATAACAGAATGGCTATGCACCAGTTTCCAGTCCAAATTGTTCAGGATTTGGTGGAAAGAATTATCAACTCATCTATTCAGAGTGCCTGCCATCACTTACTGCAGTCTTATTAACTCTGATTACGAGGCTTTAGAAAACCCTGTAAGTCTTCTACTGAAACCTTCGTTTTGCCTTAATCCCTTTTACGAAAAATTCAAAACTCATCCCTTTTGAATACTTAACAGCTAGCTAAAGAAGATGTGCCAGTCATGAGCTGAAGCGGAAGGCTAATCCGATATGCAGTCAAAACCCCGGATCCAAGAATCAGCTCTTCTGCGCCATCCCTTGCTGACATCATGGATGGGAAAGGCAAAAGAAAAACTCCCTCTGTCAAGGTTATTGCGCCGAAAAAGATGAAGAAAAGCCATACTCTGGTATAATTCTTTCATATTTCTGATTCTTTTTTTTTCATTTTCAAAATTAGATACTGATCTTTTCCTTACAGTCCACTAGTGCAAGGGGAATAATTCTCGGCCAATCAACCTCCCGAGCTGCCGAGGAAGCTGCAGAGAAAGCTGTCGAGGGCGCAAAAATGATTATTGATGCAGTAACGGTAACAATCTGATTCCACTTATCTCTACTTCATACTCGACTCGATTATTCGTAAAACTTGGATCCATTGGATAATTGAATTCAAAATTTGCCCCCCGAGGCGAAACAATCACAATTCCGATGCCACATCCTTGGCCACATGAAGACCCATCAAAGAACAGTGTCCAAGGCATCAACTCAACTATTTTAACTCCATCTCCGATATGTTATGTTACAAAATCAGTCATTACTTGCCCTTTTACCGCTTTAGCCGATTCGTATTTTAAATCAAACTTCGATAATGCCAATATCCATTTTCCGATTCTTCCTTTCAACATCGGCATGGACAACATGTACTTAACCACATCGGTTTTGCTAACGACCGTGCACTCAGAAGATAATAAATAATGTCTCAACTTAGTGCAGGAGAAATATAAGCATAAACATAATTTCTCAACTACGAGATACCTTGTTTCCGCATCAATCAACTTCCGACTCAAATAATAAACCACTCTTTCTTTCCCTTCAAATTCTTGTATATGAACAGACCCAATTGACAATTCATCGGTCAACAAATACAATCAGAATGGTTTATCCCTTTGGGGCGGATCAAAACTGGCGGTGTCATCATATATTGCTTTATCTCATCAAACGCCTTTTGCTGCTCCTCTCCCCATATGAACTCTTCATCGGCTTTCAATTTCAGCAGCGGGGAGAAAGGACGAATTCTTCCAGATAAATTTGATATAAATCTTCTAACAAAATTAATCTTACCGATCAACGACTGGAGACTCGTTTTATCGGTTGGTGGCTTAGCATCTTTAATAGCCTTCATGCTCTTTTGCCTGACTTCAATGCCTCTTTCATAAACCATGAAACCCAAAAATTGTCCAGCCGATACTCCAAATGCACATTTGTTAGGATTCATCTTCAAACCATGCTTTCTCGTGCATTCAAGAGTTTCCCGCAAATCGGCCAGATGCTGCTTATATCCATTGGACTTCACCACCACGTCATCAATGTAAATTTCAACAATTCTGCCGATCAACTTGTGAAATATATATAGTTCATAGCCCTTTGATATGTAGCGCCAGCATTTTTCAAACCAAAAGTCATGACAACCCATTCATACAATCCAAGTGCACCAGGACATCGGAATACAGTTTTAGGAATATCTTCTTCTGCCATAAATATTTGATTATACCCTGCATTACCATCCATAAAACTAATCACCTTATGTCCTGAAGCTGCATCAACCAACATATCGGCAATCGGCATCGGATACGCGTCCATCGGAGTCGCCTTATTAAGATTCATGAAATCCACACAGACTCGCAATTTCCCATTTTTCTTGAAAACAGGAACGATATTAGATATCCACTCAGCATATCGGCAAGGTCGAATAAACTTAGCTTCATATAATCGAGTTATTTCGGCTTTTATTTCTTTATCTAACTCTGGTCTAAAACGTATCGGCGCTTGTTTAAAAGGCCGATACCCTGGTTTGATCGGGAGCCGATGTTCAACAATAGATCGGCTTAAACCTGGCATTTCATAGTATTCCCAAGCAAAACAATCACGATACTCTTTCAATAACTTTATTAATTCTTGCTTAAACTCAGGATCCAATTTTGCACTTACATATGTCGGCCAAGGTCTATCTCCTAAACCTATATCTACCTCTTCTAACTCATCAGCCGACATAAACCCTTGACCAAATTTACCCTCATCTTCAATAATTTCCTCCTATACAAGCTCTCGGAGCCGACTACTTGGATCGGCTTTAAACCATCATCGGATACTTGGATAAAATTGACTTCCCAGATTTTGCCCGATAAACATTCTATTCCTTCAAACTCCCAAACTGTTAAATCGGCGGTGGCAATGCTGACCGATTCATTGGTTTGAACAGTCTCAATGTGATCTCCATGCCATTGGATGAGGCATTGATGCATGGTAGATGGCACACAACAATTAGCATGAATTCAGTCATGCCCCAAGAGCACACTGTAAGACCCTTTACTGTCATGACGAAGAATGTAGTAGGCAGTGTCTTGCTCCCGATCGTCAATTCAACATTTAATGCCCCCCGAGCCGGTGATGGATTCCCACCAAAGTCCTTCAGTATCATATCGGTCTTGATCAAATCATCAGGGCCTTTACCAAGCTTCCGATATGTAGTATAAGGCATCAGATTTACTGCAGCTCCTCCATCAACAAGCATTTTAGCCATCAGCTTGCCATCAACATATCCTTTAACATATAAAGGCCTCAAATGCCGATACTTCCCATCAACTGGCTTCTCAAATATAGCTTGTTGGGGTTGCAAAACTAATTGAGCCATAGCCTCTTCAATATCATCAGCCTCATCATCGGTTGAACTCATATTATACTCAACTGGCAATACAAATACCATGTTCACTGATGCTGATGGTCCTTCATCATCACGCTTGGGCTTAGCTTTCTAGACTTTGGAATTATCATCTCCTTGATGCTTTTCCTTGAGCAATTTCTTAAATTGGAGACGCTGAACCCTTCTCTTTTGCCTCTTGGTCAAACCTTCAGGACATCATTGTGGATTAACCTTTGGATGCGGACCTGATTTGACCTCCAGATTCTCCTCCGATTCCTGCACATCATCGGACTTCTGTATATTTTCCTTCTTCCTGTATACCAAACGATCATGTACAAAAACACGGTCCTCTTTATATTTTTGGCGATCATTATACCTTCGGCGATCATCATCCCATCGGTCATAGCACCGATTCTCATACTCACACCGATCGTGGTATTCACGCCAATCTTCACACTCCTATTGATAAGCGACTTCATCATGCCAACTGCACCGACGCCCATAATCCAAACGATCATGCACAGAATGATGCTGCCTTTTTGAATCCCGATAACTCTTATATTGATCACTGCATTCTGGACAATCGTAGATCGATGGAAGTCTCAATTTCTCATTCCAGCAAAACCTGAAAAACGGGCATCCCCAATGATCTTCATCATCAAACCTCTTCATCGGAAGACTCCGATCTCTTTCTTGCTGCCTTACATATTTTTCAATGAGCTGCCCTGATGTAACTCTAGGTTTATCCCTGCGTCGGCGGTCTTCCCGATAATTTTGATAGTTCTGATCCCTCACCTCATCGGCCGATACTTGACATTCAGGATCAATTGCTCCCGATTTCTTCGCATGGTACGATGTAAGGACTTTAGCCTTCATCTTCCTATCTGGTACTCCGATTTCGACTATATTTTGAGGAAACGGATGTCCATCAAGTTTTATCGGCTTCTTACCAGCTTCAACTTTGATAATTCCCTTCTCAATTGCCGATTGAATTTCATTGTGGAAAACTTTGCAATCATTTGTATGATGTGATACTGAATTGTGCCACTTGCAATATTTCTTTTTCTTCAATTCTTCGGCAGAAGAAATCGTATGATTCAGGGATAGCCTGATTTGCTTTTCTGCTAACAGTGAATCAAATATTTTATCGGCTTTAGTGATATCAAAGCTGTACCTTTCTGGCTCGACCTTCACCCACGGGCAGGCAATAGAATTCTTATTCTTAGTCCACTCAGCAAAATCGACGTCAGCTTCATCACCATCGGAATCATATTCAATATTGACAATCTTCCTTTGATACTTCTCCCTCCGATAATCATTACTGCATCCTTCATGCTGGGAGAGTTTTTGAATCATGTGTCCCAAGCCTTCAAAATCTTGACTTGTGTATCGATCCCTGACTTGAGGCAACAATTCTTGGAAAGCCAAATCACCAGCTGTCCTTCCGATAAATTCAGAGAATAGTATCGGCTGCGAACATCCCTGAATCTTTGAACAAACTCGCTGACCGATTCCCCATTCCTCTATCGGAAAGCTGTCAAATCAGACAACCTGGTTTCTTGTACTCCCATAAAGAAATAAGCGTGAAATTGCTTCTCTAGATCGGCCTAGTTATTGATAGAGTTGGGTGGTAATGAAGAAAGCCACGAAAAAGGCCGAACTAGAGAGAGACATGGGGAAAAGCTTCACTTTTAATGGATCAATTGATACTACTTCACCACATTGGATTGTATAGCGACTGATATGCTCAATGGTGGTAACATCTCCTTGTCCAGAAAACTTATAAAAATCAGGAATCCTGAATCGGGCTGGCATCGGTAATGTGTCAAACCAGTCAGGATACGGCTTTCGATACAGATAAGATTGTCCCTTGGGCTTCAGACCAAATTGATTTTTCATGACATCAGCAATCTTATCTATCCAATCCTCCTGAGCATAATTCCCTTGACTGATCGGAGCGCGTGTCGATGTCATTATGACTGGTGTCTCAGCAGGCCCAATCGACGGCTCCCGATAGTCAACTTCTCTGTTCCTTGGTGGATTTTCAGTGTTGAAATACGAAAGGTACACCATCTTGCCATCAACCACAGGAATACAGCTGCCAAACTGATCAATGTGTTGAGTTGCGCCAGAATTTTTATCTCCTGTTTCTTCTTCCTCTTCCTCTTCTTCACCTCCTTCTGCCATCTTGGCTTTTGATTTCTGTGTTTTAGGAGTCTCATAACACTCAGAGTGTGTCTCTGGTGATGTAGATGAATTGATCTGCACAATCTTTTTCTTGATATCCTTTATGGCTGAAGCAGCACCGGTATCAAAGTAAGTAGGTCCCTTCTGGACATCCTTCAATATTGCTCCATCCAGCAATTTGGCGATCAACCCCACCACCGTGTTAACCAATATCCCAGATTGGTTAATCATTGCATGGCTCACACCAGCATCTATATAGTCTTGAAAGAATTTTCTCTCTTCTGCCGTGATCCGATCAAATGCTTCCTTGGGGACAGGAAACTAATTTTTCTTGGTCACAGCGTTACGAATCTTGCTGAATGAGTCTAGGCACAGGTTCTTGAATTCTTCAAGTTGCGCTTCCACGAGTTTCTTTTGCTCATCACTAAGGTCTTCCATCGTGACAGCAGGGATCTCACCGCCTTTGTCTCCAAGAGGTGCCATCGCAGAAGCTTTCTGGTCCCACCGGGCGTGCCAAAATGTGTTGATGTCCAAAAAGTCAGGCGTTGACTCTCGAAAATTAACACTGTGGCCTGGAAGATTTGCTTGAACTTCAGTATAGGTCCAAAATCTCGAGGTTCGTGGCGTGCCAGTCAATTTGACCTGAAATTGACAAGGTAGAGTTTAATCAGTAAACCACAAGGAAATCATCGTCCAAAGCCCTGATTCATTCCAGCAATCGGATCAACATAAGAAGGAGTCCAATTTGCGAGCATGAACCATCGGCCTTAAGTCCGATTCGTGATGATATGATGTATTAAAACAAACCATCGACTATAGAAGCCAAATCAGAGATAAACCTAACTTAAATTCATTCTTTAACATGCATCTTTCCACGGGTAATAAACAAACTTGATCTCGTGTCACTAACAATCAGATCGGTTTCGAGACAGCGTTGCTAGCAGGGCACCGATTAGCTTGCTTACTCCGATAGATCAATATATATGAAAGAACTCGTTTAAACCAGGTTTATTTGTAACTTGCTTATTAAATCTAAATCAGCTATATAAACAATATGAACAGATCTATTGTAGAACTTGAATTACAATGAAACAGAATAGGTCTTTCAAGCAGATGTAAGCCGATAAGACAAAATTAACAAGATACGATAAAGGGGTGAGCGATCTAAACGAAGAAGAGCGATACGCTTCAATCTAAAGCCTAGAGCAACTCGATAAATTTGTGAATTATATAGTCGAAGAAGGGCGATACGCCTCAATCTAAAGCCTAAAATAACTCGATAAAAAGAACTCGATGAAAAGGGTTATTGGCACAAGGGCCGAAAATTTTGTTTGTATTGATGGTTGTGTGAACGTTCTTTACAATGGCGCAGGGTTTATATTTATACCCTGGAAATCTAGCTAATCCTTGTCAGCTACGATAATATCTCTAATCTATTTTAAGCAAACTAATCTAAACCACAAAAATCATTACAACTGTCACACAATTAGGCCTTGAAGAAGCTTCCAGATACATCCCTTCCTTGAAAGTTGTACGCGCTCCGGCCTCCTTAGCCCTGTATCCCATCAGGACTCTGTTGGACGAACTCTGATCGGAATCGTAGACCCTTAACTCAGAATCGGACTCGGCCTCCAGCCCTGGCTCTGCACAATATCCCTTTCATATTATCCGAGTCAAAATCTGGTGTCAACAGTTACGCATAGCTGGGATGTCCTCATCAGAGGGTATCGCTGCCCCACAGATTAGTAGAGGTAGGCGACAGGTGGTGACTGCCCTGTCCGTCCTTTGTAATCCTCCATGTTCGGGAGATGATATTAGGCCTTTATGATAAGACGTCCTCCTGTCGTCTCTTGTTGAGGGAACCACTGGACATCTCGATATGTCCTCTTGCATATGTCTCTTGTATGAGTTTGTATAGGGTATTATAGTGTATCCAAGTCCCATTTGTATGATGCTAATGAACCCTTTTGTGATCTTTACTAATGTTCTATTACTAACTAAGAATACTTAATGATGAGCAATGAACTTATGTGTGTCACATTACCCTTACACTTCCATATCATTTACCCCTGTCTAGGCTATGGTATATTAATTATGTTGTAAGTGAATACATTGGATGACACCTCTCTTTAACTAAACGCTTTCCCTACGGATAAACAAATAACGATACTCTAGAATACTCTCGGGTGAAATGCTACAATGTACTTTTGTGCGCTTGCAGAATCTCTGTAACGTTTAGATTTACATTGAGGCATCTCTAGTGCCATCACTAATCTAGTGGTGACGCTAAGAAATGCCAACAGAGACGTACTGCCAAACACTTGGAATATGGATCAACTAAGAAGATTCTATGCCTAAGCTAAGGTAATCGAATGAGTTCAAGCCTATCCAATAATTTGGCAGGAATCATCACCGTCAGCGGTAGCTTCGACAACAACAAAAAAGATAAGTTCTACACACTTTACTCACCCTCGCGACTATGCTCGGGGGCTGGGCTTTCCTTTTCTATTCAGTTTCTACTCTTTGTTATCATACTACATGATAGAGGTGGAGTACCCGATCTTTCGGTGAGTGGGATAACTTCGATTTGTGGAGGAGGAGATTCTCACGATCCGACTACGAACGAACAGGTCGTGGCGCCTTAGCAATCGCTGAACCAACTCCAAATGGTTATTGACCTTTGCTGGTGGCAAGGATCAACCTGAACACGAAGTTCTATTCCTGCTAGCAATCGAAGAAACAAGCAAGAACAAGATGAAGGTAAAACTGAATATCATTCACTCACGAATTGGGGTTCACAATGTCTGTCCACAGGTGGCCGCTGAGCACAACTGCAGATCAGGACGTTTGCACAATGGCTAAACCTATCAAAGAAAACCCAAGGGAAAGAGGGGGCGCAGCCCCTGGCTAAATAGGAGGAAGGAGGCGTGAGGGAGGGAGGCGCCCAGCCTGCCCATAAGGCAGGGAGTAGGCGACTCAATCAGCCACACGCTATCTCCCCTTTCCTGATTTAGGTGGCGCAGCACCTTCCTGGTTATTACTTGACAAAACTAAAATTAGGTGGCGCATGCACTTAGGAGGCTTCTGGTCCTTCATTCTTCAAAATCATCACGAAGTTTAAGTCACCTGTACGAGCTCGAGTGACTGGTCCTGGTGGCGCTTGTACTGGTTTAGTTGGAGTAGCAGTTCCCGTGTCGGGTTGATGTCCTCATCACTACATATACTAACAAAGAGCCGGGGACTACCATGCTGAAAATTTTCAGACCTATTCTATAGACCCCAAGCGCAACGCTCAGGGGATCCCCCTTTGTATTTGGGTCATTCTTATGACAAAGTACTTCTTGACTCTTTTCTAACATGTCTACATACTAAAAAAGAGCTCGGGGGCTTCTATGGTACCATTACCTCATAAGGATTAAGCTTTTTAAATAAAACGGCAAAACTACGCTAAAAATACTAGACACGATGACTACAAGGGGTTACACGGTTCAGAAGACCGCTCGCGTCTCAGTAACTAAACAATCCCAAAAGCTCATCGTAATGGTATACTTAGCTACGTTAAAGCTACTATTTAAAAGGCGGCATAAAATCCCGAATAGCTCTATTTCCTATACGAAACATGCAAGCATCCTATTACAAGAATCCAGATCAAGTTCAAGACGAGTTTTTTGAATCAGACAAGTGAAGACCAAGTTTCTGAACAAAGGGTTCTACTAGGGAATAGAAATCGTCGAACATCACCTTAGCTTCTTCAGCCAAGCACTTGAAGCCTTGCGAGAGCACCGCAGCATCAACTTCTAGAACATGACTTTTCATGACCCCCAAGGTGTGGGTCACGGCGACAGCAGCACCTTCCATGAGCTTGTTCTCCAGAGTCAAATTGCGTGCCTCGGAAGCCTTGAGCTTGGCGTTGAGCTCTGCAACCTCTTCGTCCCGAGCTGCAAGCCGTCCTTCCAAATCCGAGCTTTTCTTCTGAAGCATCTTGATGCTCTTGGAATTGTCTATAGGATCAAAGGTGCAAAATCAACAATGGTTTGCAGTGTAAAGATGAAAGACAAAAACAAAAAAAAACACAAAATACCTTCTTTCTCGGCCTTCAGAAGGGCGACCTGGGCGTCCAGTCTCGTTGTTGATGCCTCTGCATCGCGAGCACGAGCACTTAGCAAGCGCCACTGCAGCTCAGTCGCAGAAAGCTGGGTGATGATTAGGCTTAAAGGCGTCGGGTCTGGCAAAGCAGCCACTAAAGATTGATTAGGAGATTTCTCTTTAGTGGACGGCTTGGTTGGAGAAGAGGATTGTTGGCATTTCTTAGCGTCACCACTAGATTAGTGATGGCACTAGAGATGCCTCATTGTAAATCTAAATGTTACATAGATTCTGCAAGTGCACAGAAGTACGTTGTAGCATTTCACCCGGGAGTATTCCCAAGTATCATTATCTGTTTATCTGCAGGGATAGCGTTTAGTTAAAGAGAGGTGCCATCCAATATATTTATTTACAACATCATTAATCTACCATAGTCTAGACAGGGGTAAATGATATGGAAGTGTAGGGGTAATGTGACACACAGAAGTTCATTGCTCATCATTAAGTAGTCTTAGTTAGTAATAGAACATTAGTAAAGATCACAAAGGGTTCATTAGCATCATACAAATGGAACTTGGATACACTGCACTACCCTATACAAACTCATACAAGGGACATATGCCAGAGGACATATTGAGGTTTCCAGTGGTTCCCTCATCAAGGGACGATAGGAGGACGTCTTATCATAAAGGCCTAATATCATCTCCCGAACGTGGAGGATTACAAAGGACGGACATGGCTGTCACCTCCTGTCGCGTACCTCTACTAATCCGTGGGGTAGCGATACCCTCAACAGTATTCCATATTCCAAACACCATATTTGCAATATGAAATACAACTCTATCTATCACGTTAATAAATACAGCAACCATAAGGCACATTAAGCCAATGTCATAGCATATGTCAACTCGAATAAGGTGCAAGACATAAGTAGTATATACTAAGTAAAATACAACTGAGGCATACAACATAAGTATGAAGATACTTCCATTAAGCTCAGAGTATTGCAAGTAAGTAAAGAGATACAAAAGCTAAACTCTAGAACTTACTAAGACTCCTCTGGAAGACCATCGGAAGCTCAACTAATAGAACTATCACTACTAAGACTAAGACTAAGCTTGTGGCAAATGAGAGCTCTTCTTCTGGTGTGTGCTTAGTACGATACCCTTTGCAGGTATTTATAGCATCCATAGGCGGTGGAGACTCGGCCAGAGGCAGTTGTGGCAGTTTGGAAGTGGGCCCAGGTCGGCCGAAGTGGGCACATCAGCCGACCCATGGATGCACTGTCTTGAGCATTGCACGGTTGAGATGAATTCTTGATGGCGGTTTACAGGTACTGGTCAAGGGAGGGGCGAAACGGCCGCAGGGCCAGGTCGGCCGACCTGACACTGCCGCCTTTCGGCCCCACTCTTCTCTGGTCGACTGCCATGTGGGTCCTTATGCTGGTTCCAGGTGGGTATACTCGTTTTGGGTGCATTTGAGTTGAGATGTGGGCCCTTCAATCCGTGGAAGTGACACGTGGCTCATCCTTCACCCTTGTCTTCAACCGACCATGATTCAGCGTCCATGATCATCCCTTGGTGTGCTTCTTGACCTGTGTGGAAGATTGGCTCGAACGGGGTTCAGGCCAAGTCGCCCGACCTAGCCAGGTCGGCCGACCTGGGCCTATGCCCGTTTTCCTCCATCTTTTGCATCGTGGTCCCTGTACTCAAATATATTCTATATATGCATGCACCAACATTATTTGAATACAAATATCTAAGTTATGCTTGATCTCTATTAGTTTTCTGAGCCTATTAACGGTTGGATTTTCGTTATAAGGGCCGTCAACAACTCCCCCAAGCTTAGCCCTTTGCTCGTCCGAGCAAAGGCTAGAACTTTTAGGCTTACTGGATCAGGAGTTGCTTCCTTATTACTCCTCAAAAGTACGAGCGGTTCAGCAAGATATTCTACCAAGAATTCTCGTCCCGAGCAAAGATTAGAACTTTTAGGCTCAGTGGATCAGGAGTTGCTTCCTCATTACTCCTCAAAAGTACCAGTGGTTCAGCAAGATATTCTACCAAGAATTGAATAAGCTGGTAAAATAAACTTCCCTTATTACCTTGGCCTCTCATGGGGCTTGTAGCTTCTCCTTGTCTTGGGCGGTTGGTAGCCAGAATGACTTAGACCAAGCACCTTGCCTTCTACCTTGCTTGACAATCAAACCGGAGGTTTTGGAGATTTTCAAAAAGGCAGAGTTCCTTAGGTGGTACTCTCGAGTCACTTAAGGTGTATTTCCTTACCAAGATTCTCTCTCAACTCTCATTTCACTCATTGAGGTGGGGTTTGAGCTAGGAGAGTTTTGTAGCTTATTTGCAGTGCACATATTGTAAAGCCAAAATCAGGATTCAAAGAGAAGTAAGTCATACTCTCAAACCAAGATGTGCACGTGTGTGGATGGCATGGTAAATGATAGCTCCTTTTTGCAGGTTCCTCTTCCCTAAATAGAGTTGCTTTTAGAGACATGGCTATTCTTTCTGAACAGAAAGCCTTCATATGCTCATTTTTTTTACATTCTTGGACATTCATGTGTCCATTTTTTTTCATCAGCCCATGTCTCTCTTTGCAATAAAGTTGGGGAAGAGTACCATACTTTCTGTGGAGCTTTTATTTGGTGGATGGATGAGTGTCATGCTCACTTCTAGAGTAGCAGTGTAACATGTAAATAGTGGCGTGTGCATGATCTTGGTTTTAAAAGCATGAATTAAGTCTCTAAGAATCACAATGATCTTGAAAACTCAATGCAACAACAAGTAGCTTTTGTAGGGGTTTAAACAATATGAGCTTTTGTAGGAATCTGAATCACTATAAGGAACTCTTTATTTTATTCTTTTTAAAAGAAAACTCTGGTTATCAAGTCTTGCCTGGTATGAACTTAAGGTAACTCAAGTCTTATCATATCATAGCCAACAACAACCTAGATTAGAGCTTGCATATGCTACCCATAGATGGACAAGATAACAGAAAAGATCATGCTCAACCAGCAAACTCAAAGCTTAGGAGAATAGAAGGTTGAAAAATAGGTACAAAAAAGAAATAAGAGCAACTATTCATCATATCCAAAATAAAGACTTTAGCAAAAACTTATGACATTCAGGGACTAACCTAGATAGCTCTCTTTTACTCACTTTATTCTGAAAGAAAAGTTTATTCATAAATGCTTACCTGAACTTACCTGGTTGGGGGGTCCTCCCCCAAGCTATTTTGTTGACACCGATGAACCTGTTGGTGCAGGACTCGTGTTTTACGTCGTCGAGTGATGATGTCTCCTTTATTGGATTAGCTTGAAGAAGCAGCATCTGACCCTGGAGATGAGGATACAGATGATTTAACACGCCATACCTGTTTTACCTTCTTCTGGCGGTCGTCAGCTTGATCCGGTGCCTTCTTTGCCTGTGCTTTTTCACCTCGTATAGGCTTCTTGTTCTTTGCATGATACCAGATGGGAAAGTCCTTTTCCCAGAACTTCTCCATGAACTTTATCAAGCTGTCCTTCTTTGGAGGTGTGACTTCCACCTCCTTGACATTCTGACTGTTCCTCCCATACTTGATTTTGATCATGGAGCATTGCTCCACTTTTGGCCTGAAGTCAAACTTCTCCTTCTTTCCATTAATGTGGAGCTGAATTTCTCCAGCACCCACATTAATGTGAGCGTCTGCAGTGCTCAAGAAGGGTCATCCAAGGATGAGCGACGAGTCGTTGCTCACATCCATGTCCAGCACCACGAAGTCAACAGGTATGAAGCAATCCCGGATGCGCACCGGAATATCCTTGGCTATCCCGTCCGAGTAGCGGACCGTAAAATCGGCCAACTGCAATCTCATGGGAGTCAAGGACAAGGTAGTATAGTTAAGGCGGTCAAAGACTACTTTGGCATGACGCTGACACTTGCTCTAAGTCGCAGAGTGCGTGCTCGAAGCGCTGGGTCTCGATAGTGCAAGTGATGTTAAGATACCCTGGGTCCTTCTTCTTTTCTGGGACCTTGTTCAAAATAGCTGCACTGCACTCCTCCATTAACTTTATGACCTCTGTACTTGGGAGCGGACATTTGTTGTTCAGTATGTCCTTCAAGTACTTGGCATAGGTCGGCACCTGCATAGCATCCAACAGTGGCACATGTATATTTCACTTTTGAATGACCTCTACGAACCTGGCGAATTGTTCGTCTGCCGATGGCTTCTTTTATTGTTGAGGAAACGACAGGACGTTGGTATCGTAGAACTCGTGGGGTGCAGTCCTTCCTGCTGATGCTAGCTCGGCTTCAGGCTCTTCTTCCACTGCTGGAATCTCCTTCCTTGGCTCTGTTGTCTTCCCTGCATGGTTAGGTGGGATTGGATCCCGAGTAGCCTTACCGCTCCTCGTAGAAATAGCCTTTACATTCTCAAAGGAAGAATCCGGTTGCCCGGGAATTCGTCCCTTGTCACCAGAAGGAACAACAACGGCTAGCTGAGCTAACTGAGTTTCTAGAATTTTGTTGAAGCTCAGCTGGCTTTGGAAGGTGGAGGACAAACTTTCTATTTTAGAGTTTATGCCCTCCAGAGCCTTATCGTTAGCAGCAAGCCTCTTAGAAATAGATTCGTCGATCTTGGCCTGACCAAGGACCAGATCTTTCAGAGAGGGTTGGTTAGAAAAGGAGTTGTTATTATTACCTCCCTGGTAGAATGGGCGTTGCTGATTCCAGTTCCCTTGAGGCCGGTACCCGTTGTTGTCGTTTACGAACTGTATCTCCTCTTGTGTCTCGAGGCAGTTGTTCCCCGAGTGGCCGGTTTCTCCATAGACTTCACACGTCATGCGTGAATCCAGTGGCCCTTCATTGTTGGCACCCCCATCCTTGGTGCAGTCATCAAGGCATTTCATGATGAGGTCCATCTTGGCGGCCAACATGTCCACCTCCTTTACTGTGTGCATACCGCACTTGCGCCCCTGAAGGCGGTCGTCATTCCAGGCTTGGTTTGACACCATCTTCTCTATGAGCAATTTGGCAGCGGCCACAGTCAAGGAGAGGAATGCCCCTCCAGCAGCAGCGTCCATGTGTTCACGGGCTGTCTGGGATAGCCCATGGTAGAAGTTCTAGAGCAGGAGCCATTCTTGCATACCGTGGTGTGGGCATGCCAGGACATAGTCCTGGAAACGATCCCACGCCTCCGATATAGTTTCTCCGGACTCTTGCTGGAAGCTGGAAATTCTTCCCTGAAGGGTATTGGTTTTCCCAATGCGTTGGAGCATTTCGTCCACGTGTTCACCGCATCACGGT
>CM014276.1:19196258-19216163 GCA_004135705.1 Alloteropsis semialata
TTGGCCTGTTACGTTTACGCACCTGATCCCCGATAGCCATAGTCCATAGCGCAGGGAGCTGGGCCGCGTGCACGCGTAGGAGCGTAGGCGTACGGAAGAGCCGAGGTTTCACGGATTAAGGCGTGTGCTCCCCGAGTACTTTAGCAACTTTTTAAAGCTCGCGGAATTGACGAAGTTAATCGATTGATACTTATCTTGGCGAAAGGTTCGAGTCCCGGAGGATTCCTTCTCTGTCAGGTATGCCAAAGGAGAGGCAGGCAAAGCGGTGTCGTATCTGAGATGCGGCGTCAGGAATAGTGTTTCCGTGATTGCACAGGGCGCTCCCGTGGTCGAGTGGAGCCAAAGGCGATAAGGGTGACCTGTGCATTTTGGGCTGAAGGGGAGACGCGTGGCGCGGAATCCGCGCTCGTCATCGTGGAGGAAACCTCTTGTGCTCCGGTGACTAGGGGCTATAAATACCCGCCGGGGAGCCTGAGCTGCTACCCAAGAGCGAATAGATATAGGATCCTTGCGATCAACATGCCGGAGGCTCATTGTTGGGTTTATCCACCAGGGAGAGTTCATGGAGTCAGCATGGTATGGTGCTAGAAGAGTGCTTGCGAAGGTCCTGAGGCGTTGATCAGCGTGTGAGTGCTGTCCCGTTCACCCCCGCATTCCCATGTGACGAGGGCCATGTGGGGTGAAATGCTTTGTAGAGCAAGGGGTAGCGGAAGGCATTCGCTATCAACCCTCCGCCGGCGCTGTCCCGTAAACGGCTGCAGTGGTGCTACAAGAGAGCTTGCGAGGAGCTCATATGGACCAAGCTTGCTTCGGATGTAGCACTAGGCGCAGGGACGAGTGGCCCAGGCCGTCATCTTGGCGGCTGATGTGTTTGGTCTTTGTAATCGGCGTAAGTCCGGCTCCGTTGTAACTGTATTTCCTGTAAAAGGACTGCATTTTTTGTCTGTCGCAATTTGTTCGCAGCATCAGTTCCCGAGCGTTTCGGGGCTGATCGAGCCCGCATGGCACGCTGCTTTTGATGTGGCGCCAGCCCCCGAGTCCGAGTGCCGGTCGAACCTTAGCGGTACGCCTTCAGTTCTGCAGTGTTGGCTTCCGAGTGGTTCGGAGCTAATCGAGCCCGAGAGGCGCACTGACTTAACCGTGGCGCCAGCCCCCGAGTAGGAGCGCTGTTCGAGCCTTAGCGGCACGCCACTTGATCTGCAGTGTTGGCTCCCGAGTGGTTCGGGGCCAATCGAGCTCGAGAGGCACACTGGCTTAATCGTGGCACCAGCCCCCGAGCGTGGGAGCTGTTCGAGCCTTAGCGGCACACCACTGGGTTTGCAGCGTTGGCTCCCGAGTGGTTCGGGGCCAATCGAGCCCGAGGGGCACACTGGCTTTGTTACGGCGCCAGCCCCCGAGCGTGGGAGCTGTTCGAGCCTTAGCGGCATGCCGACTTCTTTGTCTTGGTCGAGTGCTTTGGAGTCGTTTTTTACAGTTGACGCCCGGCGCGTAACGGAAGGCGGAGCGCCCAACGGCTCTTTTTACCGTTTCGCCCGCCCCCGCTAATCGCGTTATCTCGCGGTAATTTCGGGCATCAAGGCACGCTATAAAGGGTGAGGGTTAGACCCGGAGGGAAATCTTCCCATTCCCAGATCCGTCCTCCCTGTTCTTCGCTTTCCATCCCGCCGCCACCAAAGCTCCCATTGCTCGTCAATCCGTTGTGCGATCTTAACCACCACGGGGAGCGTAGCCTCGCTGATGCGATCGAAGACCCCTGCCGTTAGATCCATGGCGGGGAGGAAGAAGCTCACCGGCGTCCCCAAGTCTGACAAGATCCCCTCCCCTGTCCTCGCGTGGGTGCGGGGGAAGGTGACCACAGAGATGCTGGAGATGGTGGAGCGGAGCATCCTGACGTCTCAGGCCATGGCGGAGTGGCGGCCGAGCGCCGGAGAGGTGTTCCAGTCGGAGAACTCCGGCGGGCTGGTCCTTTTCAAGCCTTTCTTCGAGGCGGGACTCGGCTTGCCCACAGGGGCATTCTTCCGAGGGTTGCTGCACTACTACGGGATCGAGGCCATCAACCTCAACCCCAACTCCATCATGGCGATCTCGGTCTTCATCCACCTCTGCGAGGCGTATCTGGGGATCTCTCCCCATTTCAACTTGTGGAGGTATTTGTACTGGCTGAAGCCCCAGCCAAGTGAGGAGAAGATGGTGGTGGTTGGAGGCGCTGGATTTACGCTGCGTCAAGGGCGGAAGGACGAGTACTTCGACATCGCCCTCAACACCTCCAGCAAAGGATGGAAAGCCGAGTGGTTCTACGTCGGGAACCACGAGCCGGCGATCCCCTGCCACACCGGAGAGCGGCCGAAGGTTAGGGATTGCTGGAATGAACTTTCTGACGCCTCCGAGATGGATGAGGTGGACGAGCTCCTTGTGTTGATCAAGGAGCTAAAGGATCAAGGCTTGACGGCGATTGGTATCGCCTGCAACTTCAGCAGGCGGCTGATCCAGCCGATCCAGGAGCGGAAGCACCCGAGCTACGAGTACTCGGGCCGGGATGATCCTACTCGGGTTGCCAACCGCACCATGAGCAAGGAGGAAATGAAGGCGCGTGTCGGCGGGTTCTTCCTCGGCCACGTGTCGGAGAAGGACCAGCCGCGCCCTTTTTCACTGAAGAGGCCTCCACCACCGGTAAGTTGCCATTCCGAGTGCTTTTTGAATGTTCTTTCTTGACGTAATTTCTGATTTCGTCTGTTGGCCGTCTGATTCTGCGTCTTCTCTTGCGTAGGATCGAGTCTTCGAATACTTCTCTGCTGCCCCACTTCCAGAAGACTTCCCGAGGAAAGTGATTCTGGAGGAAGCGCCTCCGGCTGCTCAGGGCGGCACTCGGGCAGAGGGGGCGGTTGATCCGCCTGCTCCCCGTATATGGGCACCGAGTGACACGGAGGGCTCTCTGAGTCCTTCGGATGAGGAGGTGGTGGAGGACCGTCCGCGGAAGCGCCGGGCGGCCGTGGCGAAAAGGAATTATCGCGGGGGCGGCGTTTCCAAGCGGGCGGTGGCCGTTGACGATGGGGCGGCCGACGACTCGGCAACGTTGTCGGATGAAGCGCCCTCCGTCCGGGATGCAGTGGCGGGTACGGTGCCGCCGCCTCCCAAGCGGAGGCGCACGAAGAAGGTGACGGCGAATAAATCGGACGCGCAGCCGGCTCAGCGACCGTCTGCGGGTTCGGACGCCGATGTTGACGAGCCGGGACGTCCTTCCCCGGCCGTCATGGAGGAAGAGGAGAAGGACGAGGCGGTGCCTGACGACGTGTTCCAGGAGTAGGAGCACGCCCGGGCCATGGGCGTCTCGATGGAGGAGAGGCGGCGCAGGGTGGCGGAGACGCTTGTGCAGGCCACGGCGAATGCAAGGCCAGTCTCCGATTTGGGGACCAGGCCAATCCTCATGGCGGCTTCGGCGCAGCGGCGTCCTAAGCTCCCTGTCTTCCGGCCCCGAGTTGTGGTGATGAAGAGTACTCGGTGAGTTGTCGGTCTTCGCGTTTCTTCTTGTTATCATTTATCTCCGAGTTCTTGTTTTACCTTCCGAGTGCTTTTTTCAGCAATGCCTCCAATCTGGACGGTGAGGCGGCCAGCGGGAGGGCTCCTTCAACTGATGTCCCGCGAGGCCCGAGTGCTCCCCCGGCCGCACCTGCAGGCCAGTCATCCTGGGGTGCTACGCCCGAGGTGACGAACTCGGCCGATGGGCCGGGAGCGGCGCGGACGGCGGAGGTCCCAGTCAGGCCTGACCCGGAGGTGGTAGTGGAGGTGCCGGCGGCCGACGACGATACGGCGATTACTCCAAGTGTCACTGGGGATCCTGACGTGGACACGGTGATCCAGTCTTTGCCCGTAGGCGCGGGCGACATTGCTCGGGGAGAAGCCCAGGAGGAGGATCTGCCGAAGCAGTCGGACACCTCGGGGACCATTACTGTCCCCGGGGTTGACGCCATGGCGGAGAAGGAAGGCTCGGTGATCGCCGAGCTTCAGATTGCTGTCGACCACGCCCAGCGCCTTACAACGGTTAGATTCCTCCCCTGTCTTGTTGATCCTTTCTTTTTCTTTATTGGTTTTCTGAGTTCTTCGCCTTTTCGGATGGCTGTAGAAATTGGCTACGCTCCGGCAGTCGCACCTTGTGCAGACCCAGGACGCGGAGTCGGCGCTTCGGCGTGCGGCGAAGGCGGAGGCAGAGCTCAAACGGGTCAAGCGTCAGCGTGACGCTGCCAAGAAGAGCTTGAACGACGCTATCGTGGAGCATCGACACAGTCTTCATCGTAAGGCCCTCTCCTTGTAGTTCCCGAGTAGTTGCTGAACTGTGGGACTTTACCGTGTTGTCTTCATCCTGACCGAGTGCTTCCTTGCCTTTCCAGAGAAGGAGATGGAGAGGGACCGTCACATCAACGAGCTGAAGGAGCTGCGATTTGCGAACGCAACTCTGCGGCAGTCGGAGGAGGTGATGGCAGGCAAGTTGAAGCAGGAGCAGGACTTCCGGAAAGGTGCGGACATGACGATGCTCCAGGCCATGTATACAATTCAGAATAACTCTCAAATCATAACAGGCTTGGAGCAAGATCTGACATCGGCGCATCTGGCCCTGACGGAGGTCAACGAGGCGGCGAGGGACCTGCTGGACTCCGTGGCCCCGGAGGAGGGTGAGCCGACTGCCTTAGTCGCGCGTCTTCAAGCTGCGCCAATCCGCATCACCGAGCTGATCAAGGAATCGGCCGTTGTGTGTGCGAACGACGCCTTGGCGCGTGTTCGGACACTATACCCGCGGATTGACCTTGCGCCGGTTGGCGATGGGGTGGCGGCGGACGCCACGACGGAGCAGGTTGATGCGGCGATGGCTGAAGCTCGCCCAATCGCCGAGAAAGTTGGCGAGGCTCTCAAGTTTGAGTAGAGCCCTGTATTCTGTAGCAGAGTAGTGTAAACTTTTGTATATACAAGTAGTCAGAAACAAGTAAAACAAGAATGTTGGATACTTTATTTTATGTGTTAATGTTGCCCGAGTAGCTTTTGGCTGAAATGTGCTTTTTCCTTTGCTTCACTTATCCTAAGTTCATAACGTCGAGAGCAGATCCCGTGCACGTGTAGAAGGCTTAGGCGTCGTTCCAGGCCCAGTTACACAGCATTTAGCTAAGAACTACTCGGGAACGGAGTGATTCCGAGAGGTTTTGCAAGGAAAACAAATATACGAAGGGAAAGGCATATACTATTATTGAACTTTGTGATACATAGCTTTTCATGGGTAGAATCGGCGTAAATGCTCTATGTTCCACGGGTGTGGGACCTCGGTGGCATCCTCATATTGGAGATGAAAAGTACCCAGACACATGACCTGAGTCACGATGAACGGGCCTTCCCATGGGGCGGAGAGTTTGTGAACCCCTGCTGTGGATTGCACTCGGCGTAAGACGAGGTCACCAATGTTGAAGTCCCGTTGCTGGACGTTCTTGTCGTGGTAGCGTCGGAGTTGTTGCTGGTAGCGCGCGTGTTGTATGAGCGCGTTAACTCGGTGTTCTTCGATGGAGTCTAGGTCCACCTCGCGAGCTGCCTCTGCTTCGCCTTCGTCGTAGTTATCGATGCACGGTGATCCAAAAGCGATGTCGGTGGGGAGGATTGCCTCGGAGCCGTAGACGAGGAAGAATGGAGTATGACCTGTTGCACGACTCGGCTGAGTCCTGAGTCCCCAAATGACTTGTGGTAGCTCTTGGTGCCACCGTCCGGCGAATTTCTTCAATGGGTCGAAGACCCTTGCTTTTAGTCCTTGGAGTATCATGGCGTTGGCTCGTTCCACCTGTCCGTTACATCTGGGATGGGCGACGGAGGCGTAGTATACATCGATACAGCTGTTCTCGCAAAAGTCCCAGAAGGCAGACCCGGTGAACTGTGTCCCCAAGTCGGTGATGATCCTGTTAGGGACGCCGAAATGGTGGGTGATCTCTTCGATGAAGGCGGCGGCTTGCTTTGATGTTGGAGTTCCGACGATGGCCTTGTACTCTATCCATTTGGAGAATTTATCAATGGCGACGAGAATGTGAGTGTAACCTCCCGGGGCTGCTCTGAATGGTCCCACCATGTCCAACCCCCAACAAGCGAATGGCCATGAGGGCGGAATGGTGCGTAGAGCTTGGGCCGGGAGATGTTTCTGCTTGGCGAAGAATTGGCACCCCTGGCACCGGCAGACGAGTGCCTTGGCATCGGACACGGCGGTGGGCCAGAAGAACCCGGCTCGGTATGCTTTCCCGACTAGTGTTCCTGCGGCGGCGTGGCTTCCACAAACTCCCGAGTGGATGTCATCAAGGATCTGGAGGCCGACTTCTTTCGTGACGCATTTGATGAATACTTGATTTGTGGCGGCTCGTCTGTACAAGGCGCCACCGACCACCACGTAGTTTTTGCTTCGGCGTTCCAGGATCTTTCGCTCCGTGGGGTCCTTTGGCACCTTGTTGTATGCGAGGAAATCTATGAACTCGGCCATCCAGTCTTCTTCTTCGGCGTTAATGGCCAGCACCTCGCAGAGTTCCGGGGCAGGCTCTGGCTCGTCGCCCAACTCTTTAACCGAGGGTTTGAGGAGGCCTTGCACGAACACTCCCCCTGGAACTTCTGCGCGGGTGGATCCCAGCTTGGCGAGTGCATCAGCGGCGAGGTTGTTTTCCCGTGGGACGTGATGGTACTCAACTCCGTAGAATTTCCCCTCCTGCTTGTGCACTGCCTCGCAATAGGCGTTCATCCGCTCGCTGTGGCGATCCCACTCTTTGTTCACCTGGTTTATAACAACAGCAGAGTCGCCATAGACCAGGAGCCTCTTTATGCCTAGTGAGGTGGCGATGCGGAGCCCGTGGAGAATTGCTTCGTACTCGGCGGCGTTGTTGGTGACAGGGAAACAAATTTGGAGGACGTATCGGAGCTGTTCCCCTTTCGGCGAGATGAAGAGTACCCCGGCCCCTCCTCCGTCGATCATCAGGGAGCCGTCAAAGTACATCTTCCAGTGTTCGCCGCTGGTGTCTTCTTTCGCGTCCTGGCTCTCGGTCCATTCGGCGACGAAGTCGGCGAGGATCTGTGACCTGATGGCGGTGCACGGGACGAAGTCTATGATGAAGGAGGCGAGCTCGATGGACCACTTGATGATTCGCCCCGTGACGTCTCTGTTGTGGAGGATTTCCCCGAGTGGAAATTGCGTGACCACCTTGATGCGATGCGCTTAGAAGTAATGTCGGAGTTTTCTTGACGTGATCAGCAGTGCGTAGAGTAGCTTCTGCACCTGGGGATAGCGAGACTTGGATTCGCTGAGTACTTCGCTCACGTAGTAGACTGGTCGCTGCACTCGTTGCACCTTTCCTTCTTCCTCCCTTTCCACGACGATGACGGTGCTCACCACGTTGGTCGTGGCAGCGATGTACAGGAGTAGCGTTTCGTCGTTATGCGGAGCGGCGAGTACTGGTGGATTGGAGAGGTAGTTCTTGAGGTCGGTGAAAGCTTGCTGCGCCTCTTGGTTCCACTCGAACCTGTCGGTTTTCTTGAGGATCTTGAAGAACGGCAAGCCCTTATCCCCCAGCCGGGAGATGAATCTGCTCAAGGCCGCCATGCAACCAGTCAGCTTTTGGATCTCTTTCTTCCCAGTCGGCGGTTTCATCCTCCTGTATGGTGTCTATCTTCTCTGGGTTGGCTTGAATGCCTCTGTTGCTGACGATGAAACCGAGTAGTTTCCCTTTGGGTACGCCGAAGACGCACTTAGTCGGGTTCAGTCTCCAGTTGAGCCTGCGGAGATTGTTAAACGTTTCGGAGAGGTCGGCGATGAACTCGGCTTCGATCTTTGTCTTGATGACTATGTCGTCGACGTAGGCCTCGGCATTGCGGCCGATCTGAGTGCCCAGGGTCAAGTTAATGGCCCTCTGGTAGGTGGCTCCGGCGTTGCGGAGGCCAAACGTCATCTTGGTGTAGCAGTAGGCACCGATCGGAGTTATGAAGGACGTCTTCTCCTGGTCTTCTTCTTTCAAGGCGATCTGATGGTAGCCGGAGTAACAATCAAGGAAGCATAAGAGTACGCATCCGGCGGTGGAGTCAACGACTTGGTCGATGCGGGGTAGGACGAAGGGGTCCTTAGGGCAGTGCCTGTTGAGATCCGTGTAGTCAACACACATTCTCCATTCATTATTCTTTTTTCTTACAAGGACTGGGTTAGCGAGCCAGTCAGGGTAAAAGACTTCTCTAATGAACCCGGCAGCTAACAGCCTTGTAATCTCTGCCCTAATGGCCTCCTTGCGGTCCTGCGCGAAGCGTCGAAGCTTTTGGCGAACTGGCTTGGCGTTCGCGTCAACCTTCAAGGAGTGCTCGACCACCTCCCTCGGAACACCCAGCATATCTGATGGAGTCCATGAAAATATATCGGCGTTGTCCCAGAGGAAGGTGACGAGCGCGCTTTCCTATTTGGGGTCGAGCCCTGATCCGATCAGGGCGGTTTTGGAGGAGTCGGAGAGCCCAAGTGAGATAGCGCGCACTTCTTCAGCCGGCTGCATTGTGGTCGGTGCGGCTCTTCGCTTGGAGGACTCGGGGATGGAGCCCGGGTCTCCTTGGAAGGTTCTTGCCTCGTGGACCACCTCCATCTGCAGCACGCTGCGTTCGATGCCGGTGCAGAGGTGGAGCCCTTCTTTGTCACAGCGCTTGGAGATGTGGACGTCACTGCGGATGGAGAGGACGTCGTTTGGTGCTGGCATCTTCATCAGCAGATACGTGTAGTTGGGGATCGCCATGAACTTGGCGAGCGCTGGTCTCCCCAGTATGGCGTGGTAGGCGGTGGTGAAGTCGGCGACCTGGAAGTTAAGGTACTCGGTCCTGAAGTTGTCCTGATCGCCGAAGGTGACGGGCAGAGCAATCTGCCCGAGTGGTTTGGAGCCCTTGCCCGGGATCAGCCCGTAGAACGGGTGGAGAGAAGGAGTCAGGGCGTCGAGGCCGATGCCCATGTCCCTCAGCGTTTGGGCGAAGATGATGTTGAGCCCGCTCCCACCGTCGACGAGTACTTTGGTGAGGCGGGCGTTGTGCACGATCGGGCTGAGTACCAGCGGGTACTCGCCCACGTCGGAGACCTGGAACCACTGGTCCTCCCTGGAGAAGGTGATCGGCTGCTCGGACCAGCGGAGTAGTTGGATCGGCGATGTGTAGCAGGAGAATATCTCCCGGTCACGTACTTTCTCCCGGCGCTTGTCGTCTACGGGCGGCGGTCCTCCGAGGATGAAGTTCACCTGCCTGTCGACGTTCGGGAAAGCAGGGTTCGCGGGAGCCCCTTTCCCCTTGTCGCCTTTGTCGTCGTCTCGTGGCGGCAGCTTCCCCTCCTTTTTCTTGTAGGCGTCGGCGAGCCCCATGCAGTCGATCATGCGATGTTTGGACTGCTTGTGGATGGGGCAGGGTCCTTGGAGCATCTTCTCGAAGTCAGTGCTGAAGTTGGACCGCGGGCGAGGGCCGCTACGATCCATGGCGGCGACGGTGAAGTCTCTCGAGCGCTTCCGGTCATCCCTCCTGCTTGGTTCAGGTCGGAGGCGGCGTGTGTCCTCCTTCTTCGAGCGGTCTTCTCGGCGAGGGGGACAATCATCGTCCCGAGTGCTTTTCTTGCCGTAGTGGAGGCGGACGGCCTCCTTGGCGTTCGCCATCTTGTTCACCCGGCCAAAGAACTCGCCGGAGGTCTTTGGCATGTCCTCGCAGAGGCGCTCGAAGACGACGGAGTCGGCGAGGCCATCGAGGAAGTAGCTGATGATCTCGGACTCGGAGCAGCCGGGAACTAAGTTCCGGTTCTCCATATACCGGTCGGTGTAGTCGCGGAGGCTCTCCCCACGGTTCTGCTTCACCTTGCCCAGGTCCCAGGCGGTGCCTGGTCGGATGGAGCTCCCCTGGAAGTAGCTCTTGAACTTGTCGCAGAGGGTCCCCCAGCTGTCGATGGAGCCGGGCTCAAGGCTGTGAAGCCAGGTCAGCCCCACCTTGGTCATGGCGACGGGAAAGTAGGCGCACATGGAGTCGTGGTCGCCTTTTACTGCGCGGATGGCGATGCTGTACGTCCGGAGCCACATCGTCGGGTCCGCCTTCCCGTCATATTTTTCTATGCCTGTAGGTTTGAAGTTAGCAGGCATTCTAATGGATCTTACTCGGGCAGTGAATGCCGGGAAGCCATCGCAGTCGTTGAGGTTCTCGACGTCCACGTGTCCTGAGTCGGCGGAGCAGTCTTCCGGGGTGTGAGCCCGGGGTGGCCTGTCTTGTCCGAGTGGAGGCCCGTACTTGCGGTCGAACTCTCGGCGGCGTGCGGCCTCAGCGGCCTCAAGCTCTCGGCGTTGGCGCGCGTCGCGATCCAGCCCTGGGGGGCCGTGTTCACGATTGTACTCGGCGCGCCGTCGGAGCTCTTCCTCGTCCCTTCGCCGATGACGGTCGTCGAGGTTCCTTCGGAGATCGCGGTTGCGGAGTTGTTCGCGGAGATCCCGGGGCTGGTCAACCACGCCATGATCAGCTTCTCGGCGGCTGGCCGACTTGGAGTGGCGAGATGAGGAGGCAGGAGCCCTCTGGGCATTGATCATGCCCGCGGCTGCAGTCAGCCTGGCCTTGATCCGGTTGAGCTCCGGGGTTTCCGGGATCCCTTCCAGTTCCTGGTGCGCGGCGGCGAGGTTGGCTGACGGGGTGGCGTAAACACCCACGCCGCCAATTTCTTGGATGAAGTCGTCTTGGAGATTACGCGTGACCCTGGGGTTTCGGCGTTCTCGCCGCGCGTCGCGGCGTCGTTGCTTCGCACCATTGCACCCGATCCTGGCATCACGATGCGCTTGATCCTCGCCTTGGACCGTTGGCTCGTCGGCGGATATGTCGGAGACGAACATCTCCCGCTTGGCAGGCATGATCCTCTTATTTGGAGGGAGGACACGTGTCACCTGCGGGAAAGTCGGGGTTGGTTCAGGTGGAGTCGGCGTATCCTGAGGATGAGGATGCTGTGTCGCCGCAACGTTCGGAGCAGATCCAATCTGGGTGGTCGTGACGTGATCGACCGCCCTGACCGCATCTGGGGAGTAGTCGGCGTTCACGCGTTTGCCGAGTGCTTGCTGGTAGACGGCCCCGCTGTTCCCGAGTCCCAGCGGGAATCGTGTCGGCGAGGCGATGCTCCGACGAGCAGATTCGGTGAGTTCGATGCATTCACCGATGGAAGCGATGGCGTGGTCCATGTCCGCCTCGAACCGGCGTTGGCGTGCAGCCCATCGGCGCCTTCGCTCCTCGGGCGTCTACTGCACCCTACGTGGCTGAGGCGGAGTGGACGAAGCAGTCGGCGGTATAGGACAAAGCGTGTTCCCCTCGGATGGCGGGAGAACGACACCGGCCGTCGCGGTCGCCGAGTTGTTGGCGATGGTTGGCGACGGAGCGGTGATGGTGACGATCCCGTCTGGCGTAGCGTCAAGTCACGGCGCTGTCTCCTCCGGGGTGGCGTCACGGGTGAAGGAGAGCTCTCCCTCGGGTCCGGCGGTGAAGACCATGGATCCGAAGAAGAACATAGCCCCCTCAACGATGGAAATCTTCACGGATGCCGGCGTGATGACGGCAGAAGTGGATGCCATCGAGCTTGCAGATTGATCTCGTTGATCAACCCCTACCTGGCGCGCCAACTGTCGGATGTTTGGACCCGGCAGTCCACACAGGGTAGCCTACGTGGTTGATTTGTTGAGGACAGATCGAGGATCAGAAGCCGATGGTAACACAAGACGCAAGGATTGAACAGGTTCGGGCCGTCGAGATGACGTAATACCCTACGTCCTGTGTTGGGGGTGATTGTATTGCTGTGTATGAAGTTCCTGAAGGATCTCCGTAGTTGGGTTCTGTCCTAGGTTGAATGATTGCTCGTAATGTCGTGTCCTGGAGGGGGGGTCTCAAGGCGCCTTATATAGTCCGGCTGCCTTGAGTTACAAGTCGGCTAGAGATCGTAACCTACCCGAAATACAAGGATGCGATCCTATAACGATTACATATATCTTTCCCTATAATTCCGGCTAGTTTATCTTGATCTCCGAGCTTCTTGCGGGATACGCCGCCTGCTTCCTTGCCGCGCGCGCCGTCGCGCCCATCCGGCTCGTCCGACTGGTGGGCCTCCCGACTGGTGGGCCACCCAGTCTGACAAACCGATCCAGTTGCACTCGGACTGGGCCGCCCCTTGCTGGTTGGGCCAATCCGCCTTCTGGGTACCCCTGGGGGTCTACCCCCGACACATTTCTTAGCGTCACCACTAGATTAGTGATGGCACTAGAGATGCCTCATTGTAAATCTAAACATTACATAGATTCTGCAAGCACACAGAAGTACGTCGTAGCATTTCACCCGGGAGTATTTTCGAGTATCGTTATTTGTTTATCCGCACGTAAAGCATTTAGTTAAAGAGAGGTGTCATCCAATGTATTTATTTACAACATCATTAATCTACCACAGTCTAGACAGGGGTAAATGATATGGAAGTGTAGGGGTAATGTGACACACAGAAGTTCATTGCTCATCATTAAGTAGTCTTAGTTAGATTTAGAACAGTAGTAAAGATCACAAAGGGTTCATTAGCATCATACAAATGGAACTTGGATACACTACACTACCCTATACAAACTCATACAAGGGACATATGCCAGAGGACATATTGAGGTGTCCAGTGGTTCCCTCATCAAGGGACGACAGGAGGATGTTTTATCATAAAGGCCTAATATCATCTCCCGAACGTGGAGGATTACAAAGGACGGACAGGGCTATCACCACCTGCCGCCTACCTCTAGTAATCTGTGGGGTAGCGATACCCTCAACAGTATTCCGTATTCCAAACACCATGTTTGCAATATGAAATACAACTCTATCCATCACGTTAATAAATAGAGCAACCATAAGGCACATTAAGCCAATGTCATAGCATACGTCAACTCGAATAAGGTGCAAGACATAAGTAGTATATACTAAGCAAGTAAAATACAATTGAGGCATACAACATAAGTATGAAGATACTTCCATTAAGCTTGGAGTATTGTAAGTAAGTAAAGAGATACAAAAGCTAAACTCTATAGAACTTACCAAGACTCCTCCAGAAGACCTTCAGAAGCTCAACTACTAGAAATATCACTACTAAGACTAAGCTTGAGGCAAAGTAGAGCTCTTCTTCTGGTGTGCGCTGAGTATGGTGCCCTTTGCAGGTATTTATAGCATCCATAGGCGATGGAGATCCAGCCAGAGGCGGTTGTGGCAGTTTGGAAGTGGGCCCAGGTCGATCGAAGTGGGCATGTCGGCTGACCCTTGGATGCACCGTCTTGAGCATTGCAAGGTTGAGATGAACTCCTGATGGCGGTTTACAGGTACTGGTCAAGGGAGGGGTGAAATTGCCGCAGGGCCAGGTCGGCTGACCTGGCACCGCCGCCTTTTGACCCCACTCTTCTCTGGTCGACTGCCATGTGGGTCCTTATGACGGTTCCAGGTGGGTATACTCATTTCGGGAGCATTTGAGTTGAGGTGTGGGCCCTTCAATCCGTGGGAGTGACACGTGGCTCATCCTTCACTCTTGTCTTCAACCGACCATGATTCAGTGTTCATGATCATCTCTTGGTTTGCTTCTTGACTTGTGTGGAAGATTGGCTCGAACGGGGTTCAGGCCAGGTCGCCCGACCTAGCCAGGTCGGCCAACCTGGGCCTGTGCCCGTTTTCCTCTATTTTTTGCACCGTGGTCCCTGTACTCAAATATATTCTATATATGCATGCACAAACATTATTTGAATACAAATGTCTAAATTATGCTTGATCTCTACTAGTTTTTGTGCCTATTGACGGTCGGATTTTCGTTATAAGGACTGTCAACAAGGATGCATGTTTTGGGGACCTATAGACCAAGAAAGAGCAAAATAAGCATATATTTCATGAAACCATTTGGATGCTAATCAAACTGGTTTAAGCTCTTACTCGGTCATCGGGAAAGTAACTTGGAATCTCTTCTGTGAACCAAAAGAAGGCTTTGGTGGTGTTCGGGCGGCACGAGTTTCCTGATGAGAAACCTCCCGAACACGTTTAAGTTTGTTTACGCATGCAAAGTTTGCAAATAAATGCTCGAAAACAATCATGCTAGGTACCTGGTCTCCAGGGCGAGGCGGGTCACGCATGACGGGCAGTTCGGTGGCACCTGGTGCCCCAAGAAAACCCAATCCAGTAGTTTGTTTCTCCGAACTCGCGCCCTCAAGCGTTTGCTAGAGCGAGACGGGACGGTGACTTTGGTACTGGTCGGGGCTTTCTTTTCCTGGCCAGACGGCTGATCGGGCACTTAGGCTAAGGGACCTTGTCACCCTGGGCTAAAGGAGTTTTCGCCTCATCTTCCTATTCAGGGCGGCAGCGCTGCTCTATTCCTAGATGCAATGTAAATGCTAACAAGGCCTATAAAACTAAATGATGATGGTCCGCGATCAAGTCTAAACACCATGTTTACACAAGACCGTAAAAGGAAAATGCCCCAGGAAGCATTGACATGGATATGAAAGCATTCATCATAAAGTTTCGTGAAAGATCCAATCTAACAAATGCATGATGGAATGATGGAATGGATGCAAAATGCAAATGCAAAGAGTTAGCAAAAACAAGCGTTAGCAAGGTTTGAAAGGTCTTTAAATTTTGTTCCACAATCAATTCATTCAGAAAGTTATTGCTTAGAGTGACAAAGCATTGTCGACAAGAAAATCATTCATCGAAAAGAACCGAACAACCTAGCTGATGAGGTTTAGGGGAAGGTTCATGGGTATCCTATATTTTTGGCTTGAAACAAGAATTTTGAAGAGAGAAGCCAAGTTTAGAAAATCTACCTATGGTGGTCGAAAACAAAAAAGAAAAATAAAGTTCATTTCATTGGGTGGAAAACAAAACCTATGGTTTTAGGATGGCTATAGGTATGAAAGATTTTCCTAAGGGTTTAGGATCTCGTAGGGAGGCTAGTCAAAGTTTTCAGTTAGTACAAGGAATAGAGATTGACTTGGCTAATATGAATGGCGTAGCAAGCCGATCAACACACGTCAATCCTATCCTTGTTGGCTCCGGTTTTTGGCGGAGGTGATAGGAAGGCTTAGGTGGGTTTAACAAAAGGTTAGATCAAAACAAATATGCAATGCAATGCAAGGGTGAGAACAACATGGCATGAAGTGAACACGAGGTGAAAGAACAAAATGATATGACATGATATGGTGGTCTAAAATCAAAATAGAAGTTAGCCTAAGTTAACTAGCCACAAGTTTATAATCAAAAGGTGGTGCCATACTTCATATTTCTCTCTAAAAAGACACAAAGAAAAAGACTCTAAACACTACTAGCAATAGGCACACAAAAGGGTCTACAAGTTTTCTAAGATCAAATAACAAAGTGCTCTCTCAATAACATTTAGATCATACAACATAAAGTTGTGGCATTTATTAGAGCAATGGTACAATGTTACTTGATGATTCGATTAAAGAGCACAATATAGACCGTCATCTTATATAGATAATAAACAAAAGATCGGGTTGCCTCCCGCAAAGTGCTTCATTTAAAGTCATAGAGCTAGACTTCTCACGTACCTTCTCATTGTTGTGAGGAAAACATGGTCCTTCGTGCGAGAATCTGAAGTATCCATGCAGCTTGATGTTGCCTTTTGTAATCCATCATGATTTACTTCTACCATCTTCATGAATTGAATGTCGCCAGCTTGTGTCTTCATATGCCAATATTCTTGGGGGGTCTTTCTTTTGTTCTAAGCTTCTGAATTTGATCATGTATGTTCGATGAAAGCATTTCTCAAGCTCCTCTTTATTGTTGTCATCGTTATCTCCTCTATCTTGTTCTCATCACGTTGCTCCTGCCTCTTCTTCATGGATTTTCCCCTGTATCCAGAATAGAATATATACCAAAATATAGATCTAATGAAAAGTTTATGAAATTACCTTTCCAACAAGTGGTCATTCATCTTAAACAGAGTTCAAATAAGAGAGTTATGGCCATTTCACTTCAGCGCTGCATGCTGTCCAGAAAATTTCAGAATGCACGACCTTCGATGGTTTGATCATAACCGCTTGTAGGAATTTCCGATTGACTTGATTCTTGTTTTGTTGTAACCGGAACTTCATGGGGCTCTTAAATATCCAAAAATATTCTGTTTTTTCTTCAGAAGTTGTGCAGAATTGTAATGCAAAAAGTACCTTCTTGTGAATTGATCCTGAGGTGTTGATGATCTTGATCTTGTGGTCTTTGGAGCGTCGTGCATCCCTAGGCTTCAAGATTATCACCATTGATTCACCAGTGAGTAGCATGGTTTCAATGATGAGTCTTCTCTATAATTCTTGCTTTACCCAAGGTGTGGGGATCATAGGGGGCTCTCGCGTTTTATGACGATGATCTGAGCGGTTTCCTTTGTTGGTAGCATCACTCAATTAGAAACTTCTTGAGCATCCTACTAGAGAAGATTTGTGGTGTCATGGTGCTTCTAATCTTGTTGCCTCTAGTTTTGATCAACTTCAAATCATCATCTTTTGTGCTCAAGGACCTCCAATCATCCCTTGACATCATCATCACCTTCTCTGTTGCTTGCTGCTGCATATTCTTCGTTGAATTTCTCTTTGTACATTGCAGAACATATACCAAACTTCTACTCATTGCGAAGTGCATCAAATTCTCTTTCCAATGAGTGCTCATTCACTCCCAATGGACTCCAGATGAAAGAGTTACGCTTGTTAAAACACCAAAGCTTGTGGAAATAGTTAGTAATAAACCCTACCACTATGTTTGGTGATTATATTTGATATATTTTCTGCAGGAATTGACGGCCAAAAGTAGCACTTAAGGATCGTCAACACAGATACAAGGAAGAGACATACAGGTTAAGGGAACTAATCGGCTACTAGGAAACAACCCGGCCTACTCAAGTTAGAACTCTGTGTATAGTATCCGACTAGGAATTTGTATTACTTGCCTCGTAAGACCCTGTCTCCCGAGTATATAAGGTGAGGCAGGGACCCCTTGTAAAATCATAACCATCAATACGAAGCGATCCACCATACAGGACGTAGGGTATTACACTCTCTCTCGAGGCGGCCTGAACCTGACTAAATCGTCTCATGTTCACCATCGCGCTTCTGGTTCCGGTGAGGCCCTTGTGAACAACACGAATACTCAAGGACCCCCTATAGTAGGCTAGCCGGTATAAAAAACCGACAGTCAGGGGTTGCTTGTAAGCGATTGGGGGAGCGTTTCAAAAATATGTACAACATGGACTAAGATTTAAGGGTAAAAGCGACGTAGCTGTTCGATGTTCTAGGTGTTGGACAACTCCTCGCCGTCGGCGGTCTGTAGCTTGTATGTGCCGGGTCGAAGAACCTTGGAGACGATGTAGGGACCCTCCCGAGGGGAAGAGAGCTTATGCCGGTCCTTGTTTCTTTAGACCAATTGAAGGACTAAGTCCCCGACGTTGAATGCGCGTTCCCGCACCCAATGACTGTGGTACCGCCGTAGCGCCTGCTGGTATTTCACCGACTGCAAGAGCGCGACGTCACGGGCCTCTTCTAGCTGGTCCGCCGCCGTCCTCCAAGGAGGGTTGGTTGCCGGCCTCATCGTAGGCCTGAACCTGTGGCAACCCATAGTCGAGGTCCGTCAGGAGGATGTCCTCCGACCCGTAAACCATGTAGAATGGTGTGAAGCCAGTTGCTCAGCTGGCCATCGTCGTCAAGCTCTATATCACCGTGTGGGGAGTTCCTTGACCCGTTGCCCGCCGAATTTCTTTAGTCGCTCGAAGATTTGGGGCTTAAGGCATTGGAGGATCATGTTGTTCGCGCGCTCGACCTGCCTGTTCGTGCGAAGGTGTGCTACGGCTACCCAATCCACACAGATGTGGTATTCGTCACCAAATCAAAGGAAATTTTTCCCTGTGAACTGCACACCATTGTCTGTGATGATGGAATTGGGGACCCCGAAGCGGTGTATGATGTCGAGGAAGAACTTGACGGCCTCCTTGGATTTGATTGTGGTGATTGGGCGAATTTTGATCCATTTGCTGAATTTATCGATGGCGACCAGCAAGTGGGTGGAACCCCTGACGCTTTTTTGAGGGGCCCAACAAGTCCAGCCCCCAGACCACGAATGGCCATGTGATGGGGAAGGTTTGGAGGGCCTGGGTTGGCAGATGAATTTGCCTTGTGTAGAATTGACACCCTTCGCAGGTGCACACGATTTCTACGGCGTCGTTCACTGCCGTTGGCCAGTAGAACCCCTACAGAGAAACGCATTTCCGATGAGGCTCTTTGGGGCGGCATGATGGCCGCATATCCCACCGTGGATGTCACTTAGCAGTTGCCTTCCATGTTCGATTGGGATGCAGCGCTGTAAGACGTTGGTGGGACTTCAGTTGTAGAGCTCCCCTCCGACCATAGTGTATGATTTGGCACGATGCGCGATGCGTCGAGCCGCGGCCTTGTCCTCAGGGAGCTTCTCCCGGAGGAGGCAGTCGAGTTAAGGTTAACGCCAATCTGGGGGGTTGGCTTGCTTAGCCTCGCCTCGGGTCAGAGTCACTATTGTCATGGCCAAGAGGTCAGTCAGGGCTTGGTGGGGTGGCATGGCGTCAGTCGCGGCGTGGTCAAACTACATGACCTCGGCCCTCGAGCCCCTAAGTGATGCGGTCGGGGTCGGGGTGCGATCAGCCCCCGAGCGCTGGGCGGGTGGCTCCGTCGAGCCCTGGGTGGAAGGCGCGCCATCGGCTCCCTCCAGGCTTGGGATGCTGATCGTAAAACTTCGTTGATCGCTGGCGAAGATGCCGATCGGGACTGGTTCCCGGCCGGATGCCTTCCCAGCCAGTGCGTTAGAGACTTCGTTGAACCACTGCTTGATGTGCCTAAGCTTGAGGCCATTGAACTTGTCCTCGAGTTTGTGGACTTCGCGGCAGTATGTGGCCATGGTCTCACTTTTGCATTTTGACCTGGTCGACCACGAGTTGGGAGTCACCTCTGATTTCAAGGCATCAGATCCCTAGCTCAATTGCCATCTTTAGGCAATTGATGAGCGCCTCATACTCGGCCGTGTTGTTGGATGCTGAGAAGTGGAGTCAGACTATATATATCATTCGAACCCCCAGAGGGGCGACGAAGACCAGCCTGACCCCTGCACCAGTTCTGACCAGCGACCCGTCGAAGTACATGATCCAGTACTCCTGGTCTGCTGGTGCTGGCGGCATCTGGATCTCGGTCCATTCCACAACAAAGTCGATGAGGGTCTAAGACTTGATCGTCGTTCGAAAGGCATATGTTATCCCTTGACCCATGAGCTCAAGCGCCCACTTTGCTATCCGACCGGTGGCATCGCGGTTGTGAACGATCTAGCCGAGAGGGAACACGCTCACCACCGTCATGGGATGGGAGTCAAAATAATGGCGCAACTTCCACTTGGCGATCAAAACGATGTACAGCAGTTTCTAAATCTGTGGGTAACGCATTTTCTTGTCGCCGAGGGCTTCACTTATGAAGTACACTAGTCATTGAACATTGAGGGCGTGTCCCTCTTCTTCCCGCTCCACTACCAAGGTGGCGCTCACGACCTGCGTGGTTGCCATGATGTAGAGCGGGAGTGGTTCGCCCAGGGTTGGGGGGACCAGGATCGGCAGCTTTGCTAGGATGGCCTTGATCTGATCAAGGGCCTCCAGAGCCTCCTAGGTCCACACGAATCGTTCGGATTTTTTCATGAGGAAGTAGAGAGGGAGTACTCGTTCCCCAAGCCACGAAATGAACCGGCTCAGCGCTGCTAGGCACCCCGTGAATCGCTGTACCGCTTTAAGGTACTAGATTGGGCCCATCTTGTCGATGGCCTCAATCTTCTCCGAGTTGGCCTTGATGCCGCACTCTGATACTATGAACCTGA
>CM014276.1:19225103-19264765 GCA_004135705.1 Alloteropsis semialata
GCTGCGGCCACGCGAGCAGGCTGGCGGGCACCATGCAGGGCAGCATCGGGCGCCTGTACCAGAGCGTGGACCACATGGGCGCTTCCTACCTGCTCCCCAGCGCCGACAAGAAGGACCTGCTGCAACCCAGGGTGCTGCAGGCGGACGGGCGTGAGCTGCTGCTTCTGTGAGGTAGAGTTGTATTTTCTATGGGCAGAGCTGCTGCTTCTTTACCAGAGCGTGGACCAATTGAGGGTTTCATTTTTGATTATGTGATTTTTGATTTGAGGATTGTATGAGTATGTGAACTGATGTGAGGATGATGTGAGGATACTTGTTGTGGTGTTTCGTTGTTGCTATTGTGGATTTTGTTGTGGAATTCATACGACGATTGTGAGGATGATTGTGAGGATTCTCCTATTTTCTATAGCTGCTGGAAGCTGGAAGCCGGGCTTGTTCGGTCTTTTTTTTTTATTTCTGAAAAATCACTTTAGTCCCGGTTGGTACCATGGTCCGGGACTAAAGGATAGTTTTAGTCCCGGGTAAATACCCGGGACTAAAGGTAGGAGGCTTTAGTCCCGCTCTCGTAGTCCCGGTTGGGAGCCCGGGACTAAAGCCGGTTTCCAACCGGGACTAAAAGCCAGTTTTGCAGTAGTGTGTTAATTTTTGCTCGGTTCATTATCAGTAACTAGCTGGATATGCTATAAATTGTATAAGTTTGTATTTGTTACGATGTGCTTCGCACATTACACATGTAATACAATCTATTTGCTACAGAAATATATATATACTAGCCGTATCATGATTTTTTTGTTACAGTACAATGTTTCATCCAACTAACAAAATGCGTAATCCACCGCTCTACCAACAACATAACTTATTTACATCATATTCTTCTTTTAATTTTAACTTTTATCAACAACTATAAGAATTGAAGGGGTCAGATATAAAGGATTTGATATGATTACATTCAATTTATGGTCATTATTCTAGTTGTTTAGCTAGCTAGAGTTGGGTTGATATTAATCCGTACGTAAAGAATATATATACATGGAAGACGATGCGCACAGCCTTAGATTTCATGCATTTATGTTTTTAACCCAGATCAGGTTCAGTGATAAACTTCTCAATTACGCTTAAAGTAAATGAGTACAAACTCAAGAACATAAGGAAATAATATTAAATCATACGGGATACTTCAATAAATTGTTCAGATATTTATTGACAGAAGAGCATGTGTCGAGGAATATAAATTATACACAGATATTTATCTCTAACATTCACATTTTATTTACAAAAAGCACCATTCCCATGTTATTAATCCGAAGAATCAACAAATTATTAAGTAAAAGTAAAGGAAACACGCTTTATTCCAAGGAATCATATTGTGCCAAGTTTTGATGACAACCACGTACGAAGACAGATCGAGGTTCATAGGGTCTCAATGATGAAATTAGGTGCCCTAGCCTTGCTGTTGTTTTAGTTACCCTACTCCCTTCGTTCTTTAATACATTTCATATTAGTTTTGTCCTAAGTCAAAGTTATACAACTTTGACCAAATTTATAGAAAAATATAACAATAACTTTACAATATCAATTACATGTGCTATCAAAATATATTCTATAGTGGATTCAAGGAAACTAATTTGGTATTGGAGATGTTGTTATACGTTTTGTTTAAAATTGTTCAAGTTGGATAGCTTTGACGTAGGACAAATCTAATACGACGTGTAAAAAAATAGAGGGAGTACTACATCTAATTAATGGGCACACTGTTTCTATGTCAATGTCACACTCTAATCAAAAGAATAAAGGCCTTTTAGAAATAGATCTGCCCACTATATATATGCATGTGTTAGTTTTGTTAAATGTAAGACATGCAGTTATTAATGAGCGAGAGAGAATGGGAAACAAGAACTATCTATTGCATTGATCTGCTAGATATATATGCAGGGGAAAGGGCATGCGAAATAGACACCCCTTCGGAAAAGATGTCAGTTCTGAAGGGGTAGCAACCGTTCCCCCCCGGAAAGGCCCGAGTACATGCCCCTTCGGGTGGCAGAGGGAATCTTCTAATACAGATGATATATTCTCTGAATATTCCTATTCTAATAGATGAGATCATCTAGAGAGGTGTCTCTTGGGAAGAGACATCTAATCGTAACACTACCCCTTGATCGAATCTAGCTAGATGACCAATGCTCCAATTATTCCTCCAAAAACCCAATGGGAAAAATAAGGAGAAAAGATACAACATAGAGAGATTAGTGCTAAATTTAAACTCATATGATAAAAACCTTTAAAAAGGAAAAGTTCATAAGAGAGTTTAAGAACAATAGTTATGATCTTAAAAACCCTTTTGGGAAAAGTAGATCAATAGATATGTTTTGATTATCTTACTTAAAAACCCCTATGGGTAAAATAGAAGATATAACATATTTGCTTGTATTGATATTGCCTCGGTAAAAACCTTTTATGAGAAACCTTGTATGTAAAACTCACAGAAGAAAAAGAGTACAATATGATGTTTGATCAGGCCATAGTTCAAAGAGAAACTCCCCCTGAACCTTGCAGATCCCGAAGTTGTCGCATACCAATACCATAAACATATTTTTCAAACGTCGATGTTGGTAGAAATTTGGTAAATAAATCTGCGACAACTACTTTGTAAAGTTGTTTAATTTGCAAGATGTTTATCTCACCACTACTTTGTAGTTCACGAGGATAATAGAATTTTGGAGCTATATGCTTAGTGATATTGCTCTTTATATAGCCCTGTGCAACACAAGCTGCGTTATCTTCGTAGATAATGGTCGGTGATTCTATTGAACCAATACCACATGATTGTTGTATGTGGTTTATCATTCTATGAAGCCACATGCATTCACGCGAAGCCTCATATAATGCTATTATTTCGGAATGATTTGTGGATGTAGCCACCAGAGTCTGTTTAGAAGACTTCCATGAAATAGTTGTTCCACCATGTAGGAATACAAAGCCTGTCTGGGACCTGGCATTGTGGGGATCAGACAAATAGCCAGCATCAGTATATCCAATCATGGATGGATCTTGGTTTCTACGAAAGAAAAGTCCTAGGTCTTTGGTGCCTTGGAGATATCGAAAGATATTCTGAACTCCTTTCCAATGACGTTTGGTAGGAGCAGCGCTGTGTCTAGCTAGTAAGTTCACTGCAAAAGCGTTATCAGGCCTACTGCTGTTTGCAATGTACATAAGCGCTCCAATAGCACTAAGATAAGGAACTTTCGGTCCTAAGATCTCTTCTCCATCATCTTGTGGTTTGAATGGATCTTTCTTTACGTCTAGAGATCGAACCACCATAGGAGTTTTAGATGGATGTGATTTATCCATGTTGAATTTTTCTAATATCTTTTGGATATAGGTGGCTTGATGAACAAATATTCCTGAGGGAAGGTGCTCAAGTTGTAAACCTAAGCAAAATTTGGTTTTAACCAAATCCTTCATCTCGAATTCCGTCGTCAGATGATTACGTGCTTCATCTATATCGTGTGGGTTGCCAATGATGTTAAGATCATCAACATACACTGAGATAATACAAAATCCACTTGAGGATTTCTTGATGAATACACATGGGCAATCATCATTGTTAGAGTAACCTTTTTGTATAAGGAACTCTTTTAGTCGGTTGTACCACATTCGCCCCGACTGCTTTAAGCCATACAAAGACATTTTAAGCTTTACACAATACAAGTTACAGTTTGCGTTAGGATACGGTATTGGGATTCCGTCAGGAACCTTCATGTATATGTCAGAATCCAGTGAGCCATATAAATAGGCTGTCACTACGTCCATCAACTGCATAGAAAGACGATTTTGTACTGCCAATGAAATTAAATATCGGAACATGATTCCACTCATGACTGGAGAATATGTCTCATTGAAATCAATGCCGGGTCTTTGCGTGAACCCTTGAGCTACTAGTCTCGCTTTGTACCTTACCACTTCATGGTTTTCATTCCATTTCTGGATGAAAACCCACTTGTATCCCACAGAAAGACACGTGGAGGAGTTGGTATTGCTGATGAGAATACCTCCCTTCTGGTAAGCGAGTCTATCTATGCCTGTATTGCATCCTTCCAGAGATTCCAGTATGAGCGTTTTCTACACTCTACCATGGTCTTTGGATCTGGATCATCATGAAGGTTGATTGCAATTGAAGCTAAGAAGTAATTGTCAATAAGTGTAGTCTTACGGTCATATGTTTCTCCTGAGTCATGGTAATTTATGAAAATCTCCTGTACCCTTGATGATTCCTCGCGATTTCCCAATGCAAAAGAATCGAGGCACTCTGATGTTCCAGCGTCGGTTTCTAGGTGCACTCCTGAGCTAGGTTGTGGATGTTGATCACCCACTTGGTTTTGTATAACCATTTGGTGTCTATCAACATAATGTTGACATGCATTTGTTGATTTAGAGGATGTTTTCCTCTGTTTCCCTTTTTGCTTGCAAGGAGCTGAATCCTTTTTTGTAGCCGTACTTCTCCCCATCTTGTTTTTAGTTGGGAATTGAGTGGTTTTATTTGTTATTGCCACTCTTTTTGGCACATTACGTGAAGGGTTATGGGATTTTATGACACCTTTGTAATCAACAAACGCATCTGGCAGGTTATTTGCAATATTTTTCAAATTAATTATTTTTTGAACTCGAAGTTCATTCTCTTGAGTACATGGATCTGAGGCTGGAATGCCTTGGACATTCCAATTGATTTCCTAGCATTTTTCTTGGTACTTAGAATCTCCCCCTAATGCCGAGAAATGATCCTCATTGAAGATGCAGTCAGCATACCGAGCCGTGAATACGTACCCAGTAAGAGGTTCGAGATATTTGATAATTGACGATGATTGATACCCCACGTATATCCCCAATTTCCTGTGGGGGCCCATGGATGTATGCTGTGGTTGAGCGATTGGTACATATGTAGCACAACTGAACTTTCACAGATGGGAAATGCTTGGTGGATCTCCACGTACAAGCTGTAGAGTGCAAGTACTATGATATGCAGTTGGTCGCAATTGAATCAAGTTAGCAGCGTGTAGAACTGCATGACCCCAACATGAGGTTGGTAGATTGCTATTCAAAAGTAATGGTCTCGCTATTAGCTTTATCCTCTTGGTAAGGGATTCCGCTAAACCATTTTGAGTATGGACATATGGGACTAAGTGCTGGACCTGAATTCCTAGAGCCATGCAATAATCATTGAAGGCATACGAGAAAAATTCAGTAGCGTTATCCATGCGAATGGATTTAATCTGATGTTCAGGATAATGTGCTCTCAACTTAATGATTTGAGACATTATTTTTGCAAATGCATGGTTTCATGTGGATAGTAGAGACACATGAGACCATCGTGTAGATGCGTCTATCAAAACCATGAAGTACCTGAAAGGTCCATACAAATATCACCTTGAATATGTTCAAGTAATTTAAATGGTTCATCCTTAATTTTAAGATGTGATGCTCTTAAAATTAACTTCCTTGTGGTGCATGCAGTGCACACAAAATCCGAAGATTATGGAAATTTTATAGCGTTTAGACCATGACCTATTGAATTATGGATAATTTTCCGCATCGTCCCGATGCCGAAATGGCCAAGGCGATCATGCCAAGTATGGAATGTATCAACATTCTGAAAAATTACGTTATATGCAACATGTGCTACGGGTTTAATGTATGTGTAGTACAATCCAGATGTTAAGGAAGGAATTCTATCAAGAATTTGTTTGCCATATCCGTGTGTTTTGGTCAAAAGGAGATATTCCTCTTTGTTGTCATCGTAGGTTTCGACATGGAAACCATTTTGACAGATATCTCTATAACTTAATAGGGTACGAGTGGTATCGGGATATAAAAGTGCATTCTCAATTGTAATTTCAGTACCCATAGGGAGCACAATAGTGGCACGACTAGTGGCACAATAGGGTATGATAATATAGCTTTATTACAACATTTATTGGAACATTAAATAGTATCTAAGTTACTAGAAACTAATTTAGGTCGCCAAACATGTCTTGTGAAGCAAATTCAACAAGCATGTTATTCGTGCTCATGAGGTCCTCTTGTTTCTGAAGAGTTGGGTTGGTGCTAGGTTCTGGTAGAACTTCTGGTCCACAACCGGCCTCCCAGGAGACATCCTGGTCAAGATTGTTGAAGTGGGCTTCATATCTTGAATTGGGAGCAAAACAGCCACGTCCAATGGACTTAAGATACAAATTGCTAAGATGTTTAGAGGTTCGACATTTCTTATTCGTGTGTTTGTAACAACCACACTTGTGACGAACTTTAGATTTGTCAAGTTTGGACATAGAATTACCATTACCCTTATTTTCATTACTATGCTCATTTGCATTTGGAATACGCTTCCTGTTGCATTTGCGTTTATTTTTACCATAGGAATTCTTTTTATTGCCTGAAGTAGAGGCACCAAACTTGTTATTCTGAAAATTATAATGCACTTCCAGGAGTGGTTGTGCGCCAATTGGGCGCTGATGATGATTCTTCAATAGAAGTTCGTTATGTCTCTCCGCTTGGATTAGAGTGTGAATTAATTCAGAATAAGTTTGGAAATTCCTTGCACGGTACTGTTGTTGTAAGATCCTATCAGCGGGAAGCATGGTAGAGAGTGTTTTCTCTACCTTTTCCGCGTCTATAGGTTCTTTTTCACAAAAAATCAACTTGCAGCAGATTTGATGAACAGCATTGTCATATTCTCCAATAGACATAAAGTCTTGGAGACGGAGATGTGTCCATTCATAATTGGCATCAGTAAGAATGATCACTTTTGCTATTCATATCTACTTTTTAGTGCATTCCATAAAGTGCGTGGATTCTCCTCCATCAAGTATTCTGCTTTAAGATCTTGATGGAGGTGAAGCCTTATGAGCATAGGGCAGTGTATCTTGCTTCATTTGTAATTGGCGCAACACCCGCTTGAGGGGGGTTGATAGCCGAAATAAGTCCGCATGATGATAAACCGACCTTCACATCTATTGCCCATGTTGGATAATTGTGTCCGTTGAGTTGAAGTTCTTCAAACTCTTGTTCGACCATTGTATCCTACATGGGAGAACCAGAGATTTAATTAATTTACTATGGTAAATTAAAAATCATCATGGTATTGTTGTAACAATGCATGCAAATTTTGTGAAAAACAAGATAAGTCTTGAATTACTAATAGTGTAGACCTCTCTTAATTTGTAAACAAAACACTATGGAAGTAATCACCATATTGTTGTAGACTTCATAGTAGTAGGGCATAGTCTGCATGTGTGCAGTAGATGCATGATTCCCACAACTTTTGTGTATGTAAATTTGAATATTGGGAAAAAACAAACACTTTGAAGGTAGTCACCATGGTGGTGTAGACCTCTTAGTGATGGGGCATAATCTGCATGTGCAGTAGATGCATAGTTCCCATAACCTTGTGTTTAGCATCCCAATATAACAAGAGGTAGCACTATTAATTTGCATTTGTTGTAATTAATTCTACTTGAATTAAGCATATTGGGGCATTTCTTAGCCTTTTTTGCTTAATTAAGGTGAATTAATGTTGTTAAAAATGCAAGAATAACTAATTGCAAAATTAACTTGGTAGCCATTGTACTATTATGTGATAGGAGATGCATTAAAGCAAACACATTGAACACAACAGAAAATCTCTACAAACACAATTATGGATATATTACAATGGTACATAATGTGAGTACAATTATTGTCAAGTCAGGGACTAAAACAGAAATATACAACACATATTAATACACTGTACTAAGCAGCGCTAAATTATTAGAAACCCTAGGGGGATTTTTGTGAATTTGCTATTGGAATAACAAAAGAAAAAGGTAAATGGCCGTATGGGTCGAGCCAACTTCGACTCAAGCCCATATTCATCCTGTGTCGGCCCATGTGGGTGGGCGCCGTTGGGGCAGAGGGGCGGCATGGGCCTGGGTCGCCTGTCCAGCCCACCAGGCGCATACATGGGCAGGGTGGGGCAGGGTCCAGCCCAGGCCATCACACGCCCTTCTCCTGAGCACGAGCGTGACCTAGCACTGTCCACTGCCCTGCGCCGCCCGCCACCGCTGCCCGCCCACACCTCGCTCCCAGTTCAGAATGGGAAGTACTCCCCCTCATCAGGGGCAGCCGCCATGGGCTCCACAATGGGGAGCACTACAGGTGTCGGGCTCCTGGGGCAAGGCGCAGCCCGAGACGGCGGTTCACCGCCGCCGTTGCAGTTCGATGGAGGAGCAGCGGGTTCAGCTGTGGAAGAGCAGCCGGTGGAGGTGCAGCAGTGGAGGAGGAAGCCGTCGATGCACCAATTGGGTGCGCTCCCATGGTGTTGGCCACACCGGCATGGATGAAGAACAGAGGGACTCCACTGCGAACCGCCATGGTGTCGCCCAAGTTAAGGATGATGCCGGGTCCGAAGCCAAGATGGGGTGGCGGTGTCGCCTCGCCCGTCTCCATCACAGGTACGGTACTGGGACCAATCTGTGGGTAGGAGAAGAGGTGGGGTGCGCCTGTTCGAGCGGCCATCGTGCCGCTAGGGACGAGGGGTTGGCTTTCGGCGGTGGGGCCAAACCAAGGCGGTCCGTTCGGAGTCGGTGACGGCAAGGTTGGCAATATCGGCGCGATTGCCTCCTTGATAGGCGATGACGTTGCTGGCATCTCCACTACCAGCGTGCGTGGTGGGGAAGCAGGTGCAGGGATGTTGTTGTGGAGGTTTGCCGGGACTTGTGGTGGTCTTGCTCCATGGAAGGGCCGGGGACCATCGCCATGAGGGCGAGGCAGCACCTGGCATTGGCAATGGGGAGGAGCACGACGTCCCTGGTTGGCGAAGTGGCCATGGCGGGCAGCGCCTAGACCACGAGGGTCCAAGCGCTGGAAGACAGAGCAGTGGCTCTATGCAAAGCCGCGGCGCGGCACGAAGCCACAGCGCTGGGCAAATCCATGGCGGCGCCTGATCAGGGAGGCTCCAAAGCGACGAAAAGGTCCACGACGAGTGCCTCCAATGCGATGCAGGGCATTGATGAAAGCATGAACCAGAGGATCCATGGCTTACCGGCAAGGTAGCCCTGTAGTCCTTCCTTCCTTTCTTCTACTCTCGTGCTCAGTAGAGGGCGTGCTTGATAACATGTTAAATGTAAGACATGCAGTTATTAATGAATGAGAGAGAATGGGAAACAAGAACTGTGTATTGCATTGATCTATTAGATATATATACAAGGGGAAAGGGCGTGAGAAATAGACACCCCTTCAAAAAAGACGTTGGTTCTGAAGGGGTGGCAACCGTTCCCCCGGAAAGGCCCGAGGACATGCCCCTTCGGGTGGTAGTGGGAATCTCCTAATACAGATGATATATTCTCTGAATATTCCTATTCTAATAGATGAGATCATCTAGAGAGGCGTCTCTTGGGAACAGACATCTAATCGTAACAAGTTTTAGCAATTGTGTCATTTGATATCGAAATAGAATCTGTATGAGTATTACACCATGTGTGGTGCGTACTTATTTTGCATTGAGGTAACAGTAAGGAAGTCCATTTAGCAATTATTTGCAAAGACCTTTGATGTACAATTTCAATTCAATGGAAGTAATTTGGTTCCCTATCACTACTGGAGAAACCACATGTAGTCCCGATTTCCCAACCGGGCCTACCCCATCAGGACTAAAAGGGGCCTTTAGTCCCGTAGGTAACAACAACCAGGACTAACCATTTCCAAAAAAAGTTAAAAAAAATGTGCCCCGCGCGCCCACATTGCTTGCTGCAGCTCCCATTTTCCTCCTCAACTCCAACTTCACCTGAGATAGAATCAAGACAAGAAAAAATTGCCAGTTCACAACTTATTGAAGCATGAAAATCCGATTCACAAGCACCAAATAAACCAGTCATTCACTAGCAAATCCGATTCACAGCACTTTGATTAGATTCATTGCACATAAGAATTCACAAACACCAACATTCACAAACAAATCAACACATCACTCGAATTTGCAAACAAGTCTAATACATCCAAGAACGGTAACTCCTGAACTTCATGGGGGAGAGGAGATCCCAGGCGGCGGTAGCGGCGGCGTCCATGGCCCGCCCGCGCGCTCTCCAGGCAGCGATGGCTGCACCAGTGGCTCACCCGCTCGGCCTTCGCGCCGCGCCCAAGGCCCACTCGCCCTCCACGCCGGCCGGGGCCACCTAGTAGTGCCCGCACTGGGGGCAGGCTAGCCACCCTCCTCGATCTGCAGGAGGAGAAGAGAGAGAAGGTTAGAGCTGAGTGGAGGGAAAGTATAAGATAAGAGAGAAGATGAGAAGATAAGGGAAAGAGAAAAGACAGGGAGAGGTGGGTAGCCTGTGCCACTTAGAAAAATGGGAACCGCACCAGCTCCAATCGTTTAGTCTCGGGCTGTAATTCACCCGGGTCTAAATGTGGGGGCATTTAGTCCCGGCTGGAGGCACCGCCCGGGACTAAAGGGCATGCCCCCCTTTAGTCCCGGCTGCAGCCACCAGGCAGGACTAAATGCTCCCATTTAGTCCCGGTTTGTGGCTCCAATCGGGACTAAAGGGCCTCCCCTCGCCCCGGCTGTTGGACCCGGGACTAATGCACCCATTAGTTCCGGTGCCAAATGTGGCTGGGACTAAAGAGGGGATATCGAAGGTGGTTTCTCCAATAGTGTATGAATTTGCAAGGTATATGAATATATATATAAAGATAAAATACCTTTCCATTTGTATTTTGAATTCAACTCAAATATAAATAATCTCTATTTAAGTGCTTTTTTAAGGGTTTCTAACATGTCATGAACTTCGCCTACAAAACAAAATTCCCATGGAAAGCACCTTTACATGTAGGACATTCAATGCCTTATGTCACTAACATTCCCTAGAAATCAAAACTAAAGGGAAAGAAAGACCCCCTATGGTTTCCCGGCATACCGTAGGACAAGGCTAGTTTCAGTTTCCCATCGAATTCGTCCCTAGAAAATTTCTCTACAAAAAAAATGATAGGAAAATAATTTCTCTATTGTTTTTCACCCTTTCCCTAGGAGATTCTTGTAGTGTGATGCATCTGGCCATGAACTGTTGTTACTATTCGGCCATATTTGCATTGAACCGCCGGTTACTGAGTAGAACCAACAATGGTGCTCATAGGATCAGTGCGCATTTGATTAACAGAGACTGTTTGTGTTTATTACCAATCATTTTTAGGACACAAACATTGAATCGGTAGTAATATACTAATGCAAACCACTTGAAAAAGATCTGCTTGATGTGCTTCCTGCGACTTGCCATCAATTATACTTGATCCTTAGAATATAGCAACATTTAGATTTATTCTTAGTCAGACAAAAATATCGTTGACCAAAAATATCTCTAAAAATAATTATTTAAAATAGAAAGGTTTACATGTTATGATGTATAGTTGGTTTTGAGATGAATTTGTTATCATATTTTTTGTATGTCAACTTTTATGATCCTTTTTTGCTATTCGTGGTACAAGCTAAAAACGTTTGACTTAAAATAAACAAAACTAAGCATAAGGAGTATAATGGGCGTACAATAGTGAAGGACATCCTGCTAAAATCATATTATCTGAAGATAATCTTCTGGAACATGCATATAATTAAATCGATTGATGGCATGCAGGAGTCTAAAAAATAGCAACATTATTATTTTTACAAAGTACTTTCATTTCTAGTTTCTGAACGTCATAGGTAGTAGGAACCTTGCATTTATTATATATAGCTTGGAATAACCTAAAAAAAATACACGAATCAAAAGTGTGGTTTGCCACCACGGTAGCCAGTCAAAGGTGCCCTAAGATTGTTCCACTTAGAGGGAAGTATGGCTGAAGACACATATGCCTAACTTGTAATAATTAGCAACTTTTGTCCGTAAGTTGCACGACCGCGTGGTTGCATGAGAGGGCGGATGGCAATTCGAACTTGTCCTCTCTTACCAGTTGTGTCACTTGTTCATGCATGCATGTACCTGTCTTGGGCCCTGCCCTGTGATTGAGTGTGTAGGAGATATATTGTGATATTGTCCACACCTGACACTACCAAATGTGTCTTACCTTAATTCCCAGCCACAAGAGTCTGGCTATAAAAACATTTCTAGGAATTCATTGGCTCTCGCAGCACCTTGTGATACTACCCTTGTTAACAGACCTTCTACCATTAGCCAGCTAGATAGTCTAGTCTGTCGATGGAGCACCCCTAGCTACATTTTGGCACATGTGGCACCTGAGCAGTATTGAGTTTCATTTAGGGCTAGAAGAAAACGAATATATTCACACAAGGGAATTCTTCTTGATATTCGCAAACAAAATGGTGCATGCACCTCTAGCTACCTCATTGCTCCGTCCATGCCGTTGAATGCATGCATGATCGCGCATATATAAATTAAACCTCTCTATATAGCTAAGAGTATCTGCCCAGCTGCAACATACCCTAGCAAACATCCAAGTGCGCCAATAGTCCTCTGACACAAGAAAGAAGACGAAGACAAGAAGAAGATTAGCACTAGTTGAAAGTTGAAACAGTCAAATATTTACCGTGATGCTAAACTAGAGAAGACAAATATTTTCTATATATCATCTGACATAATTAAGTGCTTGATTTTAGTAAAACAACTTGGCACTTATATATACAAAACTGGAACTACAGATTGCAAGCGATGGCCCTGGAAACCATTCGGTGCTACATATGTACCACACAAGATTGATGAATGCGCAATGTTCACTTCTGCCTCCTACTGATGGATAGTCATACTTATTCTACACTACTACAAAAAAGATTTGTAGGCGTGGAGTGATTTTTTCTATGTGCGAACAACAATGGCACATGCTCCAATAAAAAGACGGTGGAACTGTAGCAGCACACCCGCACCTAGAAATCCATTTTCAGATGTGGGCCTTGCTACCAACCGCACCTGGAAGTGGCCACCATTTCTATGTGCGGGTGAGGGAGCCAACAACTCTTGAAAATGGCCATTTCCAGGTGCGATTGGCGGCGAGGCCCGCACCTGAAAATGGATTTTCAGGTACGGTCAAACCGCTCCTGCAAATCCTATATATTGTGTGACTTTATTAATTTGTATTTAAATTATAACCTAACGATATTCAAAATTTTGCTCAACCATTATAAAGAATATGTTCTATTATATCTAAAACAATTAAAATAGATGAAAAAACTCAAATTTGCTAGGCGTCATTCAATTTTCTATGAGCAATTGTGTCTCACCTAAAAATGTTCTTTGTATATGTGCACAAACTTCGTAAGAAAAAAATAAATATATTTCTAGTATTGAGACAATACATTGTGCAAAAACGATGACACTAAGAAAAATGTTTTGTATACTGCAAGGCACACTTCGAAATTTGTGAAGTACTTACAAAAAAAAAACCAGATGAATCCCAATAATTTTTTACTTGTAATAGACTATATGTATATTGGTGTAGAAGTTTTTGATGATTTTTTGACATGATCTGGGTGGTTTAATAATATAAAAAAACTTTTTAAACCATTAAAAACTTTTTTTAGGGGCGGGTGATTGGATCACCCGCCCCTGAAGATCATTTGCAGGGGCGGGTGACACCCCCACACTACAGGAAAACGGTCGTTCGCCGTACGCCTGCCACGCACGGCAAAGACATAAATACGCACGGCAAACCCTTTGCCGTGCGTATTCCCTAGGCGCGCACGGCAAAGGTTGCACGGCAGAGATTTGCCCGGCAAAGGCGGGTTTGCCGTGCGCCTTTTATCGCGCTCACGGCAAAAATATTTGCCGTGCGTAAAGTTCAGTGCACGGCAAACAAAAGGTATAACGGCGGCCGCGCTAACGGCGCGGGGGGCTGACGGCGCCGGGGATCTTTGCCGTGCGCCGTGGATAGAAAACGCACGGCAAACATCAATCTTTGCCGTGCGCCGCCCCTGTGTGGCGCACGGCAAACCCTGACCTTTGCCGTGCGCCAGATATTCCGCACGGCAAACCTTGAACTTTGCCGTGCGCCGCCCCTGTGTGGCGCACGGCAAACCCTGACCTTTGCCGTGCGCCAGATATTCCGCACGGCAAACCTTGAATTTTGCCGTGCGCCCCCCCTGTGTGGCGCATGGCAAACTATGGCATCTTTGCCGTGCGCCACAGATTCCGCACGGCAAAAAGTCCAGACGGGGTACAGGAAATGGTCACTTTGCCGTGCGCCCCACCTGTTTGGCGCACGGCAAAGTGACCAAATTGTTTCTGTTTTTTTTGTTTTCGCGTTTAAAAATCCCCATTCATTCAAAAATCACAGGCATAATATATCTCATAATAACCATCACAGGCATAATATATATCTCATAATAACCATCACAGGCATCAACAATAACCATCACAGACACTTAATATAGATAAATCCACACGTTCAACAACAACAAATCCACTAGTGCATCCACAAGTCCACAAAGTTCATCGACAAGTTTACAGTGCATCCACAAGTGCACTAGTCCATCCACAAGTCCACAAAGTTCAGAAATGCAAATTAAGTGAAGTAGCTCACTGAGAAGGAGGTGGCTAGAACGGGGGTGGACCGTCCGGCCGAGATGCGAACAGCTGCTGCGGTGGGAACGTCGGTGACATGCCCGGCGACGCCTCGAGATTATTAAATCCCGCCGACAGATTCTGCAAAAAAAGAGTAGATTGCATGTGAGACAAGAATCAAGTTCTCTAGATGTAAACATGTAGTTTCTTCATTACTCTTGAATGCTATAGAAAAGGAAGAGTGCTTGTAGCATGACTTTTAGAGGGATCTTTATCTAAACTCAACAATGGGCACATTTCATAAAATTAACACATGGGCAGGAATAACAAGATGATTCTCCTTTTCTCTTCCTGCCAATTGTGATACTCTTGTGACCTTGATTTCAAATTTCATAAAATTAACACATGGACAGGAATAGCAAGATGATAGTTCTTCTTGGTTGTGGATTTGCTTTTATGTGCATGATGCAATAACCATGGCTTCCACACCCATTTTTTGTATTTTCTGGCAGGCACGCACAAACACTGGTTATCCTTTTAATTCAGAAGTGAACAACAAGCATTAATGGGCAGTCATGCATACTCATGATATGATGATGAATGGATATCCAACCTTTTTTTTGTTTCTGAAATTATTTGTAGTTTTTGGATGTAAATTGCTATAAGGGTATCTTCTGCTGCAGATTGGATTGAGATGGAGAACAGAAAAGGAGGTGATATCTGGCAAAGGTATTCTTCAGTAATTTGGTCTGTGAAATTTGGTCTAAAATTATTTCACTGTAAAATATGACTGAAGTTAAGTTGTATGGGTATTCTGTTGCTAGCAACAGACCTTTCATGGAAGTTTAGAACTAAAAGGGTATTTTTAAAAAAAACTGTAGTTAAAGGTTACCGAGCTATTAAGAACTCTTATATTTTATTTATAAGTTATAATCTAAGTTCTCCAAGTTATTATGAAAGTTGTCTAAGTCTCGGCTATCTCTAGGTCTCTAAGTTATAATCTAAGTTTTCTAAGTCTCTACTTTCTCTAGGTCTCTAAGTGAGTCTAAGTCTCTACGTTCTCTAAGTCTATAATCAATGAAATGAAACAACAAGGTTGTCAAGTAACTCACAGCAGGAGTTCCAGGAGCCGGAGTCGGAATGAACATCATCGGGGCCGTCGCGGGCATCGTGGGCATCGGGGGCATCGGTTGTCCGTTCTGAAAAGCTACCATGCAAGCCTCCCAGTGCTTGGCCATCATCTGTTCACGCAGAGCCATCTGTTGCTGCATCTGCTGCTGCTGCGCCGCCAACTGCTGGGCCATCCGCTGCTCAACCGCGGCTAAGGACGCCTGGTGTGCCGCTTCTTGCTCATCCAGCCGGGTCTGCAATTGTTCATCGCAATGTTACAATGCAAAGAAAATCTATGTAGAAATTCAGTAACGACGAATAAAACAGAAATAACCTGAAGTCGTTCCACATGGGCCAGTGCCGCGGACGGCCGTGAGAGTATGGGAGGGGTACTGCTCGTGCTCCTTGCTCGGAGGGCCGGGAGAGTGGGAGTAGTGGCCGTGTCTAAAATGCTGTCGCCAATATAGTAATGGCCATGCTTCTTTCCTCCTCCCACCCTCATGATCACCTCTCCATCAAGCGGTGCACGGCTCAGATCCCACTCTGGCCCATGGACCTGCCTTCCCGTCTCCGTGTACGCAGTGATGCGGCCGTGGATGGAGGGATTGCTATACGCCTCGGGCGGGTCCTCAGGGTTGTAGGTGGTCTCGGACGCGGACGCCTTGCCCTTGTGGGACAAGGCCCATCCCATGAACTCGGTGCACTCAGCGCCTCCATGTGCGTTGGACTGCGAAAAAACAGCAAGTTGATTACAAATTATGCATAATTGAATGTTACAACAAAGAAATGAATATGCATACCCATCTAGCCCTGTATTGCTCGTTCGTAAGGTTGCCTTGATGGTGTGTCGGGTATGGCATCAGCAAACGCTTCTGTCGGCCAGCGTCGTGCTTCTGCTGCCACTCCGGTGTGAACCACCTGTGCACTATGAGTTTCCAGCACTCGGAATCATTACGACACCACCACACAGGCGCCTACACGTGATCAAGTGAACGACATGTAAGAAGATCATATTATGCGATGTTCTTAATATGAGAATATGCACAATTTTACCTTCTCGTATTGCGGCCGGGTCAGCTTAAAGGTTCTTGCTTCCGCTTTTGACATCTTCTGCCCAAGCCTTGAAGCACTGAAGTTTATGACGCACTGAACTTGCGCCTCGTAGTGCATGTCCAACACCAGCTTCTTGCATACCCACTCCTGCACCTCCTCCGCCTTCTTAGCATATCCATCCGCCAACCTATAGAAATCCTGCGTAGAAACACGATGATCTCCAATCAATATTGCAAAAATGTTCCAATGAAAATGATGTATTGAGCAGTGTAGTGCGAAAAAGACTTACCCAGAGCTCGGCCTTCACCCGCTCCGCCTTACTCCCATAGCACCTGTCGTCCCTATCGAGAGTATCTGGGGGCATTGTGGTAGTGTGTCCATGTCCAGGCCGGCTCGTACCTGTCCTCACTCATCCGGACCATGCCTGGGAAGTGCAACCTGCACAAAAGACCCAGGATGCCGTTGACCAAGTGGGTATGACCACCAGGTGTGACGATTTCCCAACTCCTGTCAAAAGTGAAAAAGAAGAAATATTAGTTTATATTGTGATATCAAGTTTCTAAATGAAAAAGTATTAGATAACATCTAAGTTACTTACCGTTTGCCCACGGGTTTAATCAACGGGCGTAGGGCAACAGGTATCGGCCTGTCCGGGAGTCGTGAGGGACCTCGCTGCCAAACAGTCACACTAGAGCCACCCTCTGTCGTGTCCTCCTTCTCACCCTCCCCCTCCTCCTCACTCTCCCCCTCCTCCTCCTCCGCCTGCGGCACATACTCCGCTTCCTCCTCCTGTTCCTGCTCGTCCACCTGGTGCTGCTGCTGCTGCTCCTCCTCCTCCTCCTCCTCCTCCTCCTCCTGCTGCTGCTGCTGCGGTCGACCCTTCTTTTTACCCTTCTTCGGACCACCCTTCCCTCGACCCTTGCCTTTGCTGCCCCTAGCGATCCCTCGGGAATCCTCAGGTATGTCCGCCGAGGATGAACCGACAAATCTTCTGTACATAGACGAGCACGTACGCTGAAGTCCGCCGCCCACCATCTTTCTGTTCCATCACGTGAAATTAAAACTAGTAAACCAGTCAGTACAGAGAAACACATAAAGAAGATATAATTAAAAATGAACATAATATTGCAAAAGAGAAAGAAAACATAATTACAAATTAACATGATATTGCAAAAAATAATTAAATTAGAACGAAGCATACATGTATTAGAAATAAACATCACGATCGGGATTATCAGGATCATAAGTCTCATCATCACTATCACGCATGTCCAGAGGCCCTTCATCCGATGGAGGAATGTCTTCATGAAGCCCTAATTGTACTTTCTCAAGTAATTCTACGTCCCTCTCATTATAAACCTCATCTCCAGCGTCCTCGTCATCAACTCTTTCATCATCTTCTACTTCCATTCCGATCGTTTCGGTTAAGTCTATCACAAAATTCCCAGGTAGTCCATCTTCTTGGAAGAACTCTCCATCATATGTATCAGGGTCTATGTTGTAATCTTCATTGTTTGGGACAGGTAGTCTACCGTGTGGCGATACCTTGTACACAACGTCCCAACCCTGGAGACGTTCGTCGGTTTTGCACGGGTATGAGAGATAATACACTTGTGTGGCTTGTTGAGCCACAATATAGACATCGTCTCCTGCATAGACGGATGACTGTCGAATTTCGACTAGTCCAATATCAGGGGTCTCTCGATTTTGTTGAGGATCAAACCAATGGCATTTGAATATGACAGGTTTAAGAGGTTTGCAACCAGGAAACGTGAGTTCATATATTTCTTCAATTCTTCCATAATAGTCTTTTTCATCATTGCCTTTTGTACAAACTCCGGTGTTTGTGGTTCTTCGATTGGGCCGACTTTGCTCGTGGCTTTTTGTGTGAAAGCGGTACCCATTCACGTCATAGCCGCCGTATGACATGACCCTATAGTCACAACCAACGGAAACCTGTCTCAACTCAGGATCCATAGACACATCGTTTTGGCCCTGCAAGTAGAAGCAAGACCTTTCGTTATATTATTGGCACGTACGAGGAACTTGTAATGTCAAACAAAAAGTACGAACCCAGAATGACCGTACCTTCCGCTTGAACCAAGAAATGAAATCAGAGCATCCATGTCCCGCACCCTTATCAATAAGGGTATCAACTTCCCGCTGGGTTGGTTCCCTTCTTCCCCACCAGAATTGATTAGTAAATTCACTGTACGAACGAGGGGGTTGGATACCATTAATATAATGAACATACGCTAGCAATAATCGATAATTAATTTGTTGAGAACTTACTCAATGTATGGCTGCACTTCGGAAAGGTTGGTCAACACATAAATCATGATAGTGCGCCACTCTTCATGTTGCAAGTTCTTACAAGTCGAAACACTTGCACTTCCGAGTTGCCCTCTGAAGAGACTGAGTTTCGATTCATTTTCGTCGGCATTGTAACGAGGGGTTGGATTATGCACGCTAGGAAGGGTGTCAGCATAGTATTTTGTTGTGAAGTTTGTCACCTCCTCAGTACAGTATGCCTCAGCAATGGAAGCTTCAATTTTACATTTCGTTCGAAGAACCTTTTGTTGTCTCTCAATTGCATAGCACCAACGGCCATGCACAGGCCCCCCCAGTCGTGCCTCATACGGGAGGTGCAAAATCATGTGCTGCATCGGATTGAAAAAGCCGGGTGGAAAGATCTTCTCCAACTTACAAAACAACACTGGAGCCAAATCTTCCATTTTTGCAACCAGTGTCCGAGATAACTCCTTAGCACACAGGATGCGGAAGAAATTGCTTAGCTCTGCAAGCACCAGCCAAACATGGTCAGGGAGATAGCCTCGAACCATCACCGGAAGAAGCCGCTCAATCCATATGTGGTAGTCATGACTCTTGAGCCCATTGATTCGCATAGTAGTTAAGTTCACCCCCTCTTTAGATTCGCTGCATACCCATCGGGGAACATTAAAGTTTGGAACCACTGTAGTACTTCCTTCCTTTGCTCCCTCTTCAGGACGAATGGGGCTGGAGGCTTTTTCCATTTCGTGCCGTCTTTGCGAGGCGGAATGTTGTATTTTGGTCTATCGCATAAATTAGCTTGATCAAGTCTAGCCTTAACGTTGTCCTTTGTCTTATCAGGAATGTCCATTACTGTACCCCATGTTGTCTCGGCGATATTCTTTTCCGTGTGCATCATATCAATGTTATGTGGAAGAAGAAGGTCATCCATGTAGGGTAGCCTCCATAAGCCCGACTTCTGAGTCCAGGCATGTTCCACACCGTATCCCACAAAACCGTCTTCTTTTTTGTCCTTGAGCGCGTTTAACTGGGCACGAACCGCGGCACCTATCAACATCTGCGGTGGGGGGTCTTCAACCACGACACCTTTTGTAAAGTTCTTGGTGTCTCTTCTGAATGGATGGTCCATAGGGAGGAATTGTCGGTGTAAGTCGAAACAAGAATACTTGCCACCCTTCGCCAACCAGATAAACTTGAAAGCTGCCTTGCATACCGGGCATGGGAACTTTTCGTGGACACACCAACCGCAGAATAGCCCATACGCCGGATGGTCGTGCAAGGAGTACATGTACCACACTCGCATTTTGAAGTTTGTCTTTGTAGCTCGATCATATGTGTCTACCCCGTCCTCCCAAGCAAGGAGCAAATCATCAATCAGAGGCTCCATGTACACACTCATATTATCTCCCGGGTATCCAGGAATTATCAACGACAAGAATATGTTCTGTAGCTGAAAGATGACGCCGGGCGGGAGATTGAGGGGGATAACGAACACGGGCCAACAAGTGTGTGGCACAGCCGTCAATCCATAAGGATTGAACCCATCTGTTGCTAGCGCAACACGTACATTTCGAGCTTCCTCAGCTTTCTCACTATGACGCGTGTCAAAATATTTCCAAGCATCAGCATCGGCTGGATGTACCATGTTATCGGGACGGTATCGTATGCCGTGCTTGTGCCATGTCATTTGTTTCGCGGATTCCTCGGTCATGTAAACCCGTTGGATCCTCTGTATGAATGGAAGGTACCGTAAGATTGTCTTTGGGATGTCGAGTTGCCTCTTATGACCATCACCGGAGTCTACCTCCAGATACCTAGAGGATTTACATTTAGGGCAGTACTTTGCATCCGCATGGTCTTTTCTAAATAAGATGCATCCATTTGGACAAGCATCTATCTGCTGGTATGGCGTCTTAAGTACACGAAGGAGTTTCTGCGCCTCATACATGTTGCGTGGCAGATTGTGATCTTTCGGAAGCAGGCTGTCAAAAACAACCAACATTTCATCAAAGCCGTCTCGACTGATGCCAAATTTACACTTTAGGGCCATTAAGCGTCCGATGGCATCCAGTTGAGACACATTTGTATGCTCGTGAAGTGGTTTCTGTGCAGAAGACAACATGTCGTAATAAGCCTTTGCGGTTGCCTCTGGAGGTTCCTCCCTAACATGGCTAGGCCCTTCATCGAAGTGTGCTTGATGATAGTCATCTAACATGTCTCCGCACCCGGCTTCAGCATCATAATTCTCGATGCGTTGCCTCAAGACCTCGTCTCTCCCACGATGGGCTTCACCATGGCAGATCCACCGGGTATAGTTTGGCACAAACCCATAGGTGCAAATGTGTTGACCCATGATGAGCTGAGGTTGGTCTACCTTGTTTTCACATTTCCTGCAGGGACACGGCGCTTTACGCTGTCCTTTGTCAAATGCCTTTTCAAGAAATCATTGACCTTGCTAACGAATTCATCGGTCCAGTCACGCTTACCCCTCCAGCCGTGTACATCCACTCACGGTTATCCATCCTTTAACATGTGAACGAGTAATATCAAAATCAATTGCATCTACACGATGTCTACCATGCTCTCTAATAGGTAAAGATAGGTCCTAATCCCACCCGAGGATGTGTAGACGGGGTTAGTTTCCATGCTCTACTCCTATCCGAGACAGAATTTCGGCAGCACCTCTCCGCTGTTCTCTAAATACACGTCCTGGCAAGGAGATTGTGTATCCGGAGAACAACGGGGAGATGATGCCGAAACTCTGTCCCGGATCGAAGCAGACCATGAAAACTAAACCCATCTACACATCCTCGGACTGTCCAAAAAACGTGGACAATTCGAAACAGATACGGTCATAGATATGCAAGCAAATGCATATTTCCAACCGTATCTCTTTCGAACGGGAGACGCCTAACTAGGTTACGTGATCTAGGGACTTGATACGAAAACAGGGGCATTTTGCACGTGCTCACCTAGTGACTCGACAACGAGGCGGGGGCGGGCGGCAAGACGGGGGCCGACGACGCCTCCGAGGCAACGGCAGCGCGACCTCCTACTCCTCCTTCGGCGGTGGCTGCGGCGATGGGAGCTTTCCTGCAAAATTAGATCAATGATTAGTGTCTATTCAAAAGATACCGTGTTGAGGAATTGGACAAATTTGAATTGGACAGAAAATTGAAAAGACATCTGCAAAGAGTGCATATCAGGTGCAAATGGATTAAACATTGCAAATATGTTAAAAGCCAGTCTACAAGCTATAACCTACCCCCCAAAAGTGTGACACGTGAATATTTCCCATTTATATATTTCTCCTAAGGAGAACTTTTGGGACCATGGATTTACAGTAGTTATCCATTTTCACCAGGTATGCATCCCATTTACACAAGTAAAATTTAGAACAAACTAATATGATCAGTAGCACATTAGCTAGCTTTGCCTCATGATTGATGGCAATACCAAGCCATATTTTGTCTTCAATGTGTCAGATTTTTCATCCTTAACAAACACTGCATATCGCATTACTACCTTCACCTGATTCCAATGAATTATAGATGCTTCAAAGTCACATACTGTAGTTCAATTTTCTGAGTCTACATATACATACACAACCTAACGTTCAGCTCCAAAACATGTAGTACTGCTAAATGTAACATTTAACTGATTTCAAATAAATGAAAATATTAAGTATCCAGACTACAATAGTTTCACAGTAATCTGTAAAAGTTTCCTTTTTGTCGAAAATATGCATGCAAAAGCCTCTACCATTTCAAGCGCAGAATTAATAATGAGAAATGTCCAGAGGACAGCCATTTGCACATGAACTGCTGGTTCAAAGTCTGTTTTCATGAGGATTAGTATATATATCACTGGAATTTCTATCGTGTAATGACCAGAGCTACAGGATGTATGTCCCTTCTGAAGATTTTGCTCAGAGAAATCATTTTGGCTGTACAGCAGACAGCACAGTCACAAAGAATGTTGCCTACACTAGAGGTTCAGAAGTAGACTGCAACTCTGCAGGCATTTTCTTAATCCTTAAGCACAAGTCTAAAACAATCACATTTGCGATCAGAAAGAGTATATAATAACATAGGCCACCAAGAAGTCACTTAAAATTCCACATTACTGAAATTAGCGCAATAAGCATACACGAAACAATAATCCACCATCCTGAAACACTAGTTTTCAGCAGCATAAATGAACCTAATACAAGTGCATGGTACACTGCATGATGCAATTGTTTCTGCATGAACTTGCAGAACAAATTTACATGGAAGAATAGAAGATGGAACCACACAGGTCCAGCCACAGATGTGGAAGAGACCTAACCAGCTGGCACGGACGCACGGTTAGGAACATCAGCTGACATATCGGTTCAAGGGCCCAGTTCAAAAAAAAAATCGGTTCAAGAGGTGAGCTGCCACAGTACAACTCCACAACCACAAGTCAGGATGGATGCTACAGTTATTTTTCTCTTTACCGAGGACTTCATGTCTGAATTAAAACTTTTATATTGTATGCTATTGAATGTTCTACCTCTAGCTTGTTCCGTATTTTCATGACTCTATACCATGGATCATATAGTTATTACAATAGCCATCTTATCGCTGGCATGCTATATGCACCTATTGATCCTCCATTTGCTGGTGAAGATTTTGACCCCCTAGCAGTATTTTTTCAAGGAGGAATAATTGTATTCCTAAATCTCATCCGAACAAATTAATGGCTGGCTGAATTGCGATGTAAGTGCAGTTTGACTAAAAATTACCATGTGCAGCAGTAGACATAATTGACTAACCGTTGCATCTATATTCATTTGTGCTAAGTGCTGACCTTATGATATCATAACAGAAGGTAACAGTATACGCTACTTTAGTAAAATTAAAAAAGAAATGCTAAAGCAAATTGTTTTCTAAGAAAAAGCTGAGGAGGATATGCAATGACACGCCTAGTTCCCAAAATACAAATCAAAAGTAGATATACTGCTTCGTAATTACCGGTGGCGGCGGACGGGGTGGGCGTGGCCGGCCGGCCGTAGAGAGGCACGGCCGGGGGTGGCCGCGGCCGGGCGCGGGCGCGGGCCCCCCTCCTCCCCTTCTTCCTCTCCTCGGAGCCCCCCCTTCCCTTCCTTCACGGTGGAAATGGTGGCGGGCGGTGGGGAGAACGGCGGCCGGGCCGGTGGGGAGGAGGGCGGCCGGGGCAGGGGCGAAGTGGATCCGNGGGGAGGGCGGCCAGTTGAAGGGTGCCGGCGGCAAGGGGCGCGGCCGGTGGAGGGGTGGCGCGGCCGGTGGAGGGATGGCAGGAGCGAGAGAGAGAGCGAGTGTGGCAGTGTGTGTGAGCGAGAGAGAGATGCTCAAGTGTGGAAAAAGTCCAAACGTTTGCCGTGCGCCTTGGATGTAGGCGCACAGCAAACGGAGCCAGCCCCACCAGTCAGCCATACGGCCGTAGTGCGTGGTGTGCGAAGTGTGTGTGCGTGTGGATGACAGGTGGGGCCGGACATGTTTGCCGTGCACCCTGGATCTAGGCGCACGGCAAACGTGGAAGTTTGCCGTGCGCCTAGATCCCAGACACACGGCAAACCCATCCGGCCCCACCTGTCATCCACACATATATCTTTGCCGTGCGCCGCACCATGGACACACGGCAAACACCTCTGTTATTTCATGTAGTCATTTAACCTTTCGTTAATATAAAAAATATCAAATGGATGTGAAAAGTTACAGAAACTTAACATGAGGCAATTTATGTTGTACATTGACTATGAAAAAAGTTTTGAAATCAAAACTCAATTCAAATTTTACTAAGACTCCAAACCTGATCACATCAGTCTCAACTCTCTGAAACTTCTCGTGAGGTAATCTGGTTTCTAAACATCTTACGTGATAACTTGCTCAAAACCATCTCAACTATTCACCATACCCTTCACATGTGTTATCATGAGCTCACGGCAAAAATCATGATTTTCAAACTTCATTTGGATTTTATAAATTTAAAAACTACTTGAACCCCAGGTGGATTTTCATGCTTCGCAACCAAAAAGTTCAAATTTTCATTTCATTTCATGGGTAAGGTCTTACAGAGGACTCAGATACATGAATATCATTTTTCCACAAACTTTACGCTATGATTTCATGCACTTGCAGTTCAAATTTGATTTAAATGAAAAAATTCATTTGAACCACAAAAAATTGTTGAATATAGTAAACATATCGATAAATGCATCAATTTGGAATATAGAGTACAAAATAATGTTTTTGTAGTGGGAAAATAGAAAGAAGGAAAGAAATCAATTATTATTTTGGAACTTTGCCGTGCGCCGGTACTAAACGCACGGCAAACCTACATGTTTGCCGTGCGCCAATCCTACACGCACGGCAAACGTACATGTTTGCCGTGTGCTGGTAAGGACGCACGGCAAACCTTGACGGCCGTCGCTGGCCGTCCCTCCGTCTGACGGACCAGGCACGTGCAGTGCACGTGAAGGCTGTTTGCCGTGCGCCTGGTGGATGACGCGCGGCAAAGATTCTCTTTGCCGTGCGCCTGGTGGCTTGCGCACGGCAAAGTTCATTTCTACCGTGTGTTTTTTCTTTGCCGTGCGTCATGTTTTGGACGCACGGCAAACGTCTTGTTTGCCGTGCGCCCGATAATAAGCTCACGGCAAATGTGCAGGCGCACGGCATATTACGGTTTTCCGGTAGTGCCACCCGCTCCTACAAATGCCGACAAACAATAATACAAAACAACAACGTATGCCACTGAGACACATGTGACCGGTTAGTGCAGTGGAGGAGGCGTGAACATGCGAGGGTCTGATGTCATGTGTTCGAAACCCAGGGATGCATATGATCATCTATGTCCAAAAATTCCACTACTTGTATTACGTGCCTGGTTGGATAATTTTTTTCTTTTTGTTAATTTTTTATGATTTTTAAAACTATTGAACAATAATTTGTTGGAGCGGATGGTACCATGGCCCGCTCCTACAAATTTATTTTTAGGAGCGGGTCGAGGCTCGCTCCTGCAAACACGCTATTTTTAGGTGTGAAAAGCAGGAACGGGTCTCCGACCCTCCACTAGAAATTCAAATCACCCACACCTACAAATTTTTTGTGTAGTAGTTCTAGCGATGCTTTTTTTTTTTTGCTCACGTGAAATAGACAGCTTATTGTGCTTCCGAAATACGACCGTTCACGTGCAATAACCGCAATAGGACCATGCACACCGCAACTGGATCATACCACTGTTGACGTGACATGCGCGTGCACGTTACTGTGCCGTATTTTATTTTATAATAAAGGCAGAAGAATAATCAAGACATCTCGTTCACTATATCGACGGAAAAGAATGTTTATACAGCAACAATTAGATTTTTGAGACGCGGGATTGTATATCACTTTTTTTAGGACGTGGTTGGATTATGGACAAGCTTAGGCACTGTTAGGCCCGGACGCCGGGTGGCTAGGCTCAATACGTGCAAGAGGGCGGGTTGGCAGTTTGCATTGAGCTAGGCCAACATGAGAAACTTTTAATTGCTCACACGAGGACATGTATTATATTGGATAAAGATAGATAAAAAAATATCACAATGGACTCTATTATGTGCAAACTATCTTTTATAGCAGTAAGTTCCTTTTATTACTCTTAATGTCATTTGAAATACTTATATATTAATATCATACGCTAACATTATCATTAGACGAGTAATCACCCACTACTACAGAAAGCATTATATCCAGCGCCCTGTCACTGCCGGTTCAATTAGAACCGACAGTGCTAAATTTTTCACCACCGGTTGATAAGAAAAATGGACATCACCATCGGTTTCTAAATCCACCCGACACTGATATCAGTTTTCACCGCCGGTTGCTCTTACAATCCGGCAGTGAAAACTATCACCGCCGGTCCGTAACGCGACCCGACGGTGGAAACGCAGTGCCGGACCCGAAAAAAGAGTTAAATGGAGTGAAGTCCGGGCGTCTGACGTCTTCTAATCTCTCTCATCCTCTCCACCGCACATGGCTCCCTGCTCTCTCTCTGTCCTTCACTCCACCAATCTCTCCCTCTCTCTTATCCTCTCCAGCTAGCAGAGGCACAGCGTGGGGAGGAGCCGCGGCGGCCGGCGAGCATGCAGGAAGGACGCGCGGGCCCCTCGGCCGGTGAGCGAGCGGCGACGACGTGCGGCCCCTCGGCCGGCGAGCAAGCCAAAGCGGCCGACGCGCGAGCCCCTCAGCCAGCGAGCAGACATGGCGGCCGGCAAGCGGGCTGGGATGGTGCGCGGGTCCCTCGATTGGCGAGCAAGCAGGGACGGCGAGCATGCCACGGCGGCTGGCGAGCGAGCAGGGACGGCGAGTGGGCCGCGGCAGCCGGCGAGTGAGCGGGGACGATGCGCGGCCGGCAGCAGCCCCTCAGTCGGCGAGCGAGCAGTGGTGGCGCGCAGGCCCCTCCGCCGGTGAACGAACTACTGCGGCCTGCGGCAGCCTCGCGTGGGCGGCCAACGAGCATGCCAACGGCCGCGCGAGGTCTGGGCTGCACGTCTGGTGCCGGCGAGGAGCGTGGGCGGCCGGCGAGCATGATTTTTTTTGTTTGTTTTATGGACATCACCGCCGGTTCTTAAACCGCTTGTGACATCGAATCTTTTCACCATCGAAGTTTCACCAACCGGCGCTGATAGGGGTTTACCAACCGGTTGTGATAGCGTTTATGTAGTAGTGACCTGCATCCGGCAAGCCAAGCTAACATTATCATTAGACGAGTAATCACCTGCATCCGGCAAGCCAAGCTACCAGGCCGTAGTCCTCATCAAGACATCCAAACGCTGGCAAGCCAAGCTACCAGGCGGAGAAATTTCATTATTTGGATCTCAATTTGTATGCGTTTTAGAATTTGACACCCTGTCCCACATGTCATTGACTCATAATGACCCTACATGTCATTGTGATAGCGGTGCCAAATTCTGAAAGGTTCATGAATTGAGACCCAAAGATATTTATCTCCATCCGGCGAGGCATATACTCTCAACCAAACACAACCTTAGTAAGTTGAAAGTTTAAAAAAATGCTTGTCTCTTCTCCTTCCATGTTGCAACTATGTCATTGTCATGGCTGAGTATACATCTTCTTTGGAACAGCCACTACTAGAAACCGGCTGTTTGCCGAGTGCCTGAAAGTTTGCCGAGTGCCTTGAGAAAAACACTCGGCAAAAATAATACACTCAGCAAATATCGTGTTTACCGAGAGCCTACCACAAAACACTCGGCAAAGAGAGCCACGACACTCGGCAAAAGGAAAACACTCGGCAAAATTTATCACGTGACGGCCACGTGCGCCGACCGTTACGATACCGCATCGGCCGTTAGCTGTTTGCCGAGTGCCTTGAGGAGACACTCGACAAAGTACAGGGTTTGCCGACTGTTTCCCTTGGCACTCGGCAAATGTATATTTTTCCACTTCTGCCCTCGAAACTTTTTCTGCTCTTCACATACAATACATGGTACTTCATGTTCAAATTAAGTATATTTCCCGATCTGTTTTCTATATTTAATTAGTTTATTTCATTTAAATGATTTTTTGGTTTAAATCAAATTTGAACTGCAAGTGATACAAATAAGGGAATAAAGTGTGGAAAAATGATATTGATGTTACTGAGTCTAGTGTAAGGCCTTATGTGTGTAAATGAACGAAAATTTCGAAAATCTTGTTCACGAAACATGCCCACGAACGTGTGGCCGAATCGATTTTAAATTTCATAAAATGCAAACAAAATCTGAAAATTAGGAGATTTCTCATGAAGTGATGATACGATATGTGGAGGCTGTGATAAAAAGTAGAGAAGGTTTTGCACAATTTGTCATGTACGATGCTCACAAACCGAAGCTTCTCCAAAGAAGATTCGTAGAGTTAAGAAGGATTCCTAAAGATTTGGAGTCACTTCGGTCCAATTGGGGTTTCACTTTCAAGCTATTTCTATAGGCAATAGACAACATAGATCATTTCCTGTCAAATTTGTCATTTTCTGGACCCGTTTGATAATTTTAATGTATTAACTGCAATTATAGAGTTTTAATATATATAAATTGTATTTGTGCTATAACTGCATGAAATAATGGACTCATTTTTGTAGAAGCATCAAATGCATTGTTGAGTGAAGTTAACAAAATATTTTCATAATACACTAGAGAAAAATTTACTAAATCCCTTTATGGAAAAGAAAGAGAGAGAGAGAGAGAACAAATGAAAAAAACACCTTTGCCGAGTGCCAGGTCAGCGACACTCGGCAAAAGTAAGGTTTGTCTAGTGCCCTGATTTGGCACTTGGCAAACCTCTCGCACTTAGCTCTTCAGACCGGACTCTCATTTGCTTACTCACACTCTCACACCCACTCTCAAGCCGCGCACAAGCTGCTCCTCCGATCCGCCCGCCACAGCCCGCCCCCTGCCCACCCCTCCCCCGCGCCGCGCCCCCCAGTCCCTACGCGAGGCCCCTCGCCCCCCTGGCTCCCTGGCCATCGCCCCTCGGCACCCTGCGCGAGGCCCGGCCCCTGCGTGAGCCCCGGCCAACCCTGCGCGAGCCCTGGCCGACCCGTGCCACCGCCCGGTCCCTGCCGTGGCGTGCTTGTGTATGTTGTTGTCGGCCATCATGCCATTGTTTTGTTGGAGGTTTTGAAACCTCACCGTGCAGGAGAGGTGCTGCCAAAATTTGTATTTGACATTGTTGTGCCCCTTTTTTGTAGGTGAGGCTATTGCACCGTCCTCGACTCGTCACTTTGCAGGATAGCAAGGTGAGGCATAAAAGACCCCTCTCTTTTCATATCATGTTTGTAGATCACGTAACTTGGTTAGACGTCTCCCATTCGAAAGAGATACGATTGGAAGTATGCAGATCTTTACACATGTATACCTGTATTTGTTTTGAATTGTCCACGTTTTTTGGACAGCTCGAGGATGCATAGAGGGGTTTAGTTTTCATGGTATACTCCGATCTGAGACAGAATTATGGCATCGTCTCCCTGTTATTTTCTGGATACACAATCTCCCTGGCAGGACGTGTATTTGGAGAACAGTGGGGAGATGCTGTCCAAATTCTGTCTCGGATAGGAGTAGAGTATGGAAACTAACTCATCTACACATCGTTGGTTGGAATTAGGACCTATGTTCACCTATTAGACAATATAAACATCTAGTAGATGCAATTGATTTTTATATTACTCGCTGATATGTTAGAGGATGGATGACCGTAAGTGGATGTACACCGGCTGCTCAAGCTAGGGTTCCTTGACCGATGAATGGATTGAGAAGACCGAAACTTTTTTGGAACTAGCATTTGCCAAGGTTAAAAGAGCGCGTGACACTTGGTGTCCTTGCAACATTTGTGCAAACACACATTTGTCCTTGCCAGTTTGCCGAGTGCCAGTACTCGGCAAAGGTTAAGGCTTTGCCGAGTGCCCCAGCCCAACACTTGGCAAACTCGCCGTCACCATTACTTCTCCGCGCAACACTTTGTTTTTGCCGAGTGTCAATTAAGCACTCGGCAAAGCCTTTGCCGAGTGCCTGACAAAAAAAGACTCGGCAAAGAGCTCTTTGCCAAGTCTTTGCATGCCAAGTAGCCTTTGCCGAGTTCTGCCCACTCGTAGTGAGCCAATAAATAGGCCAATCAAATTAGATCATTGAAGCGAACCCAAATAAGACTTGCTTTTCATACCTCACTTTTATTGGGCTTAAGCGATCTATGACCGTTGACTATGCTGATGTAACTTACGAAATTTGATTTGCATTGATTTCAATCGTCTTCTCCACTCCCTTTCATCTCGGTTGTTGTATTGCTTACTAGTGGCGCTACCTCGAATATATGCTATATAGACCTATCACTTTTTAGTTGTCACGATATTGATATCGCTTTGATGGTTGATTTGTTACTATGTAGTGATCACACCATAGTAGCTTATTAGGTTGCCAGCTTCAACAGCTTCTTTTTGCCTTTTTGAGACGAATGGCTAAATTATTCACAGCAGGATTATTATTATTATTAATTCTAACACATGTGTTATTATGTGCAAACAGGAGCAGCAGTATAGAGGCCGGCCGGCAAATAGATCGAGAGCCTATCAATCCGAGATGTTTTGAATATATGTAGATAGATTCTTCCCGTATCATTCGACTGGTTGATTTTTTCTGTTTTGTTGAAAATCCGGAGGAACCAATGAAACCGTTACCGTCCGGCCGAAACCTTTCCCAGCTGGTGGCTGTGGTCGAAGGAGAACGACGAGGGGAGCCGCCGCCAGCCGGCAGCAGAGCAGCACTTGGAGTTGGACGTCGCCCTCCGCACACACGGGCGCTCCCGTCCCCACGTCCCTCTCGCCGCGCACTCGCGTCGCCGTCCGACTCGACGTGACTCCGCCAGGCCAATCGATGCCCAGAATGGAAATCGACTTTTCCGGCCGCACGCCCGCCCACCCGCACCGCTCCGTCCGCACGTGAAGGGCCCCGCGCGGGGCCACGCGGGGCGCCACGGCCGCGCCGCCCGCCACGCGCGTGCACGCGCCTGTGACGGCGCTCGGGCTCCCGACGGCGACCGCGTGTGCGTTCTACAGGGCCCTGCGCCCCTGCGGGCGGCGGTGGGAAACGTCCTGTCCTGTCCCCGCCGGGGACTATCAACGACGTGACGCGAGCCCAGCCGGAGTCCACCGGACAGCCGACGTAAAATCGACCATTACAAATAACTGCCGCTTCGGGCCACGAGAACGCGCATGTTTATGCCGTGGTAAACCGTGTCAATGGCAGGTCGTCGACTCGTCGGTGTTGTGGACAGGACCACGGGATCACCATCCGCCGAATGACTACGGACCCTGTCCTCACAGCTGGTCGCTCAACGTACAGTCGCAGTGCAGCAGTTTTAGGGGGTGTTTAGATGTTGTTATGCATAATATTTTTATGCATTGAGTCGCGTGTCAGAGACAAAAAAAAAAGTGCATTGAAAAGTGTATATTATGCAAAATGGAGGAGTGAAAAGTGTATATTATGCAAAATGGAGGAGTGAGGGGTAAACTAAACACCCCCTTAATGGGAGAGATAATCTGCCATGAATGGGCTCCACAGACTTGCACGAAATATCTTTTTTCGGCAAAGCAACGGTAGTGATTACAACAACACGCTGACTTTAGTTTCTTTTTCTTTCATGTACAACCATGACAGAAATATCAGCGCCGGTCTAATTTGTGCTATTACATATTTATTTACGGTAAACTGTATCATACAGTTTCACATAATTACAGAATGGGCTAATAAAAATAATGACTTTAAAATATTGGCGAATTTGGGAACAATGTTAGGATTTGAAAACAAAGAGCTGCACTCATATTATTATATCTGAACTTAAGGTAATGACATCTAGTACAATGCCGATTTAAGTACATAATAATCGCCAAGCCTTAAAATTATTGTTAACTCCCTAGTAGAACAGGCGTTGCTGGTTCCAGTTCTGGTTGCCTTGTGGAGGATACCCGTTGTTGTTGTTGACGAACTGCATCTCTTCTTGTGTTTCAAGGCAATCATTCCCCAAATGCCCTATCTCCCCACAGACCTCGCACCTCATGCGAGCATCCATGGGTCCTTCATTCATTTCCATCTTGTCCTTGGCGCTTTTGTCCAAGCATTTTGTTAGAAGGTCCATCTTAGCAGCAAGCATGTCCACCTTTTTGACATAGTGCATGCCACGCCTCGGAGACCGTCTCTCCTGATTCTTGCTAGAAGCTAGAAATCCTTCCCCTGAGAGCATTAGTTTTGCCCACATGGAAGAATTGTGTGAGGAATGCATTGGAGCACTTTGTCCATGTGTTCAACGCCTCTTGGTTTGCGTAGAACCATTGCTTGGTCCTCCCGAGCAGTGAGCAGGAATAGGCAGAGTTTGATAGCTTCTTGGTTGACTCCCCTTATGGTGATGGTGCTACAAACCTCCAGGAAGTGTTGTAGATGTGCACTGGCATCCCCATGGGCCTTTCCACAGAAGGGACTAGCCTACACCATGTTGATGAGCAGGCCCTTGTGTAACACCCACAATTTTTAATCAATTAGTTATACCGATTTATTAGTTTTGTTTAGAAATAACTTATTAGAATATGATAAATTTATATTTCACGTCCAAAAGAATATTTACATTGTACTAATATTAATATGGAACCTATTAGCCTCTTTTAAGGTTCACGTGAGCACTAATGTTATGGATATCAATAATTAAAAGATTGTGCATTTAAGATTGTTACTAGTATTTCATGCACGCTAAAGAACAAAGGTTGAGTCCGATTGTATTAACTAGTGTACTTTGACCTAACAATGATTAGTAGTGTTTATTAATCCATCACATGTGTATCAGGAGACTCTATATATGTCAGGTCGGCAATGTAGAGGAAGAGATATTTTGCCTAACTAATCAAGTAAGAGTACCCTACGGTGCACTGCATTTGGCCATCACTACTGGAGAAGTCGCCATCGGTACCGGTTAGTAACCCCCTTCGGTACCGGTTCTGGAACCGGTACCAAGCAACCGAGACTAAAGGGGTCGGTCTTTGGTACCGGGTCCAGAACCGGTACCAAAGGGTGCCTTTGGTACCGGTTGGTAACACCAACCGGTACCAAAGGGCCCTCCCACGTATGCTTCGGGGGAGGCCCTTTGGTACCGGTTGGGCAACCAGTACCAAAAGGTGTTTTGGTTATTTTTTTTAAACATTTGTTATTTGGGTTAGTTATACGCAATTCGTCTACGTGTCTAAGCATCATATGTCATATATCGTACATGATCTTTCACGCAATAAGATTGAAGTCGTCACAATTGTCAATTGATTTTGACCGGACTTTGATTGCATTTTTCTCGAACATTCACATATAAACATTTGAGATCAGCCAATACAAAAGTTAGAGCAATTAAAAGTTGTTTACAATTTACGGCCAGAACTGGAAGAAGGAGCGGAAAGGGAGTCATATTGAGCGATAGCGCGTCCGTCATGGTGGTACTCTCCGTTTGGATTTATAACTTGGTCCATAAGGAATCCAAATAGCTGGTCCGCAATAGCTTTTGCTTTATCTGTCATTGGGAGCTCTTCATGGTAAAACATCCTCTGCATTAATCACAAATGACAACATTCATTCATATAATAAATAAATTTTGCATATAATCATTTCTAAACAAGTAACTAATAATCATTCATTCATATAATAAATAAATTTTGCATATAATCATAAAATTTCCTAACACATTCATTTCTAATTAAACAATAACTAATAATCATTTCTAAACAAGTAACAAAGTTTACATGAAATAACAAAGTATACATGAAATAATAAAGTATAATAAATATATTCATAATTTGTATAACAAAGTACATGAAATAACAAAGTGTATTCATGAAATAACAAAGTATACATGAAATAACAAAGTATAATAAATATATTCATAATAAATATACACTAATAATCATATTTCCATATACACTAATAATCTAATTTCCATACTAATAATCATATTTCCATATACACTAATAATATAATTTCCATATACACTAATAATCTAATTTCCATATACACTAATAATCTAATTTCCATATACACTAATAATCTAATTTCCATATAGACTAATAATCTAATTTCCATATACACTAATATTTATATACACTAATAAACTAATTTCCATATACACTAATAATCTAATTAATTTTCATATACACTAATAATCTAATTTCCATGTACGTACCATGAGTTCTTCGTTAGTCGCTTTTTTGGGAGAAATAAAGCTATGGATCCACTGGCAGACGTAGTATTCGCATAGATTCGTCCCTTGTTCCTGTCGGACACACTAAAAGTGGAGAAGAATAAAGTTAGACATAACAACTATATATTAGTGTGATTTTATGAGATATGCGGGTACACCAGCCACATACCGGAAAGTCCGTCTTCACATCCAATTTTTCGTTGAAATTTCCTCGAACATTTGCATGGAAACGTGTTCATGCTTCGTCAATCAGGTCTAAAACTGCTTGGTAATCCCCTCGTGGTTTCCGCATTGAGTCCAAGACAAAAATTTGACCGGTGTTTATGATTATCACAAGGAGTATCCAGTGGAAGCTGTATATATATATAGGCCAATGCTAATCCATACCCAGGGTATGGAATAGTTATTCCATACCCGAGCCATCCGACCGTAGTCCCTCGCACCAGCACGTCCGCGCGCCAGTCGGGTTTTTTTTCCCACGGAGGATGAGGCGGGGCTGGTTTCTTCCACGGTTTTTTTCCACGGAGAAAAGGGGTCCGTGACGGTTCCAAAAATTCTTGCTCGAGTCCCCACGACGGCACCTCTCTCGCTCGAGAACTTGCAGACGCCGACGGCCACCGTGTACTCCGACTCCGGCACCGGCTTGCCGCCCTGGTCGAGCAAGCTGAACACGTACTTCGCCTTCACGACAGCCTTGGCGGCCGGGTTGTCGAGGATGAGGTCGAAGCAGATGCAGTCGGCGCCGTCCTCCCCGATGGATTGGGAGTAGTTCCTCCGCGCCTGTCCAGTTTTTTCTCACGCCTGCGCGCCTGTCCGTGCCATCCTCTGTCTCCGTCGTGGTGGTGATCATCGACGCGCAAGCGCTGGCCGGGTCCAGAATGCAGAGCGTGGATGAAGAGAGAATGTCTTGCCGGAGGTCGCTATTCGGAGGGCTGATCGTCGGTGAGGATGAGGCGTTCCCGACGCCGCTGCAGGAAAGCATCCAGGCCCCTGTTTCGTCAGCGGGGACGGGCAGAAGGGAATCGGAAGCGCTGGAAATCCGTTCGTCCTGTGCTACGCCGGGAGATGCAAGCGCCGCTGAAGCACGTGAGTCTTTGTCTACTACGGCGATCCGTTCGTCAGCGGAGATGGACAGAAGGACACCGGGTAAGGAATTGGAGACGGAGTCGGAGGCTGGGACAAGTGCTGCGGCACCATCAAGGTGTTGTCCCCTCTACCAGCTGCGACTGCAAGGGAGATTGAAACTCCTGAAGTAGGGCGAACCTACACACATGTAAGTTTTCTTGTCGTAAGCCTTGCCGGTACCGTGCCTTCTTCTGCCTTGTTTGAATTTTTCTCTAACCTGGTTCTCACGAAGATGGATCAATCCCTCACCTTCTGAGTTGCGCTTGTACTTTGATTGAGTGCCTTGCCGGTACTTTGATGTCTAGCTAGTTGCAGACTTGGGTACATCAGTTTTTAGTTGCACACCATGTGTTCGAGGCAATTCCCATGCAGTTTTGTATCCTGACAATGAAGTGATTTTTATCCCGATTCAGATTAGAAAGCAACTGTCCTTTAGCAAAGTCCCTAGTATTTGATATTTCAGTTGAGCTAATGGTTGTTAATCAGGTCTTTTATCTGAATGCTATGACCTCACAGCATAAACATATATGTTCCTTTGTTTCGTTTGGATCCAAAATTCATGTCACTGTATATATAAACCAAGCTGACAAGTACTTCTTGCTTACCAATGAAACTGAATGGATGGCTCATAAGGTATGCATCTAGCTCATTCTCACTTAAAATTTACTATTGTCCAAGATGGTGCATCCCCTTTTTCCCTTTTGAGTTTTGATTCTATATGATTGTCAGTGGAAGAGCTTGAGCATCCAATGTGGCCTTGTGTTGCTTATAGTTAGCAAAATACCTTTGGATTTCTTACGACCTGAAGGCCATATAGGATGTGATGCAGCAGCAGTTGTGCACACAGGTGTCTCATCAATGTCTAGGCTCTCTACACTCAGCTTAGGCATTAAGGCATTAGTATCTTACTTTGTTTGTGTTGTTTCAGGGGTGATAGCTGATAGGATTTGATAGGTTGCTAGGAGTAAATTATATGGTAATAAAGAAATTAGGATGTTAACTCAATTGTTACACTCGTCTCTATTCAAGAGGTGCATAATCACTGGGGCAAGGAAGAGCAACCACTTATCATTTTTCCATTCCCCATTTTAATTTCTTCTTTGAATGATTTGATTGTCAAACTTGGTTCAAATGAACCAAGATGCTTCACTCAGGAAGACCAAATAGATATGGGATTCCGTGATGACTAATTCAGTCTTCCATTTGGTTATTTTGTACCATAGCTGAATTCCTGAGCATATTCTTTCATTTTTGTTATATGGTGTGGGTCATATGCAGCATGATTGAGTCCATAAAATAATTAATTTTTCACTGATCCTGTTGCCTTAAAAGTCTATTTAACATCCTGAGCAATTTTCTTAACAATGAGTAATGCACTAGTTGTAATTTTGGCAGGGTCCTTGGTTATGTTTCTGGAGCATCAAGGGAAAGTTTGGAGGAATTTGGGGAAGGAATGGAGTTTGGATGTGTCAAAGACATAAGGATGAGGCTTCAGTTGTCGTCCATGATGAGGGTGCAATATGGCCAAAGGGGTTGAGCAAGCTGATTGCTACATGTGACAATCCACCTCTTAAAAGCACCAGCTGCTAGAGACGACATGGTGTGGTGAGGATCATGGATGGCATGTCTCCATTACTACCGAGAAAATGAAGGGTCCTCCATTTACAATCAGCGCCAACAGAGAACTGAAAGGTGACATGAATTAAAGAGAGAAGGAACCGGGTTTCCGACCCTTGATGAGTTTTAGAATTAAATGGTATGAGCACGTATGAAACAACATAGGTGAAATTATTGTAGGAGTTTCATCCATAACTTCATTTCTATTTTGTTGATGTGGTTTGTTGGAAACAAGAAAAGAAAACTTATCATTGGGATTGGCCTGAGGTTTCATTTCTCGGGCCTGGAAAATAGCAGCATCAATACAAGAGTTGATCCATTCAAAGACCGCAAGTTCGATTTTTGTGATTCAACAAAATTTGAACAATCGCATCACACATTTGTCTATCCACCTACTGGGCAAGATGGTACGTGCAACACAAACTGGTAGAAGGGCACACGCATCACAGAGATTCCGTTCAAATGTCAGTTCTCGTGAGCTGATAGCCTGGCACACAATCTGTTGGGAGATGTAGCCTAACAGTTCTCTGTTGTAGACAAGCACGCATTTGCAGCAGATATGGTTCTGTTGTAGAGGTTTCAGCTCTAGTCAGTAGTTATCACAACATCTGATAATTTTAAGCAATCTGTTCTTTTTAAATAATATGCACTATACAAATAATCACAAAGATCTGCCAACCAATCCCAGAGCTTCTCAACACACAAAAATATGTGCCGGACCTGATAAACTTTACTGCAAGGTAAATTTGTCTTATACATTCCACAATAGCTTCAGGGCAAACTATCAACACGTTTTCAGTACAGTCACCATCTTGCTCAATTATACAGTAAAGAAGTGCCAAGGAAAACGATAAAACATTATCACACTGACGGTAATGCTACAACCTACAGCCATGACCACATCTGGAAACCAATGCTCAGGTTCTTTCTCATGGCTGCAAACAAAGCAGAATAACTAATTAGACAAGAGTACAAACCAGTAATATTATTAATGAATAAATTAATGCTGCATGTAAGATCATACGGTGTTTGCTTCAATGCTTCATGGGCCAATGGCTTGTGCCTAACATCACTTTTTCCCTAAAGTGCACCCAGCCTCCTCTCCACCTCTGTCATGGCTCTGTTCAGCTCGGTTATGTGATTAGAGGGTTTTCCATAATGACGAACACCCTGCATCAAGATCTTTTAGTAGTGCAATAAAAAATTCCATACTTGATCACACAGAACTATAATTAACCATCTCATAAAAGGTTTTGAACTTAAATGGGGTAATGATATGGTGGAACCAAGGAGAAAATGCTCTCTCCAGTCTGATCTATTCCAACCAAGAAAAGAAGTTGCTACTATAAAGGCTGTGTAGATGTTACCTGTTATAATAAATTAGTGTTTGCATACGAATACTTTGAAGTGGTTGGTATAAAATACTACAATTCATGATACCATAGTACACTATTGTAAAATACCAATGTTTGGTGATTCAATACCAATAATTAGTTGGTACTTTTTATTGAAAGCAAAATTCGTGCACAGCAATATAGCTATTCAATCTTTTGATCTGCATTTTCAGCGGCATTGGATTAATATAAACTAGCACATTGTAGCTGAAATTCTATAACAATGAGGTTGTCTCTCCATAAACTGCAAAGAGTGTTCTCAACTAAACTAAATCCATATATAGTTCAGTTTCATTAATTCTATGATGCTTTCACCCTTTTGTCTATAGAAACAGAAATGTTTTCAATATGTGGATGCTAGGTAACGGTAATGTAAAGCGCAAGAGTTGCCTTAGCTCACTTGAGTAATAACTGGAAAATCAATGCTGATGGTGAGATGACACAGGGCCACCACCCAATGCATTTGAAGACCACATCTCAGATCAGAGAGGAACCTCAAACCTACAAAATAAAAAATAAATTACAAACAATAGTTCACAAAATATGTACTTTGCAGCAAAAACAATAGTCCGTGCATTAGTTAACAAGCAGAGACCTTTGTTGTGTGCTCTCAAATGCAATTATCTTCGGATTGTTAGGCATCCTATGCACCAAACGATGACCAGTATCCATCCTGATGTAAAAAATTATCCATCATTAGGTGCAGATGGTATTTAAGCAGAGAAATTATACAAGACAAACACATTATTTCACACAAGACCTTGAAGTTGAGGAGTCCCGTGGTGAACCCC
>CM014276.1:19265765-19300451 GCA_004135705.1 Alloteropsis semialata
AAAGTGTGTGCAAAACAACCAGAGCTGATCAAGTATCTGACTACAGTTTGAGCAATGGAGAAAAAATTCAAGGGTTTTACAGTAGAATACATCCCGAGGGCCAAGAATGAAGAAGTTGATGCATTGGCCAAAGCAGCAGCAAAGGGGGACAAACTGCCACCCGATGTCTTCTTTCAGACATTGACAATGCCTTCGATCAAAGATCTTGATGAGCAACCAAAATTGATCAGTGCAATAAACTCAGAGGACTGGCGGTCATCCATAATGGCATATCTCAGAGGATACTATGAACCAATTGACGAAGACGACCTCAAAACCATGCAGCAGAGAGCAAGGTGATGAGGACATCTCCAGCTCAGATACAACCACAATAGCAACTTTTGATTTAAAGGTGAAACAATTCTTTATAATGATTGTATGTGATGCATTTGATGAATTGATGCTACGCCATGATGTATGTTCATTGTCATTTTCAGAAATACATTCGTGGATCAAAAAGGGTGTTAAACACACATGGAAGGCATGGAGGACCAAAGAAGTTGATTGGGGGCCAAGTCCAAGTATTCCCCACGTCCTCCACCAGGCCACCACGTCAATTTTGGCCCAAGGAAAGAAAGAGATCAAATCCAACACGTTTTGGAGTTGGATTCAGATTGCAGCATTGGGCCAACTTGTGGAGGCCACCACGACTTCATCCGAACTCCGGTTTGGGCGTTCAAGTACTTCATGGAAGTGTCTTGAAGTCAGTTTTCATATGGATCCAGACTCAAGTCCATATCTTTTTCGAGGCGGCTGGAATCGTCGATTTACTCCCCATAGGTTTTTCTGTCCAGGGTGCTGCGTCGCCTGATTTTGGCCCGATGGCCCGTGTATCATGTGGGGCCCAATAGGGGCGCATCCTAGGGTTGTGGGACGACCTCCACCACGTCCTAGTCGTCCCCTACCCTCTAATATACCTCCATAGCCGCCACAAACAGATTGGGTTTTATTTAGTTGTAAGTTTAGCCATTGCTACTTTCTTGTAGACGCGTGTATCGGCGAGGCCACCCGTTCTACTCGTTTCAGAACCCCACCTTGTGATTTCAGATTGGTATTCATCTCCATATTTGCAATTTAGTTGCTTGTTCTACTTGTTCTTGCTTGTTCTTCGATTGCTTGCAGGAACGGGTGCCCTAGTGGCCAGGTGACGCGCTCCACAAGATCACGGCAGCCATAGGAGGTGGTGTATCGGTTGCTAAGGCGCATCCTTGGAAAGGTTGTAGTCGGGCCGTGAACGTCGTCTCCTCCAATCGAATTATCCCCACGCCTCTCATCGAAAGATCGGGCACAAACCCTAGTGGGTTCACATCACAAGGTCATATCAAATCATTGACAATATTCTATACAAGAAAGGAGTTGTGGCTCCTTGGCTTCGCTGCGTGTCAATAAGCGAAGGCAGAGAGTTAGTACAAGAGGTACACAGCGGCTTATGCGGAGCTCACTTTGGAGCGAGGGCAATTGTAGGGAAGGCAATGAGACAAGGGTTTTATTGGCCTTAAGATCATCAATGATGCAACAAACACTGTCAAGACTTGTGACGAATGTCAAAAATGTGCAGCAACCAGAAAATTGCTTGAAACCTGAAATATGCAATAGTTGCAGTGGAATATTTCACCAAGTGGATTGAGGCAAGGCCATTGGCAAACATCACAGCGAAGACAGTTATCAAATTCTTCTGGCAGCAAATCGTTTGCAGATTTGGAGTCCCAAGGGAAATTACAGTGGATAATGGGAAGCAGTTTGACTGTGACGAATTTAGGCAGTACTGCATGTCCATCGGGACGAAGGCAAGATTAGCATCAGTATATCACCCACAGTCCAATGGTGCGGTCGAGAGAGCAAATGGCATCATTTTCACTGCCATCAGAAAATGCCTTGCAAATTGTAAGAAAAAAGGCAAATGGGTGGAGGAAATGCCGAAGGTAATCTGGGCTCACAACACATCCACCTCAAGAGCAACCCAGTTCACACCTTTCAAACTGCTTTATGGCGAAGAGGCAGTGTGCCCGAAGGAGATTCTTCATAAGGGGCTTCGCACTCAGCAGGAAGCGCCCAAAGACAGCGAAGCTATAGACAAAGACCTCACAGAAATATACAAGCTACAAGCAGCCAAAAACATCTCCAAGTACCAGGAAGAAACAAGAAAATGGCGTGACAAGAAAGTGGTAAGGAAAGACATCAAGATAGGCGACTGGGTGCTAAGAAAGAACCCGAGTATGCCTTCGGGGAAGCTGCAAAACAAATGGGAAGTCCCATTCCTTGTAACCAAAAGCAATAGGCCAGGATCATTCTACCTGGGTGATGGCGAAGGCAATGAGCTGCCGCATTCATGGAATGCGGACAGCTTGCGAAGGTACTATCTATGAACACCATGTAACAATTGGCTTCGTAACTTATAAACGAAGTCAATTGATAGAGTAGATTTTTATTTTTCCTTCAAAAAGGCCCGTACTCTTTTCCTCACAGGGGAACCCTTATCAAGGGGTGAGGTTTTTAACGAGGCGATGCTAACTGTAACTCGTATAAAATATATGAACGAGCTATTCCCCAAAAAACTCGCATCGAAAGCGATTGGCTTCGGCCAAATCGCTGGTATTCGATAAACCAAATAGAACTAAATTGACCCCACCAAAGGTAAGGCCAATTTAGATCTAAAAATGCTTGCTCCAAGGAGTAAAAGGGGCTTCGACTCAGATTGTTTTTCATATACAAAAATGCTTACTCCAAGGAGTAAAAGGGGCTTCGGCTCAGACTATCCTTGTATGCTAACGCTTACTCTAGAAAGAGTAAAAGGGGCTTCGGCTCAAATCTTTCTCAAAAAACCAAAAACTCCAAGCGGATCATGAACTCCAAAGTAAACGCGGAGACAACACGTTGTCTAACTCGACGACCAAAAGATCGCCATTTGAGCGCATCAAACGAAAAACACAAGCTCGCTTTGGGGGGAGGAGGCGTTTCTCTCAAATTTGAAGGCAAATCGAGCTTGATCTTTTTCGTTCAAACTAGGCACACACATACACGCGAACAGCTTTCGCACATCTTAAACATATTCGTCCTCGCATGAATAAACGCAAACTTGCTTCGGGGGAGGAGGCGTTTTCCTCAACAGCAAAGACAAATCGAGTTCATAATCATTCATGCGAAGACACAATTACATCACGAGTTCTATACAATTACATCAAGCGCTCAAAACATTTCAAACACATATCCATAAAACTGTTTGCCAGACCTCCTAAAGCAAGGCGCATTGTAAACACATGCGAAGTCTTTTTCGGGACTAACTTCCAATGGCTCTGCCTTAGGAATGCCCAGAGAAACAGCTTCGGCATTTCTCTGCGCAGCGAGCTCGACTCGATCCGAGCCATGAGCAATAAATGAAGTGAAAAAATCAAAAACATCGAACTCGGTGCGACGATAAAACTCGTGACAATACTCCAAAAAGTTGCCATGACTAGAGTGAGGATAAAGTCATTGAAATTCCTTCCACGCGAAGCCAGAAATACAAAGCGGCCCATCACGCATGGCCAGTGGAGTGATTGCAAGCATTTCATCGCCCTGAATATACACAAATGTACAAGTTCAAAAGAACTGCCTGTTCAATAAGCCCCAACTCTAATTACAATTTAAAAGGCCCTTAGACCTGTGGATCGACCCTGGGGGCCCCTTGGTCACTCTGTCCTTGCGAAGAGGAAGCACCGGCTTCGCCGAAAGCAGCACCGGTAGCAGCAGAACTTGTTCCTGCACCGGGTTCAGCAGCTTCTTTGATAGCGGCCTCCCTTGCACCTGCTTCAGCTTCAGCCTTCTGTTTCTTTAGCTCCTTTGACTGAGAATACAGAAGCGATCAAATAAAACAATACAAAATTAAAAACAAAAATAAACTAAAGTCGACCACGACGGCAATTAACAAAATACCTCCGCAAGACGGTCGCGGATAATATTCTAAGTTGCTTGACGACCGCTAGCAACCCAGAAATACCTCAGGAAAAGCGCCTTCGCAAGTAACAGTTGCCTTGGAAAATAATCGATGTCCGCAGGATCTCTGGGGGCCGGATAAGGGTAGCTCTTCCGAACCAAAGCATTGTAATGGTCACAGCCGTTGTCCGAGAGAATCTTCAGCAAGTTGCATGAACACAAGTTGACAGCAAAGTCACTGACAACTTCCATGACATTTGGAAGCGATGCAAACTCGTTATCAATCCAGTCAAAAAGTTTGTCCAAGCTGTATTCCTTAGTAGGGAATGGCACTGGCTCCGCTCCAAACTGCCGCAGGGCCTCTTTGTACAGGCGAAATAGCTTCAGACCGCGTTCCCACGCAACATTGATCACATCTTCTTTTTCCTTGCGAAGGGAAAGATTTGCAGTCCGCAGCGACAAGGCTTCACGCTCAAAATCCTCGCTACGAGACCGATATGACTCAGCATTGCGTGAAAGTTTTTCCTTAACACTCGTGAGGGTGTTTACCTCGCCTTTCAGGACAGAAATCAAATCTGAATCCTCAACGATCTTCTTGCGAAGGCCTTCTAAGGTGTCATCCTTATTCAAAACCTGAGCCTCCAAGGCAACCACCTTTTCCTTGAGCAAGTTGGCTTCGCCAACCTGAGCTTCCAGGGATGCAACCCTATCCTTTAAGGATTTGTTCTCACTAATAATTGACTCCCGGTCCTAGCGAAACAAATTCTTTTCTTTTTCAATATCCTCCTTGATCCTGTCAACAGTTGCTTGGATCTGAAGAAGCTTAGCTTTTTCCCTTCGCAACTTCACCAGCGCCGCGCGTTCAGCAGCAACCAAGTTCAGATTGGGAACTTGAGCTTGCAATTCATTGATAGCCAAGACAACCTGTGACAGAAATTAATCTCGTTCAGTATTATGAGATCGGCAAAATGAAGCCAAGGTCAACAACAAAATCAAAGGCGAAGGTAGCAAGGCTATACCTTCATTCCAGAAGTCAAAATGTTGGAACCTATGCTTTCAAGATCCAGAGTCTGTATAAGCCATTGATATTCTACAAAATAAAGATAACACTGTTATCTTCGCAAAAATAGCTAAAATAAAAAAACTAGCTATAACCCTGATCAAATAAAACACCTTCCCAATCAAAGTCTCGAAGAGGCCCACCTTCGCGCACGCGAGCCGGCCCCTTTCCCTCGCCACCTACTAAGCAAGTCTCCATCGCATTAGCATCAAACAGCAGAACAAACAATGTCAATAAAGGAAAAAAATGAAGAAACATCACTAGTACCTTCGGGAAAAGAAGGAATACCCCCCTCCCCATATCAACATCCATGTAAGCTTGAGAAGCAGTAGCCCTCTCAGCGGCTTCGGAAGTTTCAGCTTCGGCAACTTCTTTCCCCTTAGCCTGGGTATCCACTTCAACTGTCCCGGCAGCATGAGCCAGAACCTCCAAAGAGTCTCTAGCAGGAGGGGGACAGGCCAAAGCAGCCGATGGAAGGCTAACTGGCGGAATGTCCACAGGGGCTTCGGTTGTAGGCTTTTCAACATTAGTTTCGACATGAACCTATTCGGGCACATTCTCAATAATAGGAGCATCCCGAATGGGGGTGTCCTCAAACTGACTAATATTAATGCCATCATCGAATGGATCTGGAACTCGAACATCCTCAGCTGCTTCACCAACGCCTTCACAAGTAATATTGACATCAATCATTGGATTCTGCGCCAAATAGCTTCCTAGCAAAGGAAGACTCGTGCCCTGAAAATAATTCCCAAAGAGAGCAATCTCACCTAGGAAAATGTCATCCCCACTCCGGGGGGCTGAGCTCTCGAAACCAGTCACCGGTGAAGCCGGCAACCGCGCTGGAGCCGGAGCCGACGGTGGCACCCGAGGAGGAAGAGGCGGACGACCGCCGTGCGAAGCAGAAGAAACAGCTCCAGTCGTCGAACAACCAATGCGTGAAGCCGAAGAAGTGGCCCCAGTAGCCGGAGCCGCAACGGACAATGGAACGGCAGCGATCGGCTCTTGACGACACCTTTTTTCAGCAGACTCATGAGCGCTGCTACTACCACGCTTCGCCGGGGCAGCGGAGGAAGTTGCCTTCACAACAGCCTTGGAGGTATATGGACCAAGAATATCCACGGCCCGCCGCTCCACTATAGCAACGAATTCTGTCGCTGACATGCCTTCGGGTAACTTTGCCCCAAAGTAAGGAAAAGCAACCCTAGTATGATCACCAAAAGCTTTTCATTCAACCTTGTAAGGCTCCCAGTCGGCAGACAAAAAATAAACCCCAGCGGCAACGTCAGCTGCAACACCTTCTTCGACAAGATCTCGGCTGCAGAACGTCTGCGAAGCCGTTCGAAAGGCCTTTCCAGCACTTGGTGAAGCCAGGGCTTTCCGCGTCAAAAACAGGGCAGGAAACAAACTTAAGCCAATCAATATGGCTGTGGAGAGGATAAGAGACAGATTTTGTACCATCCTCCAGAATAGTTTCCTCCGAAGGTATCCTCACGTAAAACCAGTACTTCTGCCAGTCCTTGCTCCACTTGTCCCTCTGAGCAAAGGAAGTTTCCACCTTCGCAAAATGAGAGCCCCGGCGGCGCCCAGTAAAAGTAACATAGCCAAAATCTAGAGTAAACAATTCGCCTTCGACTTCAGACGATTTGCTTTGATTATGACAATCGTACAGTCGCATAAACCCATCAACTGTAATTGAAGAATCATGAGTCTTCACAGCCCAGAAAAACCGAAGGAGATGGCTGATGGCATTCGGCGTCAGATGATGCAGTTGAAGGCCATAGGGTGTGATCATCTTCACGATGATATTGTCAATGAGCATCTTCAGGCCCGCAATGAAGAAATCTGTGAACACTATAGCCTCGTCTTCGCGAGGGTTAGGGGTAGTATCATTGCCGGGAGCACGGCCCCAACCCTCAGGAAAGTATCCCTTCTCTTCATAAAATTTGATATCATTATGGCCAACCTTAGACTTGCCAAACACAAGTGTCTTCACCCTTTTAGTAGGATCTACTAGATCCTCCACACTAGCTTTGACATCATCCAGATCTTCTTCCTCACCACCTTCCTCATCTTCGGCGTGATCATCGCCAGACGTCTCCTCCACAGTCGGAGTTTCATCCTCCAACTGCTGAGCAAATTGATCAGCCTCTGTGTCATCCATCTCCTGACGATGAGGAGATCCACTCGCTTGTTGTGCCTCGGGGCTGCCTTCGCCAGCCATGTCAATAAGCACAGAAGTCTGCCTGGTGCGTGCCGCTGCAGGAATAACAATAACTGTTAATTCCTCAGCGAAGGAAATAAGTGAAAACAAAATACCAAAATATAGCGAAAGAACCTTACTTGTAAAAAAAGTATGTATCACAAGGCAAAAAAAAGACGGTGAAAGCAGATGCAAAACGAAGGAGCTTACGCAAGCAGAAAACGATTGACAGCGAAAGCGAAGAAAGGTAAAAATGGGGGACCCCTTCGATCGTATTTATAGGGCAGTAAAAAAGTGACCGTTACCGTGGCTCGGAATTTGAAAAGGCCCAGAAAATTAAAAAAAACAAATTAAATAAAAATAAAAAATAAAATGCAAAATAAAAACAAAAAACTGAGCGCGAAGGCAATTTTCAAGCGAAGTCACCGACTCGGGACTTACTCCAACGGGAGGAGGCGTTTCTTTGAGAAGGCGAAGACAATCCAAAATATTCGAGGACATCGGCCTGTTGGAGAAAGCCCTCGTCCGCGAGGGGCTACTGTTGGGGGATTGGCCTGTCAAAGAAACGCCTTCACCCTTATTTTGCTTTTGTGCCCCATGTATTTGCCTTCGCTACACATGAAAGCTCGCTGCCTTCGCAGGTGACAGGGCGTTCTGTTGTGGACCATTACCTTCGCAACGTTGATTTCAATTACTCACCTGCGGAGGTAAATATGAGCATTGCATGCGTCCGGTGCTCTCGGTGCTGGATGGCGCCGAAAATGGATGCGAAGGCATTATGAGCTGATCTGTCGCCTTCGCTCTCCTGGTCGGATTTTAGGCAGGTGCGAAGGTAACTTACAGATATCACCTGCGTATGCTTGGTTCATCTTGTTACACAGGACAAAGACAAGCTCAGGTGATGGCGCGGCGGCCTTTTTCCTCTTTGAGCGGTAGAAGGCGCTGCCCGACCGAAGGCACTCTGAGTGGTGAAGGCGACAAAGGTCATTGGAGGCACGGTGAAGGGAGCGTGGACCAGGTCCAAACCGAGTCAAAGACGGAGTTGCTGGTCTACACATTCACACTAAGACATGCGGATGTACTCTTGTACCCTTGGAAAGTCTAAGTTGTTTAGTCTAGAGGATGATGCCTGGTTTTCAAGGGTATAAGGGGAATGTAAAAGGTGCCTCTTGACCTCCCTATAAAAGGGGACCTCCCACCAACGTGTAAAGGGCTGATTCCCAGGAACACTGTTGATAAGTAATTTACTGTTGCTTGTCCCTGTTCTCTGTCTTGGCTGTTGATTGGGCTCATTGGCTTCGGCTTTTAACCCAACACGGGGCAGGAATCACCAACCCTTGGCGTTTCTGTTTTCAAGATGGAATATTCTTTATTTGATTAAATTATGGCTTTTGTTTTCTCTGACCTTGTCATTCAGATGCAGGTTTCTCCATTCAGAGTTCGGGATCTTTTTCCAGCTCTTGCATTAAAGTGATTATCGAGATATTTGCATATCCTAAAATCACCCGAAGAGTAAAAAGACCCGAAGGCTACTCAAGGAATAACCTTTTCTGAACAAGATAAGCTCGGAGGCTACTGTTGAGGCCATAATACTCGGGTGCCCGATCACGAGGATTGCCGACTACCGACTCCAAGCAAAGAAGACTCCGAACAAGACACGACAGCTGGATGGCAGAAGGAAAGCCTGATGATAGTTGGAGTCCTACTAGGTTTAGGTCTGTTTTGTCTTGTAAGGCACGTCTCCCTGGACATAAATAGTGGGGGGTCCTGCATGTAGAGGGTATTCCCAATCTTAGCGAATCCACCCGAGAGTATTTGTTACACCATTGTAATCTGTACTCGCCGAGATAATACATGCAAACAACTGGACGTAGGGTTATTACTCGATCTCGAGGGCCCGAACAAGTATAAAATCCCAAGTCTCTGTGTTCATCTACTATGATCAATCTTCGCACGAAGCGGGGTGCCTGCCGGACAAATATCTGCCGAGTACAACCTCGACAATGTTCATGCCTTATCATTAGATATACGATGTTCATGCATAGGCTAGTCGATCTAAGCTACGACATCGGTTCGTTGTTCCTTCGTGTTTGCTCTAGTTCCATGTTTCCTGGGAAAGCTGGGGTTGTCGTCTCATGCATGAGTGTGGTGCTAGGGCATGACGAAAACCTACGAATGTGACTGTGGCCCACGGTTTGAGGTGTAGGCGGCTGGTGGTGACAGCCCTGTCCGTCCTTTGTATTCCCCCACGTTCGTGTATCAGTATAGGAGGTACATAAAGCCTTTCCACTCGCTGGCAGACCAGTGCGGTTTGGTCTCCCCGCTTGTGCCTGGGTGCTTAGAACTAAGTCCTATTCATGTCTTGTATAACCTGTGCTAAACTTGTATAATGCCATAGGACCCCTTTTAAGCCTTGCTCTTGCTAACCTTAGGATATTCTTTATTCTTGGAAATGACTTCTTGGATGATGTGTCCAAGTACCTCAATTACTATCATGTTTACCCCTGTATGAAGGGTGTTCATAGCTTATCACATAATGTCGACTCATGCATATCAGTGACTCATTTGCCAGCAAATGCCATCCTTTGGAAAAATATAAATAACGATACCCCTGAATACTCACGGGTGAAATGCTACAACGGTAATTTTGTGCGCTTGCGGATAACGTAAACGAAAGAACTACCATGGCTGATCTAAGTGGCGTCGCCGGTCCCTTGGACGTGGTGGCGACGCTAAGAAACACCAACATCGTTCTTATTCTGGGCCCTTCAATCCGAGTGATGGACATGTGGCCTCATCTCATCCCTTGACTAGAACCGACACGTAGCCAGCAGCTGTAATGTTGCGTAGTTGTGCTTCTGTGCATGAGAGAAACCTGGGCTCCCTTGGGCTCTAGACTAGGTTGATCGGCATAGGGGGTCGGGCGACCTGGGCTTGGGCCCAAATTCCCTCCTCTTTTGCTAATAGATCTCTGCATTGAAATATATTCTAGATACAAGTGGAACAATGTTATTTGAATTAAAATGCTTAAGATATGCTACGTCTTTAGTTATTTTCGAGGCCATTGACATTTGGATGTCATCACTTAATGATAGTCAACAAGCGGCGATGGGGAAGAGAGAGGGGGTGAGAAACGAGGGGAGGTTGGAGATGATAGGTGGGGCCCACGTGGAAGAGAGAGAGAGGATGAGGGGCGGAGCTGTGGAGGGAAGGCGGAAAAGGGGCAGGGGCATCTTCACGTCCACAGGTGAGCATGTCTCGGGGCTGGGCCGCTCGCGGGCCTGTTGGTAATTCTTACGGTCACAGATAAATCCGCAAGCGCACGAATACCGTTGAATCTTTCGCCCAGAAGTATTCAGGGTATCGAATCCACATGGAAGGTAGTGGTTGAAGGGAGTAATGGTAACACTTCTAATATACCAAAGTCTAACAAGGGGTAAACATTGATAAAGGGGTAGTGTGACACAGAGAAGACTCATTGCTCAAAATATACAAGACTTAGTTAGCATGAAGATTCTAGAAGAGATCAAGGGATTCTATTTACTTCTCACTCATGGGTCATAAGCATACAAGAGTATACACTGTACAAGCTCAGTAAAGGGATACATGTTAGAGGGCATATCGAGGTATCCGGAGGTTCCCTCATCAAGGGACGACAACCAGACGTCTTATCATAAAGCCTAACATCATTCCCTGACCGTGGAGGATTACAAAGGATGGACAGAGCTGTCACCACCTGCCGCCTACCTCTAATCCATGGGGTAGTGATACCCCCAATAATACTTCATATTCCAAACACCATGTTTGCAATACGAAATACAATTCTATCTATCGTCCACATAAACAGAGCAACCTTGTGGCACATTGGGTCAATGCCATACATGCGTCAGCTAAACTAAGGTGCAAGACATATATCTTATATACTAAACAAGTAAGGCAGAGTTGAGGCATGTAACATAAGAGAGAAAGTATTTCCATTAAAGCTCAAAGTCTTACAAGTAAGATAAGAATGACAAAGCTGAATTCTAAGCTCACTGAGACTTCACCGGAAACCCTTTAGAAGCTCTGCTACTAGAACTACTCCACTACTAGACTAAGCCTAACAATTATACAATGGGAGCTCTCTCTTCTGGTGTGTGTTGAGAGTGAGGAGAGGGTCTCTATTTATAGTGCCCAGGTGACTTGGGAGAGTGGATATCTTCCCCTTGATCAGATGGAATATTCCCCCTCCAACTCCTCTCCTCCCTCCACTTGGTTCATGAACCGACCTCCCAAAGGTCGATGGGCACTGGAACAAGGCCCGTGACTTCGTCAAAGGCGGTGGGGGCGAAGAATCGCCCAAAACCGCGGAGAACCTGGCGCATAGGATAAAAAACCAGAGAAAACCGCGCTCTCTCTCTTGTGTTCGTCGGTGCAGCAAAACACCGGATAAAACCACACAAAACCGGCCGGCGTAGACAAAACCACGGCCAACCAGAGCCAAAACCGGCCTCCGCCCCACGCGTGACCCGCGCGTCCTCTCCCACACTGCCATGTGGACCCGACCATCCTCCCGCACGCGGGTGAGTCACGTAGGCGCGTTGGCGCCGCAGCCGCCACGCCTCGGCTCGGTACGGGCCACGCGATGGCCCGCTGGCCCGCCTGGCTTCCGGCCTGCCTGGATGCTGATGTCAGCACTGCTTAATAAACTCAAATTTTTATATTTTCATCATACGTGCTCCAAAACTATGAATGATGTATTCATTTCGATCGCCTTGACGAGCTCTACGCAATGGTGAACTCCAATTGGGCTTTTGAGATAGTTTGTGATGATAAGATTTTTGGATGCTTCTCAAGTTAATAATATTAAATCCTGCACGACATGTTAAAACACCAGAACTCATGGAAATAGTTAGTAATAAACCCTACTACTATATTTGATGTTTGTATTTGACATATTTTCTGCAGGAATTGACGGCCAAAAGTGGTACTTAAGGACCGTCAACATGGTTGAGCGCGCGAGCGGGAAGGGAGAGGGGGATATGGGCTGGGGCGGTTTGGGCCACAGGGAGAGAAGTGAGGGGGAGGAATGAGGGGGCCAGGTTGGGTCGAATTAGGGTAGGGGCGGCCCATGTTTGGTTTAGGACCCTTGGGCCAGGGTTTGGGTTGGTTTTTTGGGTCCTAGGGTTTTAGGGTTTGCACACAAGCACGCATCCATTAGAAAAGAACAAATGCACCAGCATGATATAGTTGCTTTTATTATTTAGTAATTTTTATTTACTTTTTTGTTAAATCCACACATTATTCTAATAAATTAATTACTATTTGGAACATGAAAATTTCAAGGTGTTATAGACCTATCCCCCTTAAGATGAATCTCATCCTCGAGATTCGGTTGAGGTTCCAAACAGTTGAGAAAACACTGCTTTCAAATCCTCTTCTTTTTCCTAAGTAGCCTCATCTTCTGAGTGTCGCTCCATTCTACTTTGCACATCTAGATCATCTTACTCCTTGGGGTTCTTTCTGCCACTTCTAATACTCTGATAGGGTATTCCGTGTAAGTGAGATCTTTTTGTATGTTGAGTTATTCCAGTGCTAGTTTCTCCTCTTGCACTCGTAAGCACCTCTTTAGTTGGAATACATGAAACACATCATGCACTCTGTTGGCATTTCTTAGCATCACCACTATTGGAGTGATGGTACTAGAGATGCCTTAATATAGATCTTAGCGTTATACAAGTTCTGCAAGCGCACAGAAGTACATTGTAGCATTTCACCCGGGAGTATTCCAGAGTATCGTATTTATTTCCTCAGGGAAAGCGTATGGCAAAGTAATATATTTTTCAATGTATCAACTATATCATAATCAATATACCAGGACTAGGCCAGGGGATAATATGATATGAAAGATTAAGTATGTTGACACATAGAAGATTTCACTGCTCATTATATAAGTCTAGTTAGTATGAAGGTCCTACGAGAGAACTAGGGATTCTATGTACTTCTTACAAATGGGTTACATTCATTACAAGCGTATACTATACAAGCTTAGTAAGTGATACATGCTAGAGGACAAATCGAGGAGTCATGAGATCCCCTCATCCAAGGGTACTGTCATGATGTTTATCACTAAGGCCTGCAAACGCCCAAACCCGAACAGCGAGGATTACAAAGGACGGACAGGGCTGTCACCACCTGCCGCCTACCTCTGAATACGTGGAGTAGGGTATCCCCAACGGTATTCCATAACCCAAACACCATGTTTGTAATATGAAATACATCTTTACCAATTGTACGGAAAGGTAAAGAACAATCATAGAGATTCATTGGGCCATTGCCATAACATGCACCAGCCAAACTAGGTGTAAGACATACAGCTCATATGATGAACACACAAGACTATAAGTCAAGTAACAAAGGCAAGAAAGTAATTCCATTAAGGTTCTAAGTCTTACAAATAAGCAAAGGATACAAGATAACTGAGCTCTAGGCTTACCAAGACTCCTTCGGAAACCCGTAGAAGCTCAACTCCTAGAACTACTTCTCTACTAACTAAGACTATGACTTGTAGCAATTGAAGCTCTTCCTTCTGGTGTGTGTTGTACAGGAGGCGTTGGCACCTATTTATAGCACTTGGAGACGGTTCAGGGCTGGTACAAGGCGGTTGAGAGCGAGTGGGCCCACCCCCGCGTTGGCCGATGTGGAGACGTGGCCCGACCCTCAGATGAACCGACTGAACTTATCCACGGTGTAGATTTGGTCCTGAAGACGGTGTGGATACACTAGAGAAGGGAGGACCGCAACGGCCGCTAGACTGGGTCGGCCGACCTGGCCAGGTCGGCCGACCTGCTCCAGGCACGTTTTTCCTTGATCTTCTTCTGAATCGCTGGAATGTGCACCCTGGTACTCGTGGAAGATGGGTATGGATCCTCGGAGTAACTGTTGATTCTCATGTGGGCCCATCAATCCTTGTAGTCCTCCTTATCCTTCTTGTCATCCCTTGGATACAACAGTCATTGATTCAACGTTCTGGATGACACTAACTTGTGCTTCTTCTGCATGGCCAAACTTGGGCTTGGGTGGACACTAGGCTAGGTCGGCCGACCTGATGGGGTCGGGCGACCTGGGCCTGGCCCTGTTTTACTTCATCTTTTGGCCCATATCTCCTGCAATCAAATAATCTCCATGTACAAGTAGAACTACGTTATTTGAAATAAAATCCTACTGATCATTACTAATTTATTTCATTTTATCATGTTGGCGTTACAAAATAATCATGACTTAACAAGCACCAACAAACTCCCCCAAGCTATGACTTTGCTCATCCCGAGCAAAACTTGGAGAGTTAGGAACTTAGGATCAGAATCGCTTACTTCCCATAAAAGAAATTTTCAATAAGAAAGCAATTCATGACTTGATTAAGTTGGCAAAGATTAAATCATCCTTTTTACCTTATCACTCATGGGGCTTTTTAGCTTTTTCTTCATCTTGAGCGGTTGAAAACCAGAACAACTTAGCGAGAGCGCTTTTCCCTAAACCTTAGCTCCACCTTTTCACCGGAGGTTTTTAAAAAAACTTTTGTAAAAGAAAACAAGGCTCCTCAAGTGACTCTCTTAAGTCTCTCGTAAGTGCATGAATCCTTTCCATCACTCCTCTCAAATTTCTCTTCAATGATATAACAAGTGGAGCTTATGAACGGGAAACTTTTGTTTCACACATGCATTGTTTCTTTTGTTGAGTCAAATCCAGGATCAATGAAGAATTAAATCATACACTCAAATTGGAGTGTGCAAGTGTGGATATGTGGTACTGGAAGAATGAACTCCTTTTAGAGAATTTCTCTTCTTTAGAAATTTTGCTATAAAGCTTGGCTCCCCCTTTTTTTTCATGAACTATACAGTGTCCATAATTTTCTTTTTCTCTCTTTTTTTTCATGGACTAGACTTATGTCCATATCTTTTATTCTCTTATTTGGCTTTCATAGGGAGCCTAAGCCTTATGCCTAGAAATATTTTTGGAGAAGAATCTCTTTGGAATATTTTATTCTAGCGAACAAGTGATAAGCATGCTGCTTACTTCTAGGGTAGAAGTATTGCATATGTGGTGACGTGTATGTGACTCCAATTTTTAAGAGCATGAAGTAAATCTTACAACGATCGCAATGAACTTGATAGAACTCAAAACAATACACATGCTCTTTGTAGTGGTTGGAATATGGGGCTCTGGTAGGATTTTCACTCTTCACTGAGGAGTCTAGACTTTTGTTCTTTTTGAAATAAAAATCTCCGGGATCAGGTTTCACTGTGGTAAAGATAAAGCAACCCTAACTTATTATCTCATGGCTCCCAACAACCTAGAATCAGATTTAGCATTTGCTACCCACAAGTTTTAAGTTTCCAAGAAAGTCATTAATTTAAGCCAACAAATTCAAGACACAAATGACTGCCTTATTGAGACTTGAATAAATTGGGAAAGTCATAGCAAATGTTCATCACTTCCAAACAAAGCTTCATTTTTTAAGCAAGATAAAAGAAAAACAAAGAGAATGGTTCAGACAACTTACCTGTACGGGGGTCCTCCCCCAAGCTGGACTTTTCACTGCTGGCGGTAACGAGGATCGTTCAGGTCAAAACCTTGGGACCGAAGATAGGCAGTTAGGTTCTGGTTGCCCGCCTGGATGCTGTTCTAGAGGGTGTTGAAGTTCTGTGCTGACTGGTCCCACCAAGCTTGCGACTGCTGCACATGCTGGGTTAACGTATCATCAATACGGTGAGTGGTTACCTCTAGGGTTCCCATGCGGTTGGATAACCCATCCATGCTGCTGCGCCAGTCCCTTGCCGAAAAGGAACGTCGTGCGTCGAACGGAGGAGGGCGGCCACTTGAGCTAGACGACTGATGATAGCGCGGGTCTTGGGGATTCCATTGTGCGTGTGGCACTTCATGCCATCCTGAACCTCCTGCCATTTATGGTGGAGGCGGCTGCGGCTGCTCCCAGTTTGATCCTGCTGGTATGTATGGCGGAGTTGGAGGCTCCCATGCTGCTTGGGCCTGCGGCACTCCGGCTTCTCCCCGTCGGGACATGCTTCTTGTCACCCTTCCTGTCACGCTTTGCCTGCCTTCCTGTTGCAACTCCAACTAAAGTGTTTTGCATCTGTACAACCAGTATTCCAGTGCTGGCAACGGAATTCTGGTTTTGCTATTATGATAAACCATAACAAGCTTTTGGTCTATGGCATGAGTAACAAGGTGACTCTGAACAAAATGAGACTCGTCCAGAGTTGGGCGAGGCTGCGGAAGGAACTCGACTCGATAATTATCCAAAAGGCCCATCGACTCAAAAATGCGAGTAACCAAAGAAGTGCATTCAATGGGGCCTTGCCTCTTAAAAACACCCATCCATTGATCAATCATGAAAACAACAGGTGAGACTTTTATCTTCTTAACCATTGCATATAATAATTTTAATTCATCAATACGCACGGTTCGAAGATCATTTCGAGGAAATAGAGTCATAGCAAGCCAGCGGTGCATGAAACGAAGAGTGGGATTATGAATGTGACTAGTTCTAGGGGGAGTGCCATCTGTGGTACCCGAGATATCCCGCCAAAAGGATTCTCTCACAAAATGCCTCAAAACTTTATCAACTTCCAAACTGCAACGCTTGCTAAAACCCAGATAGGTACTAAGCTGCCTCCAAGAAACGAAATACTCTTCCCTTAAAAAGCGAAAAGTAATCCCTTCCTCACCCTTTCTCAGAGTAGCAAGAAATTGGATTGTTAACAAACGACACCCATCCTCGTTAATGCGAGCAAAATCCGATCATCCCACAGCACCCCACACGGTTTCGAAATCAGTAGCCATACCTGATTTCTCCATGAGTTCGCTTGTGAACACACGCGTGTGATCAAAAGCGCGACCCAGAAGAATTTGATACGCTTCCAGTTCGTAGCCTTCTTCGATGTCGAGTTGATCGTCGGAGATGAACGCCGGGCGAGGATCATCGTCGTTTTGGTTGCTGCTGGAGCTGTCCCCATTGCCATCTCCATTGCCACCGCTGCCACCGCCTCCTGCGGATGTAGCGCCAGCACCGGTGTAGTAGTACTGGTCTTCGGAGATCTCCATGCATTGTTGGTTGTCCATCCTCTCTTCGGAGCCACCAGCTGATTCCATGATCTTCGTGCTGGAGGAGATCACCTCAGTGCTCCCTGAGTGTCGGCTCCTCCTCGAACTTGACCCCTTCAATTTCTTTGCTTGGTTTACGACTCCTCTGTCGATGTTCATGATTCCTGCACAGAGAACAACAAGCAACAAGAACGACACTTGGAAGACAAAAAGATTAGCATTAGCAAGTTAGTCGTCCAAGAGTTAGTCGTTCTTGCGGGGCGTGAACGCCTCCACAAAAGTCGTTCTTGTGGGTTATGACACACCACAAATAAGCGTTCTTGTGAGATTTTGGTTTCCTCCACAACACGTTCAAGAGTTTGAGCATGAAAATAATAGCACCGTTATGCAGAAATGAAGTCCATTTTTAATTGGGTTTATTGATTTTTCAAACTTAGGATCTAAACACTTAAGAATCTAACAGAGGGAGAGGAGAAACTCCGAGGGCGAAACGCAGCTCGAGTTGGGGCGAAGTGAGCAAGCTGCTGGCCAAGGCTTTTTATAGCCAGAGATCACCACTGATCGGCCGACCAGGTGGGGTCGGCCGACCCTCCCGCAAAGGCAAAATGGCCAAGATTTGATCACGATCGCGCTGGATACATGATGTCTGCAGAACCGGTTGAAAACTTTGCAAAAGAGGGAGGCGTGAGTCGGGCGACATGACCTGGTCGGCCGCCCGTCTTTGGAGATGATTGAATGCCCCCTTTGAAAGTTATGATCCGTGACTATGGTAGTGAGTGATGATGGTTGTGCGTTCTGCAAAGGCCAAGCCTTTGAGTCGGGCGACACGGCCTGGTCGGCCGACCGAGCCTTAGCTAGGTTCAGGCTTAGCCTTTGTAGAGTGGCACATGGTTCAAAGGCGTGATAAGTTCTGAGTGCGTGGGCAGTGGTGGCCAGGTATCCAAGGAGGATTTAAGTAAATGGCTCCAAAGTTTAAATTTCAAATGCAAAAATTTTGTGGAAAAAATTAAACATGCTTGAGAAATTTAAACATGCATTGTGAAATAAACATGAGATACATACCGATGTACCTACCGGTGAGGACTCGATGTTTTTCGTCCGTCGAGTGCAGACGTCTCCAAGTCATGATTTAGCTTGATGATCTGGCCTCCGCATTTGAAGATAATGCGGATGCTTTGCAGCGCCACTCCGGTTCTGTTGTCTTCACACAAGGTGTTGCTTATGTTATTGCCTTCAGAGCCTTAACACTTTGTGTGAATTCCTTGGGCAGGGGCAGGAGTGGCTCGCTGTTGGTGACTGGTGGTTTCTGTGGCTTCCATCCATAAATCACCTTGATTTCGGGTCCGTCATTCTTTTGGTTTGATTCTTTCTTGTTTCCTGCATGGTTAGCCAAAATCTCCCGACTGGTCTCTTGTACCACTGCAGCTAACTCGGCTGACTGGGTTTCTAGAATTTTGCTTAAGCGCAGCTGGTTTTTCACAGCAACTTACAAGGCATGGAATCGAGAACTTAGATCATTTACCTTTCTCTTAGCAGGTATAGTGTATACGCTTCCCCCTTGCTGGGATGGCCCCCAGTTATGCGCTAGAAATAAATCCCTGCACTGCTGCCAAGACTCCATCTTTGCCTGGTGGTTGTAGTACCACTGCAGTGCTCTACCTGTTAATGAGAATGGGAATATCCATTGCTTTGCCCTTCCTGCTAGTCGACTGCATATTGCTGAGAAATGTCGGATATGTTCTACTGCATCAGTTATGGCCTTTCCATTGAATGGCTTGGCTTGCACCATGGTGATGTACGTTGAGTCAATCATGAGAGTTTCAGTTGCCATCTTGGTGCAAAGGTACTTCGATTTCAATTGACAGAAATTGGAGGATCACTTTGAGTTCTTCGGCGAATCGATGATGTACCTTCTGTTCCACTCAAAGAGAAACAAGACAAGGGTAAACCTGTCTAGAGATGGTGATTAATTGTGACATAAGTTAATACAGAGGTTAACATATTCTTTGACCAATGCTTTCCCCGACAACGGCGCCAGAAATGCTTGTTGGCATTTCTTAGCATCACCACTACTGGAGTGATGGTACTAGAGATGCCTTAATATAGATCTTAGCGTTATACAAGTTCTGCAAGCGCACAGAAGTACATTGTAGCATTTCACCCGGGAGTATTCTAGAGTATCGTATTTATTTCCTCAGGGAAAGCGTATGACAAAGTAATATATTTTCCAATGTATCAACTATATCATAATCAATATACCAAGACTAGGCCATGGGATAATATGATATGAAAGATTGAGTATGTTGACACACAGAAGATTTCACTGCTCATTATATAAGTCTAGTTAGTATGAAGGTCCTACGAGAGAACTAGGGATTCTATGTAATTCTTACAAATGGGTTACATTCATTACAAGTGTATACTATACAAGCTTAGTAAGTGATACATGCTAGAGGACAAATCGAGGAGTCGTGAGATCCCCTCATCCAAGGGTACTGTCACGATGTTTATCACTAAGGCCTGCAAATTCCCAAACCCGAACGGCGAGGATTACAAAGGACGGACAGGGCTGTCACCACCTGCCGCCTACCTCTGAATACGTGGAGTAGGGTATCCCCAACGGTATTCCATAACCCAAACACCATGTTTGTAATATGAAATACATCTTTACCAATTGTACGGAAAGGTAAAGAACAATCATAGAGATTCATTGGGCCATTGCCATAACATGCACCAGCCAAACTAAGGTGTAAGACATACAGCTCATATGATGAACACACAAGACTATAAGTCAAGTAACAAAGGCAAGAAAGTAATTCCATTAAGGTTCTAAGTCTTACAAATAAGCAAAGGATACAAGATAACTGAGCTCTAGGCTTACCAAGACTCCTTCGGAAACCCGTAGAAGCTCAACTCCTAGAACTACTTCTCTACTAACTAAGACTATGACTTGTAGCAATTGGAGCTCTTCCTTCTGGTGTGTGTTGTATAGGAGGCGTTGGCACCTATTTATAGCACTTGGAGACGGTTCAGGGCCGGTACAATGCGGTTGAGAGCGAGTGGGCCCACCCCCGCGTCGGCCGATGTGGAGACGTCGCCCGACCCTCAGATGAACCGACTGAACTCATCCACGGTGTAGATTTGGTCCTGAACGGCCGCTAGACTGGGTCGGCCGACCTGGCCAGGTCGGTCGACCTGGTCCAGGCACGTTTTGCCTTGATCTTCTTCTGAATCGCTGTAATGTGGACCCTGGTACTCGTGGAAGATGGGTATGGATCCTCGGAGTAACAGTTGATTCTCATGTGGGCCCATCAATCCTTGTAGTCCTCCTTATCCTTCTTGTCATCCCTTGGATACAACAGTCATTGATTCAACGTTCTGGATGACACTAACTTGTGCTTCTTCTGCATGGCCAAACTTGGGCTTGGGTGGACACTAGGCTAGGTCGGCCGACCTGATGGGGTCGGGCGACCTGGGCCTGGCCCTGTTTTACTTCATCTTTTGGCCCATATCTCCTGCAATCAAATAATCTCCATGTACAAGTGGAACTACGTTATTTGAAATAAAATCCTACTGATCATTACTAATTTATTTCATTTTATCATGTTGGCGTTACAAAATAATCATGACTTAACAAGCGCCAACACACTCCCGACAACCTGTCAGGTAACTCTAGTGGATATGCCTCTTCTCCTTTCCTTTCTAAGATTTTGAAAGGTCCAATATATCTAGGTGCTAGTTTTCCCTTGACTTGGAATCTGTGAACTCTTCTCATAGGTGACACCTTGAGATCCACATAGTTCCCATTTTCAAAGTTGAGATCCCTCCTCCTCATATCTGCATAGCTCTTTTGTCTAGATTGTGCCACCTGTAGATTCTGTCTAATCATTTGTAACTGTCTCTCTACTTCTTTAGGAATTTTAGGTCCAAACACTTGACTTTCCCTAGTTTGATTCTAAAACAAATGAGTCCTGTATTTTCTATCATAAAGTGCCTTGAACGGTGCCATGCTAAGGCTCTTCTGGTAACTATTGTTATAGGAGAATTCTGCATAGGGTAAACTTTTTTCCCAACTTGTCCCATATCGTAGAGTACAAGCTCTCAACATATCTTCTAGAATTTGATATGTCCTTTTAGTTTGCCCATAAGTTTGTGGGTGGTATGCCGAGCAAAAGTTGAGCTTGGTATCCATGGACTCATGAAGTTTGTTGCCAGAACTGTGATGTAAACTGTGATCCTCGATCTGGCATTATCTTCTTTGGAACTCCATGTAAACATACTATTGTCTCCGTAGCTCTGCCAACTTTGCTCCGAAATATGTGGTTTTCACATGTACAAATTATGCCACTTTAGTCAGTCTATCCACTATAACCCAGATTGAATTATAACATCTTTGTGTAGGAGGTAAACCGACTATATAGTCCATGCCGACTTCTTCCCATTTCCATTCTGGTATCTTCAAGGGATGAAATAAACCGGCAGTCCACTAATGTTCTGCTTTAACACTTTGACATGTGTCACACAAGGTCTCTCTTGAGTCCATACCACCAATATCTCTCTTTGATGTCAAAGTACATTTTAGTACTCCCTGGGTATATAGAGTAAGCCGAGTCATGTGCTTCTCTGAGGATCATCTCCCATATATGATTCAGATTTGGTTCATATATTTTTTTCCCAAACCACACAGTACCTTGTTGGTCTAAACCCTGGTGCTTTATCTTGAATGATCAGTGCCACAATTTCTTGGATCTTTTCATCCTCAAGTTGCCCTTCTTTGATTTCTTTCTCCAATGTTGGTTCCACTTCCATTTCCACTATACTAGATACAAAACCCAGATTTAATCATTTGAATTCCTTACTGAGTTCTACCGGTAAGCGAGTTACCACTACTTATTCACATAGCTCATCGTGCTGAAGGTATATGCTACTAGATTAGCTTTGCCTGGGTGATTGTTTGGGGATTGGCCTGCCAATAAACTCCTCTGTAGTCTGACTGAAACTCTTCAATGCTTGTTTGCCCTCATTTAGGATTATGACAAACAGATTGCCTTTGTTTAGGCATTTGAGTGTGGTGCCAACAACTACCTTCGGAGGGGAATTCTGGCGGGCAAAAGAGAAACGAAGGTGCTGCAGAACATCCACTCGTTCAAGTATTGAAGATCAGTCTTCGACAGAGGAATTGACGAGATCTCACATGAGAAGCATCAGCCTCGTTCTCTAGGGCAAGGCAGAATCAATGCCCGCAAAGAATACTCGAGACAAAGGCAAATGAAGTCCCGAAAAGACTAGCGAAGCCAAGATGGGGGGAGTCAAACTTGATGCAATTAGTCAGACTGTTCACACCTGGTGTGCAGGAGGATGACGCCTGGTTTGCAGGGATTCTATAGTTAGGAGGATGGCACCTGGTTTGCAAGGGTATAAGCGGAATGTAAAATGTCTTTTGGTCTCTCTATAAAAGGGGAGCTCCCACCAATGTGTAAGGGGCTGATTCCTCGAGAACACTGTTCAGTGGAATGTTTGTATCCCTTTTCATTTATTCTCTGTCCCAGTTACTATCTGTGTTTGTCTTCGGCCGTAACACAACAGTTAGCGCCCACCGTTTGTGGTAGCACGTAAAAGCCAAAGAAGCCCAACATGCCACCAAGAAGAGTACTGAGAGCACCCACCTAGGGCACAACCCAAACTGAAGCGCCCACCGTTTGTGGTAGCACGTAAAAGCCCATGAAGCCGACCATACCACCAAGAAGAGTACTGAGTGCACCCACCGAGAGCAACTAAACAAACTGATCGCGAAGAAACCCTTACTCATGATGAGAAGATGAGCAGAGTTGAGGAGAGGCTGTGCCTTAGGCACAATGAAAGGCAAAAGCAACTGGAAGCTGCATAGAGAGAGCAGCAGCAAGAAATGCAGAGGCAAGACGAGGAGCAACAATAAGAACTGCTACAAATTCAGCAGCAACTAACTGAATTAAGGTAGGCAAAGCTAAGAAGAGTGAACAATCCTAATGCAAGAGCGGCCCAGCTTCATCTCGAGTAGGAGAGAGCAAAGAAACAAGTCGCTGATCTGCAAGCCAAGTTGAACGAACCCAAGACCGTACATGAGGCAGGGGGACACCGCGATTCCACTTCGGAAACCGAATTGCAAGTATTGCACACTCACCCAATTGATTTTGCATGCCCAATGTTAGAAGCTCTACAACTGGCAAGGTGGCCACCTTCATATAAACCAATTACTTTACCAAGGCACAATGGCTTCACGGACCCCAAGCAATTTCTCAAGAGCTACGAAGTAGCAATTGATTCGGTAGGAGGAGATGATATAGTCCAAGCAAAATATTTCATCATTATTTGCGATGGCGCAGCAATGAGTTGGTACATGAAGCTACTTGGACTTTCCATCAATAGCTGGCACAACTTAAAAAGAGAAGTGATAAAAAATTTTAGCATCATGGGAGATCATGCATTATCATATGTAGAGTTGACAGTACACCAACAGCCTAAAGAGCCCCTTGAAGAATACTTTCGGAGATTTGTCACTCTGAGAACCCAAGCACCTCACATCCCAGACGAAGCTGCAAAGTTTGCAGCTATCCAAGGGCTTCGACTAGGGCCATTCGCACAGCACATAGAAAGAGAAGCACCAGCTACACTTGGGGACCTTTATGAGGAGTTCAAAAAATATTGCAGGTCAAACAATGACAATAGAATGAGGCTAGCAAGAGAAGCCATTTTAAAAAATCAACCTGACACCCAAAAAAAGCAAAACCAATACAAGCCAACACATTTTCAGCGTTATCCATCTCAGTATATCATGAATATTGAGAACTCACCTTCGTTCCAAGAGAACAAGACCTCGTTCCAAGAAAATGCACACATAGATGCAAGGGGGGAACCAAGCCAAAGAGGTGGAAGACTAGGAAGAGGAAGAGGCCCACCTTCGAGTCCAGAATTATTCTCCCAATATCATGGCTGTAACACCCTAGTGTTCCATACATAGGTGAAATACGGAGAGAAAGGAGGCAAGGAATAAAAATCACCCAAATTAAATAATTGGAAATTCTTTTTAGACAAAGTCAACCCTGTATGCCAAAAAGAAAACATGACTTCCAACAATAGGGAAAACATTTTCAGGTTAACTAAATAAAGGGGTTTGTCCAAACAAATCTTGGAAATCCTTTTTCCAATATGAGATCAACCTTATCACATGTGAGAAACAATTAAAAGAGTTAACCTTCTTGATAAGCCCCTCATAACTATATTTTCTATATAACTGCAGAAATTCCCTATACAAGCGTTATAGAGCAAAGTACCCTCGTGAACCCTAGCCAGGTCTTGACCCTTGAAAGTTTCGGCAAACAACTCAAAAATCGGTCAAACCCTGTCCAAAACCCCTCAAACAAAATTTTGCTAAGTCTGAAAAACCGGTGTTCCATCAAAATTGGCGTCGCATTCTAGCTCAAATTAGGAAAATTTCATATGGCAACTTTTATGAAATTTGAAGCCTATACAACCATCTCCAACTTTTATATTTGAAGTTTTCAAATTTCTATGGGAGAAACTAGAGAAAACCCGTGTTAAAGATGACCAGTTTTCACAAAACCGGTGATGTGATGCGGGACTAACCTGCAGTCACCGTGGTCACCCCGCGCGGCCGACAGCACCGCCATGCTGCGACTGGCTCCCGCGCGCTCGTCGGGGCCGGCCAACCCACGCCACCGACCGGCCGACCGGGTCCCGCCTCCACCAATCCACGCGCGCGCGCCTAGCTCCTATCCCGACAGCATATCCCCACAGGCCAACTTGCACCGCCGACCAGGTGGAGTTGCAACCGCGGCGCGCCACGTCGCGGCCGGCCGCAGCGCCGCCAACCAGAGATCGCCGCCATGTCGATCGACCGAGCCCACGAAGACTTCATGGCGAAGCTCCCTATCCCTCGCCCGAGCCCCGGCCGTGCCTATGAAAAGCCTTCCACCCCCGGCCAGAGCTCCACACCGCCACCGCTGTCCGCCGACCACCTCGCCAGTGAACTCCCCTCTTCGCGCCTCCACTAGCCCACCCGAGCTCTCCAGAGCCACCACCCACCACTGTGCAAGCTCTCCGAGCCACGTATTACCAACCACAGCCACCGTCGTCACCGGAGTTGGAGCCGAAGCGGCCGCATATTGACTGTCCTTAGATGCGCCAATTGTGAACTGCAAGCGCACGGATCAGTTGTAGCTTTTCCCTTTGAGTATTCCCTCAAGGTTTATCAATCCGTGGATCGACAGTGAACTACCTAGGGTTTTCTATCTAGTTAACGGATCTAATCCCAACATTAGGCGTAGATTGTATATGAAGGTAAACCAAATAGATATGAGTGAAGTGTAGGGTTGATCTCATCCGGAAGCACAGGCAAAGATAACATAACCAAGGTTAACAAAGGCCTTATCGTCTCTAGGTACAGCTCTTAGTCAAAAGATGATCAAAACCATAGATTGCATCTCTACCAAATGTACCCGAGTCTTCTCTCAGAAAGGCGGCTCGCAAGCGGCCTACTTTCCAATGGTCGCCGCTGCAAGGTGCGTGCTAACGCCTAAGGTTTCCCAAAACTTTACCTCAAACGCCCACCAAGTGCTCTTTACTCGAAGCTCCTCCTCTTGGTGGCCACGCAACAACTCCCATCGTACTTGCTATCGATCCATCTCAACATCACGTCGTCGCCAGAACCTTTCCCTCCAGCATGCTGTCACCACATTAAGGTAATCAACAGACAAGCTAGAACGCGCTACTTTAATGTATCCGCAAGATATGGACTAATCACCATGATTTGATCTAATCTTACTAAGAACATATGATGGCCGTGCATATGAATATAAAGCATCCAATGAAGTAGACCAAGGTTGAGACAACTAGAATAGAGATTAGATTGATATTACCATCGTGTGTGTACATACCCCGATGAATCATGGGGTTTGACTCCTGAACTCCGCCGTGGCACAACCGCATAGGGAGGCCATGGCGGCTAGGGTTGGCCTAGGCCATGCCCTAGGTACCTTCCAAGACTTGCAGCGACCCTAGTCTCCCTTTGGTGTATGCCCTAGTTTTCATCGACTTCTGGTGGATGGATCACTTTGCCTTCAGGTATCGGGGCTATAAAATAGTCCGAGGAAGCTTCACGACTAAGGGGAGGCCGAGGCGGCGCAAAAATATGGTGTGTCGGCCGGCCTAGGGGCCTTGGGCCCTCTGGCCCACCCCCTAGGGGCCTCAAATGCCTGAGTGCTCCACAAGAAAGTTGTAGATCTTTGTTGACAACCAAAATTGGCACTTTGACCAGAGGGATTGCAGTAGCCGGCGCACGGAGCAGGACAGAAGATGGTGCAGGAGATAAAATCACGCCCAGACCGGTCTGACCGGTTTGGGGGACCGGTCAGACCGGTTTACCCTGTAATCGACTAGGTTTAGGATTCCGAGATTGTAACGAGTTGTAACATGGTTTCCTTGTGGGACAAGACCTACCCTCCCTATAAATATAAGGGGATTCGGCCGATTGAGGACAGACCCAATCGATTCAATCAAATCTACTATTTTTGCCTCTACTTTTTTGCATCTCCAAACCCTAGCTTTTTCAACCTCTACTTGCTGTTCTTCCTGCGTCTCCGCGACGTTTGAAGGCGTCCTAGGTGGCCTGCCGACCCTAGGGCACCCCTGAACACGTTCACCCTGATGGATCCTTCCGGGTGGCATTTTAGGGGTTTGCTCCCGACTTCCCTGGAGGTAACCGGTCTGACCGGTGTCCCTGACCGGTCTGACCAGTCTGCGCAGAGAAGCTGCGAACAGCTCGTGTTACGTGCTGCGCGATCTCGCGCTCTCGTGTGTTGACCTAATTCCACGTCAACATACTTTTGGCGACTCCGCTGGGGATTGGAGCTCTGGTTATTGCAGCCGATCTATCTAATTCCAGCTAGATGGGTTCTAACACTGAGTTCGATCTCGACAACATCATCGTCGTAAAGGACGATGAACTCTCTGCTGAAGATTGCCAAGGGCTCGAGGAATACATAAAGAAGAAGGCAGAAGAAGATCGCCTCTATTACCTCTCGCACTTCAAGACGGACCGCAAGGGCGTGGTCACCAAGATCAAGGAGGTAGATCCATCTGCTTCATCTTCAGCGGCACCTCCCAAGGTACAATCTGATGAAAACTCTCACAAAGTCTTTCTAAAATACATGGAGGATAAGATGGCTGAGAATAATGTTAAATTGGTTAACTGGATGATGAACAAGCACTTAGAATCAGAAGGCAAACAGCCCATGGCTGAACAACCTGCCGCCGATCCTAGTATTTTGATTCCTAAAATACCTATTGTGCCTGATCTTAAAACACCGGCAGCAAAACCCATAGAACAACCTATGTATGGCATGCCGATGAATTATTTTGAAGGCCAATCTGTTACACCATCCAACCCAATACCTACTCGGCCTACCGCACCTCAGCCATTCATAGCTTCTTCTAATCCGGCTGGTAATGGTCGAATTAATAATGAAGTTTCAAATTTCACCCCACAAATTCCGAATTATGGATATTCTGTGCCCCCACCAGTACGAAATGTATTTTCACAAGGCCCAGTACCTTACGAGGTCTTCGGAAGGTGCGGCCAACAAATGCAGGGTCAGGTGTCGGCCAGCCAATTTGGCCCGCACCAACCGGTCAGATCGGTTACTGTGACCGGTCAGACCGGTCCTGGGGGGACAGATTCGGGGAATTTATTTTCTGCTCCCGTTCAGAATATTCAACAGCCAAATTCACAGGATAATTCATTAGAGTATTTAGATCGGATATTTTCTAAGTACAAACTTGATTTGGCTTAAACTCTTAAAGAGAATTTGGGAGTAGATGTCAGGGATAAGGCTAGGTTATACCAAAAGACTTATGTTCCTAGATTTGATTTGGTTCCTTTCCCCACTGGTTTTAGACTTCCTGATTTTGTCAAGTTTAAAGGGGAAGATACTAAAAGCACTTTTGAGCATATAAGACAATACATGGCACAACTAGGCGATTCTAGCTCTAGTGAGGCTTTGAAAGTGCGTTTATTTTCTTTGTCTCTAACTGGTACTGCTTTCTCATGGTTTGCATCATTGCCTGCTAATTCTATTACTTCATAGGAACAGTTGGAGCAAAAATTTCATGATCATTTCTTTTCGGGCAACAATGAGCTTAAATTATCACATCTTACATCGGTTAGGCAATCACGTGATGAAACCGTTAATGATTATATTAAACGTTTCTATGATACTAAAAATCGTTGCTTTGGTGTTAATATTGCCGAAAAGGATCTTGCTGATTTGGCTTTGAATGGTTTACGGTCTCACATTAAGGAAAAATTAGAGGGTTTCGAATTCTTTAATGTAAACCAAGTGCATCAAAGAGCTTTGGTTGCTGAAAGCTGAAGCAAAGATTTAAAAGAAAGCCATAGAACTCATCGGGCTAATGTGCATAATCTTGAATGTGATTCTAGTAGTTCCGATGATGAATCTCATGATGTGTTGGCCGCTGAATTTGTATGGCCAGCATCTAATAAAGCTTTTACTTGCACATCTCTTAAGCCTATTTGGAGAGATGGTATAATGTACGTGCCTTACTGTCCTGCACCAAATCAACCACGGCCTGAGGCTCCTGTGCACACCAGAATGCCTACTTCACAGTCTAGGCCAGCAAACTTTCAGCAAAAACCGGTGGTTGTGCCTCAGCAGCACAGACCGGTCAGATCGGTTCCTCTGACCGGTCAGACCGGTTTCCAGCGCAGGTCAGGCAAAGAGCCAGCTAGACAGGAGTATCGCCCTATTCAGAGGAAAGAAGAGCCTGCACCTGTTATTCCAAAGCCAATTGTGAAGAGTATGATTCAAATTGGCTCTATGGCAGTTAATCCATCAATGGCCGATGGACCCAATGTTATTGGCACTTCGGTCGTGAAAAATACGCCGCTAGCTCAGTATACGCAGCCGAGGTGGTGTCCTCCTGGCTTATCTCATTCTCAGAAGAGGAGATTGCAGCGGTTACGTACTCAGAAGCAAAGAGAGGAAGAATCGGCAAAGAAGAGGGAGGAGTGGTTCAATGAGGTTAAGCCGATAATTCCGCCGTCTGGTCAAGGTTCCAAGGATGACTCTGATATCCCAGATGGTCAGGCTGAAATACCTGAAAAGGTTGAGCCGACCGCAGCGTCGGCTAACATGGCCGAGACCGGTCAGACCGGTGTCCCAGACCGGTCAGACCGGTTCATTCTTGTTCCAGTTCCGGCAACTGGAACCGGTCAGACCGGTCCGGAGGAACCGGTCAGACCGGTCTCGCCTGGAGATTCTGTAGCCGATGCATTTTCTTCTTCGACTAAAGTCTCGGTTCCGCTCACTGCTATTTCAGATGTTCAAATGGGCAATGATGATGAAACTGTTGACTTTGAGCCTTCGCCTAGCAGAACGGACATGGAGATTAATGTTATTTATATGAACGCCGACTATTGCTTTGTCAGAGATGATGAGAGTGTGGCTCAAGTTGATTTTGCTCCCAAGAATGCTGTGTTTCAGAAGCCCTTAAATCGGACAACCATCTGAAAGCTCTTTATGTGAAGGGTCACATTAAAGGGAGGCCGATTTCTAGGATGCTTGTTGATGGTGGTGCTATTGTGAATCTCATGCCATATTCCTTGTACAAGAAATTGGGAGGCTTGGACAGCGAGCTCATCAAGACTTGCATGACGATCAGCGGCGTTGGAGGAGGAGAACCGATGAGTGCCAAGGGAGTTGCATCATTGGAGCTCACTGTTGGGAGCAAGACGTTGGCGACCGCTTTCTTCGTCATGGAGGTGCAAGGTAACTTTAGCGTGATCTTGGGGCGCGATTGGATTCATGCAAATCAATGTGTGCCTTCTACCTTGCATCAATGCTTAATTCAATGGGTTGGTAACGAAGTTGAGGTGGTTCATGCGGATTCTTCGGCATGTGTTGCTATGGCCGATGCATCGATATTGGGGACTCATGATAATGTCAAGTGCTTGACCGAAATTGATATTTCGGACTTTGAGTTCCTTGCTTGTACTAAGGATGGCTTTGTGTCCGCTGTTCTAAGGCCGGTTCAAAGATCGGTTGATTCAGACAATGAAGAGTAGATGGATGCAAGCGGGAAGTGGTTGAAGGAAAGGGTGGAGCATTATCAGTCAAACATGAACGATGCATGTGAAGCCATTAATAATTTTGAAGAAGTAGAGAAGTTAGGACAAGGATATACGTCGGCTGATCCTTTAGAAAAGGTAGACATAGGTGATGGTTCTGTACCAAGGCCGACTTTTGTAAATCAAAAATTGAAAGCCGATTATAAAGCTGAATTAATCGAGTTGTTGAAAGAGTATTCTGATTGCTTTGCTTGGGAGTATCATGAGATGTCTGGTTTAAGTTGCGAGTTAGTTGAACATCGGTTGCCAATTAAACCCGGTTTTAGGCCATAGAAACAAGGCAATAGACGATTTAATCCTCTATTCTATGATCGAATAAAAGAAGAGGTTAATCGTTTGCTTGAAGCTAAGTTTATTCAGCCATGTTGCTATGCTGAATGGATCTCTAATATTGTGCCTGTTGAGAAGAAGGGTTCTAATAAAATTAAAGTTTGCATCGATTTTAGAGATCTTAATAGAGCAACTCCTAAAGATGAATATCCTATGCCTATAGCCGATATGCTTATTAATGATGCTTCTGGTCATAAGGTTATAAGCTTTCTTGATGGCAATGCGGGATATAATCAAATTTTTATGGCCGAGGAAGACGTATACAAAATGGCCTTTAAATGTCCTGGCTTTGTTGGTTTGTTTGAATGGGTTGTGATGACTTTTGGTTTAAAGAATGCCGGTGCAACTTATCAAAGAGCGATGAATTTGATTTTTCATGACTTACTTGGTGTTATTCTAGAAGTCTATATTGATGATATTGTTGTCAAATCGGCTGGATTAAGTTCTCACTTGGCTGATTTGCATCTTGCTTTTGAAAGAATGCATCGGTATGGTTTGCAGATGAACCTATTGAAATGCGCTTTTGGTGTATCGGCTGGAAGATTTTTAGGCTTTATGGTTCATGAAAGAGGCATAGAGATAGATCCTAAGAAAATAAAAGCTATTGAAAAGCTTGAAGCGCCTACTTGCAAGCATGATTTAGAGAAATTCTTGGGCAAAGTTAATTACTTGAGGCGGTTTATTTCTAACTTGTCCAGGAAAGTTAGTGCTTTTACTCCTATACTTCGGTTAAAGAATGAAGCCGATTTCACTTGGGGGGCAAAGCAGCAAGAGGCCTTTGAAGAAATCAAGAGATATTTGTCTTCGCCGCCTGTGCTCAAAGCGCCTAAGAATGGGGTGCCATTTAGGCTTTATATTGCAGCCGAAGATAATGTAATTGGGGCTGTTTTGACTCAAGAAACAAATGGCAAGGAGCATATTATTACTTATTTGAGTCGACGGCTTTTGGATGCGGAAACAAGGTATAAACCTATTGAGAAATTATGCTTGTCTTTATATTATGCTTGTAAAAAATTGAGGTATTATTTGTTGTCTAGTACTTGCATTATGGCATGTCAAGCCGATGTTATTAAGTATATGTTGCATAGACCGATTTTGAGTGGAAGGATCGGTAAGTGGGCATATGCTCTTATTGAATATGATTTGGCTTGTGAACCTTTGAAATCCATGAAAGGCCAAATTGTAGCTGATTTTATTGTAGAACATCAGATTAATGATGAGCATAATTTAGAGGTTGATTACATGACTTTTACTCCATGGAAATTGCATTTTGATGGATCGGTTTGCAAGAACGTATGTGGCATTGGAATAGTTCTTGTTTCTCCTAATGGAGCTGTTTTTGAAGCTCTTAGCCGATTAGAAGATGAGTGCACAAACAATCAAGCCGAATATGAAGCTCTATTATTCGGACTAGAGAATTTGCATGACATGGGAGTAAAACATGTTGAACCTTTTGGTGACTCATTGCTAGTTGTACAGCAAGTGTCCAAGGTGTGTCAATGCTTGGAAGGTTCATTGAATATTTATCTTGACAAGTGCCTTGATGTTATATCATATTTTGATGAGTTCACTATATATCATGTACCAAGGTGTGAAATCCTAGAGCTAATACTTTGGCACAGCAAGCATCCGGCTATAATATCCAGAAGAGACATTTTCATAGAAAAAGGCCGTTGATTGCTACTGTCATTGGTGAAGCTCTAACGCTTACAGCAAGTCAGGACCAGACCGGTCAGACCGCTGCGCAGACCGGTCAGACCGGTCCAGAGACCGGTCAGACCGATCCAGATACCGATCAGACCGGTCCGCCGTCTTCTGATCCAAATTCGGCTACGAAAAATCTTCAAAGCGAAAGGGCCGAAGTGGATGATTGGAGAGCACCCATTATTAGGTATCTGAAGAATCCTAGTTCTGGAACAGATAGGAAGATTCGGCGTTTGGCTTTCAAATACACTTTGGTTGATGATGAATTGCATCGTCGTACCGCTGATGATTTGTTGCTTAAATGTTTGGGTGCCGATCAAGCTAGAGTGACCATGGGTGAAGTTCATGAAGGAATTTATGGGACGCATCAATCGGCCCCTAAGATGAAGTGGTTGCTCAGGAGTGCTGCATTTTATTGGCCTACTATGATGACCGATTGTTTTCGTTACTACAAGGGATGTGAAGAATGTCAGAAATTTGGTAATATTCAGATGGTACCTACTGCATTACTTTATCCTATCATTAAACCATGGCTTCAAAGGGTCATCGCTTCGTGTTGGTTGCTACGGATTACTTCACTAAATGGACCGAAACTGTTCCTCTCAAGAATATGACCCATAAGGAGGTATTTATTACTGAGCATATTGTTCATAGATTCGACATTCCACAAACTTTAACTACGGATCAAGGCACGTCTTTTATGTATAAAGAGGTGCAAACTTTTGCCGATATATATAAAATCAAATTGCTCAATTCATCTCCATACTATGCTCAGGCCAATGGTCAGGCCGAGTCTAGTAACAAAATATTGATAAAATTTATTAAGAAGAAGGTAGAGGAACATCCCCGAAGATGGCATGAAGTCTTGTCTGAAGCTTTATGGGCTCATCGCATATCTAGGCATGGTGCTACCAAAGTCACTCCTTTTGAGCTTGTTTATGGTCAAGAGGCCGTTTTGCCCGTTGAGGTAAATCTGGACGCTTTTAGAGTTGCTAAACAAAATAAGCTTTTGGTTGGTGAATATTATGACTTGATGATGGATAACATTGATGAAGTGACCGATAAGCGTTTACAAGCTCTCAAGAAAATTGAGAAAGACAAGATCCAAGTTGCTAGAGCATACAACAAGAAGGTTAAAGAAAAGACTTTTTAGGTTGGTGATCTAGTATGGAAGACAATATTGCCACTTGGTACTAGAGATAATAAGTTCGGCAAGTGGTCTCCAAGTTGGGAAGGTCCATATCGAGTATTCAAGATCAATGGCGGGAATTCCTATATGGTGGAGACGTTGCAAGGAGGACGTTTGCCTAAGGCGTTGAATGGGAGGTACCTGAAAAAGTACTATCCGAGTGTTTGGCAAGAAGCATGAAAGTGGCACATGGCCGATATTTGTATATCGCCCTTAGAAAATATAATGGCCGATGAATTCTGTTAAGACATCGTCCTTAGGTGACAATTTTGGTACTAATATATTTTATGGTACGCAAGCTTTACCAAAAAAACAAGGGGGCATATGTTGATAACAAAAATTGGCACTTTGACCAGAGGGATTGCAGGAGCCGGTGCACGGAGCAAGACAGAAGATGGCGCAGGAGGCAAAATCACGCCCAGACCGGTCTGACCGGTTTGGGGGACCGGTCAGACCGGTTTACCCTGTAATCGACTAGGTTTAGGATTCCGAGATTGTAATGAGTTGTAACTTGGTTTCCTTGCAGGACAAGACCTACCCTCCCTATAAATATAAGGGGATTCGGCCGATTGAGGACAGACCCAATCGATTCAATCAAATCTACTATTTTTGCCTTTACTTTTTTGCATCTCCAAACCCTAGCTTTTCCAAACTCTACTTGCAGCTCTTCCTGCGTCTCCGTGATGTTTGAAGGCGTCCTAGGTGGCCTGCCGACTCTAGGGCACCCCTGAACACGTTCACCCTGACGGATCCTTTCGGGTGGCGATTTTAGGGTTTGCTCCCGACTTCCCTGGAGGTAACCGGTCCGACCGGTGTCCCTGACCGGTCTGACCGGTCTGCGGAGAGAAGCTGCGAGCGGCTCGTGTTACGTGCTGCGCGATCTAGCGCTCTCGTGTGTTGACCTAATTCTGCGTCAACAATCTTTTCGAGCCATGCAATTTTCTTAT